>CM076994.1:132116314-132732871 GCA_039090855.1 Macrothele yani | reverse complement strand
TCTTGACATACGACGAGTCAGTGCATTCATTAAGGCCAAAGGGGAACCGAAGGGGAATCGGTTCCCCTTTTGGCCTTAATGAATGCACTTACCCTTCGGGACATGCTTTCAACAAGGTTTTGGAACACAGCGACAGGTATGCGCTTCCATTTAGTACATAATGCTGCCGCTAACTGTTGCTTAGTAGTAGGCCTTGGTTCCAAACTTCTTATGCGGAGCACTAATTCATCCCATTGGTGTCCTATGGGATTACGGTAGCAGCTATGTGCCCACGCGATACGGAATTATCGTCAAACAACGCCGTAACAGTCACTTGCTTTATGGCTCTGTGCATTATCCTTCTGATACAAACAAGGCTCTGTTCCATAGTATTGCCACAAGGTTAATTGGGCATAATTCTCCAGAATATCGAGGTAAACGTGCTGGTTAACAGGTTTGTCCACATTAACTAATGGAGTCAGGACCATACCACGAAACACACCCGTACACGAGTACATTGCCAGCTACACACTTGACCGTAGGAACGGTACACTGTGGTACATAGCGTTCCCCGGCTGCCACCATACCCACTCACGGCCATCAGACTGATGGATCGTGTATTTGTATTCATCAGTCCATAGGAACCATTGCCATTGATCTACGGTCTACGATAAATGTTCTTTACACAATGATAAATGACGAGTAGCATTCCGAGTGCAGATGAGATGCTTATGAGCAGCCGCACGACCACGGTAACTGATATAAAGAAGTTCCCTGCGAATGGTTACATGTACATACTGGCGTTCTAGCAGTTTTACTCATCTGTACATTGAGATCCTGTACAATACTCGGTCGATTAGCTGTAAGGACTCTCCTGACGCTTCGACGTCCTCTATCACTGATTTTCATCGGTCTGCCGGTACGTTTTGCTGCTTCAGGCACACCATGTGTCTTCCACTTATTCAGTACATCCAAACCATTTGACTTGGGTATGTCCAAACGCCTCTCGGTTTCTCTGATGGACAACCCACTAATATAACACCCAACAATGTTTCTTTTCTCGAAGTCAGTTCTTTCCCGCCGCGACACTTTCACTCAACCTCACAGTGCGATATGATCGCCGTCAGCTGCAGGTTTGTTTTCATACTGTTTGCAGGTGTACCGCGCAACTTAACAACGCAGCGGATCCGTCCATTTGCTTTTGAAGGGGTGTCCGGTGACGTTTGTGAAAATAGTGTATTTATATTAGAAGTTTTAAGAGTCCACTACTGTGTGGTTTAAAATGCGTTTCTTCGTGCAGACCAGTGTGATTCCTAATAACGTGGCCCGTGAATATTCATGGTACTATCAAGCTACCAGAAGGAAAAAAATGTAGCTTCAGCAGAGTAAAACAGAATTTACTAATGACAGACAGTAACGAAGACTAAAAGAGGAACATCTTTTAAAACTTTGATTATTAGACCTGCCATCTAATTCATAATGGCAATTATAGATCTTCAGCGGAGCTGGGACCTACGTGGCTTTCCCCTTGAGTTGTCAGTGGATTCGATTTCCCGTGAGAGACAGCCTAGTTTTGAAAATGCAACTGGCCTCTTTGTGTGTGACCGAAGATTGAAATTTTCTGATTTATGATTCTGGTATTGTTTCGCTTAGAGAAATTATATATCTTCCGCTGCCAACAGCACCAGACTTTCTCCTCGAGGCTTTTATCTTGGTCCATCTTCAGAAGTATCTTCTGCGAACTGTTAGAGGAATTTGGAGTTGATGGATAACAGAAAATATGAAAAACGGCTTCAGAAGTCTTTAGGCGAAATTCTTTTCTTTCAATTTACTCACATTAGCTTTCACCATGCGGAGTTTATTCTCGTCTCTCCTTTCGATTACCTGACGTTCTCCGACAGTAAAAATCAATAATTTGTGCTGAATGTATCACACCAAAGGAAACCGTACTTTTGTTTAGTGTGACCTGTAGTGCTAACCGCATTTCCGATGTGTCTGAAACGTCTTAAATGGCTATACGCATTACACTGTTCCCCGAAAATTCATCATATTCATTACATTTCTATGGAAAAGGACAGTAAGCAATCATTTTTCCCGAAAAAAAAGTTTTCATTTAACGTGAGTGAAGAAAATTGTAGTTTGACGTATCGCATGAACATTAATAATTTTCGAATTATTATTCATATAAAGATAAATTGATATGAAAGTTGACTTGTAAACATAAAATTTATGAATAGAAGATCCATTTATTTTTTAAGCTGCTTACCGAAAAAAAATAATAGTGGGTACGGAGGAGCTTTAAAAAAATCCGAACAGTAGAGGTAATGAAGGTAAAGTATAGCAACTACCCTTATTACACAAATATTTGATCAAGCTTTCACGCATCAACGGCTGACTTTTCCCAGTGTTAACAGCAGCAAACTACGAACTGAATGCTAAAACGTTACGATCTAAATATGGGCATGACTGGACTGCACACATACAGAATGACCAAATTCAAATACCGGAATTGTTTGAATTAATTCCCGCTGTTTTTTGATACACAAACACCTGTGTGTTGCCACAAGAACGGTACAGGATAGTCTATTCAAAGTAGTGTCCGTTGGCAGCTCCGACCCTTTCCTACCGTTGGGGTAACAAATGGATTCCGAGGTAAAAAAAGGCAGGTTATTTCGAGGCGACCCATTCATCGAATCATTTTTGGATATCCGCGACAGAAAGGAAGTGCTGCTCTGACAGGCCATGTTGTAGTGACCGGAACAAATGGAAGTCCGATGGAGCAATGTCCAGGGAATAAAGGTGGGTAGAATTATGAAATCCCAGCCAAGTGCCTCCAAGAGTTCCTTCACGGATTTGGCGATATGAGGTCTAGCGTTGTCGTGGAGAAGAATAACCTTGTCATGTGGGATCCAGTTTTCCGAGCTTCTGGGTCATTTACATTGCCTTTAAACTTTTCCTAACCGCTGACCCATCGACTCGTAGTGTTTCAGACAACTCGTGGAGCGTCTGATATGGTCTTGTCCAATAAAGCCTCCAATTCACCACCTTCGAACTTTTTCGGCTGCGCAGGGCGCTCTTTGTCCTTCGCAGTCAAATGCATTTGGCTTTGAAGCGTGGGAACCAGTCTCTGCATGTTGTTTCCGATAGGGCATGTTCCCCATAGGCCTGCACTAGCAAACGATGATTTTCCGCAGCAGATTTCTTGAGATGAAAGCAGAAGAGTAATGCTTCCCGCAAAACCTCCTTTTTTGGTACGAAACTCGACATCGTGAATGCGATACAAACTCGTGGTCTGTGCCCTCCGATGGCGTGTCACGCGCTGCTTCTAGCCCAGACTACGGACGGTTCGAGCGTACGCAAGGGAGGTAACGTGTGGCCCAGATGCAGCGCACCACTGCTGTGCTCCATTGGGCAACAGCGGAAATTAAGTCAAGCACCTAATACATAAAGCGTTCTACATTTGAAGTCACGATGTATGCTGGTTGGTAACGTGACCTTTTTGAAGGGGAAACAACACGTTATAAATGAAATGGATCCAATTTTTTTTCAACATTAGGGGGAATGATGAAGTTTGTACGCACCACAGCTAGTGCTACTCTCCAAGTTTTCCCGAACGGCAATTGGTTAAGGTTTGCAATAAGGAGCTGATTCTTTAATGCTATCCCACACAGGCAGAGCGGATCTGAATTTCACTTTTCTGGAAAGGGGATACGGAAAATCTAATTTCCAAAGCGTTTCTCTTGTGTTCGCAGACCCTGGCCCAGAAAGAACGATTAGTCATTCCAATGTAATATCTTTTGGAGAACCAGCAGGGTATTTCCAAAAAAATAAATAAATTATACAGTACTATAAGTAATGTTTTTCCCCTACAAAATATTGCGTGGCATCACGCCTTGTGACTTCAAAGGCGGAATGTTCTCTCTGTGTTTAATATTTATTTATTTGTGTAGTCAAATAATACTCATATTGAAATCGTAATGTTTTAGTATTCAATTTGTACTAACCTATGAACCTTGAGAAAGACTTCAGTTCATATGTGTGAAAGTTCGGAAAAATTGTTTCTTTTAACTTTTTACGATAATAAAAGGATAGCTGCTTATAGCTTTCACTTTCGTATACTTGGTGTATCAGCCGTTCCGTTCCTCAGTAGAGTTAGAGTCCTCCAACTCTTTACCTGTAGTCTGAATCCTGCTGAAGTCAAAATTTAAGCAAACTAGGGAACAATGATTATAATATTGCGTATGCAACCTGTTATCAGTAATAGTAAAAGCGTACATGTGTGTTTTTCTAGTTGCCATAGGCTCATCGACAAATATTCAGAGACACTTTAAAATTTTTGTGGATTGCTTTCTTATTGCTGTCTAAGCTGCAGTTGAAGGTTTGAAGTCGAAATTTGAAAAACAAGAGAGAGGGTATTTGCTAAAAATAAAAAAATATTTACCAAACACACACACGCACACAGGTTTTCCACACACGCACACACACACATATGTGTCCTTAAACGCTCGTGCCGTGCTGTTGGAGCATGAAAATGTTCTTGTCACGTGTGCATCTCGAGCAGCGAAGAACTTTCTTTACTTGGGCACTTGCGACGAAATTACGTCACCCTCCCAAGACACACATTGCTGTGTTACTAGTCTTGAAGTGAATAAAGTATTTTGCCTAGGATTTATAAATGATTATACAGGACGTTTTTGTCAAGCATATTTTCAAGAAATTTCAAAACATTCACTCGCAACAATCGAAACTATGGAAACAGAAAAACACGAAAAGACAGAAAAAAAGAGAACATTTTAGGCAAATAATGAGAGAAAAAATTAATGTTGTAAGTAAAAAACCTATGGATTCATAATTGATATTTTTTCGCATTAATGTGCATTTCGAAAAATATAATTGCACTAAGATATACCCACTAAAAAGACAGAGCTTCTTAATGAGGGATTAAAGAACTGATTTTACCTTTTTTAAAAGTTAACTCAAAAATTACTTCATTGCAAATTAGTGCTTAAGACATAGCTTAGCTTAGATTTTTTTTTTGATTGGAGGTCTAACGAGAGCAACTCAATGGGTTAAAAGCATTCGCCCGTCCCTAACTTAGGGCTACTGACTCCAGGGAAGGGACTTGAGGCAGCGGCCGTAAGCAAAACACAACAACCATTCCTCACCGGGATACGAACACGGACCCATCTCGGACGAATTATCAGAATCCATCTCTTAGGGCCACTGCGCCACCCGGCTTAGTATTGAAATGTCAATTAAACATTGTAATTCCGTTCGGAGTTAAAAATGTAAGTTAAATATTGCAATTCACTTTCAAGATAACAGGCAGATTTCAATGAAAATAGAATTCTACTCGAGGAACCTAATCCAGGTGAGCTGAATATTTCAAACATGATAGGGATACCATTTCGTTCGTAACAAGACTGCAAGACTTCACATATCAAAGAACCGAACGTACTTAGAACATGGCTTGCATAACATCATCCAGCAGATTACTTCTACAACATTATTATCAATTCATATTGCCCCTACAACATAAATATAGCTTACCCTTTGAATTTCGAACTCAAATGTTGCACATCGAATACTGAATTCCAAAGGTGTACCAACATACTGCTCATGGAATACGCTCTCTTCTGTACTCGTATCAACATTGTACACTGAGTCGTCAGTTTGCCAACTTTTGCCAGCTCGTTGGGAGGAAATGCCTGATGCCGTTGGAGTGAGAAATTATAAATAGGAGAAACAAAATTTACATAAAAATACAGACATTCAAGGGGAAGTTTATGTAGGAATGATACGTCACAGGGCATAGCCGCCGTCTCTGGTGGCGTGCAGTAGTTTAAGCGTTTGTTTTGACCTTTTTTCTTTCGAGATGGGGCCCGGGTTCAAATCTCAGTACGAGGCATTGATATTACGTTTGTGTTATGATACTGGCTCTCTCTCTCTCTTCCCTAGAACTAGTGGCCTTAAATTCAGGAAAGTTAGAGACTGCTTATCGGGTTGCTCACGTATGTCGTTAAACAAACAAAAAACATAGATCGCATTAAGAGACGAATATTTTTTAAATTTAAGGGAGTTCAAGTTGAAGTGCTTCTGACTTTGACAGTTATTCACTGCAGTAAAACTCAAAATATTCAGATTACATCTCAAAAGTCATATCTAGACAGAGCGGGTTCAGCTCATCTAGTATGTAAAGAGAGGTAAAAGATGCAAACCTAAAATTAGATCTCACAGAGCATTGCTCTATTAAGGATACGTATCGGTAATACCACAAAATCTGCACGGTGCTGTACTCATACCCTAAATAACATTTATTCCACCCTCCTGAAACCTCTTATCCGGTATGTACTTTTTCCACCACCACCTGTAAACTGAAAATGATTATCATCATTTATAGCGTAAAAGTATTTTCTGCTTCTACGCGTTGTTTTTAACACATCAACATACTAAGAAATAGTTCCTAAATGAAACAAACCTTAACGGCCAGACGAAACATGTAAATAACAGAAGTCAACTTACGGAAAGATGCTTTATTCAGGCTGTAGCACACACATCGTAACATAGCATATTGTAGTGAACGCTCCCACACACCACACATTATCACAACACTCCTATCAATAATAATCAGTTTACAACACAACGCATCTCTCTTATAACACTCTCAAGCAATAGATCAGTCGTCGTTTTTTACGCTTTCCAACCGTAGGTTGAAGAAGCGTATGTGCTCCAGCTTTGTCCGTCTGTCCGCACGATAACTGGCGTAAAAATGGTTCGATTTCGATGAAATTTCAGTATGTGGTAGGGGACTACACCTAGGGACGAACCCTATTGAAAATGATACAAAATGGGGTCCAAGGTCAGGACGTAGGAGCAGGATCATTCCATTGTTCTTATGAGATATAACTTGCGTAAATATGGTTCGATTTTAATGAAAGTTTAATATGTGGTAAAAGACCGCCTGGGAACGAACCCCATTCAAAATGGGTGAAGTGGGGTCAAAGGTCAGGACATTAAGATCGGGATGCATTCCATTGCCCTTATGCGTCATAGCGTGCGCAAAAATGGTTCGATTTCGATGAAATTTCAGTATGTAGTAGGGGTCTACCTGGGGACAAACTCCTATTGAAAATGGATGAAATGGGAGGAACGGTCAGGACATAGGATTGCGATCCATTCCTTTGCCCTTATCCCATATTATTAAGGTAGACGTGAAGTAATTTTTCTTCCTATACTTCCAATGGAAAAACTTTTGTAAACATTTCCCTTACAACTAATGTCTTCCCAAGGATGAAAATTTGAACATCGATTAAAATAACTTCGTATTATAACTTGGAAAACTTAATATTTTCTAAAACATAAACATAATTATATTAAAAATCAATCACTTTTCCTTTGTTGGTGTTTAAACCAGAGAAAAAGCGATGGCCTCTGATCATTCGTCCGAAAGGGGGTCCGGGTTCGAATCCCGGTGAAGAGGGCATGGATGTTGTGTTTGTCTTACAGCACTGGATCTCTCCCCTTCCCTGGAACCAGTGACCCTAAAATTAGGGACGGGCGACTGCTTACTTAGCCCATTGAGTTGTCTCACGGTGGTCAGTGTTAAACCTCCAATAAAAAAAAAAAAACAACAGAGAACAGATGGCGCGACCTTTACTTTTGATGATGTCAGTGGACCAAAAAATGTTGGATTGCATAATTACGGTTATGGTTTAGAGAAAATATTAAGTATTCTTAAGTTATGAAATGAAACTATTTTAATCGATGTTCAAAATTTTCATCCTTTGTGAACGCATTGATTGTCCAGAAAAAAGATGGCGCGACCTGTATTTTCATGACGTCAGTAGACAAACAAATGTTGAATTGCATAAATATGGTTATGTTTTAGAAAATATTAAGTATTGCAAGTTATAAAATGAAGATATTTTTAATCGATATTAAAATTTTCATCCTTGGGAACGCATTAATTGTGAAGAAAATGTGTGCAGAAGTTCTTCCATTGGAAGTATAGGAAGCAAAATTACTTGACGTCCACCTTAAAGTAGCAATTCTTGTATGTGTATGTATGTACATTTTATTTTGAAAACGGCTCTAAGAATTTTGATGAAAGTCGTTAACCTACCGTTTTCTGGTACTAGAAATCGATTTAGCTTGATCACGACTTTAGGAGAATTTGTTTAGTGGATTAAATAACCCACCCCGAATTATAACATTTTCAGTGATGGCGTTGTTCCATTAATGTTACCAATGCTTAGAAATCTTTATGACGTCATAATCTCGCCTTTTGAGAATGTTGGCGCGCGGTCACGCCATCTGTCTCATTACGTCACGCATTGTGTGTGGATCCTATTAAAGTTGTATGACGTCACACTTTTTGCGGCAAGCAGATGGTCGCGATTCCCATCTGCCTCATTACGTCACGCGTTGTGTGCGTATGTCCGTCCGCAGGATAACTCGCGTAACAGATCGTTCGATTTTCGATGAAATTTTAGTTTCTGGTAGAGGATCACCTGGGAAGGAACCCTATTTAAAGTGAACGAAATGGGGTCAAAGCTGTCAGTACATAGGAGCGGGATTCATTCCACTGCTTTTATGCGTCATAACTAACGTAAAAAGGGTTCCATTTCGATGAACATTCAGTATGCGGTAGGGGACCACCTGGCGACAAACCTTATTGAAAATGGGAGAAATGGGATCAAAGGTCAGGACATAGAAGCGGAATCACTTCCATCGCCATTATGCGTCATAACTTACGGAAAAATGCTTCGATTTGGATAAAATGTTAGTATGTTGTAGGGTCTTGCCTGGGGACGAATTCTATTGAAAATGGGCGAAATGGGGTCAAAGGTTAGGACACAGGAGCGGGATCTATTCCACAGCCCTTATGCATCATAACTTACGTAAAAATGCTTTGATTGCGACACAATTTTATCATGTTATTTGGAGGTATACCAAACCGGTTCTGTTGAATATCATCGAAATGGGATCAAATGTCAGGGCACAGGACCGAGATTTATTCCACAGCCATTATTCTCATAACTTGAGTGATAACTTTCGAGTAATGATTTCTGGTATGTTGGAAAGCGTATTATAATCAATGCATTGCATGTTTTTACTAACTTGTTATATCTTGTTCTTATCAAAACTCAGGCATACGTCACGTTCCTTCCAACCTCAATTGTGTTGCCAAACGTATTCGTTTGAGAGAAAGATATCACGTTAAGAGTGAAGAATAACGGAATAAACTCAAGATTTACATAAGGCACGAAACTAAAAAGGAAAGCTAATTTAGAATATACGTCACAACATTCGTCTTAACTTCATGAGTCTGCGCAATTGCTAACGCACATGACTGCAACACTCTGGCTTGTATATAAGGCTTTGTCCGCCAGTTTTACTCTTTTAACTAATATTCCTGATGATGAACAATATGATTGTTCGAAAGATCTTGAAAGTATATTTTAATTTGTACATATGTGTTTTAACTAAAAATATTTTTAACTTTGTGACCAACTCTTAGTTAATCGCTGTGTTTTTGGGATCGTGTAGCGACAGAATTTTTGAACCTTAACCAGGCATTGTGTATATACGAATAATTATTGCCTTGTACCTAAACAAACACATCGAAGAAAAGACAAACACTTATTACATTTAATCAGCAATCTACACAGTATCGAACTCGATGATATTGTGCTGTCACTGCCCAAAACTCCTTACCTGCCATCCCGCACAAAAAATTTGTAGGTATCTAAAGGTAAGATTCTTGTAGATCTTCCAATTTAGCAAAGAAGTCTCGTTGTCGAGATTTCGTTATAACAGTGCAAACTACTCTGTGAGAATAAAGACTCGGAAAATGTGGCAGGTAATGTGTTACATCTCATTAAAAAAGTACACGGTCGTATCTGATGTTACCACCCCCGAAATCACAATGTACCCGTTCAGGCGCGTCATAGAGTTCACGTGACAAGGTCGATCACACGGAGACATAAGCGGCCGGCTAGGACAGATGAGCCATAGTGCGCAAAGTAAGCACAATGAGCAGAAGTATTGATTTGATGGACGCATTCAGAAAAAGGAATGATCATGGGGTTGCCGCACCAAGGGTGGAAGCATCTCAGAAACAAAGCAGACTCCGTGGGCTGTTCGTGAGGTGCTGTAGTAAGGGTGTACCAAGAATGGCACGCTGAGTACCTCCCGACGTCATAGTTGTAATGAGGTCCAAAGGCCATCAAGCACCAGAGGATAACGTCGCCTCCGTCAACTGGTAAAGAGCAGTGGGCGCGCAAATGAAAGCACGGTCACCCAGGTACGTGTCTCTGATAAAAGTAGAGCCTAGAATTCCTCTTACGCATGGGTCTCCGGTGTCGACGCTGCGTGAAGGCGCCCATGTTACCTCAGTTCCATCGACAACGAAATCAAGCAGTTCGTATGGGACTATCGGCATTATGAGAATGCAAAGAGTGGAAAAAGGTTACGCTTCGCCGACGAATCCAGCTTTCTAATTCACAGAAGTGACGGACGGGAGAGCGGATACGACGTCAGACACACAAGATCAAACACACGGATTTGCTTGTCGGTCAAGTGCAAAGCCAGCGGTGGCAGTGTGCATGTCTGGAGGATGTTTTCCTGGTATCACCTGAGACAGCTGGTACCCACTGGATGGGTTCATGAACGCCAATGACAACTCTGTCCGCTAACCACATGCATCACCTTTATGTTGGACATTTACCGCTTGTGGTGATGGCAAAGAATATCTAACGCTTAAAGAAGGTCAACTCTCATAGTGATAACGTAAAACAGGCGGCAAGGATCACCCACGACATCTTAAGAGATAATATGCATCTGCGGGAAAGTTAACATTCAGGAGCAAAACACACGTTAGGGGGACTACGGCAGTGAAAAATTTTCTTTGATCCACGATGGTTTCACTTCTGATCCTGATGACTGTTTGCTTAGAGAAGTTGTTTTGTTGTTGTTTTCTGATATCCCGCTCATCCCTTATTTTGGTGAGAAAAATAAGCAGCGTATCATTAGTATTACTTATTTAAATTAAATTTGAGCAAATATTACAGTTAGGCCTAAGGATCCGTACAAAATGCAGACATTCCCTAGTATTTGGCATTACTGAAAATATTTCTGAAAAACTGAAGAACAAACAAAAGCGCTTAACTAACCCGGTTGGCGTAACAAAAGTAACTATATCCGATTTGCCCGAAGTGATTATGCTACCGGAGGAAGGTTACAATCAAGTGCTGTGAGTCTGAGCAGCCTCGGCTGACGGCTTGCTGTTATTTATCCAAATAATTGAAGTCAAAAGAAATACGGCATGCGCAGTCTGCTCCGGCATCAGCCGATCAGCCTGTCACTGTTGGCTTCTGTGCACTACACGTTTTCCCTGAAGACATGGCTCCGCTAGTTGCGTCTCGCTGAGCCTTAACTTCTTCTCGTTAGATATTATTTGGTGATGGGTGTCTACCAATCAGGACAATGCGCCGTTCCGCGTCGCTAAAAGCTAAAGGGGTGAAAGACTGGTTCCAGGAACACGATAGCAATATACTCTCGTTCGCTCTTGGCTTCCGAAATCGCCCAACCTCAATCCCATAGTGCACTTGTGGGGCTATTTGGATTGACAGGTTCGACGATCCGACCTGGCTACAGCCTCGTCATCTCCGGGACCGCCGTGCTCTTGCTGCAATCCGAATGGGCACATGTGCGTTGGGCAAGCACCTTCCAGTGCCTCATGGTGTCCATGCCACGCCGTCTGGGCCGCTGTTATCCGGGAAAAAAATGTGGTTATTCCCATTATTAGGTAGGAGGTCATATTAATTTTTGATACGACTCTGTATTTTATTTTGTGGACAGCTTTCCTTGCCATTTGAGGGTGTGCGTTTAATACTATTAATACAAATTGAACGTTACACGATTTTAATCAGCCTGAAAATGGACAGAGTAGAACTTACCAGCAATGAATTCCCTTGAAGGTAAAAAAGTCCGCAGTTTGTTATCATATTAAATACTCCATAAAATTTCGTAGAGGTAGATCATTTTAACCTTAGAGTACAGAAGGCACCCTCTGAGTCTTTATTATTTTTTATTGGGTGACCTAGTTGCTGTCTGGACAATAGCTATTCGACAGCATTCCGGAACTACGTTAAGTCTTCCGTGGGACAGAAAATCTCGTTACATATTTGCGATGGTTTTAGTTGCGTGCTGTAATCACCCACAGCGCTTATTTACTGCAAATAAAAATGAATAAATGCAGTCTTTTTCTGATTTAATATGCTAGCTTTATTCGTCTTCGCTGGTGGAAGAGGTTTTGCGAGAGGCAACAAAGAAGTGGATTATTTGCATAAGTGTTTAATAACAAGTTGGCCATTAATTTTTCCTGCTAAAAGGGGACGCGATGGTTTGCTTATGAGACAGTGTTTCGTTTCTTCATTTGATCTACCCTGATAGTTTCATAAGAGCAGAAGAACATTGTAAGTACAGCTATGTGACTTAATTTAAGCTCTAAAGTTAGGCGCTACGAGACAGGCGTTATTGAAATTGTAATCCCAGATAGTATTATGTCTGAAATTTAGAGAAAATGTGTCTTTCTCGGGTTGGGGGAAAGGGGGTTATATGAGATGATCATTACTCTTTGACTTGAACAGATACCGGGGACTAAATCCTTCAAATCAGTCAGAACTTTGAATGATATCCCCCAAAAGCATAAAATTAGTAACTCTCGGTTCAGGGAACAATATGCTGATGCTGATAAAGATCAAGTGCAAATTAGCTGCCAATTGAAACTGCAATCGAAGCGTTCATCATTTATCACTGCTGTGTTGCCAACGGATAAAAATAAAACAATCTTTTTGACTGTCGGGGAGCGAATCGTTTGTTTTGCACGTCCTTCGTTATCAGCGCCACAGCTGCTCCAGCACAGAAAGTAAAGCGCACTCCAGTCAGTCTTTGACAAATGGCATTCACGGTCAGTGAAGCCATTTTCTATGTCAAGGCATGTAATTAATTAGGGATAATACGAGGGAAATTTGTTTTCCTTGTGGAATAATATACCAGGCTTGTTTTCCTACGGCGCATACTGTGAAAGGCAGGATCAAAGAGAATGAGACTTCTTTTTCTTCTCATCTTTTTTTCTCTTTCCACGTACATTTTTCTCTTAACGGCTGACGCGTTACTTCCTTCCGTCTTCTTACAAGGTAAGAAATGAGATTACATTTGCTGTAGTTAATTTTCCCGCTTTAATCCGATCGTTGGAGATATTAGTAGATTATTTCACGAAAAAAAAGGAGGCCCTTCGGAAGAAAAGAGTGATTTTCATTACAACACACCGTAAGGAATATTTAAGAAAGTCCAACAATGCTCTTAAAAGAAATGCGCCTCAAAAGATGCTTTGAGAGAGAAAATGGTTTTTACCCATCTTAAAAAGTTAAGCATGAATTTTGCGCTAAATTTCAATTTATGAAAACTGCTTTGGTTTTTATTTATCTATTAAGCAAAGTGTTCTCTCTCTAGGAGCCTTTGATTATAAAGACTATTATTGTTTAACTTATTTTTTTTTATTGTTCACATGAAAACTAATGTAAAATATTTCTCATCAAAAACGCATAAGCTTGAGAAACTTATATACCTGATAAACACTTGTTTGTTAATCAACACTCTGTGTGTTATCCAATTATTTTGTTTACATGAACATTTCACTAGCAACATTATCAGAAATTAAAGAGATAAACATTTTTGATAAGTCTCTTAAAAATGAGAACATCCTGTTGGTATCACTGCGACCGTTCCTCTTTACATCTGTCTATGTACATCATATATCTGCTCCTATTTCAAAAATGTCCCCTTACACTGTAAAGGCAAGAACTGTCAGAACAAAGATTTTGTACCCATTTATTCACACTTCCTCTCTATGAAGCGTAAATTGTAAAGTTACTATTGCGTATAAACATTGCTTTTCTCATACCATTGCATCAAAAAATCCAAATTCATCAATGCCTTTTATCTTTTTGGACACTTTTTACAATGAAGATTTTAGCTGGTAATTTGTTCTTGAATTATTGTACAGCTTTCCACCTAGAGAAGAGTAAAAATACTCCGTATTTTTTCTGAAATTTCTAAAGCTACTAAATGTTTAGTGTGAATAATTTTATTTGACGTCCAATAACGTTTATAATGGAATATGGGATGTAAGAGCATATCTCTGTTTGCATGAGTGCATTTGCAGTAGTACCTACGCTTTCTAAAATGCTGATTGGAAGAATTGTTTTTTGTACGAATTTCAAAATGCAAAATATGTTATGAATGTGCTCCTTCAAAAATTATACACCCTAGTTTCCGCTAGGCGTGAATTTTTTATTATATTATTATTGTTACTATTTTGTTTGTGACTTGAGAAATTGTTTTGTGTCAGATACCGCTCACTGCGGGAAAGCCTCCCACAGTGACGCGATGTTCTAAGGGCTGGCTTCTAACCATTCGTTAGTGATGTGTCCGAGTTCGAATCCCGTTTGGCATGGATGTTGTGTTGGTCTTACAGAACTGGCTCTCTTCCCTTCTCTAGAATCAGTGGCTCTAAATTAGAAACAGACGACTGCTTACAGCTTTTTACACTGTAGTTGCTCACGGTGGTCGTTAAACTCCAAATAAAGAAATAGTAAAACGAAGTAAATAAAAACTGCGAGAAACGTGTTTATGTATATATTCAGCAATTTGGCTGTAATGCTAACTTTCAACCATTAGGTGCCGCCAGTGTACTGTTTGGTTTGCAACTCTATCTTCGCTTGTAAAATTCGATTGAAAATATATATTTCTTGTATTGCATGCATTTTGCTATGTCAAACTTAGAGAACATTATGTACTTTCAATAAAGTACAGTTTATTCTCTATAGGGATTGCATATGTAAATGTACCAATGGTTTTTCCTGATATCTATGGTTCTAAAAAATGTATATGAAAATTCCCTTTTCCTTAGCATAACTCTCGCATATGAAGTATGTTTTTTGGTATATTTTCTGCCTTTTTTATTGCGCAGTTCTGCCGATATGTGTGCGCCCATGTATATTTCTATTTGCTAGAGCATCTTCGATTTTTAAGAAATCTTATTGAACTAATCATTTTTGGTCGGATACCCTTAAGCTATTGAGAACATTTTGTGCCCATTTTTCTTCTAACTAATAACTCACAATTTGTCGGTTAGAAGTGTGAGGTTGCATTACCTTTTCCTTACATCTTTGCTTCTCATAGTGCCAATATGGAAAACCATTTTTTTGCTTCTGACACTTTCCACTCGGTGGAACATTTCGCTTCGAAATATTTATTTAAGACTATATCAAAGCTCTACAAGATGAATGAGATTATGATGGTAATATAAATTCATTTATTCATTTGTGCACGTGTATGCTGTATACAAATCGGATAAATTTTTTGCCTCTTCAATGGGAAACTATTTCAAAGAGGTTAAACATAACCACGCCAGCAAATAAAGGTATTTACGATGCGCTATAAGCGTTTTTGTTTTTATTTTTTCATAGGAATTTGAAATTTTGGTAAGATTTCTTTGCCTAGAACTTACAATTCAGGATATCAGCTGCTAGTGGTGTTAGCTAGCAGTTTCTACTTGCAAAAATCATAGCGATTCTCCATATCGGGTTGAATTTTTCTCTAAATGGTTTAATTCACTGTTAAAGAACATTATAAAAGCTGTAATTTAAATAATGCGCTATTTTTACCGTAGGAGCATGTACGTCACGGCGTCGCTACTTTCCCTGTCTTCCTTGACGGAAGCTGACACTATTTTAAAATGCACTAGCCTTAATCCCATTTAATAGTTTAAAATTATTTCCTTGTATCTTATTTTTTCAATGAGTGTGCCGCTACCTCAAATTTTCTACATTTACATCTAATAAATAAGGCTTGATGATAAAACAGGGATAAGTGAGTTATCAGGATTCTGGAAACTTATCATTGAAGCTCTATTACAAAGTCAATCGAACTTCCAACTTGACTATTCCTCATATCGGAGAAAACAGGTGTCCTAGGCAACCTCTGCCCCAAGCTGTGCATATCCGGCTCGGCCACTATGTCTTCCTCTCTCTACAAACTTATACTCTCTTCGTTACTCCGAGAACTTTCCCACGTAGGTCCTTAGGTCTTGCTGTGAATCCAACCGGCACCACTTACTGCTGTGCCTTATATTACAAGTAATATAATTTTAATTTAGTTTTGAAAATGTAACCGTGTGTATTTTTTCTCCCAAACTGCTCCATCAGTTGACATCAGTTGAAATTTCTCACTGCATTTGGTAAGTAACAGAACGTATTTCGAGTGAGTGAAATGTGTGTCTTATTATTCGATCTTAATTAATTATGGAATGATTAAATATTGGGAATTTGCAGGCATATTGATTTTTAAAGAAATCAAACAAGTGTGACTTTACAATGAATGAAATACGGGATTACACCATTGTACAGTACAAATTTGGAAGACGTGAATCCGTTTATTGGTGTAAATATGACATGGATGCTAAGTCAGATAAGATACGAAAACTTGAAAAATACGTCATCCTAGAGCGGGAATCAAACCCGTTTCTCCCGGATAGCGCCCGAGTATGCTAACCACTACTCCACCCAGAAGGACCAAGTTTCATGTTTCCGATTAATTTGAATATAACCATCAACAGGATTCGCTGGTCAAAGCAACCGGCATTCATATATAGGAAAACTGGAGGTTTGAATTTGAAACTTGTCGTTCTGGGTGGTGTAGTGGTTAGCATACTCAGGCGCTATCCGGAAACACGGGTTCGATTCCCACTGCAAAACGACAAGATTTTCAAGTTTTCGGATATTACCTGACTTAACATCTATGCCACATTTGCATCAATAAATAGATTCACATCTTCCAAATTTGTATTGTGACTTTACAATTTCATATTAACCTTAAATTTTGAGTGCAATTGTCATGCAGAGGAAGCTCGTAATGGAAAAAAAAGATACCTGAATACTGTGGTTTACGACGACTCAAACTCGCATGGGGATTTATTCGCTGTCCTTCACTTCTCCTCTTCCACAACAAATATTGGGAATATATATATATATATATATATATATATTTCCCCAACACCCAGAGCGTAGATCACTGTTTCTTCGTAACCACGGTAATCTGTATTTTATATTCTGTTATTTTTTAATATTTTTTTCTGTTTATCTACGTGTTCCCTATTTCGCATTTAGTACGCCAATTGCAAGCGAACCCGAAAACAGCCCTTCAAAAACTTCAGAGGAAAAACATTGAACTGCTTTGAAAAGAGAAGCGTTACGAGATGCTAGTAGGGTTGTTTTTACAAACATCGGTCGTGATGGAACGTGGAAAAAGAAAACAAGGCAAAGAATAAAGAAAACAGAAGACCAGCAAAATAAAAAAAAAAAGAATGAAGAAAGTGCAAGCGAATAGAATGCGTAAGGGTACTTTTTGATTGCATAGCGGAAAGGTAACAGCCTTTCATAGAAGCAAAGACTGCATGCTCAGCCGTAGTGCTTTTATTGTGCAGCGAAGAAAGAACAGGCACAGACACACAAACTCTTTTGGACGGACTCCAAAAGTGCCGGTTCTTCTTTCCTTTAACGCAAAGATACCCGTAATTTGGGCGCCGGTGTTCAACGTCCAACTTTAAAAACAGGAAATGCATTTTCATTCTGGGTAACTTAGACTGCGGTTTAAAAATCCAGAGACCACATTCGGGAGAAAGACCACAACGAAGCGCGACTTTTGTTATGGTAAATATATTGGCATTTTGTGGAATAGGAAATGAGACTACTTAAAATATATGTTGCTGTATCAGCCACAATGTAAATTACCCAAAGGTTCCAGATACGCGCTGATATTCGACGAATTCAGAATGTGCCTGGAATTAGCGGGTCGCCAGGGTAGTAAAGTTCCTTTGTTGCACGGGGTCCTTTGAAAAGCGGATTTATCTTCTTAATGGTTAATGAGATAAGCGGAAAGTCACTCACTCTCTGATACATTTACCGAGGTTCGTGAACAAATAGCTTTCGTGCTGCTTCCTATGTTGGTTTATGTCTGACGTGTTTTCGACTTCTGAAAGGGAAGATGCACAAGAAAAGTGGCAGCAGTTTAAACACAGTTTATCACCGTAAGAGGAGTTATGCTTCATGCTGCAACTTATCGGCTTTACAGAGTATTTTTTTAAAAATAATTTTGAAATATGATTTCCTTAAAACCAAAAGCTAGTAAGGTGGAAGTAACAATGTGCCACCATTTCTAAGATTAGGTACATATACGTCAAAAATTACGGCTTCAAAGTGTCGTTTATTCTTTCGGCTTGCTTGCACAACAACGCTAGTGATAAAGTTTGAATTGTAAGTCGTAGTTGGAAAATTCTGTTTTATATTCAAGATAAACAATGACTGAAACTTTCGCGACATTTTTGCACGTTGCATCAAAATAAAAAAATCGATGATCTCTTTCTTAAAAATACTTAGGTAATTTCAAAAGTTTTGCACACTGCGCATGCGCTACCCATAGGAGGATACAATACCTCCAATCGTTGCGCCAGTTGTTAGTCAGGCTTCAGTATACAAAGTTGTCTAAGTTTTCTGGCTAATTTGTTCTTGTTCAGAAAAATTCTGCTTAGAAATGGAAGAAGAGAGTGAGTCAGATCAGATCTCCCGTAGCGACTAGCGATCCTACATTAAAATTAAAACTTTGCGAGGAAATTCTTTACCGAAATTCCTAAGGCTTTGTGTGAAGTTTGTGGAGTTAGTGTAGTGGATCATAGCACAGTATCACTGTGGGCTTCTCGTTTTCACCAAGGTCGGGGAAGCATCAAAGACGACCCAAAAAGCGGCCGGCTATCAGATGCAACGGACGGCACTTCTGTGACTGTCGTCAACATCATTTTGGAAGAAGATCGACGGAAAACATGTTAAGAGATTGCATATGAAGCAGACATGTCTACCTCTTTGGTTTGCAGAATCTTAACTGAAAAAATACAGAAGATAAAAGTGGCTGTCAAATGGGTTCCGCATAATCTGAGTGAAGAGCCGTAAGCAGTTTCCAAAGGGATCGTAGAGGAATTGCTTCAGCGGTACGAGACAAAAAGCTGGAAGTTTTGGACAGAATTGTTGCTATAGACGAAACCTGGATACGAGATTTTGTACCAGAACTGAAATCTCAGTCCGCTGAGTGGAAACATCCAGAATCATCTCGCCAGAAAAATTCCGCCGTCAGCAATCGAAGATTAAGCTGATGATTATTATGGCTAATGACAAGGCTGGAGTGATAGCAAGAAACAGAGTTCCCGAGGGGAACATTGTAACAGCGGAACACTACAGAAGGTTTCTGCAGAATGTTTTCGCGCCCTAAGATTCGCCAAAAAAGGCCCGACTTGATCGGAACTGGTGCCAACATTTTGCACGACAACTCATGTCTCCCGAACAGTAAGAGACATCCCGGAAAATATGGATGGAAATTGCTTCTCCACGCGCCATACAGTCCTGACATGAGCTCACCAGACTATGACTTGTTCCCAAAACTAAAGAAGCCACTCCTCGGGAAACGATTCAGTACGTTTCTAATGAGGTGACACGAGTAATCCGACGCCTCAACAATGGAGGTGTCCCTGGCTGGAGTGCAGGACTTGCCCAAACGTTGGGTCGCTTTCATTAAGAAACATAGGGATTACTTCGAAGGGCTGTAAAGGTATGTTGTGAAATAAATTCGTTTTTTAAGAGAAAACCCACAGTGTGCAAAACTTTTGAAATGACCTTCGTAAGTATAACTATATCAGGAATACAAAGTTTCTTGGTGTAAGAATTAAAATCAAAGTTTCCAAGCTTTCGCACATCAACAAAAAAGCTTTTTCAAGGAAGGTAGACAGCTAACTGCAAAATGAATAATAAAACCCTTCAACAACTTGAGCTCGCTGACTTGACAGACAGTAAATGAATGATCACGAGATCGTTACCCAGTTTCTTCGGAGGAATGATCACATTTGCCTCTGTTCATTTCTATGGCATGAATTCGGATCACTAGTATAGTTATAACATTTTTAGTATTCTTGGCGTGTACTTCGTTTTTATTAATTACTCTTTTTTCAATCTATTAGTCCGTTTTTCTGTCAATACAATATACTTTCATCTGAAATATGATCGGAATAATGAACAACCAGAATGATGGTTAGTGCACTTTTGAGGTTCCTTGATGTAAAGCTTCAGGAGGGAATGCATAAATGCATTCCTCGAAATTTTGTGGTATTTAGATAGCCATCGGAAAATGTCACAGGAATTGTCGCAAATGGTCACAATGCTATAACCCATAGGTGTATCCATCCAAATAAGTAATTTCGGATTCTTCAAGGAAAATGTCGGAGTCATGTGCACTCAGGTTGTTTCTGGACAAGTTATATGATTTAAATAAAGCATTAGACGAAAGAATGACTGCTTCGTCTTTACCAAGATTAACAGCTTCGTCTTTTTTATCAAAATTAACAGTTTCGTCTTTACCAAGAGGATAACTTTTTTCTGTTTCGTTGATAGTAGGTACATTGACCTGCCAAAAACAGAAATCTTTTTCACAAACCTTTTCTGTTTCATTGATTATGAGAGAAGACGTAATTATGAAAATTAAAGTACTTATCAAATATCAAGTGTTTCTAGAATTACATTGTGAAAAATTTATCATAATATATCCTAATTAGGGGTGTTTCATGAAAGAAATTGGAACGTATTTAGATGAGTATATGTAACAAATTCAAAGTTCATAATTTGCATCGTTAGGTATTTCGCTGTTTTTACTGAATTGATTGTTAGTATACATCCAAAATTATTTAGATAGAAAATAATATGAGTAATTATTATGGTTGTTCTCATTTTTTTCCTCTGCTTTTTTTTGGAGGTTTAACAACATCGTGAGCAACTCAATAGGTTATAAGCAGTAGAGCCAATGCCGTAAGACAAACACAATATCAATGCCGCACCAGGATTTTAACCTGGACCCATCTCGGGCGAATAATCAGAAGCCAACGCTTTCACTACTCCGACACCGGGACAGATCTCATTTAATGGAAAGTTCAAAAGGACATACTTACTACAGCAAAAATATTTTGTTTTACATGTTTGAATGAAAATGACCCATTGTAACTTAAATAGTATAACTATACCAGGTTTCCGAAATTTCTTGGCGTAGAATAGAAATCAAGGTTTCCAAGCTTTTGCACATCAACCAGATGACTTTCTGAAGGAAGGTAGGCAGCTAACTGAAACTCAATAATAGAACGGTTCAGCAATTCGAATGTGGTGACTTGACTTGACAATAACGAGTAGATGCGAACGTAATCAGGTATTCAAAAATACGAGGCGTTATGCTCTTTTAACACACGGAATCATGGAAGGAAAACCAAGAAGCAATCACTATTTGAAGAGCTGGTTACAAATCCGTGGCAACTGCAGAGAAACGCTATCATTGCACGACTCGCTGTTTGTAATGATCTCCAAAGTTTTGCGAATGGTAATAGATTTTGGACTGGAGTAGGAAGTTAATTTCTTTACGTCATCCCACACAGGAGCAGCAGACTTGAACTTGACTTCTTTAGATATAGCCATGGTTACTTTGCCGTTCTTTAGGTCCCTTTTATGTTCGTTAACTCTAATTTTAAATGAACGTTTAGTCATCCGAATGTAGTATCGCGCGGATCCGTCCTGATATAGTGGAGGAATAGCATAAACACCTGCTTCATTGGAAGGCGGGGACTTCTCAGTGTTTCCTTTAAGCATGGCATATAAATATGTCGAAGATCTGATACCAACACCGAGGTTCATCTTCTTGAGCGCGTTCTCGAGCTGATAGGAAGCATCTGGAAGTCAAGTTCAAGTCCGCTGCTCCTATGTGGGATGATGTAAATAAATTAGCTTCCTACTCCACCCCAAAATCTACTGCCATTCGCGAAACTTTGGAGATCATAACAAACAGCGAGTCGTGCAATGATAGCGTCTCACAGGTGTTGCCACGGATCTGGAACGAGTTGTTGAAATAGTGATTGCCTCTTGAGTTTCCTTCCATGATTCCGCGTGCTAAACAAGCATAACGCCTCGTGTCTTTGAATGCCTGATTACGTTCGCATCTCTTCGTTATTGTCAAGTCAAGTGACCGCGTTCAAATTGTTTAAGCGTTCTATCATTCAGTTTGCAGTTTGCCTCTACCTTAATTGAGAAAGCCATCTGGTTGATGTGCGAAAGCTTGGAAACTTTTATTAATATTCTACGCCAAGAAATTTCTGATCACTAGTATAGTTATACTATTTAAGTACAGTTGGTGTACTGTTACTTGTTATTAATTAGTGACCCATTGTAAATTTAATAACGTGCAATATATTTTTCATCACAATCACTCATAGTTTCCAAAAAACGTTTTTTTTTGCAAGGAACTGCTTTATGGCAACAATTTTGCATTTTAAAACTGCATGAGTTTCATTGCTGAAAAATATTGAAGCGCTTCCCTTTGTGTAAGAAGTTTAGTCAGACTGCATTGCATTTAGTCTTCAGTCTCTTTATTGCATAGTAACTTGCTGATTCAAAATGTTCAGCTTCATTTTTTTTTATAAAAGATGCGACGCAGTTTCAAAAGAAAAGACTGAGGAAAGAAGAAAATATCACCGCTTTATAAAAATGTATGCTCCGTTGTATGCAAACTTCCCGCTGACTATTTGCGTTCATGTTATCATCATGTATAAAATAAAACACCTCAGCTCCTCAGAGCTTAGTGCATATAGCACAGATTGAATAACGAATGCGAAAATGCATAAATTAAGCATACGAATGATATTGAATAATTCTCAATAGTAAATGCAAAGAAGAAAATAAAATAAGAAAGTACATAAATCCCTGAATCCCAACAGCTTTATCCAAGAAAGCAATAAATATAACTTCGAGAGAAAGTCGAGGCTTTGAAATGCGAACACTTTAGTTGGAGTGAAAAGATCCGTTTTGAAGAAAGGCGCATTGGGTTGCATTGTTTTGGGTGTGCGCTGAAAACTGAAAGTTATTGCACTTTATTTTCTAGGAAAATGCAAAGAGCCAAAACGCAAATGTTGGAAATGTAATAAAAAAAAAAATTGGGTGAAGATAAAATCCAACTAATGGAAGTACTCACGGTCTCACAGAATTTAAATACAAAAAATGAGAGGTCTTCAACTATCGGCATAAGCTTAAAAAGCAAACATTCACGTTTTGTTCGGTTCAAACACCTTATGGATTTTAACAGCTCATGCTTGACATTAAATGGTCAAAATGCTTTAGCTTTAAACGTCAATTTTCATGTTATTCGTGCGCTTGTATTTAAGCCAACACAGGGATTTAACCCTCTTTTATTATTCTCAGGACATATAATCGTTTCTTTTTCAAGATATTGAAATGCTTGTTTCCACCTGAAGGAAGGCATACTTTTATGAGCACTTAAACCTTGTTTTACTGTACCTTGATTTAAGTTGATACAGGCATTGTCTAGCAAATGAGACATGCCTGAACGCAGTAATAAAATGACGTGATAAAGTGCTACTCACCTGCGTCTTGCTCACTACGTACTAATTTTCGCTAGTACACTCTCAGAGGTGCAGATTATGATTCCGAAATGTTCTGTTAAGAATCAAGAAAAGGGATTACAACTGAACGTACCGAAAACAAAGTTAATATACTGTTTCAGGGCTGGCTGTTTACCCTATTATTTCTGTGTCCTGCTGCATGGGTACGTTAGACATTCGCTTGTAAGATAATTAAACATTTGCTGGGTTTTAGCCATATTTTTCTCGATGATGATATGAATGAATTATCAGCTAAGTAAGAAATCTGTTTTCTACAGTGGTGTTCTTTATTCCGTGAAGATCGGTGATTTCCTTCTCCTCATCTTTGTATTACCCTTTATTCGATGCTCTATAACGGGAAGATCACAGATTTTCTTGTCCAAATTTCTGTATTATTTCTATATATATATTGCTTCTTATTTCATACTGTATACGGAGAACATAATAGATTTGCTTCTACTTACTGCTGTGTTACTTCTATATTTCCGTTTATCCTGTGCAGTGTAATGAGAGATCACAGATTTTCTTGTCCTGATTTTTGTACTATTTCTATATTGCTATTTATTCCGTGCTGTGAAAGTGAGAATTTGGACATTTCCTTGACGTAATTTCTATATCATTTTCATATTTCTCTTTATTCTATGCCGTGTAAGGGGGTTCACAGGTTTTCATTGTTCTGATTTCTGTATTACTTCTATACTACTCTTTATTCTATGCTGTATAAAGTGGAAATTACAGATTTCCTTGTCCTGATTTCTGTACTGTTTCTATATTGCTATTTATTCCGTGCTGTAAAAGGGAAAGTTTGGACATTTCCTTGTCGTAATTTCTATATCATTTTGATATTTCTCTTTATTCTATGCCGTGTAAGGGGTTTTAGTTTGGACATTTCCTTGTCGTAATTTCTATATCATTTTGATATTTCTCTTTATTCTATGCCGTGTAAGGGGAATCACAGGTTTCATTGTTCTGATTTCTGTATTACTTCTATACTACTCTTTATTCTATGCTGTATAAAGTGGAAATTACCGATTTCCTTGTCCTGATTTCTGTACTATTTCTGTATTGCTATTTATTCCGTGCTGTCAAACGTAGAGTTTGGACATTTCCTTGTCCTAATTGCAATATCATTTCGATATTTTTTTATTCTATGCCGTGTAAGGGGGATCACTGGTTTCATTGTTCCGGTTTATCAATTACTTCTATACTACTATTTAGTCTATGCTGTATGAAGTGGAAATTACAGATTTCCTTGTCCTGGTTTCTGTATTACTTCTGTATTGCTTTTTATCCCATGTTGTGTTAAGGGGAAATATTTCCTTGTTGTGATTTCTTTATTATTTCTATATTGCTCTTTATTGTTTCAACATTTTTCTTATTCTGCTTGTTTTATCAGGTGTATCTCTCGGTCACTTCGCTGCCACGTTCCCGCATCTTATTTATTTTTTTACATCGATTTGCCATTAATAACGTTCAAGAAAGCTCCCCTCTTCGTTCAGAAAGTAGAGAAGCCCCTCTGTCGCACGAATAATCACTCAACTTTCCTCTTTCAAAAGCTAGATTCAAACTGCCTGTTGTTTCACTTCTTTGTTTAGTAACAACAATGCTGACCAAATGGTGACTGCACTGCGGATCAGTCATGGGGTCGTGCACATTTAAAGAACAGGTAAGGGTAGGGAAATCTGAATCACTCTAGACAGGACGTTTCGAGGCAGCTGTGGTTGTTTGTTTGTACGGGCGTTTTGGGCGTCATGGCCGCTAAATGGTTAAGGTAACCTAAATGTAGTTTCTGTGCATTGCATACAGCAGAATGCATATTTTTCCTGAAGGGATTACGGCTACCGTCAAGCGATACTTATGTTGTTGTGTTTTTCTAGGGGAAAATGTAATGCATATGTATCTTACAAGCTCTCACAGATAGATACCAGGGTTTTTACCAAAAGTAATAGAAGCGTGGGTGTAACGTTTTTATTAACTGACAGAGGATGTTCAAATTGCACATGTTAATAGAGTATTTATACATCTATACAAAATTGCTACTCAATATAGTATTAATTACATGCGATGCAATTGTGCCATCATGAACCCAACTCTCGAATCCTCTTTGAAAGAATTCAGGTGTGGACTGTTGTATCCACTTCTTTACAGTCACTTTCACCTCGTTTGTGTCATCAGATCGCTGTCGCTGGTGAGTGTCCTTCATTGGACTGAACAGGTGGAAATCAAAAGGTGACAGATCTGGGCTGTACAATGGATGGGAGACCACCGATCAGTGTAATTTTCTGATCGCCTGATTGGTTGCCCAAGATGTGTGTGGTTTCGTATTGTCATGGCGAATGTGGATCCTTTTTAGATTATTGTTCGGTCTCTTCTTCCATATGGCTTCCCTAAGCTTCTCGAGTGTCTCAATGCACCGCTCCCTGTTCATGGTACAGTCGCGTTCGATACAATCAAGGAGAATGACACCCATGTCATCCCAAAAAACAGTCACCATGACTTTCTTTGCTAGTCACTGGCTCTTGAACTTCTTTGGCCTCGGTGGAGAGGTGTGACGCCATTCCATGGATTGATTCTTCGTTTCCGGATCGTAAAGATACGCCCACGTTTCAACCCCTGTCACCAGATCGAAACAAAAACGTGTTTTCATTGGCTACACACGCTTTCAGCAGATCAGAGCAGACTTCCACACTTCTCTCCTTCAATTCGGGTGTCAGCTGCGGGTGTCACTTTTCACACACTTCCCGATACCCTAAGTCTTCCACTATCTTCTGTATGACATTGTGACCACAGTGCGGCTGTGCAATACGCTCAGAGATTGTGACTCGTCTGTTCGCGCGAAACAATTCATCCACTCACTGACGATTCGTGTTAGTGGTCGCAGATTATAATCTTTTACCGAGTGGTGTGTTTTCACTGCTGGTTTCCTCTTCTTTAAACTTCTTCATCCATCTGTACACATTGCTCTTGTCAATGGTGTCATCTCCGTAAACATTCTGTATCCTTCTGTGAATGTCGGACAGCCTGCACTCTTCCTTCTTCAAGAACGTAATGACGGCACATTGCTTCTGCTTGGAATCCATTATTTACCTGCAATGAAGAAGGTTTACTATAGAGGAAGAGTTACTCTAACATCATGTGGAATTTGAACGACCTCTGTCAGTTAATAAAAAAGTTATGCCTACTTTTGCATTGCGTTCGATACAACTATCGTGTTTTTTTTTTTTTTTTGACATGGCGATACACTTTGAAATATTATTTTTTATTAAAAGACATAAGTTATTGATTTTAGAAAATGGTGGAATGCCGAGAAAATTTCAATCTCAACGTTTCTTAATAAATACTTTGCCAACCCATTTAAATGAAAATGACTAAAAAATAAAAATTTCATGCTGTGGTGTTTTAAAACTAAGTATACTTTATTATGATTTTACAATATGCAGTATTTGTTTCTTAAATCAAATACTTTGAGGAACAGAAAAACAGCAGGATTAACTCCACGAGCAACACTTCTAACTATCATCAAATACAATATTTTAATAATTAATACGTTTTGATGATATTATTAAATATCGCGTGTTCTTGCCGTCGTAAAGCAACTCAAAATCGGTTCTTGAATCCCGAAAAGTGAAAATGCAGGGCAAACTGCCCATGTAACACTTTCCTCTGAGAGAGTTCATCCTTCCCGTTTAAATAAAAATGTCTCAAACATGTTATTTTTTCTCTTCAGCTGACAGAACAAACATCTGTAAAACCAGAAAAGTGACTTATATGTCCCCCTAGGATATTTCTTGGATGAACGGCGTAAGTCTATTACCCTCAAGGGAGCTACAAAAGGTAAGCTTATATATCATGCCTTCGTCAGAACTATTGTTTCAGTCAGAAAGAGAACACCAAACCATAAGGTGGAACTTTTTGAGACAGCTGTTCAAAACATTTAGAAGAGGCTTAAACATTTCTAAAGCACCCAAAGTGGTGATAATGCTTTAAGTTAAAGCATTGTCAACGAACAAATGGCACTCTTGAGAATAATGTCTTTACTGTCGAGAATTTATTCGACTTTTGGCTTCAGATGATTTAAAAACAACAGTTAAGGGTGATTTAAAAACAAGGATGTTTATATCCTGCGCAGTATATCAGTTATTTCAGAGAAACAGTTCATTTCTTCACATTGTTCCTAAAATTTATGATTTAGATAACCCTTACCGTCACACACTGATTTGGTTTCTGGAAAGAATTGCGAAACGCGTGTTTCATTTCAACGAAATCATACTGCAGTCATTTAGTTTTAATATATATGTTCCTTTATCATATATACTAAAGAAGTGCGGTGCCTATTATTATAAAACAGATATGCTTATATCGTATTCTTAGCATGTCTTTTGTTATACGAAGTAAAACTTTGTATCACTGGTATGTCCATCCATCAATATGCGAACAAAATATATCCTAGCCCTTTAGTCGCGTTCAGAAAATTCGTTATCTGTTAAGCCGCATGATCTATGAGAATGGTGATTTATATCTGTTTTCTTTGATGTTTACATTGATGTACAGGATGTCTATAAATGAAATATACAACTTCAGTATGCTATTAAAAAATACGATAGAAAAAACTTACTTTAAATGTCAAGAAAAGTGGCAAGTGTTAAAGTTTAAGTCAGATGATAGATGGCGCCAGGTGTCTCATGTAATGAAAAATCTCGTTAAACAGGGAATACAACAGACATGGCTTCCCCAGGGGAGAAAGCAGCGTGTATGTTTTGGTTTGCGGAGTCAAAATCTCTAACAACAGTTCAGAACGAAGTGCAAGAGACAGTCGCTGACACAAAGGAGCATCCAACAATAATGGGTAAAGTAATTCAGAGCAACAGTCGTGCAAAAAAAATAACACTGGGACACCTTCCATTTCGGACGAAAAGGTGGAGGACGTGCTTAAGGCTTATAAAATTATCAAAGAAGCCCGGAAAAGTCCGTCCGTGTCGCCAGTCATGAACTGGAAATGCGGCGAGCAATGGCTCAGAAAGTTCTGCATAAAGATATCTGCTTATACGCGTACAACGTGCAGTTAGTGCAAAAACTTCGAGCAGATGATCAAGCACGTCGAAAAGCATTTGCGGTACAAATGCTAATCGCATTGGCGAAGACCCCACACTCGTTGCACGGACCTGTTTCAGGTATGAATTCCTTGTTTTTAGCAGAGTGAAAATACATAACTGCCAAATCTGGAGCACGGAAAATCCCCATGTCGTAGCCCACCAGAAAGACAGTCCTAAGGTTAATGTCTGTGCTGGCCAAATGGAAGACAGAGCAATAAGGTCCCTTTTCTTCGTTGAACCAACCGTTACTGGCATAACGTTCGTCGATATGTTATAACAATTCGCAATTTCACAACTCCAGGATACTCAAGGCATCATTTACCAGCAAGATGGAGCGCCTCCGCACTTGTCTTTGAATCTACGCAGATCTTTAGACCACTATATTCCAGGGCGTTGGATTGGACGTGGAGGTCCGACGGCATGGCCAGCTAATTCCCCTGATATTACTCCATGCAATTTTTTTATTTGGGGCTTCATTAAGGACATCGTGTGCAAGAAACAGGTTACATCTATTACTCAGCTCAAATATCTCATTACTGCAGCCTTCCTCCTTATTACTGCTGAAATTCTGCATTGTATGTGGCCGGAGCTGGACTATCGTTTTGACATCCTGCGAGCAACCGAATGCAGCATACATGGAGACCGACTGACACTTTAAAAAATATTTCACAGTTATGTGGTTTGACATTAAAAGTAAGTTGTTATTTATTGTAGTTTTTTTTCAATAGCATACTGAAGTTGTATATTTCATTTATGAACACCCTTTATATCATATTCTACAGCACTGGCTCGAAAAATTCGACATCAAAATTACGTTTTTCGAGCATATCATTCACCAAGGCGAACATTACAAATTTAACTCTTCTTTGTTTTGTTGGTGACATACTTTTTTCAACTACTTCAGAGCTGTAGAATATGATTCACGAACTAGCTCACAAGATTGAAAAATTGGGACTAAAACGAAACTTTCAGACAACAAAATCGAAGTACAATTATTTTTAAAGAAATGTAGATTTAGCGATTGATGGAGAAAATCTAGAGATAACCGATACCTATATTTATCTTGCGTAGCAAGTATCAAGCGAAGGCCACACTGACGTTGCAAATGTGACATAGCCAGAATAAAAACTGTTTAAAAGGCCGAGGCCTAAGGCCTATGAATTAATGTTCAGTGCCTAAGTAAAAGCGCAATATTATTTATATGAGTTGATACGTAAATATTTAGTGGCCGTGGATACACACTGTGTATGACATCGGTAGAATGAAAACTGTTAAAAGAGCCTAGCCCTAAGGCCTATGAATTAATGTTTAGTGCCTAAGTAAAACCGCAATATTATTAACATGAGTTGATGCGTAAACGTTGTGAATGTGACATCGATAGAATAAAAACTGTTTAAAAGGCCTAGGGCCTTTGAGTTAAAATTAAGTGCCCAAATAAAAGCGGAATATTGTTAACATGAGTTGATACGTAAACGATGCAAATGTGACATAAGCAGAACATAAACTGTTTAAAATGCCTAGGCCTATGGCCTATGAATTAAGATATACTGTAGGGCCTGATTGGAGAGCATTTGGAAGGAACAGAACAATTTTCAAAACCAATGGGCCATTATTTATTAGAGGAAAAGTGTTTAACCACTGCATCCTTCCAGTTCTTAGGTACTGAGCCGTGACATGAACCTTAACCAAAAGGGACGTACAGAGGCTGTAGGCATCTGAAAGAAGCATGAAAAGATGAATGTTTGGTTTAACCAGGTAAGGTAAGAAGAGAATAGGAACTCATGAATCAGGAAAATGACAAGATTGGAAGACTTCATGATCAAAAGAAAAATCCCTGGAACGGCAATGGGCTGGGTGGGAATATTGATATAACCAAGTTACAGAAAAAGACCCAGAATGGAAGATGAGTGATGAAATTCAAAAACATGCTTGGTGACATAAAGGAGACTGTCTCAGGGCAGACAATTGTATTAAAACCTTGGAGGAACCTTCTTCAAGCGGTGGATTGATAATGTTTAACAATGATGATGATATTATCTACAGTTCTGTAATGTAAAATTAGCTTAAATGCGTGTTTCATGCACGTATTTACGCTACTACAATCCCTAGAGGAAACATCTACTTTTGCATCATACAACCGTCACATTATATAACATTTAGATCCGTTTTGCTGTTGTAATGATGTACATGCGTACCTACGGGTGCACCTATTTATATTTCTTTTTTTCCTGAGCTATATCTTGATTTTAAATGTCTAAACGTAAGATATTTTAGCTTTTCTTTTTCACGACCGAAATTTTGCATGCATTTTTTGCTTCTGCTAATTCGTTTTTCCCTTAAATGAGGTAAACGTACAGTTCTATTTGTGCTTGCGTTTCTGCTTCTGCAAGAAAAAATAACATGTCTTATGCATCAAACGCCATTCTGTTTGATAACCATTTTGCTAGCCATGATAAAATGATAGTCACATGGCTATTGACGGGTTGATTGTTTCTGCATTTTAGCTAACGTTTTCTTTAGTTCAAGAGACATTCTGAGTACATCCTAGGAGATATTCCAGTCGTTCGTTTTCTGAATGCAGCAGATATTATTCGTTTTCAGTTTTGCTAAATTCCATTTACGAGATGGATCCGTTCATATCAAAAGAAATGTGAAATAGTGTTGTCATTAGGAAATTATTGAATCACAACGTTGTGTTGAAATTAAAGGACCATGATACATTGGAAATATGGTATGTGCGTTTAATGATCTAGTATAGTTTCCCTGACCCTAGTGTCTTCAGGACTGATGCTACATTCTTATTATTCGTATATCATAAAGGATGATGTCGTACCTGTATATGTTTTTCATTATTTTCACGTGTTGAGTGATAAGGATTAGAGCTGATGTCGCTGACCATTTGTTAGTTTAATTTTTATTATAATATTCTTATAAAATATCAATTAAATGTATTCGAGACTATGCAAAACCAGAACGCTAATAACGTAGTACAAATCCGTTTATTTACTTGCATAAAATAGGATAGAAGAAATCGTGTTATGAAGATTAACCTTCAGCGAAGACTAATAAGTGAAGATTATCCACCGTAAAGTCGTACGTTAATTATTATTGTCCTAGCTCATTTGAATTTTTGGAGAGTTCGATTAGCTATCCAAGTGAAGTGTTAGACTTTAGCGTATTAGTGCTCGACGAGTACTGTATATATTTCATTAAAACACTACCAAATTACACATTTAGATTATTACACAAAATTGCATGTTAAAAATATTATAAGAAAGAACTCGTGACATTCTGAAGGACTGCACAGGAAATAAAATGCTTACGAGCCTCTGATCTACATGATTACTCATGTGAAAATACCTTCTGCGGCTCTCTTTCTCACATTGAAGGAAGGAAAAAAAGTTTTCCACTTCTTGTTCCATTCTTCAAGAGGTTATTTTAGTGAAAGCCTAACAAAAAACTGATTATAACTCTGAACAAAAACGTTAACCTGCTTCTACGCATACGTGGGCTAAAATTTTGCACTCGGAGCATGTTTTTTTTATTATTATTCTTTCTTTCATTTTTCTTTTGAATTCGCATTGCATGCAACTTTTCCTTCCATTTCTTCCCGCAAAATTTCCGGAAGCTTGCCTCTTCAAAGCATCTTTATCACCCTCTTGTCCATTTTTATCGTCACTCCATGTGCTTAAGTTTATTGAAAGTGCTGTGCATCCTTTTGAACTAAACACACGCACAGAGAGAGAGAGAGAGAGCACCTCTGGATAGATGCCAAACAATTGTGTTGTCCGGTTGTAAAAGTTGAAAATGAATGCGAGACGAAGGTATTTTCGTGCCCGCAGGAATTGTGCTACAGCGTGAATAAATGAAACGGGGTCTTTTTTTTTCTAAAGGCACATTCTTCTCAATTTCCATTAAGGTTCTGGAAAATAGCCTTCTTGCTTTCTCGCATTTATGGAGAAAGAAACTCGAAAACTTTCACTTGCCACGACGCTGATGCTCTTTAATGTAAGCAGACACATTTTTGGCTTTGTTTATGAGAAACGCAAGGCACGCCGAAAGGAAACAACAGAAGAAAAAATACCTCATAAGAATAATGCTCTTAGTTATCAAGGAGCTAAACTCACACGATGTTTGGAATTATCAGCATTGTTTTGTATCTCATAAATAGGCTCTTCCTTTTACATCACTGAATACAGTAATCAGGTTTCCGCAAAAAAGAAAAGAATTATCCTAGGCTTTTCGTGCTTATATATTTATGTCGCTTGCACGGACGATTACGTCTGTTTATAAAGGGAAATCTGGAGGTAAATACGATCTGCATAACTTTGCATGACATTTTCTAGAAGTATATTGGTTCACCGTTATTTGATTAAAAGGGAAAACAAATTAAACAAAATCTATGCATTAAACCTACATATTTATTTTACTTAAGTTTACAAAAGTAATGTATGCGTATCGTACTTCAATTTAGAAAAAAATATAGGAGTATACTGCCCGATTTTTCAAAATGTTAGCAGATGACAGAAACAAAAATTAGACGACTCAGCGATTCTTCTCTAAAGATCACCGTTAGCTTCAGAGCCAATTTAAGGAAATAGTGGGCCCAGGGACTGGGCAGTATTTTGGGGACCCAGTATTACTAGTAGTGGCACATCTAGTATTTGACTATGGGTGACGGAATAAAAATTCCCAAGAGAAAGCATTCCCAAAATATGAAGAGGAAGCCATAAAATTATCCCCGCCATATTGTAGTGTGTATGTATCCCATGTTTCACGGACGAATCGGTGTTAGAAAGAAAATGTAAAAAAAAAAAAAAAAAAATGCATGGTTGAAAAATGGACACCAGTTCAATTATACTTTAATATCCACCACCGCCCTCTTACCCACACCCAAGAGTTCATCTTGTTGAAATTATATTAAAGTAATGGACAAAATAATACAATCTAAATATCATGATTCAAACGAATTCTTAATTTATAAAAATTTCCCCAGTTACAGATTTGTACAACAAAAAAAAAAAAAAAAAAAAGCATCTGTAATGCTTTTGAAAGATTTGAGGATGGACTGGGGGTGACTATATCTTTGCGGACTCCTCCTGAAGAAGTGGAAAGAAATAGAAAAAAAATTCACTAAGCTCAATTCATACTATAAGAAACTGCCATCTTCAAAGAAAAACAAAAGAAAACTGTAGAGCTCTGTCAATTCTTCAAGCATTCTGCGTAATTCTGGGGCACCTTGAAAATGCGAGGCCCGGGGCTGCAGCCCCCCCCTTTTAAATAGGCTCTGGTATGCTTAAACGAATTGATTTTCTAAGTTACTTATCCAATAGCACCCTCGGTGGCGCAAACTTATTATCATTCGTCCGATATTGGTCTGGGTTAGAATCCCGGTGAAGCCTGGATGTTGTGTTTGACTTACGGAACTGGCTCTCTCCCTTTACTGGAATCAGTGGCTCTAAATTATCAACAGGCTATTGCTTATATAGCCGATTCAGATTATGAGAAATTATGTATGGGCTACTGCTTGTATAGCCCATTTATTTGCTCGTAGTGGTCGTTAAACCCCCAACAAAAACAAAAACAAAAAGTTTTTCCAATATCCATATACTGAGTTATTCGATTACAATGAGACATAAGAAATATTTACTGTTTTCGCAGCTTGCTAAAAATCTGAAACTTATTCCCATGAAAATTCATTTCATTTTGGTGAAGCGTCTTATAGGCTGTAACATCATAATAATTTCATCTCTATTCTAAAAAAAAGTAACTGCCGCCGCCTTTAGAAATTTCGCGACACCCGCGTTTTCCTAACTTGCAGTGCACAAAGATGTATTGAACACAAAAATATGAAATTTACATTGTTTGTAGAGAATTGTTTGGAGGATACGCTGAAATAAGCAGTTTTTTAAATATGGTGATATTTCAAGAGCTCTAGTATTTTAAAGTTAAAATAAGCGAAAAAGGCCGGCCCAGTGGTCTAAGCGATGGCTTCTGATCATTCGTCCGAGATGAGTTCGAGTCCGAATCCCGGTGAGGCATGGTTGTTGTGTTTGTCTTACGGATCTGGCTCTCTCCCTTCGCTGGAGTCAGTAGCCCTAAAGTAGGGACGGGCGACTGCTTTTATCCCATTGAGTTGATCACGGTGGTCGTTAAACCCTTAATCAAAAAAAAAAAAAAAAAAAAAAAGCAGAAAGGGGCTGTCAGTTCGCTGTCCGGACACACTAACAACAACAAAGCTACGAGCCACGATGGCAAAATTTTTCCACCTTGTCGCTATATTTTTTAATTTCGATTTAGTTTATGAGAAAGTATTTTTTTTAATTTTACAAAATTCTCTATTTCGCTATAGGATCCATTTCAAAAAACGGATCTATGGCTAACTATAAATCATAACGCATTGCAATTTTTACAGCATAAACTCACAACTATCATGCCTCTTATAAAAAAATTATGAGAAATATTTTTCTGATTTTTAAGCATTTTTTAAAACGCAAAACAAAGGAACGAACGGCTTACTCTGTCTTCAACGGTATCCACACAGGAAAGTTCTGGTCCCGTAACCTGCTACCATTTTTAGCTCTGTCTTCTCACTGGGTGAAAAGACAGTCTACAATCAAGCTGGTAATGATGCAATGTTTAATGACGTAGCGACGCTTTTAAAAGTCGGCGTTTTCCGCCGGCATACGTGAATACCAGTATAAATATAGGCTTTCGCCTCGCGCTTTCCTAGCTCACAGCGCAAAAAGGTATTGAATAATTGAGAGAACACTTTCATTTCGCCAGATGGCATCACCGTAAAGAGATAGTCAAGCACATTAATCGACAATTCTGTCAAAATGATGTTTGAAAAGCCATGACGATTTTACTGTGTTTGTTTAACCATGCCACTTCGAAGGGAAAAAAATCGGCACGTAAAAAAATGAAAAGAATAAATTTTTTTATACAAAACAGATTTTGCAAACGTGAAGAACCTAAGTTAGAACAAGCACAAAGTGCTAATAAGACCGAAAATATGTCAGAACATTGACTAATGATTCAAAAAATTACTCTACATATCTTATTAATATATTATCCCGTCTTTATTAACGGGCTTTCACTTAGTTGACGCAACAAAAAAGTACAATCTTTGAGAAAGAAGTGTACTGTGAATGTTTCAATATGGATTCTTTAATAGCCTATAATGGGATATTCATTTGGGTTGTTTTTATTTCTGGTACATCAGGGATTTGTAATGTATGTTCCTAACTTCGTGTAACTTGGCAAATAATTAAACTAAACGAAACGAAACGAAACTAAAATCAATCACGATACGCAATAAAGAAATGTACCAAGCGAAATGCTGTAATCATATTCTTTGCTTACAAATTAATATTCGCACACTTTTTGAAAAACTATTGATTTCCATTATATCACTAAAGAAAACATATTTCAGCTGTTTTTTCCCAGCATGGTAAGGTATATGTTTGTGTGTACAACATGAGGAGAAACAAGAAGTATTTTGCTCCCATCTATGAGTGGCTAGAGACGGGAACATCTGGGTATTCGTCCAAGTTGGGCCACAGTTTGAGTCTCCGATGAGACATGAGTGGATAGTTTGTCTGAAGGTTAGTAGATGACAAGGTTATGCTCATCCTGTTCTTCCGGTTATTGCTTTGTGACGTCACTGTCCAAATCGCCATCGTAAGACTACCTAATCGACATCATGAGGCATGTCGGAATTATTATTCGTAAACCAATCGGAATAAGCTTTATAAATTCGACCATATTTTTTAATGCCTAATGTTTCAATTTTTAATTAAAACGATTTGGAGAATGTTGCCGAGATGCTTTTCCTATTCCTCATCAAGAAATGCAGATGTACTACCGAAACAGAACGCTTTCAAGTAGTTCCCGAGTATTGTTCCGCTTTGTTTACATACAACGTGATTGTAAGGGTCGCCCGCAATCAAACTGTCAATTATGAATTTATTTAATTTTAATATTGTGATGAACACGTGCGGACGAACGTTTCATTCCGCCATTTTGTTGTTTCAGATAAGAACAGATATTCTTCACCACCCACGTGGTACAATTTTAATCCTATGTGGGATTAAGAGAGGGGTGCATGAACACCCGGGGCACCTGACCTTGAAGAGTCAGCTGCTCGAGTGCTTCTGTTAAACAAGTTGTCATACCGCTTTTGTATACGTGCAAGGTTGTAATAGCCTGCGGGTATCCGACGGCATTCCTTAGTTCAGGTATTTCACGTGCTGACCAGGGAAACCAGTTTTTCTTGCTCATGCGTGGTAGAGGACAGAAAGGGCGAGGAGATTGGAGTGAGACAGTTGAGCTTCGGTCGTCAAGGAGAGAGGGTCCTGGTTTGGACACCGGTTTCTGACGGAAGGGCTGCGATTATCGCAGAAGTGCAGCGTGGTGAACGGGAAGGAGGATTCCTTCGTCCACCGGGTATCGCGGAAAGAATTGTGGAAAGGTAGCACGTGGTCAGCACGGGGAACCTGAGCGGAAAGTCATCGGAAACCCGTGAAGCAAATGTTATCGGAATAATAAAGTATTGCTGTTGTGTTTATTTCCGTGTACTGGACTGAGTTTTGTCGAGGTAATTATTCTTCTACACAAGGACGCCTTGATAGCCAGATCGTATAGTAAAGGCGAGGCTGTAGCTCGCTATACGGCGGGAAACAAAAGATTTTATCTAAGAATTGATATGTCTGGCCCTACACTGATCACACCCAACGTGAAAGAAAGTAGTTCACGATAATATACGGCATTTTGTTTTACAATTTTTATCGACAGAATTCTTATTGTAATGGAAATAATTATAGCAATTTATTTTATTATGGAATATAATAATACATTTATTTTCATATTACAAATATATGCATTATAATTCCTATAGAGTAAGCAACGCCCTTGTTCACACAAAAAAAAAATACTAAAAATGTTTAATTGACTATGAAATGACTGAATTCATGTTCTGGCAAATGTTTATATAATTTCCACTGATTCAGGTAGATGGTAGAACATGGTTTAACACGTGCCACATACATGGTTTTCCGCCTTCCTCATAGACGAATAATCGTGACGTCATGATTATTCGTCTTTTCCGTTAAATGACGAAAAGAAACCCGAATTTTATGGATTTTTCGTACGCCAGGAAAATTTGTAATTTTCAGAAACATTTTCCTCAATTCGTTTCTTTTATTGACAGTTAATTGGCGTTTTTAAGATGTGTTAACAAAAAATGTTTAACTTTCCGTTAACACATTTTAAAAACATTTGTCAACGGAAAATTCTATATTTTCCGTTAAGATATCTTAAAAATGTCACAACTTTCCATTTCTTAATAAAATTGCAGAAACCTTTCGGCAATTGCTTTCGTATATTAACGAAAAACTCTCGTTCTTACTTTTTTGGTGTCCGTATGACTTGAAATTTCTGGATATAGGAGAGATTCGTGGGAATACTTTACGTTTGATTGACTGTTAAATTACAATCGTTTGTCGAAGGATCACAACACTTATGTTTTGTGGTGTAGCGTCAATTCGCCGACTATGACGATTCATCGCGCGTCAATTCGTCGGGGACCAATTCGTGACTACGTCAGTTCGTCGCGGTCAAATTCTCGTGTTTCACAAGTTTTGGTTACATACAAATCGCATGCAGGAAAACGTACGATTTCGGTTGACTTCCGCCGTGATCATATTTATAAGGTTTGGACACCTTATAAATATGATCAGGGTTAGTAACATTACGCTTTTTCTGCGGCACTAGAAATAAATTAATAAGCCTAGGCCTAAGCTTAGGTCATTTTAACAGTTTTTAGTCCATCGTGTTCATACTTATAAGGTTTAGACACAAGGTCAAGTTAGTATTTTTGCACTTTTACTTAGGCATTAAATATTAATACATAGGCCTAGGGCATTTTAAAAGTTTTTATTTGATAGTGCTCATATTCATTAGGCTTAGAGACAAGGTCTAGTTAGTATTATTGCGCAGTTTACTTAGTTATTAAGTATTACTATCTTGGCCTAGGCTTAGGCCTTTTCAGCAGTTTTATTCCGTTGTGCTCATATTTATTAAGCTTTGCATCAATTCAAGTCAGTGATATTACGTTTTTACTTAATTAAGAATAAATATTTCATACACTGTGACGTGCCTGCCCCGCAGGACGCACATGAGATAAAAGCAGATAGCTCTGAGAGCACATGCCCGTGTAATATAGTGGATAGAACTCGGAGCTCTGGAACCGAGAGTTGTGGGTTCGAATCCATCCCCTGACATAAAATTGGAGAAATTTACTTCGTCATAGCACTGGAACAAAATCTGTCAGAAAGGCCTGGTCCAAACTACTAATGTATTTATTAATACTTAATGCCTAAGTAAAAGTGCAATAATACTAACTTGACTTGGTATCCAAACCTCATGAATACCAGCACAACAGAATAAAACTGTTAAAAATGCCTAGTCCAAAGGCTTACTTATGAATATTTACTACTTAAGTAAAAGCGCAATATTACTTAAATGGCTTGGTGCCTAAATCTTATGAACATTGCTAAAAAGGCCTATGCTTAAGCCGATAGAATAAAAACTATTAAAAAGGTCCAGGCCTAGGGCCTATGAATATTTAAAGCCTAATTAAAATCGCAATAGCACCAACTTGACTTGGTGTCTAAACCTTATGAATATGAGCACGATGGAATAAAAACTGTTACAAAGGCCCAGAGCCTAGGGCCTATGAATATTTAAAGCCTAATTAAAAGCGCAATAATGCTAACTTGACTTGGCGTCAAAATATTATGAATAAGAGCATAATGGAATAAAAACAGTAAAAAATGCCTAGGCCAAGGTATTAATATTTAATGCCTAAGTAAAAGTGTAATAATACTAAATTGACTTGGTTTCTAAACCTTATGAATATGAAAACGATGGAAAAAAACTATTAAAAAGGTCTAGATCAAGGTATTAATATTTAATGCTTTAGTAAAAGCGCAATAATACTAACTTGATTTGGTGTCTAAACTGTAAAAACAAATGGGAGCACGATGATATAATAATGAATATGAGCACGATGGAAATGAAAATTGCTAAAAAAGCCTATGCTTAGGCCTAGGCATATTAATTTATTTTTTAGTGCCAAAGAAAAAGCGTAATATTACTATCCTGTCTAGCTGTCCAAACCTTATAAATATGATCACGAGGGAAGACCAACGAAATCGTACGTTTTCCTACATGCGATTTGTATGTAACCAAATTTGTAAACGCGACAAATTTGACCGCTACGCATTGGCGCGCGAAGAATCGTCGTGGTCGCCGAATTGACGCGCGAAGAATCGTCGTGGTCGACGAATTGACGCGCGAAGAATCGTCGTGGGCGACAAATTGATTTATAACCATTTTTTGTAGTAAATGATAAGACAACCTCTCATACATTATATGATTCTAGCCTGCCGACATCTAAATTACGGAACGCCGTTTCCCTGGGAGACAAATTATACACAGAGCTTTTTGGGACGATACACTTTTCCTCTTTTTGATCCAAACTCAGATACGTAAAAACTGAGACCTTGAATTTAAATCAGCATAAGTGATTTTTGAACGTGGAAAATCCTACTACTTGTGAAGCATTTAAATTTATGATTTCCTAATTGCGATATTTGAAAAAGTAAGAAATTAAATATTCTCAATTAATTTTGTGTTTTATAAGTTTCTTCCCACAAATTTGATAAAATTGGAGGGAAACTGAAATTATTATGTACATGTATTCAGTAGACATTATTATCCATAACGTACAATCCCACATAATGGAAACAAATTCTCCATATTGGAGAAATTGTTCGGTTTGTTAAATAACGGAGGACATATTTTACACTTGAGACACGTAATCACTTTCAATTTGTCATTTTATTGTTTCTCAGGAAGAAAACTTTAAATGTTGCACAGATTATGAGCTTTTCTTTCCACAAATACAACAAGAGATGTACGCAGCAAGTGGTGAGGTACCGTGCATCGCAAAGGCATTCTTTGGCGCATAATTTTATCAGCTTAAATGGATATATTAAGTGGATTTCGAAATTTGATATCCTAGAGACCTAGGAAAACAAATACAAATTACAATCCTTTCTATTCAAAGAATGAAATAACTTACGTGCTATCTATTTTTATTCCGTGACCGGAGAAGTTTTATACTGTATCGCGTTCTGCGCAGAAAAATGATTTATGGATTCAGATCAATGTACTTTTGCAAGACTTATCATAGCTCAATTAACAAAAGAATTGCTAATGCCATTTCGCCCACAGAATTTTTTCTCTTTACAATGAACGCAAGATCCATACATTACTCACTCGCTGCGATCGATTTTCGAGACTAAACTAATTCTTGCTGCTATCGCTTGTCGGCAATGCTGCTTTTTAATGCGGTCCACTCTGATATGATGATATGAAATTAAATTTCAATGATTTTTAATACTTAAACATCTTGAAATATTTTTATCATTGTGCTAAACAATAATTTGAGCTATAAGGGAGATAATTAGTTTTAGAGATTTATTGGGTGTTCATTACTGCTATATCAGTTACTGTGTCGACAAATTTTTAGATTTATTAACCACCCAAAAAAGTAGGGTTTTCTTCGTCTAATGGAGGTGGCTCTTAATCAAGGTTAATAGACCGTAAGGTTTGCTCATCCCGCCTTTCTCGGAGGCGAATAATCGTGACGTCACTGATGACATCACCGTACTAACATGTGAATCGTAGATCCGAACTGTAGCTATGGAGGAAGATGTCTTGTCAACATTTTTTTATAAATCAAACACAGAACAAAAGCTCATGCAAAAGCACATTTATATTAAATACAGAAGAAATTCACAGTGATGTGAATATTTTAGTAACGGAGATTTCAAAAATACCTCTCGCACATTTTTGTTAGGTAAAGGGGACGATGAAAAGGGTTATGCTTTTAAATGTTAGTTTAGTTACAAGGGGAATTTTTGCTGTTTTTATATAAATTTAGAAGAGAAAACGCACAGCATGACATATTATTGTTATATAATAAATAATTTTTTCATGAGGAATTGGAAAAGCATCTCGGCAACACTTACCAATTTTGTTTTAATTAAATGTTGAAAACATTATAAGCATTACACATTCTGGTTGAATTTATGAAGATTGTTTCAGCTGGTTTAGGCATAATAATTCCGACATGCTGCTGTGGTGCAAATACAAAGAAACGTGGCGACTAGATGATCTTACGATGGCGATTTGGACAGTGACGTCACAAAGCAGTCACCGGAAGTGAAGGACGAGCATTACCTTGTCTACTTACCTTGGTTCTTAATTAGCTTTTTCTCGTGAATGAATTCTTATTTCTGTAATTCTTGAATATTTTAGCTTTCTCCTATTGGAACTTACTTTTGGCACTTGCAGCATGTTTTATTTGTTGCATGTGTGGATACCTATGTATCCTCTAATTTTGTGTTAATGATGCAGACATGTTTTATGCTGTTTTCTACAGAACATATCTCGTCTTTGTACATCGTAATATAGGAAAATACTCTATAACTGTTATAAAGACGCGCACATCTTTTATCCAGTGCTAACTATCTATTGCCCGGAAGGACAAATAGCTTGCAATACACCTTAGGGACATCGGACTAATGTTCGTCTTATGCAATTTAAGTTGGGATGCACTGTGAATTTCTAGCACCGTTCTCGATCTTGACATTATCTTGCGCATTGCAGTCCAAGTCTAATTTATCCCAATATACGGATTACTCCTTTAAAAGGCTATGTTCGGAAAAAAAAATAAAATATTCATTACTTAAAATTACATACTGAAAAAGAGTGCTGGCGACATCTCATGCTCTTTGATTATAACACTCTGCCATTTGCTAGCAACAAATTAGATGTCGACACATTTTGTTGTAGGTGTGAAATGTGAATGATGCATATACACTGCAAAATTTCCTGAGATGTTGCACCAAAAAGTGATGCTTACACAAGCTGCACCTTTTTCTGAGAAAGAATGTACCATTTTGGGGGGCAAAGAAAATCAACATGGTGAAATCTTGCACCATAATTTTCTGCAGCTGTGCATAATAACGAAGTGCAAAGTTGCACCATTTTGTTGAATTTCGTTTGCCCACAGAATTGCGACATTTTTTCTCAGAAAGTGGTGCAGCAATTTTAGTGCGTCTTTTTGGTGCACCCTACCACAATATGTTCAACAGTATATAGTTCTTATGCTGCAGGGTTCTTCTATTCTTCGAAAGCGTTAAATTTCTTTAGTGTTGGAACTTCTGAAAATTGCAGGATGTCTGGCTCGGTGCTTATATGGCAAATAGATCAAACAGTTTGTAGCCGCCCCGGTGGCGCAGTGGTCTTAGCGATGGCCTCTGATCATTCGTCCGAACGGGGTCTGGGTTTGAATCCCGGTGAGGCATGGATGTTGTGTTTGTCTTACGGCACTGGCTCTCTCCTTTCCCTGGAACCAGTGACCCTAAATTAGAGACGGGCGACTGCTTATAGCCCATTGAGTTGCTCACGGTGGTCGTTAAAAATCCAACCAAAAAAAAAAAAAACAGTTTGTTTGCTGTTTCTTTTATTTCTGCAGATTTTAAAGGTTTTGCCCAAGTCGTAATTTGAATACTGAGTATATTACGTTATTTTTTACTTGAAAATAAAATAAACCAATATTTGATATTCCCTGGTTATTACAATATTTCCTTCCTTAGTATGGCACACCCCCTTTTCTGCTTCATTAAGGAGTAACTACAAACATTTTTGCAAAGAAATTATGGGCTTTAAATAAATTGGAAATTTGTACAGGTCGGGATTACTAGAAATTTCAGGAAATTCCTTTTCGTCTTCAGGTGAAAATGTCTTGTTGTTATTTTCGTGAACAGAAATTCTAGTTCACAAACCGTTGTTTTGTAAAACTTTCAGCTATTGATAGTATAAATAGTTTGATAGTTTAAACCGTGCGCTATTTGATGGTATTGGTCGTTCGAAAAGTATGTGACTCCTTTTTTGCCGTACATTTCGGAAACCTGAAATGGCAATACAGGCGATGCCTGGCTGGTTACATAGTACGTACCTCTGAATTCAATTCGTGCCTACCAATAGCTTTTGAACATTTTAATAACGGAAAGATGCCTGAGACGATCAGCTGCTTCAGTTTTGAAGAATTACAGAGGATATTCACACGCTTTTAGAGCAATTTTCCAACAATATAATTAATGTATGAAACAAAATTATTTCTTTCTTAAATGTTCTACCTGATAGCTCTTTCTCTGGATTATGAACCTACATCTAGATTTCCAAGATAACAGGACAGTTCTTAAAGTTAATAGTGGTATTTTATTCCACTCCTTTTCCACTGCTTTCTATAGTCCAATAATTCTTTACTCTTTCCAACCGTAGGTTGAAGAAGCGTATATGCTCCAGCTTTGTTCGTCTATCTGTCTGTCCGCATGATAACTCGCGTAAAAATGGTTCGAATTCGAAGAAAGTTTAGTATGTGGGAGAAGACAACCTGGGGACGAACCTTAGTGAAAATAAGCGAACTGGGGTCAAAGGTCAGGAGGGCAATCTATTACATTGCCCTTATGCGTCATAACTTACGTAAAAAGGATTCCATTGCGACAAAACTATCATGTTGTTTCGAAGGTATACTGAACCGGTTCTGTTTAATATCGTCGAAATGGGTTCAATGGTCAGGGCACAGGAGCGAGATTTATTCCACAGCCATTATCTTCATAACTTGACTAAAAATGTTTCTATTGGGACAAAACTTTAGTACGTTGTTCCGGAGGTTTACTGAACCAATTCTGTTTAATATCATCGACATGAGGTCAAAGGTGAGAGCGCAGGAGCGAGATTCCACAGCCATTATCCTCATAACGTGAGTAATAACTTGAGTAATGATTTCTGGTATGTTGGAAAGCGTATCATAATCAATGCATTGCATGATTTTACTAACTTGTTAGTTCTACGTTCAGAAACCTTTCTTTTTAGCAGTCTGAAGACACAATGGCACATCATGGGACTTCGAAGGAATATGGGTAAAACGTATAGACTTGATGTCACGTTTTTCATTGTTTCAAGAAATAGAGTTGCATTTGTAAGTTTGGATGTATAACTTGTAGCCTTATCCTGATGGAGTTGTACTCTTCGAAGACTCTGTTGATAAAGGAATGGTATTTCCTCTTTAAATATAAGAGCTGAAACAATACCTTAATAAAATGAAGAATTGATTTTAACATTCTTTTCAACTTTTCTAAACTTCAGTTTCCCATTGGACCAGAAATCAGCAATAATCATGAATTCTTTACTGATACTTTCTTTGGGTTCTTGGAAATCTTTTTCAACACATCTGCAACAGCAAATCGAACTTTTTGTTGCAGTTGTCTCTGTTTCATCAATAGTCACAATGATTTTCCATCTGTCTATGGCTAATTGATTTTCATGAAGAAATCTACATAGCCGCCCCGGTGGCGCAGTGGTCTAAGGTGTTGGCCCCTGATCATTCGTCCGAAGGGGTCCGGGTTTGAATCCCGGTGAGGCATGGATGTTGCGTCTGTCTTACGGCACTGGCTCTCTCCCTTCCCTGGAACCAGTGACCCTAAATTAGGGACGGGCGACTGCTTATAGCCCATTGAGTTGCTCACGGTGGTCGTTAAACCTCCAATCAAAAAAAAAAAAAAAAAAGAAATCTACTCCGTGTACGGCGCCCAGTCACGTGCTTAGGCGAAAGGCGGTGAACATGATTTTTTTTTTTTAGATTCAAATCTTTACTTATTACCTTGTTTATAGTTGATACAAAGATTTTGTTTAACGACTCAGCGATTGCACTTTGTGTCAGTGGATTTTCCTTTTAGACCTTACTTTTGAAATAGCCGCAAATGTACGTACCTTCTTTGATATTCATTTAGTGTTCTTTTTCCTGTCAAAAGCAATGCTTCACGATTTTTCCTCTAATATCAATAATATTGCTTATTTTACATTTAGAATTGCGAATTCCATGATTTTCATAGCGTTTTTTTAATTACGGAATACGAGTATTTCCTTTCGTAAAGAACAAAAACATAACATTCTAACCAGGGCTTGTTTACGTGCACCATTTTTTTAGAAGACGATATTTATCTGCATCAGATGCTTCTTTCGTGTTCACCTAATACACTGTTGCTAGTTTCAATTCGTTGATTTTATTTTATTATCTGTTATTTCTTATTAAAAACGTTTTAAAAATGAGTGAACATGCACTGTATGTCTTAAAGCAGAGCGTGGAATAAAATCTCCTGCGTTCAGTAGTAGGTCAAAATGCCCATACGAAAGCTGCGATGCACAATTGGATAAATGGCAGGCAGGGCATCACTGAAAAATATTCCGAGATGCGGTCGACTGCTCTCGACATTCAGAGAAGAAGCCAAACGACGCGTCATAGAAGCCTTGCGGCAGTTTTGTGGGGAATGTACCAATCACACTTCCACACAACCAGGTATCCCTCACATAACGGTTTATACCATGCCGCCAGAAGATTTGGGTATTGCTCATATTTACCAAGACATAGAAGTAACTTCGCTACGAAAGTGTACGGATTAGCCTTGCGTGGTATAACCGCATAGTAGGGTGCTTACAAGGTTCCTCTGTTTAAATTAAAGTTGGGTGGAATTTTACGCACGCAGGCAACTACATTAGTCTTGGTCCTGTGTTAAACATGGTTATTCCGCGTCATCTTTACCCCGTGCAGGGTTGCATGAGAGTGAAATTTTACTGGTTGTTGACATGGATGTTTGAGGTGTTACTTCATGAAAGACCAATGCTAAGAAATTTTCCATGTCGATGGAGCGGTATAAGTCATTTCTAGAGGAATGTAACCCGGCAAGGGCACTGCGACATCATGTACGGCGACCTATCCTCCTACACAAAAGACACAGCCCAAGGCTCGGACTCTTCGGCTGTTCAACCAACAGAACGGTTGTGGGTGGATCTACTGACTAGGACTGTTCGGCTGTTCAACCAACAGAACGGTTGTGGGTGGATCTACTGACTAGGACTGTTCGGCTATTCATCCAACAGAACAGTTGTGGGTGGATCTACTGACTAGGACTGTTCGGCTGTTCAATCAACAGAACGGTTGTGGGTGGATCTACTGACTAGGACTGTTCGGCTATTCAATCAACAGAACGGTTGTGGGTGGATCTACTGACTAGGACTGTTCGGCTATTCAACCAACAGAACGGTTGTGGGTGGATCTACTGACTAGGACTGTTCGGTTGTTGAACCAACAGAACAGTTGTGGGTGGATCTACTGACTAGGACTGTTCGGCTGTTCAACAAACAGAGCGGTTGTCGGTGGATCTATCATAAAACCATGTGATTTCAACTGTTTCAGCCATTACAAAAGGGAGATATCTGGTTCTCGCTACAGGAACAACCAGAATTTGATTATCCGGGTCACATACTTTTTCATCAGTCTTATTACGCTGGTATTTTTAATGCTGCTCGTGAACCACCCACAGTTTTGGAGCATACTAATGATAACACTGCTCAAAAGCTAAACAGGTGCTGAAATAAAAGCAGCAGAATTTTATGTTTTGATGGTCGTTGAACACGTATATGTTAATAAGAAGTTTAAGTTGGCTCTACTTTTATGAATCCAGTAGCAAATATTTTAGCCAAAAAGGTACGGAAATCAAAGCAGCCGAATTTAATGTTTTGATGAACCCGAATGTGGTAATAAAACGTTTCAGTTGTCTCTAGTTTTCAAGACCCTGTAGCGATCCCTTTAGTGGATGTGTTAGGAAATTCAATATGATTTGCGTCCTTATTTTTCAGTAATCAAGGGATATAATTTAAATTCCACCGGGTCTTGTCAATAACCGAATGCGCGCAAGAATAATGAAATGTAGGGAAGGGCAAAATCTAATATTAGTTTCCCTTCCGAATGTAATTTTTTTCTATATCGCAACTATTACCTTACATCAAAAAATGTTGCTAAAAACTATACCAATGCAATTTGCTCAAGAACAGCTATTCCGTATTAAAGGGGATAATCTTGCACAGTTTCACAAACTAGGTACGTATCGTATTCCAGTTTTATTTCGTTAGGGAGATAAATGCGAGGTCTTTTCGAGGCTGTTTGTAAGCCAAAAATACGAAAATGTTGTTGACAATTATTCCAACGCAATTTGCTCAAAAAGTAAAAAGCTATTCGAAATTAAGGAGGATAGTCTTGTACATTCTACAATTTTACAAACTACACAAACTCTCAAACTGATTAAGTATAGTTTTCCAGTTCCATTTAGTAACGGAGATAATTGCGATGGTATTTTTGGAAGCTGATTTTACGCAAAAAACGCGAAAATATGACTACAAACGATATCAGCACAACCAAAAATTAAAACAGTTGTTTCGAATGAAATAAGATAGGCTTCTAGAGTTTCACAAACATGACAAACTGGGTGAGTATCGTTCGTCTTCCAGTTCCAATTAGTTAAGGAGCTAATTGCGATAGTATTCATCATTTAAGCTTACCATTGCTCTATATCCTTCTTTTCTTATCCCAGTGGTTAGTAATGTTTGATCTTGCTATTCAGTAATTATTGAAGAAATTTACAGTCTTGGGGTTTTCCGTATATACAGTGCACACACACACACACACACACATATATATACATCCGTACATATATAGTGATAAAATGTACTTGGCATCCATAGCCAACTCAGCAATTCTGGCTCTTTCCGATTTCAGCACAACAATATTATTAATCAAAACGTCATTTGATCTCCGTACCAAACCAGAACTTAAAATTTGTAGAGCAGTATAATGAAAAAATTTGTAATAATTTCCTTCAAATATTGTCATTACTGCTTTCTTACGTAATACATAAATTGTACTAATCTAAAAGTGTTCTCTTACTTCTCAAACGATTTAGTGTATGCGGTGCATGTGCATATATATATATATCCCAATATTTTCAGAAATATTCACAAATGTTTTTTCTCTTGAGTGATAAGTTTCGTGTCTCGTTCCTAAAATGTTTTTTCTGATGTTTCAAGTTATTAACGTTTGGCGTTCCGAGTCTGATTTTTCCTTTTCTTGTCACCGTATTTTTTTGTTCGGTTGTTCCCGAAGTCCTTCTTAGTTTCGTGGAATGAGCTCATGAACCGAAAGGAATCCACCGCTACATCGTTGGCAGAAAACGTACCGATTGATTCCCAGGAAAACAACGGACAGGTGTACATAACAAAAACCGTTTGTCAATACAGTGGAACTAGGTCTAAACAAGATAGCATTAATGATTTTATTCATTTATTGATGCCTATCTTTCCTGTTTCCCACAACATGTATTAGTCCTTTTCTCCAAAAAAAAATGCTGTTTATAGAATTTATTCTGTAAGCTCCTTTTTCTGATCCGGAAAGTAAAGAACATAAATGATAAAATAAAAGCAATAAATAAAATTGCACTTTTTCATTTGTTATTTTTTTAACTTCCTTCGTTTTGCTTGGTTTCCGAAAAATATATTTTTGTAAGTATCGTAAATTATGTCCGAATATTAGCGATAAAGTTTCCTCACCGCTAAATAATCCCCTTCTATCCTTCTGGAAAGAAGCGGGGGGGGGGGGGGGGTATGTAAGGTTTGTTTTGCTGTTTAACAGATACGTCGCGTTTCATGTTTTCTGAAGTTGCACAAGTATGCGAAGGATCGTAAGAATTGTTCCTCTGGCATTGTCACATTACCAGAAGCTAAATTGAATTCATTTGAGGCCTGTTGCTCACAGAAATCTGTGGGTGAGTGCGCGCGAGAGCAAGCCAATTTCAGCAAATGTGTGTTTGGAACATGAATCAAGTCTCTGATATTTGCATTTGTTTTCCAAGTTTTTGTCACATTTCGATGTCACGCTGCATACGTAACTAGCAAGACTATACCTTAATTCATATGTAAGTTTCCTTCATGCAAATAATTATCCAGCAACGTAAAATTGTCTAATTTAGACAACCTCACATTTCTGGGTTCTTTTATTCCACACAATTTGAAGCCTAACAGTGTCCTCGAGAACTCAGGATTTTCATTGTTTTATGTTCACTAAAAAATGTTGGATTAGCAAAAATTAAGCTCATGAAGGCTAATATTCTTGAACTCTATCTCAAAATACACTGTATTGCGCATTTCTGAGAAAATGAGACATAACTGTTACGTTCAGTGTTAAGTGCAATATAGGCAGTAATAATAATGAACAAGATAATAATAATAATAATAATAATAAATATTATAGAAATAATAATAAATATTATTGCTGTTAGAAGCTGCGACATTCTTTATAAATATTGAGGAGCACGTAACGCGTACCAGCATCATAAAAAATCATATACTAAAAGCTACTGAGAATTATATTTGCAGAAAATATACTAAAATCGCCGAACCAGCACAGCTCATTTATTGAGCTGCCTTCTATTTTCTGGAAAGAATACTTCAAATGGCCCGAGTATCTAAGATCTTCCATCACCTTCTTGGCGTAAAATTTGGTAAAATTCAAACCCACCATCTAAACATTAGAATGAGTACTGGCAAGCATGTTCTGTCTCGAGTATCAAAATCGCATCGTGTACTGACATATCTAGATATAAGACCACTGACTGTACACTGAGTGGCCACTTTATTATGACCACCCCCTCAGTACTTTGTTGGGCCACCTTTTGCCTTTAAAACTGCGTCGGTTCTTCGTGGCATGGACTCCACGAGATGGTGATAGGTGGTTATGGAATCTGAGACCATGCTTGATGAGTAGCACTTTCCAGGAGTGTGAGGTTGCAGGGCTGTGGATCCAGCTGTCTGATGGCTCGTTCAACTTCATCCCATAAATTCTCAATGGGGTTGAAATCTGGAGATTGTGGGGGCCACCTAAGCAAAGTAAACTCACCGGCATGTTCCTGAAACCAATCCTGTACAATAAGAGCCCTATAGCAGGACGCGTTATCTTGTTGAAAGTAGCCAACGCCATTGGGATAAACCATCCACATGACAGGATGCACTTGTTCCGCAACGATGTTTAGATATGATGTGCCAGTCAGACGTTGATCAACACGAATTAAAGGGCCCAAAGCATGCCAGGAAAACATTCCCCAAACCATAACGTTGCCTCCATCAGCTTGAAGGGTTGTAACAATGCATTTGAGGTCCATGCTTTCGTGCTGTTTCCGCCAAATACTCACTCGGCGATCGGCATGGTGAAACTAAAAACGTGATTCATCGGACAACACAATTTGTTTCCAATTATCGATTGTCCAATCCTTGTGCTACTGTGCGAACTGGAGACCTTTTCTCTTGTTAACTGCACCCAGCAAAGGTGTTCGAACAGGCCTTTGGCTGCCATATCCCATCGGATGCAGTGTACGGCGAACAGTGCGAGCAGAGATCATTTGATGGGATTCTTGATTAAGATGGTCTGTAATTTGTTGCACTGTTCCCCTTCTGTTTTCTGTTACCAGTCTGGACACTCTCCGTTCCGCCCGAGCAGTCACTAGTCGATGAAGACCACACGTTGCACGTAGAAACCCAGTTTTTTGGCTGACAGTCCACTCTTTAAACACTTTAACAAGAGCTGCTCTGGATCATTTCACGAATGCGGCGGTTTCGGTGATACTCGCTCCATGGCTCCCAGCTCCTACAATCATCCCACGTTGAAAGTCCGTCAAATCACATTTTTTACCCATCTCGTCACCCAAAAATCACTTCTACTACTGTCGCAAGCACTAAGCTTTCCCTTTTTATACTAGCCTGGCACTCTGGCGGCAACAACGTGCAGCCATAACTCATTTGCTTAAAACTGTCAGGTGGTCATAATAAAGTGGCCACTCAGTGTATAAGTACAATCTTAAACAAATCAGACAAAAATCGAAAGGGATGTTAAGCTTATGGTTGTTCCTTTTACAGAGAGCATTCAAAGCACAATGTCTGAGAAAATTTACGTAATAAAAGAACCTCAGAATCGCAATCCAGAGAATTAAAAAAAACCGTAACCCAGATTATACCGCTTGTTATTCGGAAACTGTGGTGGTTTCTAAAAGCCTATTTACTAAAAATATTCGAAAATTGTGGATGGCAACAAACATGCTGTCCAAAAGGAAATCATTTTGCTGACCTGCCTTATGATTTTTTCCTCGTTCTGGTTTCTAAGAAAACCGAGAAATTATAGTAGCAGAAATAATATGCAACAATAGTGAAATTGTGGAAGAATCAAGAAACTTAGAGTATCTCATTCAGTCAAAGCAGGATGCAGTTTTAACAAGGGAGTAATAGAAACTTCGAAAATAAGAAGAGATCAAAAGCTTATGGTATGTTATTACACGAAAACGCTTTACGATGATCAAGGGAAAATCAAGGAAAAAATAACTCACGAGGATTAAACGCTTATTAAACTTAATGAGCACATACTGGTGATCGAAGAATTAAAAAGAAAATAACTGTGTATGTGCAGGGCCTAAGCAAGCTTTTCTGGTGTGGGAGGGCGAGTCTTAAAATTACACCCCTTCCAGTTCAAAAGTTTCCCACTTCCGCTCAAATAGTGCGCAATTTTTACTTTTTCAAACCTCCATTATAGGAAATTATTATGATCCTTCAAAAGTTTCACTACTTCCGGATTTTGACATAATTTAACTAAAAATGTTAAAACTAGGTAAATACCGAAAAGCAAACGGTTGTAAAATATCAAGTAAAACGTGAAATTTATGTAAACGCTGATTATGCAGCACACTGCAGAAATTCAGAATGAAAAACGAACCTGCGCAGGACGTGTAAATATTAAATAGTGAGCGTAACAATAGGAAGATGCCTTCAGGGTAGGGTTTGGAAGAATTTTCTTGAAGGTTAAGCGCTCAGAGAAGCTTTTTGCGACAGCACAAATAAATAATTACCTCTTCCTCCCCAAGGTCTGTCCAGAAAGATCACGGTAGTTTGGCACATCCGCACATTGTTTCATATGTCTCCATCCGCTGTTTCGGACGATTGCTTTCACGCGTATGAGGGTTTCACACCTTACAGTTGTAGGTTACTTTGTATCCTGGATTGTCTCACATAATTTCGTATGCAGCTAACTAAAGTCTTTAAAAAAGAAAATATTAAAGTGTATAACTTCCTTTTTTCCAGTTACAATTTTCAATAAATTTATTCACACGTTGTGCATTTCTATTTTTATGTTCATCACAGCATGCATTTGTGACTTTGGTATGGCCATTCTGGGGAGGCTACAGCCCTCCTGCCGCACCACCCCCTCCCTCCGGTAGCTGCAGCCCTCTGTGTGTGTGTGCACGTGTGTGTGTGTGTGTAATTCCTACAACCACTGATTCCTAGCATTCATTAGCATATCAACAAAGTTCCGCTTTTAGTAACGCCTGGCAACATTTCCTGCAAAGTTGCGTTTATTTAAGTAATACACAATTTGGATTTAGTTTCGTTGTATGAACAAGAAACATTTCCGCATTAATTTAAATAATTAAAAATCCTTGAATTGAGTAACGTTCTGTTTTTAGCACGTTTTTTGTAAAAAAAGATCGTGCTTATGTTATCGGTTTGTCCGTCAGACCGTCCGTCCGTCTGTACCCATGGTATCTCTGCAACTATTAGTCCGAATTAAAAAAATATTTTTTGCATTCGAAAGCTTGAAATATGCGAATGATGATCTTTCGTTTCGTTTTTTTTTACGATGTACAATTTTGCTGCTAGAGGGCGTAAATGCAGATGATGTCAAATTCAAAAATACGTTTCATTCCACATATTTGCTTCCATTTATGTCGAAGAGTATTTTAGATATAGTTTCTTTTTCAAATCACGCATAGATTTTCCGCTAGGGGGCGTAAAATTAAATTGCATCTTTTCCGATAACTCTTCTTCTAAAACTCCTATTTGAAATTTTTTTCAGCGGATACATCTTCTGATGAACAATTTTTTGCATATAATTTCGAATTTTTGGTAAAGAATACTTATGCCACCAGGGGGCGTAAGTGTTAATTTTCGCTTCTGATGCATTTGCCATAAAATCTGAGCTTCTAAGATATCGATTGAAAAAATTCTTTCGTGGACTGATGCCACTCTCATTGATAAACCTTTTCGGAATATTTTCTTCCTAAAATATTCCACAGTTTCTCCGCCTTGGGGCGTAGATGTATATCTTATTTTTGTCAATATCTCGACTTCTAGGAGTCCGATTTGAAAAATTCCTTCTTTGTTGGATAGTGTTTTCCGTGTGACATGTTTTTCATATAAATTCAAAATTTTCAAGTATTTCATAGACTTTCCGCTAGGGGCGTAAATGTAAATTGCGTTTTTCCCCTATATCTCTGCTTCTAAATCTCCGATCTGAAAAATTCTTTCTGCACCGGATACAGCTGCTGATGGAAAATCGTTTGCACACAATTTCTAATTTTTGTAAAAAAATGGTTTGGCCACCAGGGGGCGTAAGCCTTAATTTCCCCTTCTGATGTATTTGCAGCAAAATATGAGCTTCTAAATGTAATGTTTGTAGACCGATACTACTCATGTCAACAAACCTTTTAGAAACATTTTCTTCTTAAAATAGTGCACGGTTTCTATGCCAGGGGGCGTAGATGTATATCCTTTTTTTGTCAATATATCTACTTCTAAAAGTCCGATTTGAAAAATTCCTTCTTTGTTGGATAGCGTTTCTATTGTGACATGCTTTTCATATAAATTCAAAATTTTTAAGTAATTCATAGACTTTCCGCTAGGGGGCGGAGAAGAAAATTGCGTTTTCCCCTATATCTCTGCTTCTAAATCTCCGATCTGAAAAATTCTTTCTGCACCCGATACAGCTCCTGATGGGAAATCGTTTGCCCGTAATTTCAAATTTTTGTAAAAAATTGTTTGTCCACCAGGTGGCGTAAGTCTTAATTTCCGCTTCTGATGTATTTGCAGCAAAATATTAGCTTCTAAAATCTTGATTGAAAAAAGTATTTTGTGGACCGATACTACTCATGTCGACAAAAATTTTAGGAACATTTTCTTCATGAAATAATGCATGATTTCTACGCCAGGGGCGTTGATGTATATCTTATTTTTGTCAATATATCTACTTCTAAAAGTCCGATTTCGAAAATTCCTTCTTTGTTGGATAGCGTTTCTGATGCGAAATGTTTTTCCTATAAATTCAAAATTTGCAAGTAAATCATAGACTTTCCAATAGGGCACACAATGGTAAATTGCGTTTTCTGCTCCTAAAACTCTGATTTGAAAAATTCTTCCTGTATCGCATACAAGACCTGACGGAAAATAATTTTTACGTAATTTCTAATGTTTGGTAAATAATGGTTTGGCCACCAGAGATCATAAGTGTTAATTTCTACTTCTGATGTATTTGTAGCAAAATCTGGGTTCCTGAAAACTCGACTAAATTTTTTCTTGGACCGATACCGCTCATATGGATAAACCTTTTGTGAATACTTTCTTTCTAAAATAATGCATGGTTTTCCCACCAAGGGACGTAAAGTCACATCTTATTTTTGTCGATAACTCTGTTTCTAAGAGTTCGTAAGCTCACGATTCCGTTTACAGCAATATCTGAGGGATTAAAGACCCGATTGAAAAACGTCTTTCTTCCGTCAGATACTATTGCTTTCCATACCGGTTCCATTGACTTTGAATAGCTTTGATAAATTTAATTTGCGTCAGAACGGAATTAAAAGACGTGCTTATTACAAGGTGCATTTCACCAGCCCCCCCACCACGGAATTTTTTAATTTTTCAGACACCATTCGTTTGTACCACGTATGAACCGGAATGAACTCGGTTTTTTTCGTTTGAACCGCAAAAGTTTTGGAGATATTTAAAAACAAAGTGGGGGCTGGTGAAACGATAGCCCCCCACCATGGAATTTTTAAATTTTTTTTGCACCATTCGTTTGTACCACGTATGAACCGGAATGAACTCAATTTTTTTCGTTTGAACCGCAATAGTTTTTGAGTTATTTAAAAAACAAAGTGGGGGGGCTGGTGAAATGGTACCCCCAAAAAATAGATATTTCAAATTTCAGCATAGCCATTCGTTAATAAATCGTATGAACCGGAATGAACTCCATTTTCATCGTTTGAACCACAATAGTTTTTGAGATATTTAACAAATAATATTGAGAATTTGCATATAATTATAGGAGGCCGACCATTTCACCAGCCCCCACCATGGAAATTCAAAATTTCGAAATAGCCATTCGTTAGTAAATCGTATGAACCGGAATGAACTCCGTTTCTATCGTTTGAACCGCAATAGTTTTTGAGATATTTAACAAATAATATTCAGAATTTGCATATATACAGAAAGACCGACCATTTCACCAGCCCCCACCATGGAAATTCAAAATTTCAAAATAGGCATTCGTTAGCAAATCGTGTGAACTGAAAAGAACTCCATTTTCATCGTTTGAACCGCAATAGTTTTTGAGATATTTAAAAAATAATGTTACAGGCCTATCATTTCACCCCCCCCCTCATCATGGAAATTCAAAATTCCGAAATAGCCATTCGTTAGTAAATCTTATGAACAGGAATGAACTCCATTTTTATCGTTTGAACCGCAATAGTTTTTGAAATATTTAATAAATAATAGAATTTACATATACGCACAGAGACCGACCATTTCACCAGCCCCCCACCCCCATGGAAATTCAAAATTTCAAAATAGCCATTCGTTAGCAAATCGTATGAACCGAAAAGAACTCCATTTTCATCGTTTGAACCGCAATAGTTTTTGAGATATTTAAAAAATAATGTTACAGGCCTATCATTTCACCCCCCCTCATCATGGAAATTCAAAATTCCGAAATAGCCATTCGTTAGTAAATCGTATGAACAGGAATGAACTCAATTTTTATCGTTTGAACCGCAATAGTTTTTGAGATATTTAACAAATAATATTCAGAATTTGCATATATACAGAAAGACCGACCATTTCACCAGCCCCCCACCATGGAAATTCAAAATTTCAAAATAGGCATTCGTTAGCAAATCGTGTGAACTGAAAAGAACTCCATTTTCATCGTTTGAACCGCAATAGTTTTTGAGATATTTAAAAAATAATGTTACAGGCCTATCATTTCACCCCCCCCCTCATCATGGAAATTCAAAATTCCGAAATAGCCATTCGTTAGTAAATCTTATGAACAGGAATGAACTCCATTTTTATCGTTTGAACCGCAATAGTTTTTGAAATATTTAATAAATAATAGAATTTACATATACGCACAGAGACCGACCATTTCACCAGCCCCCACCCCCATGGAAATTCAAAATTTCAAAATAGCCATTCGTTAGCAAATCGTATGAACCGAAAAGAACTCCATTTTCATCGTTTGAACCGCAATAGTTTTTGAGATATTTAAAAAATAATGTTACAGGCCTATCATTTCACCCCCCCCCCTCATCATGGAAATTCAAAATTCCGAAATAGCCATTCGTTAGTAAATCGTATGAACAGGAATGAACTCAATTTTTATCGTTTGAACCGCAATAGTTTTTGAGATATTTAAAAAATAATATTGCGAATTTGCATATATACAGAGAGACCGACCATTTCACCAGCTCCCCCACCATGGAAATTCAAAATTTCAAAATAGCCATTCGTTAGCAAATCGTATGAACCGAAAAGAACTCCATTTTCATCGTTTGAACCGCAATAATTTTTGAGATATTTAAAAAAGAATGTTACAGGCCATTTCATCCCCCTCCCCCTCATCATGGAAATTTAAAATTCCGAAATAGCCATTCGTTAGCAAATCGTATGAACCGAAAAGAACTCCATTTTCATCGTTTGAACCGCAATAATTTTTGAGATATTTAAAAAAGAATGTTACAGGCCATTTCATCCCCCTCCCCCCTCATCATGGAAATTTGAAATTCCGAAATAGCCATTCGTTAGTAAATCGTATGAACAGGAATGAACTCCATTTTTATCGTTTGAACCGCAATAGTTTTTGAGATATTTAAAAAATAATATTGCGAATTTGCATATATACAGAGAGACCGACCATTTCACCAGCCCCCCACCATGGAAATTCAAAATTTCAAAATAGCCATTCGTTAGCAAATCGTATGAACCGAAAAGAACTCCATTTTCATCGTTTGAACCGCAATAATTTTTGAGGTATTTAAAAAAGAATGTTACAGGCCATTTCATCCCCCCTCCCCCTCATCTTGGAAATTTGAAATTCCGAAATAGCCATTCGTTAGTAAATCGTATGAACAGGAATGAACTCCATTTTTATCGTTTGAACCGCAATAGTTTTTGAGATATTTAAAAAATAATATTACGAATTTGCATATATACAGAGAGACCGACCATTTCACCAGCCCCCCCCCCCCCCCCATGGAAATTCAAAATTTCAAAATAGCCATTCGTTAGCAAATCGTATGAACCGAAAAGAACTCCATTTTCATCGTTTGAACCGCAATAATTTTTGAGATATTTAAAAAAGAATGTTACAGGCCATTTCATTCCCTACTCCCCCCTCATCATGGAAATTCAAAATTCCGAAATAGCCATTCGTTAGCAAATCGTATGAACCGAAAAGAACTCCATTTTCATCGTTTGAACCGCAATAATTTTTGAGATATTTAAAAAAGAATGTTACAGGCCATTTCATTCCCTACTCCCCCTCATCATGGAAATTCAAAATTCCGAAATAGCCTATCGTTAGCAAATCGTATGATCTGAAAAGAACTCCATTTTCATCGTTTGAACCGCAATAATTTTTGAGATATTTAAAAAAGAATGTTACAGATCAATTTATCCCCCCTCCCCCCACCTCATCATGGAAATTTAAAATTCCGAAATAGCCATTCGTTAGTAAATCGTATGAACAGGAATGAGCTCCATTTTTATCGTTTGAACCGCAATAGTTTTTGAGATATTTAGAAAATAATATTGAGATTTTGCATATATACAGAGAGACCGACCATTTCACCAGCTCCCCCACCATGGAAATTCAAAATTTCAAAATAGCCATTCGTTAGCAAATCGTATGAACCGAAAAGAACTCCATTTTCATCGTTTGAACCGCAATAATTTTTGAGATATTTAAAAAAGAATGTTACAGGCCATTTCATCCCCCTCCCCCTCATCTTGGAAATTTGAAATTCCGAAATAGCCATTCGTTAGTAAATCGTATGAACAGGAATGAACTCCATTTTTATCGTTTGAACCGCAATAGTTTTTGAGATATTTAAAAAATAATATTACGAATTTGCATATATACAGAGAGACCGACCATTTCACCAGCCCCCCCCCCCCCATGGAAATTCAAAATTTCAAAATAGCCATTCGTTAGCAAATCGTATGAACCGAAAAAGAACTCCATTTTCATCGTTTGAACCGCAATAATTTTTGAGATATTTAAAAAAGAATGTTACAGGCCATTTCATTCCCTACTCCCCCTCATCATGGAAATTCAAAATTCCGAAATAGCCTATCGTTAGCAAATCGTATGATCTGAAAAGAACTCCATTTTCATCGTTTGAACCGCAATAATTTTTGAGATATTTAAAAAAGAATGTTACAGATCATTTTATCCCCCCACCTCATCATGGAAATTTAAAATTCCGAAATAGCCATTCGTTAGTAAATCGTATGAACAGGAATGAGCTCCATTTTTATCGTTTGAACCGCAATAGTTTTTGAGATATTTAGAAAATAATATTGAGATTTTGCATACATACAGAGAGACCGACCATTTCACCAGCCCCCCACCATGGAAATTCAAAATTTCAAAATAGCCATTCGTTAGCTAATCGTACAAACCGAAAAGAACTCCATTTTCATCGTTTGAACCGCAATAGTTTTTGAGATATTTAACAAATAATGTTACAGGCCTACCATTTCACCCCCCCTCATCATGGAAATTCAAAATTCCGAAATAGCCATTTGTTAGTAAATCGTATGAACAGGAATGAACTCAATTTTTATCGTTTGAACCGCAACAGTTTTTTTTATTGGAGATTTAACGACCACCGTGAGCAACTCAATGGGCTATAAGCAGTCGCCCGTCCCTAATTCAGGGTCACTGGTTCCAGGGCAGGGAGAGAGCCAGTGGCGTTAAACAAACACAACATTCATGCCTCACCGGGATTCGAACCCGGACCCTGTTCGAACGAATGATCAGAGTCCGTCGCTTAGACCACTGCGTCACCGGAGCGGCCAACAGTTTTTGATAGATTTAAAAAAAAAAAAAAAGTTTGAGAAAATTGGGGGACGACCATTGCACACACCCCCATGGAAAAATTCAAAATTTCAAAATAGCCATTCGTTAGCAAATCGTATGAACCGAAAAGAAACTCCATTTTCATCGTTTGAACCGCAATAGTTTTTGAGATATTTAAAAAAGAATGCCACAGGCCTACACCATTAACCCCCCCTTCATCATGGAAATTCAAAATTCCGAAATAGCCCTTCGTTAGTAAATCGTATGAAAAGGAATGAACTCCATTTTTATCGTTTGAACCGCAATAGTTTTTGAAATATTTAAAAAATAATATTGAGAATTTGCATATATACAGAAAGACCGACCATTTCACCAGCCCCCCCCCCCCCATGGAAATCCAAAATTTCAAAATAGGCATTCGTTAGCAAATCCTATGAACTGAAAAGAACTCCATTTTCATCGTTTGAACCGCAATAGTTTTTGAGATATTTAAAAAAGAATGTTACAGGCCTACCATTTCACCCCCCTCATCATGGAAATTCAGAATTCCGACATAGCCATTCGTTAGTAATTCGTATGAACAGGAATGAACTCCATTTTTATCGTTTGAACCGCAATAGTTTTTGAAATATTTAAAAAATAATATTGAGAATTTGCATATATACAGAGAGACCGACCATTTTACCAGCCCCCCCCCCCCCCCACCATGGAAATTCAAAATTTCAAAATAGCCATTCGTTAGCAAATCGTATGAACCGAGGGGAAATCCATTTTCATCGTTTGAACTGCAACAGTTTTTGAGAAAAAAATAACAATATTGAGAACTTATGTATATATATATTCCAGACCGACCATCACCCCCACCCCCTCTCACCATGTAAATTCATTAAAAATTTCAAGATAGTCATTCGTTAGTAAATGGTGTGAACCGGAATAAACGCCATTTTCATAGTTTGAATAGCAATAGTTTTGGAGATGTTTAAAAAAGAATGTTAGTAGCCCACGATTTCACCTGCCTCTTCCCCCCGCCCACCCCAACCTGGACATTTCCCATTACAGGATAGCTATTCGTTAGCATGGTGTGAATCAGAAAGACCTCCTTCTTCATCGTTCGAATCTTGATAGTTTTTGAGATATTTGTAATAAGGGTAATGGAGAATAATGAAGAAGTAATTTGTTTTGCACAAAGTCTTTCATTCGTTCCTGACATTAGCTGAAAGAACTCCCCGTTTCTAGCTTTGAACCCCAGCAGTTGAAAAGACATTCCAAAAACAACGTGACGTTGCTTTATTAGGTATCGAGGACTAGTACACAGGAGAACGGAAAATAAATGGCATGATAAAACAATAAGAATAACGGTACTGGACGAGCAGCATAAAGCAGTCTGTAAAAGCCAATCAGGACATACAAAGATAAACGAAGCTGAACGAGCAGCACAAGGCAATCTGTGATAGGCGAAGCACACTGGAACAGTCACTGAGCAGAAGGAACGACGGACATGGAGATGGAGAATACATCGAACTGGAGGCTGCTTTTCATGCTCCGGGGCGCAGCATGAAAAGCAGAAAACGAGGTGCAACAGATAACACTTGCAAAGATGGCATGGTGTAGGTAACAGTATGGGACAATCAATTAGCATGAGGCAAAGCAATAACGGTAAGTATCTGACGAGATGAGTCACACTGGATGAGCAAGTAACGTAGCACAACAGTAGAAGGTATGCTGAGGCACATGGCATGACATAAGACAAATATTCGACGAGACAGGAAAAACACCTGAAAAAACTAACTGGGTGCGAACAGCAACATAGGGCAATCCAGGACAGTGACGAAAGGTATAAGAGAAGAATCGCGCATAACAATGCACACAGGAAGAAGCTCTGTGAACAAAGCGATGTGACGGATTCACGGAAGTAGGCACCGGGCGGATGTTTGAAAGAACCGAGATGTGGAGAAAACATGGCGGTACATAGGATACAACGGAAAGAAAAAGGTTGGGTACAACGCATACCAGAAACATGCAAAGGAGTAAGACGGAACAGCAGCAAGGCAAAGACGGCAGGAAGCGAAACATCATGCAAGTGCAGACAGAAACTAATCGGTCAGAACCAGATCAATGAGGCGATTTTGAGTATCACCAAGGTAGCAATTAAGAAAACTTTAATAACGAAATATCTCAGGGGTAAGATCTCGTGAGGTCAACGAAAACTTGGAGGAAGCAGCGAATATCCTCGATCATATTCGAGTAATCAGCTGGATCATGGGAGTCAAGAAGGGGATCCAAACCAGCGTCACAAGAAGAGGCAAAGAACAAGGGTTGGCAGCATCTGGGAAGAGAATCTTCGAATACCCAGGGACAGCTTGGAGGCGAGCGACAATTGCAGTGGAAACGGAGGGAGTACCAATAAGGTCGGCGTAAGCAGCAACAGTAGAATTAGGAGCGGAACCTGAAGAACGATGAAGAGAAGGCTGAGCGACCGCGGTTCGCTTAGTACGAGTCTCTCGATTAGAGCGACGACGGCACTTCTTATTAGAAGCAATACCAACAGGGACGTGGTGAAGAAGGAGTAACCGACAGCAAGTGAGAAGTCTGACAAGGAAGATCTGGATCATGTGCGCATAACGCAAGCAAAGAGGCAACTGATGGGGCAACAGGAGCTGGTGAAGGTAAGGCTTCACACAAATCCAGAAGAGTAGCTGTGCTGGAAAGCGGGGACCGATCACGGGACCAGAAATCGAAAGGAAGGCAACAATACTAGAGGCATCAGAAGAGCTCGGAGAAGGTGAAACGGGCGGAGAGCACACCGGAGTACTGGAACGGCTGAAGAAAGGATGAGCGTCTGAGGGTGGCGAAGCTGACGTACACAGCGAAGATGATGGAGCAGAGGATCCCGGGGTTGGGATTGACGAGGTGACGTGCGAAAACAAAGAAGGCAGCACCTGAACAGGCGGAGAAAGGTTGGCAACGGGATGTGACAAAGCACAGACAACAGACGACGAAGAAGAAAGCAAGACAGACGAAGGCACCGAAGCAGGAGCAGTAGATCCAGATGTATCCACAAGAGGCAACGCTAGTGGAGAAGGAAAAAAGGCCTGCAGAGGAAGGCAACGACAATCGAGATGGAGACTAAGAAGGTGGAAGCGAAACAAGCGCAGGCGTGGTGACCGGAAGTGAAGAAGGGGGTTCTGTGATGGGCACTTGAGCAGCCGTTGAGGAAGAGCAAGAAGAGGTGAGCGGACACTGCAAGCGATGATGACCAGGCGTTTTACATGAGAAGCAATGATACACAGTGAACACGTTTATAACGACGTTGTGATGAACACAAAGCACCTGGAAAACAGTGGGGCAGGAAGTAATGGAGTCCATATCAGGGAAGAGAACTAAGGCTTGGCGTCGGAAGCCTAAATAAGGACGATCACCTTGATCGGCGGGGAGCGTGCGAATAACACAAACAATGCGCCCACACCGAGAAAGAAATGCATGTAAAACCGTCGTCGGGGCTGACGTTCGCAAACGGAGGACTTTGCTATGACATTTGTTACAGTTCAAACTGTGGTTACGAAGATACTGCAATATCGGAAAGTATGTTTACAATTAATCCCGCGGATGCTGACTGACCACCATAAGGAAGAATGTATGGGTTGGAGTTTGAACCACTTGCTGCGTTACAAAGCAGAGGGTGATGCATTTATATCGCGCATAGTGGCAGGTGACGAATCGCGGTGCCACCACTTTGAGCCATCCAGCAAACCAGCGAGCATGCAATGGAAACATCCCGGATCACCAAAACACATAAAATTCAAGTCACAGGACTCCGTCGGGGAGGTTATGCTGAAGGGCTTTTGTTGGTGGACTTTAAAGAGCCTCACGTGAACAGCAATGCCAACAACTACATCGACACAGCGGACAAGCTGCATAAAGCAATCAAGAATGGGTGACCTGGCATGCTTTCGCGTGGTGTGATTCTGTTGCACACATTATGCAGGATGCGTTAGCACGGAAAGGGTGAGAGGTTCTGCACCACCCAGCCTATAGCCCGGATCTGTCAACATGTGACTTTCATGTTGACATATCCAAATGATTCAAGGAGAAACTAAAGTTCCTTTTTCCAGACGGTATGCGTCGTCTTTCCCAGCGATGGGATGCGTCGTCTTTCCAAGCAATGGGATGCGTGTTAATTCTGCCACACCTGCGGATGTAACTCTTCGTTCGTTTATATATATATATATATATTTTTTTCACCCAGAAAAAGACCACATGGGAGATGGGTGGATGAAATTCGTAAATATGCGGGAGTGACATGGAGGAGACTGGCACAAGATAGACCGTTGTGGAGGAAACTTGGGGAGACCTTCGTCCAGCAATGGATTGATAATGGTTGACAATGATGATGATGATATATATATATATATATATATATATATATATATATATATATATATATATATATATATATATATGTGTGTGTGTGGAATGTAAGGTCCGGTGATGCGTAACATCACAGCCTCTCCTTGACAAATGTCAACCCCGCCTTCTCGTGGTGCATCCTGTTCCCACTAAAGGGGCTCTGACGACCGCCAATAGCGGTATAACTATACCATCGGGATTAGAGGAAATGCTATCCCACACTCACCAACCCGCTTGGCCAGCGTGGTGAGTTATGGCCAAACCCCTCCAAAATGACTCTACAACTTAAATCTTGGCCCTCAGTCTCCGGCAGCTCGAATGTACCTGGCCAAGGCTGCGGCCAGTGCGACATGAAGGCAGAGGGTGCTAAGAATCCTTGGAGGACCGGACTAGGCTGCCATCTGATGCTGACCTTGGCTACTTACAATGGATGCTCCCTATCTCCTGATTCAAGGCTTCTTGAATTGGAAGAGGAACTACAAAGGATCAAGTGGGACATCGTCGGGCTAAGTGAGGTAAGGAGAAAAGGAGAAGATCTCATTGAACGGAAAAATGGACATCTCCTCTACTATCGTGGGACACATACTGGCAGAACTAGTGGTGTTGGATTTATAATAAACAAGAAACTGAAGGATAAAGTTGTAGAAGTTGAAAATGCCTCTGACAGAACTGCGCGACTCGTTATCCAACTCTTGAGAAGATACAAGGCTCAGATTATTCAAACTTATGCACCCACCACAAGTCATCCTGAAGAAGAAATTGAAGAATTTTATGAGGAAATTTGTCATCTAAATAACAAAGGTAAGCACCACTTGAAGATAATTATGGGAGATTTCAATGCAAAAAATAGGGCAATGGCAACAGAATGAAACTTCAGGAGGTAAATTCGCTCACGGCAACATAAACCAGCGTGAAAATACTCTCGTTGAGTTTGCAGAGGCAGAAGGGTTTCTCATCTTGAACTCCTTTTTCAAGAAAAAGCCACACGGGAAATGGACATGGAGACATTAAAATGGGATAACAAGTGAAATTGATTTTATTATGTGTAACAAAAAATTCGTCAACGAAGACTGCAGTGTGTTGAACAAGTTCAACACAGGTAGTGACAATAGATTGGTGAGATGTAAGATCCACCTCAACACTAAACTCGAACGTGGCAAGCTCATAAGACAAACATAATGTATTGACATAACCAACCTTAAAAAGCACCATAATACCTTTAAGTTGGAACTGAAGAACAGATTCTCTGCTTTAGAACGCCTAACATCGGAAGAAGTGGATATTTCTGAAGTTAACAGAAAAGTAACCAAAACTCTTATGGAAACACCAACAAAATGAGCTGGGTCTAAGAACAAGTTGCATGTGAACAAATTATCAGGAAAAACCAAAATGTTGATGCAAAAAAGAAGAGAGATGAGGACAACTAAAGAAGATGTGACTTCCAAAGTGGAATATATAGAGCTATGCAAGACAGTACAAAAAATTATCACTAAAGACGTAAGGAAATTCAACTGCGAACTAGTGAGGAAAGCAATTGAAAACAACCAAAGCCTAAAGATAGCAAAGCGACCCCTCAGTAAGGGAAGAAAACAGATTATGGCACTGAGAAAAGAAGATGGTTCTGTAACAAGAAATAGAGGCGAAATTTTGACAAGAGTGAAAGATTTCTACTCCAAATTATATAAAAGGGTTGATACATGTTCTCCAGACATCATGAAAGGTACCAGTACCAGAGTTCTTCCAGTCCTCCCAGCAGAAGATGCGCATGCAATCAAGAACATGAAGCTGGGGAAAGCTCCAGGAGAAGATGGAATTACTGTAGACACCATACAAGAAGCAAGTGGAGAAATCGAAACAGTACTCGCCCAAATTTTCACTCGATGCCTTAATGAAGGGAAGATTCCTGAGGATTGGAACAACGCTACAATGATCCTGCTACATAAAAAAGGTGACATTGAGGATCTCAGGAACTACAGACCTATCAGCCTCCTATCAGTGGTTTATAAAATCTTCACTAAAGTTCTTTCACACCGCTTAAAGGTAACACTGAACATGGCTCAACCGAGAGAACAAGCTGGATTCAGGAGTGGCTACAGCACAATAGATCATATGCACGTACTGAGAGAACTAATTGAAAGAGCGAGGGAATATGAACTTCCATTGTGCATGGCTTTTATCGATTATGAAAAAGCCTTTGATTCGGTGAAACCATCAGCAGTTACAATGGCTCTGAAATCCTGCGGTATTGAAGATGCATACATTAATATTATTAATAACATCTATGAAAATGCAAGTGCAAATTTTTGGCTGTTTGAAAATACAACACACATAAAAATTGGAAAGGGAGTGAGACAAGGTGACACCATATATCCGAAGCTCTTTATTGCCACATTGGAAAAGGTCTTTCAATACTGAACTGGGAAAACAAAGGGATAAAGATTAATGGAGATTATCTAACCCACCTTCGTTTTGCTGATAACGTAGTCATTTTTGCAACTACCCCATCAGAGCTGCAGAGTATGATCCAGGAACTTGCTGACAAGAGTAAAGAAGTGAGATTAAAAATGAACTTTCAGAAGAGAAAAGTGATGTTCAATGCTTTTACAAGAAATGAAGATTTATCGATTGATGGAGATAAGCTGGAGATAACAGACACGTACGTTTATCTTGGACAGCAGATATCAAGTGAGGGTCACATTGATGAAGAAATTAATCGGCGTACAAAACTTGCCTGGAGAGCTTTTTGAAGAAACATCATAATTTTTAAGAGCAATATGCCATTATGTCTTAAAAGAAAAGTGTTTGATCAATGCATCCTTCCAGTGCTTACGTATGGTGCAGAGACGTGGACCTTAACTAAAAGAGACATACAAAGGCTGCAGACAACTCAAAGCAGCATGGACAGGTGCATGCTTGGTGTAACCAGGAGAGATAAGAAGAGGAACTCGTGAATCCGAAAAATGACGAGAGTGGAAGACACCATGATCAGAGAAAATCCCTGAAATGACAATGGGCTGGACATACTGCCAGAAGGACAGACCATCGATGGACAGCCGAAATTTTATATTGGATTCCAAGGGACAGGAAAAGACCCAGAAGAAGACCACATGGAGATGGGTGGATGAAATTCGAAAGTATGCGGGAGTGACATGGAGGAGACTGGCACAAGACAGACCGTTGTGGAGAAAATTTGGGGAGACTTTCGTCCAGCAGTGGATTGATAATGGTTTACAATGATATATATATATATCATCATCTTTGAATCCACTACTGGATGAAGGTCTCCCCAAGTTTCTCCCACAATTGTCTGTCTTGAGCGTGTCTCCTTGATGACACACCTCTATGCTTTCGAATTTCATGCATCATTCTATCATAGGGTCTTCTTCTGGGTCTTTTCCTGTCCCTCGAAATTCATTCTAAAATTTCGGTTTTCCGTCGGTGGTCGTTCTTCTAGCAACATGTCATGCCCTCACCATTTCAGTGATTTCATTGTGGTCATGATGTCGTCAACTCTTGTCGTTTTCCTTATCCATGAGTTCCTCTGCTTATCTTTCCTGTTTACACCAAGCATGATTCTCTCCAGGGCTTTTTGCGTTGTCTGCAGTCTTTGTTTGTCTTTTTTACGCTTTCCAACCGTAGGTTGAAGAAGCGTATATGCTTCAGCGTTTTCCGTCCGTCTGTCGGCATGATAACTCACGTAAAAATGGTTCGATTTCGGTGAAATTTTAGTATGTGGTAGGGAACCCCCTGGGGACAAACCCTATAGAAAATGGACAAAATAGGGTCAAAGGTTAGGACACAGGAGCGGGATCTATTCCATAGTCCTTATGCATCATAACTTACGTAAAAATGCTTCGATTGCGACAAAACGTTATCATGTTATTTCGGAGGTATACCGAACCGGTTCTGTTGAATATCATCGAAATGGGATCAAAGGTCAGGGCACAGGACCGAGATTTATTCCACAGCCATTATTCTCATATCTTGAGTAATTATTTCTGGTATGTTGGAAAGCGTATCATATTCAATGCATTGCATTATTTTACTAACTTGTTTAGTGAAGGTCCATGTCTCTGCTCCATACGTAAGCACTGGCAGGATGAACTGATTAAACCCTTATCTTTTAAGACACAATGGCATACTTTTCGTAAAAATTTTACTTCTTCCAAAAACTATCCATCCAAGTTTTACACGCCGATTAATTTCTTCATCAATGTGATCCTTACTTCATATCTGCTGCCCAAGATAAATGTAGGTATCGGTTGTCTCAAGCTTTTCACCATCAATAAATAAATCTTCGTTTCTTGTAAAAGCAATATACGTCACTTTTGCCTTCTGAAAGTTCATTTTTAATTCCACTTCTTTACTCTTGTCAGCAAGTTCCTGGATCGTATTCTGCGGTTCAGAAGTCGTAGTTGCAAAAATGACAACGTCATCAGCAAAACGAACGTGATTTGAATTATCTGCATAAATATTTTTTTTCTTTGTCCCAGTTCAGTAATTAAAAAATATTTTGCTATGTGGGATTAAAGAGTTTGGGAGATATGATTTTACTTTGTCACACTAGCTTTCCAATTTTTATTAGTGCTGCATCCTCAAATATCCAAACTTTTGCAAATGCATTTTCAGAGATACTATTAATAATGCTAATGTATGCATCTGCAATACCGCAGGTTTTCAAAGCAGTTGTAACTGTTGATGGTTTTACGGAATCGAAGGCCTTTTTATAATCAATAGAAGCCTTGCATAATGGGAGTTCATACTCTCTTGTTCTTTCAGTTAGTTCTCTAAGTACATGGACATGATCTTCAGTGCTGTAGCCACTCCTGAATTCAGCTTCTTCTCTTGCTTGAGCCATGTCCAGTCTTACCTTCATGCGATGTAAAAGAACCTAATTGAAAATTTTATAAATAACTGATAGGAGGCTGATGAGCCTGTAGGTCCTGAGATCCTCAACGTCACCTTTTTTATGTAGCAGGATCATTGTACCATTATCCCAATACTCAGGAATCTTACCTTCGGTGAGACAGCTGGTGAAAACTTGGGCGAGTGAAGTTTCAATTCTTCCACTTGCTTCTTGTACACTCGTGGACAAAAAATTTGCACACCTAGAAGAAAACATGCTACAACCGCGAAACTTTGCAAATAGCTAGGGTGCGTTTGGTGCGAGTGCGCATAAGCGCACACCTTGTGGCGGCGCTGCTAGCACGAACCAGCAGCCTTGTAAACCGGCGTGTAGTCGATGCCCCATGAAAGAGAAAAGCACCGGCCGGCGCAAGCAAGAGTATAGAGTGACAAGAATGCCGGGTAGACACCAGAGACGTCGATGTACGCAACTTACGGGCTTTGAGAGAGGCCTGATCATCGGGCTGAAAACAGCAGGTCGGTCGGCGCGCCGTATAACCCACCACGTGGATCGTTCTGACCATACTGTCCGACTGTGTTGGGAGCAGTGGACACGTGACGGCACTGCCGCACGGCGGGTGTCTCCGAACGAACCAGGAGGACCATCCGTAGAGAGGATCGACAGTTCGTACGGCAGGCACGAATGGATCCCACGAGAACCCTGTCCTCTCCCCAGGCAAATGTAGCGGCTCTTGTGTGCCAACGAGCCATTTCCTGAAGTCTCGCGGAAGCGAATCTGCGATCCCAGCGCCTCTTACGTGTTCTGCCATTAACACCGGATCATCGCCGGCTCTGTTTGCAATGGTGCCAGGCGAGAGCAACGTGGAACGCCACAGACTGGCGACGTGTGGTGTTCAGAGATTGGTGTCGGTTCGTTTTGGGGACAGATGATCATCGTGTCCGGGTGTGGAGGTCCCGGGGTCAACGGCACAGTTCCAACCTTGCTATCGAGCGTCCCACCTACCCCACTGCAGGCATTACGGTCTAGGGAGCCTTTATGGTTTATTGCCTACGATAGCCGATCAGCTCTAGTAGTGGTACGTGGATCATTGTCGGGCCAGCGGTATGTGGATGAGATCATATGGCCCCATGTGCTCCCACTCCTGGGCGGAATTCTAGGTGCGCTTTACCAGCAGGATAGTGCCATCCCGCACACTGCTCGGGTTTTCTAGGACTGCCTACGTCATGTCCATACAGTTCCATGGCATGCCCGCTCACCGAACATGTCCTCTATCGAGCATGCGTGGGACCAGTTGAAACGCCGGTTGACTCTGTGCCGCACTATCCGGGATTTGGAGCACACCGTCCAACAAGTGTGGGCCCTCTTCAGCAGGACATCAGGCGTCTGTTCGCCTCTATGCTGGACCATATTGCAACATGTATCACCGCACGAAGCGGTGCGACGCGCTATTGAATATGACCGGACTACGTGCCACAGATGCCTCTGTAATTGTCCTGCATTAATACACACAATCGACGTGGATTAGGAACATCAAACAGAAGTCATTTCTCTTTCCATGTTTTTAAGTGAGTCACGGAAAAACTATCATCGGCCGCCACCGGGAATTGAATTCAGGGTCTTCCAGTTACGCGCTGGACATGCTACCACTGCACCGCAGCGGCCTCGAATTCTCCAGACTCACATGTGATTAATTGCCAAACCACATGGCTGGTTGCTTCTTGGAGACCCGCACAATGGTGGGGATTCCTCAAAGATGGTAAGAAGCAATTGGTGCAGTGGTAGCATGTCCAGCGAGTAACTGGAAGACCCTTGGTTCGATTTCCGTTGGCGGCCGATGATACTTTTCCCGTGACTCACTTAAAACCGTGGAAAGAGCCATGCCATCTGTTTGATGTCCCAAATCTACGTCAATTGTGTGTATTAATTATTCATTCGTATACTAGTTATTTGTTCAGTTGCTGCCTAACATCTTTGGTAGGCAGCAACTGAACAAATAGTACTGAGATTTGAATTGACAAAATCTTCTATAGATCTAAAAATAAAATCAGTTATCTCCTGCAACATGAGGAATCTGTGATATAAATTTCTTTTGAATAGTGCGATTCTTTTTTGGCGTTGCAATTTTCACAAACAGTAATGTACGCATTTGCTCGTCGTAACAGAAAAATTCGGTAATATTAAGATACAATAAGCTGTACGTAAAAATGGTACATTCAATAGGCGTCGAAAGTGTTTCAATCTGATTTTTGAGCAACGATATGAAGCAAAATATATTTTGAAATCGGTGGAATTTGCATTTCGCTCTTGGCGGCGAAATTATGGATCAGATAAAGATTAAAATGCTAGGATCATCGTTCTCACTGTTCTAGCTTCCCAAAGCAAAAAGAGGCTGATATTAAATCAGACTTAGAGGTACACAGATAAACGTATACAGACAGATACATGTATATAGTGAAGGTATAAGTACATCCTTTAGTTTTCAAAGAACGTGCAGGAAACTTTTCCACTTTAACACGCTTCGGTCGAAAGGAAGTGCAAAGCAGATGCACCCTTAAATTTAAAACAAACATTCTTGAAATGGTCCCATCCAAACAATTGTCTTTGTACGATATTTGACTCACACAGCATCCCGTCACGTTGCTCTGCTGGCCACGCCCTTTCGAGCTCTGCATTTTGTGCTCCGCCTGTATCTAGCGCCCACCGCCGAATTAATTTGTGTTTCTCTCGTGCATGAATGTCTGCGCTCTCTTCCTAGTCATTCTTTCGAGTTGGTACATGCATATTTTGCCGATATTCCTTTATAATTCATCTCGTTGGGCCTGTTTACAATTCATTTCGTTGGGCCTGTTTACAATTCATTTCGTTGGGCCTGTTTACAATTCATCTCGTTGGGCCTGTTTACAATCTGCCCATCGTGACTCGCCTTGACTTTTTGCTCTAAAACTGTCAGCTGCATGTAGTAGCCTTCCTGCTGCTGTGTCTACGTTTGCCTTCCGTGCTTGCGCTCCAATCATCGTTAATGGTTCTCTGTGCTGCCTTCACCGGTGTGTGGATTACCTTCCTTGTGTTCCACCCATTGACAGTGGTTCTCTGCGCTGCCTTCTTCGGTATGCTGATCGCCTTCCTGGTGCCCCACCTTGTTATAGTGGATCTGTGTGCCCTTCGCCGTGCATTTCTACACATTGTCCATGGCCTGTGCTTCTGCTTCTAAATTCTATTTCCCTCTCACGTCACTATGTGCTGCTTCGATGACTTGTCCTCCAAGTGTGTTGGATGCGTCCCAGGACTGCTCTTCTCCTCATCCTGCTACAGATCCGTGTTCAACGTCTCCGACTTTCCTCGCGACAGCCTTGGACTCCTATATTTCATGTCAAGGTTCCACGCTTATTGCACACGTACAATGCTTTCAACTCTTAGTTTAAGTGTCAAGTTCGACGCCTTACCCAATGTCAAGTTGCACGTCTATACAGTGTATGTCTGCATTGTCGTTTCTCCCTTCCGGTGCAATTACACATTTCGCCAGCAAGCCTAAGTCCATTCTTGTATATATTTTTTCACCTGAGTTTGTTCCTCAAGTCCTATCGACTAGCCTTTCCGTTGGAGATCATAGCTTGGTCCCTATCCTCCTTGCACATTCTCCCGTTTTTCTTAATTTGTAACCTGTACCTCCGGACGTTTCCGATGAGTTTTTACATGCTTTTCCTTCTCGGTGTGGCCGCGTTCTTGGTGATATCCGCAAGATACCCGCCGCCCATGTTGATCAAGGTGATCGTCCTTATTTTGGCTTCCGCCGCCAAGACTTAGTTTTTTTCCCTGACACAGACTGTTTCTTACTGCCCCACAACTTTTCTGGTGATTTGTTGTCATCACAACGTCGCATTCAACGTATTCACTGCCTATCATTGCATCTCATGTAAACAGCCTGGTCACCATTTCTCGCAATGCCCCCTCATTTCTTCCTAGTCTTCTTCAACGGCTGCTCAAGTTCCCGTCACAGAACCTCTTTCTTCGCTTCCAGTTACCACGCTTTCGCCTGATCAGTTCACACCTTCTTAGTCTCCATCTCCATCATCTGCCTCCGTTGGTCTTTTTCCTTCCTCGCCAGCATCGTCTGTTGTGGGTACATCTGGATCTACTGCTCCTGTTTCGGTGCCTTCGTCTGTATTTCTTTCTTTTTCATCGTCTGATGTTTGCGCTTTGTCACATCCTGTTGCTGCACCTTCTCCGCCTGTTCAGGTGCTGCCTTCTTTGTTTTCGCAAGTCACCTCGTCTATCTCGATCTCGGGATTTTCTGCTCCACCATCGCCGCTGCGTACGTCGGCTACGCCACCCTCAGACGCTCATCTTTCCTCCACTGGTTCCAGTACTCCGGTGTGCTCTCCGCCCTTTTCACCTTCTCGGGGCTCTTCTGATGCTTCTAGTGCCGTTGTCTTTGTTTCACCTTCTGGTCGCCATGGTCTGTCCCCGCTCTTTCGCACAGCTCCTCTTCTAGTCTCGTTTGAAACCCCACCCTCCCCGGCTTCTGTTGTTCCTGCAGCTACCACCTTACATGTGTCATCCGACTTTGTACCCTATTCACCTCGCCAGAATCCCGAGACGCCGCCTGTTGTTCCTTCTACGTCGTCTCGTCCTCTTCGTCAACATTTCCCTACTGGTATTGCTCCTAATAAGAAGCGTCGTCATCGGTCTAATCGCAAGATTCGCGCTAAGCGTGCCGCTGTGATTATGTCTCCTCCTCATCGTTCTTCGCAAGGCACCGCTCCTGATCCTGCTGCCGTCACTTTTGCTCGCGTTCTTGACAGTCCCTCTGTTGTGCCTGATCTTGTTGCTCGCCTTCAAGTTGTTCCCGAGTTTACGCAGACTCTTTCTCTAGATGCCGCTTTCCCATTGTTCTTTGACTCTTCTCACGATGCTACACTTAATCACTTTATTGCTTCCAACGATCCGGCAGTTTACTCATCTCTGGTTGACAATCTTAGCGCTTTTTACTTTGCATTTTTTCACCTTTCGGGCTCTTACCCGGAAGTTGAATGTTACTATGGTTGTCTTGACCACTTCATTTGTCATGCTCAACATCGTCTCCTTCTTCGGTGTCCACCTGATTAGCTCATGTGTGGTTTTGTTTGATGATTGATTTCTGTTGTGTTTTCTTAGCTATGTTTCTCCCTGTCTCTTTGAGCCCTTGTTGCTTCGTTCTCCTCTTTGTGAAGTGTTTTCCCTCGTGCCTCGTTTTTTTCCCCTCATCATTCTGCTTTGTGACCTTTTTCTGTGTGTTTTGTCTTACGATGTCCTGCCTGCATCCGCTTTACATGACCATCACCAACTGCCTCGCACCGTTCGTTCTGCTTCTGTTTTTCTGTGGTTCAAGCATGCCCCCTGCCCGATTTTCCCGGAGTGCCATGTGTTGCTTCCTACCCTGCTATGTTTTGTATAGTATGTCTAACTGCTATGCCACTGTTAGACAGAAAATGCCAATTTTAAAGAAAGTAATAGTTTTTCCTTAATGTTTTTCTTTTCAATGTGGCATTAGTACCATTATTTCTCTTTTTGTCGGAGGATGGCGCCCAATAACCACAGATGGACAGCAATAATTTCGCACCAATAATTTCGTTTTTTCCTTAAAAGGAAGAAGGAATAGTTCCTGGGTTTTCTACTCATCATGTTGCTCCCTGGTTCCAGGTATGGTGCTTTCTCTATTTGCTGGCTCAGCCGTTCCTCTGCTCAGTGACTGTTCCCTGTGTGCTTTGCCTCGTGTTGTATCTGCCACCGACTACAGCGCACGATTGTAATGTAACGGACTGCTTTGTGCCTCTGCCATGCTCCCTTTCTTTCTGTGATGCCTTGTACTGTATGTTTATTACAGACTGGATTGCGTCGTTTGTTTCAGCTCCGAGATTTTGGCTGTTTTACTATGCCATGCATTTTCCGGTTCTCTTGTGTTCTGGTCCTTGAGACACATTGAAGAAATGTTGAAACCGTCACGTTCTTTTTGGAATGTCTTTTCAACTGCTGCGGTTCAAAGCTAGAAACGGAGAGATCTTTAAGATAATGACAGGAACGAATACAAGACTTTTTGAAAATAAATTACTTCTTCATCATCCTCCATTACCCTTTATACAAATATCTCAGAAACTATCCAGATTCGAATGATAAAGATGTAGCTCCTTCCGGTTCACACGATGCTAACGAATAGCTATTCTGAAACAGGAAATGTCCGGGGGTGGTGGTGGGGGCAGCTGAAATCGTGGAACATTTTTAAACATCTCAAAAACTATCGGGGTTGAAAAAATAAACATGGAGTTTGTAAGAACGGACACATTAACGATGTTAATTCATTTCAATGATAAACATTATGTGGTTTTTTTTTTGACCAAAGAAAACATCGCAAGTTCCCAAAATGGCGACAGAGAATTCGTAAATATGTTTAATCCTTTTGGGGGGGGGGAAGGCGAGATGTATGACAAAATACTTCAGGTTCTCACGCCTTAGAAAGGGCGAGGACTTGTTCTACGAACTGAAAGTATCGCCAAGGACGCTGTGACTTTCACAGATACATTGTTCATTTTCACTAGGCGCATACAAGTCTGAAATGCAGACATACTCTTTTGTATAGTTATAACAATGTGTATTGTATTGCTACGGATGTACTACGACGATAGGATTGCTTTCTCGGAAGGAGGCACTCAATAATGTATAGCCTGAGGATAAGCGAGGAATGCGCAAGGTAGATTTAAAGGTCTAGGAGCCCGATTCCCGGAAAACGACTAGGGATGGGGCAGGTGAAGGGCGCGAGAGGTGACACGTGGCGCGAGAGGAGAGCAGCACGTTGAAGGTCAGCGCCGTCGCCCTTGAAGAAGGAGCAGCGTGAAGGGGGGGGGGCGAAGAGGTCGCTCCGAGTGGACCTGTTGGAGCAGTCTGTCTTCGGAGAGCGAAGGTGATAGTCCTCCGATAGAAAGGAACGCGTTTGCGTCGATGGTGTGGTGGGCTCTCGGAGTCCACGGGGAAAGAGCGGGCACCGACCTAGATGAAGTAGGTCGCCGCTACAGAAGGAATCTACCCGAGTCAAGGATACCGGTAGAGTAGCTGATGATATACTACTGAATTACGGACTTAGTACAGTCCACTGAAGCATCGATTAGAGAAGGATAGCTAGAAGACTAGTCCTGAAGCATCGATAAGATAGAGGTATATCTAGTGTCAAGGAGACCCTAAGTTAGGACGCCAACGCAGGGTGAGATTTCTACAGAATTCGATCACCTTATCTTGCGCGTTCCACGATCTTTGCCAGGTCCAGTCATAACGAGGTCACTTTCAAGAGCGAGTAATCCGCCGCCATCAAAATTCTAGTTGATGAAGAATAAGTGTTTCGTATATGTGTTAACCAAGCGTTCTTTTCAAATTATGTCTGAAAGTGGATAAACTTCGGTATAACCAGCTGTTGTCGCTCTGCCTCCCCGATTCACAGATATATATATATAGTAAAGTGGGGGAGGTTTCGTTTGTTCGCTCGAACAGAGTGAGAGAGAGAGAGTGTGTACTTCCGGGAAGAGTAAACGAACTCTCTGCTTGTTGTGAGCCGCTGCGCGTGCTCCTCGGATGCTTAAGTAGGAGGCGGCGCTAAGTCACGTGACGACACGTTCGCTCTTACAGAGTTTTCCCGGTTCATACGATTTACTAACGAATGGTCATTTTGAAATTTTGAAATTACATGGGGGGGAATTGTCGGCTCCATATTTTCTGAATCCTTTTTTTTTTTGTAGGTATGTCAAACTCTATTGCGGTTCAAATGATAATAATGGAGTTCTTTTCGGTTCATACGATTTTTTTTGATTGGAGGTTTAACGACCACCGTGAGCAACTCAATGGGCTATAAGCAGTCGCCCGTTCCCAATTTAGGATCACTGGTTCCAGGGAAGGGAGAGAGCCAGTGCCGTAAGACAAACACAACATCCATGCCTGACCGGGATTCGAACCCGGACCCCTTACGGACGAATGATCAGAGGCCAACGCCTTAGACCACTGAGCCACCGGGGCGGCCATACGATTTACTAACGAATGGCTATGAAATTTCGAATTCCATGGTGAGGGGGGGGGGTTAATGGTGTAGGCTTGTAACATCCTTTTTTCAATACCTCAAAAACTATTGCGGTTTAAACGAAGAAAATGGAGTTCTTTTCGGTTCACACGATTTGCTAACGAATGGCTATTTTGAAATTTTGAATTTCCATGGGGGGGGGGGGTGAAATGGTCGGGCTCTGTATATATGCAAATTCTCAATATTATTTATTAAATATTTCAAAAACTATTGCGGTTCAAACGATAAAAATGGAGTTCATTCCTGTTCATACGATTTACTAACGAATGGCTATTTCGGAATTTTGAATTTCCATGATGAAGGGGAGGGGGTGAATGGTGTAGGCCTGTGACATTCTTTTTTAAATATCTCAAAAACTATTGCGGTTCAAACGATGAAAATGGAGTTCTTTTCGGTTCATACGATTTGCTAACGAATGGCTATTTTGAAATTTTGAATTTTTCCATGGGGGTGTGTGCAATGGTCGTCCCCCAATTTTCTCAAACTTTTTTTTTTTTTAAATCTATCAAAAACTGTTGGCCGCTCCGGTGACGCAGTGGTCTAAGCGACGGACTCTGATCATTCGTTCGAACAGGGTCCGGGTTCGAATCCCGGTGAGGCATGAATGTTGTGTTTGTTTTACGGCACTGGCTCTCTCCCTTCCCTGGAATCAGTGACCCTGAATTAGGGACGGACGACTGCTTATAGCCCATTGAGTTGCTCACGGTGGTCGTTAAATCACCAATAAAAAAAAAACTGTTGCGGTTCAAACGGTAAAAATGGAGTTCATTCCTGTTCATACGATTTACTAACGAATGGCTATTTCGGAATTTTGAATTTCCATGATGAAGGGGAGGGGGGTGAATGGTGTAGGCCTGTGACATTCTTTTTTAAATATCTCAAAAACTATTGCGGTTCAAACGATGAAAATGGAGTTCTTTTCGGTTCATACGATTTGCTAACGAATGGCTATTTTGAAATTTTGAATTTTTCCATGGGGGTGTGTGCAATGGTCGTCCCCCAATTTCCTCAAACTTTTTTTTTTTTTTAAATCTATCAAAAACTGTTGGCCGCTCCGGTGACGCAGTGGTCTAAGCGACGGACTCTGATCATTCGTTCGAACAGGGTCCGGGTTCGAATCCCGGTGAGGCATGAATGTTGTGTTTGTTTTACGGCACTGGCTCTCTCCCTTCCCTGGAATCAGTGACCCTGAATTAGGGACGGACGACTGCTTATAGCCCATTGAGTTGCTCACGGTGGTCGTTAAATCACCAATAAAAAAAAAACTGTTGCGGTTCAAACGGTAAAAATGGAGTTCATTCCTGTTCATACGATTTACTAACGAATGGCTATTTCGGAATTTTGAATTTCCATGATGAAGGGGGGGGGGTAAATGGTGTAGGCCTGTGACATTCTTTTTTAAATATCTCAAAAACTATTGCGGTTCAAACGATGAAAATGGAGTTCTTTTCGGTTCATACGATTTGCTAACGAATGGCTATTTTGAAATTTTGAGTTTCCATGGGGGGGGGGGGGGCTGGTGAAATGGTCGGTCTCTCTGTATATATGCAAATTCTCAATATTATTTTTTAAATATCTCAAAAACTATTGCGGTTCAAACGATAAAAATGGAGTTCATTCCTGTTCATACGATTTACTAATGAATGGCTATTTCGGAATTTCAAATTTCCATGATGAGGGGGAGGGGGGATGAAATGGCCTGTAACATTCTTTTTTAAATATCTCAAAAATTATTGCGGTTCAAACGATGAAAATGGAGTTCTTTTCGATTCATACGATTTGCTAACGAATGGCTATTTTGAAATTTTGAATTTCCATGGTGGGGGGCTGGTGAAATGGTCGGTCTCTCTGTATATATGCAAAAACTCAATATTATTTTTTAAATATCTCAAAAACTATTGCGGTTCAAACGATAAAAATGGAGTTCATTCCTGTTCATACGATTTACTAACGAATGGCTATTTCGGAATTTTGAATTTCCATGATGAGGGGGGTGAAATGGTAGGCCTGTAACATTATTTGTTAAATATCTCAAAAACTATTGCGGTTCAAACGATAAAAATGGAGTTCATTCCTGTTCATACGATTTACTAACGAATGGCTATTTCGGAATTTTGAATTTCTATGATGAAGGGGGGGGGGTAAATGGCGTAGGCCTATGACATTCTTTTTTAAATATCTCAAAAACTATTGCGGTTCAAACGATGAAAATAGAGTTCTTTTCGGTTCATACGATTTGCTAACGAATGGCTATTTTGAAATTTCGAATTTCCATGGGGGTGGGGGCTGGTGAAATGGTCGGTCTCTGTGCGTATATGTAAATTCTATTATTTATTAAATATTTCAAAAACTATTGCGGTTCAAACGATAAAAATGGAATTCGTTCCTGTTCATACGATTTACTAACGCATGGCTATTTCGGAATTTTGAATTTCCATGATGAGGGGGGGGGTGAAATGATAGGCCTGTAACATTATTTTTTAAATATCTCCAAAACTATTGCGGTTCAAACGATGAAAATGGAGTTCTTTTCAGTTCACACGATTTGCTAACGAATGCCTATTTTGAAATTTTGAATTTCCATGGTGGGGGGCTGGTGAAATGGTCGGTCTTTCTGTATATATGCAAATTCTGAATATTATTTGTTAAATATCTCAAAAACTATTGCGGTTCAAACGATAGAAATGGAGTTCATTCCGGTTCATACGATTTACTAACGAATGGCTATTTCGAAATTTTGAATTTCTATGGTGGGGGGCTGGTGAAATGGTCTGCCTCCTATATTTATATGCAAATTCTCAATATTATTTGTTAAATATCTCAAAAACTATTGTGGTTCAAACGATGAAAATGGAGTTCATTCCGGTTCATACGATTTATTAACGAATGGCTATGCTGAAATTTGAAATATCTATTTTTGGGGGTACCATTTCACCAGCCCCCACTTTGTTTTTTAAATAACTCAAAAACTATTGCGGTTCAAACGAAAAAAATTGAGTTCATTCCGGTTCATACGTGGTACAAACGAATGGTGCAAAAAAAATTTAAAAATTCCATGGTGGGGGGGCTATCGTTTCACCAGCCCCCACTTTGTTTTTTAAATATCTCCAAAACTTTTGCGGTTCAAACGAAAAAAACCGAGTTCATTCCGGTTCATACGTGGTACAAACGAATGGTGTCTGAAAAATTAAAAAATTCCGTGGTGGGGGGCTGGTGAAATGCACCTCTTATTACACTCGGAAATTCGGTGTCATCTTTCTTGTTATATTTTGAAGTTTATGAGGTGTTCAAGAATACAAGACATGACGTGAGTCTGAAGTTTTAAGTAATGTCGGCACTCACATTTTATATCATTTTCAGAGGCAATATTCGAGAATAAATTATCTTTTAAAGTCAGAAGCCCAAATTACATTAAGAATCGTAGTTCATGTGCAGCGCATGGAAATAGAATGGATATCTTGTAGTATGTTGCAAGCGAAAATTAATGGAACAAAAGATCTGGTAAGATCAGGAAAATAATAATAAAGAAATTGTATCTAACAACTTCCTCAAATAATGAAAGTAATTTCACGTTAAATCTCACACAAATTCGTTGAGTATTATGATGGAAATGTTGTGTTCTGCTAAAGCTATCGTTATCGAGAATAGAGAAACCGAGAATTGCTACACTGAAGAGAAAACCCTTAACTAACAGATCTGGAAAAGGTATAGGAAATAAAATCGTACATTTTTGTCACTTCATTGGAGTGATGCATGGGAAATTAATATATTTCTTCAGAGTTGTTGAATGCAAAATGGATTTTTATAATCCGTTTTTTAACTACGCAGAGATTGAAGACAATTTCACTCGAGTTAGCGGAGTAAATTTGCCTTACTCAGAGTCATAAATATCCAATAATGTATAAATTGTAATACTCACGCGGCATTAGATGCAGTTGTTAGATGTAAAACTTATTTCAACCAAACTCATAGATGTAAAGGACTTTCTTTGGACTGATATACGGACAGACACAGAAAGTGATGCCATCAACATAACTTTTTTTTCAAATGACATGAAAAAAATAAAAATATTTTAACTGCCTTTCCTGTTTTGTTTCTTGCTTAAAGTACGCATAGATAGCGTGTTGTTGTTTTTTCGACCGTAATTTCGCTATGGCAAAGGAGGAAAAGAACTAAGAGATGAGACGTACCTTACATTCGGTTTCTAACGCGACCAGGATGCACCTCTTGCCAGCACAACAATTAAATAAGTGCAGATAATTGTCTTCTTTAACTTGCCGTAACTTGCACAACAGCGAAATTAATAACCACCAGTCAGCTATAATTTCTGCTATATCTGAGTTTTCTCAATTTACATGCATAGAAATTACAGCTGAGATAATGTTTAAGAACTAAATCTTACAACGCCCAAAATAATGTGTGATATTGCTGCTAAAGAATAGTACACATGAAATCTGAATACAAACTTAGTATTCAGGAGAATAAAGCTGTTGAGCACCTTTAAAAACTCACACACCTCAGGTCGTCTATAGACTTTTAATTAAACGTTATTAAACCTTTTCATTAGTTTACATAACGTCCTTCCAGAAAAGCGATTTATGCTGTACAAATACCAAATCCATAAAAATTAGTATCGAGCATGCAGTGAAGATGTAATTCGACTATCATTTGACTTGAGGAGCGACATTTTGGAAATAAAAGTTTTAAATTGCAATTTAAATCAAGTACACGGTATGATTAGAAACTTCGTTTTTTGTTTTCTTAGAGAAGAATCGATGATCTTGGAGTACGAAGAGTGGCTACAAAAGTTTAAGCGAACATGGAAAATAATGGAAAGTGATATCATCTCATCGAATTTTCAAGTATGAAAATAACGCTGTTTAAAAAAAAAAAAAAAAGCCAAATTGCGGCATAACTTTTCTAAGGAAATTCAGATATACATTTCCAATGACATCTGAACGTACGGCGTATCTGAACATCTATACCGTTCAAATTATTAATTTTGTGGCTGTACATCCAGAAGGATAACGCACTCACTTAATAGGTACGTATCGTCACCGAATGGTTCCAGAAACATACCGACGAGTTTTCTTTTCTGCACTGTCTCTGGATTTAGATATCATCGACCATTCCTGGGATCAGGTCGAACTGGCTATTCGCCGCAACACTGTGCTGCCGTCTCATTGGCAGCATTTCCAGATTTTTTAAATTTTTGATTGGGGGTTTGAGCACCACCGTGAGCAACTCAATGGGCCATAAGCAGTCGCTCGTCCCTTATTTAGGGTCATTGACTCCAGGAAACGGAGAGGCTCATTGCCGTAAGACCAGCACAGCCATGCATCACGGGATTCGAACCCGGAAACATCTCGGACGAATGATCAGAAGCCGCCGCTTAGAAGACCGAGCCAACGGGGCAGCTTTCACGATTCAGTCATTTTCTGAGGGTAAAATATTTCTTCACGACTCTTTCAGCATCAGGTACATACCAACTCCCTGACGAATGCAGACTATTCTGCAGGACAAGGGAGCCGAAACTAGCGAGATATACCAAATAAACTGTGATCTCAGTGTATATTTCGAGTGCCAGAAGTTGAGGCATTATGCAAAATATAAATGTACGGCACATATGGAAAAACAGTTATCAAGATATCTTTTTAAGTTTTATTCAACTGGTTCTAGGTGTCCAAAAGTATAAAAAGAAAATGGTGTGAAACTCTAGATGCAAATACACTATCTACCAACATGTAATTGGACACTTGTGATAGCAAAAGAAAACGAAGTTTATTCACCTTCAATAGTTGGTGGAGCATCCACGAGCGGCGATTACAGCTGCGACTCTCCGGGGCATACTCTCAACCAGGCGTTGTACGACGGCTAGCGGTATTTTCTTCCGCTCGGCTTGGAGAAGACAGGTCACTTCCTTCACCGATTTCGGACGGTTTGGGCACCCCTTAAGTCGACGCTCCAACTCGTCCCAAAGGTGCTCGATAGGGTTAAGGCCCGGGCTCTGCGCAGGCCAGTCCATTCGATTAACCCCATTGTCACCATACCAAGCCATGGTAGACCTCGCAACATGACAGGTGGCATTGTCATCCTGAAAGTAACATTGGTCCACCCCGTAAAACTGCCACAACGTAGGAAGCGCATGGTCATCCAAAATGGTGCAGTAGGTCTCGGAGTTGAGTCTACCAGGAATTGCGACCAAGGGTCCCTTGCCATACCAGGAGAAACACCCCCATAGCATAATTCCACCGCCGCCGAACTTCGCAGTTGGCACAATACGTTCCGGCAGGAGGCGTTCTCCAGGAAGACGCCAAACCCTGACTCTGCCATCCGAACGGTAGAGGGTGAACCTTGATTCTTCGCTCCAGAGAACCTGTTTCCACTGCTCAACGGTCCACTGTCGACATTATTTGCATCACGTTAGCCGAGCAGCGCTATTGGACTTGGTGATCAAAGTCTTGTGGGTGGCAGCACGTCCGTGATAACCGAGCAGATGCGCTTCCTTACGGATGGTATTCATCGAAAGAACGCTCCCGGATGCCTGTTGAAATTCCTCGTGGATGTGGCCCATCGATTTGGTGCGGTTCTTCTGAATTTCTCTGGCCACCACCCGTCGGTCTCTAACTCCCAGTTTTGTGGGTCTGCCGGGTCGGGGTACATTCCGATAGTCACCTGTCATCTTCCACTTGCCAATCACGTAGGCCACTGTCGATTTTGGGTATTTCAACTCGCTGGATATGTCACGTATGGATCGGCCATTTCTGTGATACCCGACGATTACACCTTTCTCGAAATCAGAGAGCTCCGAACTGCGTGGCATCTTGCATGCGACTGGTTGGGTTGTTGTTTCCCACACGATATTTAACGGCGGTGGCCGTGACGTGTATCAGGACCGCAGATATCGTCGATTGCAGGGGTGTCCAATTACTTGTTGGTAAATAGTGTATATCTTACTACCAGATGGTCTTAGAAACCGTAATTTGGGTGTTGCACTTAGAAAGACGTTTTTGATGAAAAAGAAGGGTAACGAAGTTTTTCGTGAAATTAAAGTTACCACGACTGATGCTCCAGCGGGTTTTTATCTCCCCCAAAAATGCTTGTAAAAAATATTAATTTCCTGTTATTTCAGCCAATCCGAAGAAAAAAATGCATGTGAAAACTTTCACGCAATGGAAAGGGCGTTTCATTAAAATACTATTTCAAGTTATGATTTGTAAATATTGTACGTGAAATAAATAAGTATTATGTATTAATTTCTGTTTTGATTTATTAGTATAAAAGTGACGACAAAAGTAAGCATAGTCCATATTGTGAACTACTTTCTTTGTAGTTTCATATTGGGTGTAAGCAGGTTCTACCTCGTATGTTAACAGAGCAGAACGGTACGCGCGAAGTCGGGAACTACTTGAAAAGCGTTCTGATTCGGTAGTCCAACAAAAAAACAAAAACAAAAAAAGACTGTCAGCATTTCTAAATACAGTTCAGCAGTGTTGCCTTTTCAAGCTATATCAATCAAAATGTGATGTTAAAAGACAACTTAGAAAGCGAAAAAGAGGCAAATCTTAAGTAAATGTAAGAGCAGAAGAGGGAACAAAATATGCAGGAACATTTTCTACATTGAAGCACCTTTTGTTTTCAGATTTTAACGACCACAGTGCACATCTCATGTTATAAGCAGTCGCCCGTCCTAAATAAATAGATACTACCGAACATCCCGTCCTAAATATATAGATACTAGCGAACAGCCCTTCCTAAATATATGGATACTAGCGAACAGCCCGTCCTAGGACGGTTGTTTTTAAGCTTTAAATAAATATTAAAATATAGGGGATGGTGCCCGTCCTATGAAGGAGTGAAATTTTTAATTGAAGCAGATTGAAAACAAATCAAATAGACGCCAGATTTCTGTAAGGAAATATAGTAAAAACTTATAGAGTAAGAACTCATTCATATTATAACTAAAATTTATGTTATTTATTTCTGTTTTTCAAAAAACCTCGACATAAATAACATTCTGTGTAAAATATTTGTTGTTATTTATCAGTTGTAGATTGGAGCGTTTAGATAGATCGATATTGTGCAAAATTTGTATTATAATCAGCACTAAACTCGGACAGTTGTTTTCGTGTAAACACGTACCTTAGTAACTTTTACTTTGATTTTTCACGTTAAATTACTTTTTCTCCGGCACACTTGTTATTCCCTTTACGGCTTGTTTTAGACTGTCCTATTCGGCGGTTAGTTTGAAACTTCATACCGAAGCTTTTTCTACAAAATAATGCGACATCTGGTATTACAAATCGGAGCTATGTAAATTCTCGACAATGTGCTACTGGGGTGACATCTGCTTTTAGATGCAATCTTGCTCATTTTAACATTTAATGGTTTCAGTTTATTGCATATTAGAGCGTTTAGATAGATCGATATTTTGCAAAATGTTTAATATAATCAGCACTATACTCGGAAAGGCAGTTAAATTGAAAACGTAAAAAAAATTAAAGTATACAAATTAGTATTTGAATTGTGCTAAATTAAATTTATATATAAACGCAACTCGCCGTGATATTAAGATATTAATTCAAATTTTGTAGATCGGATAAATAGAACTCGAGCCATTGATAATCCAGTGTTTTTAAATTAGCACGCGATCACCTTGACATCTCAATGTGATCGCGTGTACACTCAGCTTCCTGTGATATTAAGAATTCAATTCAAATTTTGTAGATCGGAAAAACAGAACTCGAGTCATTAATAATAATTCAATGTTTTAAAATTAGCACGCGATTACATTGACATCTAAAAGTGATCGCGTGCTAATATATAGCAGGCAATCATTTTCACATCGCGAGATCACACACGAATTTATAGATAAGTGATGACGCAACAATGCAGACGTTGGTGTGACGTCAAGCATTCCAGAGAGACTGATCTGGGTGTTTATTATACCCATTGTTTCCACGGAGAGGTAAAAACCATCCCCGTGGAACAAAGATATCATCCATGCTTAATCCGCGACTCCAGCCCAGCCCCTGACTCTGATGATTAGCTACAAACATTCACATTTGACCACTTGCTCACATAGTCGGCAACGAACCATCCGAACTTGAGCGTCCGCCCACCCACACACATTGGCTGGAGAAGACTTGAAATTGCAAAAACATCATATTCAGGGTAAAGCCTCAAACTGATCTGTATAGCAGAGGATATGCAGAACACTTGTGCTTCGTGCACGAAAAGAACATAACATTTTGACTTCCCTTAGACACACCTATTTCCGTTGCGGCTCACATTTCTATATTCCGACGTTACGAAGTTTTCCGTTATTTCGTTAACTCCTTTTTTATCGATATTTATTTCGCTTGTGAAACTCAAACGTTACTTTGAAATAATACTGTATATAAAATGTGTTCTTGAAACCTTCCTCAGGATATTTACTAAATCATCCATGTGGACAGTTATTCCGAAAATCTTGTAATTCTGTCCAATACGTCTCCGTGTTTAAATCTAGAAGAGGCATGAATGTTGTGTTTGTTTTACGGCATTGGCTCTCTCCCTCCCTTGGAACCAATGAACCTAAATTAATATGAGGGCGACTGCTTATTGGTCGTCGAGTCGCTCAATGTAGTCTTTAAACCCTCAAACAAAAACAAACAAAAAATCTTAAGAACAAAGTGAAATACCAACATTCTATACGAAAAGAAACGTTCAAGCGTTCTGAACTGTTGGTTATGTTGATAAAATTGAATTATACCATTACTATACCTTAAAATAATTGCCCTATTACTATACCTTAAAATAATTGCCCTATTACTATACCTTAAAATAATTGCACCATTACTATACCATAAATACTGTACAGTAATTTTACGTTAAATGCATTGTACACTAAATTCACAAATTCCACTATTTTTTTGCTTTTTATCACTAGACGCTGTACTTTTGCTTGTAACTTCACTTCTATTACTGGTAATAGCATTATGTAAACATATTTGAATTTAGCATAAAATGTCCTTTAAAATGATATATAATACGTATTCCTGACTTTACCATTACGCTGTATAAGTTGAATTCAATCATCAAAAATCTGACTTTCAGTCTACTGGTGCAGGACTTTTGGCCACGATTGTATGTGGTCCTTAATCTGGATTCCAGTGAACTATTGAAGTAGGCTTGTGTAATGATAATATTTCCTCTTTTCACATGGAGAAGCTAAAGATACTTAAATAAATAATCCAAAAGACATCTGAGGAAAAGGCAGCGAATCAAGATGCACAAAATTTAGGTCAGTAAGAAATGATAGCGCTGCTGTAACGGAAACATCTCTGTCGGTTGTCCACTCATCAAGATATTCAATATTTTCATGATTTGCAGTGGGTTTGTTGAAATAATCCAAGATTCTCAAGGCTCAACTTGTTCTGTAACAGCACAAATTTGTATTCGAAAGCGTGAATTTTACCTCTTTAACCTGCTGGAACTAACTAACTAAGGGGTTAGCAAAATGGGCTGAAATCAGCTCGAACGAGTATAGTCACTGTCTAAGAAACGAGCCGAACGGGAATGAAAGGAGTGGAACTGCGCATCAGAAAGCGATGTTCTCTCCTTTGCTTTGTTATTGAAGTTGTCATTTAGAAGAATAAATGAAAACAATCCATTATGATATTACCTGCTGAAACAGTTATCACAGTGGTGACGAACTTAAAACATAGAAGAAGTTTGAGTCACTAGTTTCTACCCAGCGGCATGATGTCCGTGTTAGGGGGACAAGAATTTAGTTTCATGGCTATAGACATGGAAGAAAGAATAAAAGACTAGAAGGGAGCGCTTACCACCAGTTACAGGGTGATGGCTAATATTGCTGAAATAAATCGGAGGGAAAGGAATGGCTTTGTCTTTTAGTTTGGAACTTAACGACTACCGTGAGCAGTATCACATCCTTAATTCAGGGCCACTAATGCCAGGAAAGGGAGGAAACCGGTGCCGCAAGAGAAGCGCACCACTGATGTATCATCCGGGACTCGAAACCGGGCCCACTTAGGCGCACTGTCAGAAGCCAGCACTTTGACCACTGCTCCACCAGGGCGTCAGGAATTGTTCTGCTGTTGCTTTCATAAAACCCATCCGTAATATCCTATGCTTCTGTTTAGGAAGCGTAAAAAATTTAGGGCACTATTTGGTTCAAGCACATGAGCCGCTTGAAGGGTTAAAACTGATGCGGACGAAGGTCTCGAATGGTGCGTTTGAGATAAGCACACCGGAAAGAAATATTTAGGGCACCATTTGGTTCAAGCACATGAGCCGCTTGAAGGCTTAAAACTGATGCGGAAGAAGGTCTCGAAAGGTGCGATTGAAATAAGTACACCGGAAAAAAATTGCAGTCACCCCTAACAGAAATGAGGGTAGGAAGTTATCGGTTGCACAGAGGGCACCGTAATAGCATTGTTGGGAGATAAATAGCACTGCCGTGGTCTACAGAATCATTTTTCTCTCCTGCTGTTTCGAAGAGGAAAGTGTGTGTTGAATTTAGTCTACAATATGGGTTGTAAGACTGACGTTACTGAGTGGCAAAAAGGAGCCATCGTATTTGGCCGTGCCCACGGACACAAAGTGAATGAAATCGCCCAATATGTTGGTGTATCGAAGCGTACTGTCCAGCGGGTCTACAAACAGTGGTGTATGTCGTTCGCAATCAACTGAAAATCGGCGACGTAACTGTGGCCGGAAATCGATTCTCACCAACAAGGACCGCTGCCAGGTTTTACGTCTAGTGACAGCAAAAGCAAATCAGTTTCAAAACAGGCAACAGTTGCTCCAAACAGTCGGTCAAGGTCCACTCCAACCAATTTTGTAAAGGACATTGCGACGAGAACTGCATGCGATGAACATCTGGAGCAGAATACCACGAAAGAGGCCTCTTTTAACAGCATGTCACAAAGTCGCATCTTATCAGTGGACTCATAGACACCAAAATTTTACTGTGAAGGATTGGAAACGAGTAATTTGGTCTGATGAGTCTCGTTTTTGTTTGTACTCAAATGATGGGAGGCGACGAGTGCATCGCAGGCCCAGTGGCGCATTTAATCTTATTTGTGTTGAAGGTGTTTTTCAAGTTCGAGGGAATTCTGTGATGTTTCGGGGATGTTTTTCGTGCCAGGAAATGGGACCTCTAGTTGCAGTGACGATGAATTTGAACCAGCATGCGTACTTTCGCCTTCTGATTGACGAAGTGTTGCCCTTTTCCCTAAATCTCCAGAAGTAGCATAACATTGCCACTCCTGTCTTCCAAGACGACAATTGCCTTGTGCACAGGGTTAAAACTGTGTCTGAGTAGCACGACGAATAGTCAGCAACACTGCCTGACCTGCCAAATCCCCAGACTTCAATCCTATTAAAAGTTTGTGGGATCATTTGGAACAGAAGGTGAAACGCCGGAATACACACCCACGTATTCTGGTGGAACTTCGGAACCCATTGACGCACGAGTAGCTGCAAATCGATAATAAATACATCGACAACCTCGTGGATCCTCTACCACACCGGATTCATGTTGTTAACAGTAACCTGTTATTATGTAAGTTCTGCCAGTGGTGACTAACATTTTGTCTGGTATTCTTATACTCATTTCATTTTCCGTACCTATTTTTCTAGCTTAAAAATGAGTGACCATGTACCCTCATCATTTAAGAAAATTAAATGCAATTAAGGAACATTTAATTTGTAAATGTATAGCACTACGTTTTCCTGTGACGACTTCTTGCTTTAACATAGTAAGAAGCATAGCAGAGAAATGGTAGGTACGATCTTCATAATTTTGGGTTATGTCATTTAGCCCAGATTGACTTTAAATTAATTTTTTTAGTGAAGAAAGTAAACATTTTATCCATATCGTCAAGTATCGATAAAATACAATACATGTAGCAAAGTTCCAATTTAAAACAAAATATACATATCTTAACATCATTATTTCATGATCTTATTTGTGAAGTGCACGCAAGTATTCATTTGGCTAAATCAAGAAGCACTTGTGTAACTGAATAAATATGCACGAAGTGTTGCGTGCCAAACAATAGTTGCACTGAGGATCGATTACCCTCTTTGAATATTTGTACGCCCCCTCCAATACGCCAACAATGGAAAGTAGCTTCGCCTGTATGTATTGAGGTTCCTATGTGTATGTGTGGGGGGATGAGTCTGCTCCTACGGCGCCATTTCTGATTTACCTTAGAGCCACGTTCGCCACTTTGTTGGGTAATGCATATGCAACATAACCATTTAACTTCGATGATAATGTGTATGTGTTTCGAAAAGTGGAGCAACGGGAGCAGCGGAGTTCTGGGATCGCCTTTTGTGAATGGCTAATTGATGATGTGAATGCTTTTGATTGGTCCAATCGATAATGATGATGGATATCCAGCAGATTATGGAAATCGTGCTTGCCGTTTGAATGATCGTTGCCTGAACTAAGACCCGATTCATTTGCATGCGTGTCATAAGTTCCTATTATGGATACGCAAAACGTGCAAAGTATGCAGCATTCCTGATGTAAACGCTAGAATAATTATGTCCTTACCAAGCAGCAAAGAAAATAACGACGGTAATCTGTATTTAAATATGCAAACCCCCTTAACAACTTTTATGGCCCTTCATTTTCTAAACAGCAGCAATAATAAGTTCACGGAGTAACACTCACCCTGTGATAATGCCGGAGAGTGTGAACGAAATGAAATTGTGAAACATCGTACTATTCTTAATAACAGGTGTTTAATATTTATATCTTACTAATTTTAAGGAAACTGAACTTCACGTGATTGCGATGGAAAAGCTAAAGCGTTTTAGTTCTAGATAGGGAGACTGATTAATCAGACTATGCATATTAACTAGTATTGCGTATTTTCGTCTTATGAAGTTTAAGAAAACTAAAATATAGATCTGTGCGACTCAAAGGCCAAAAAATATTTAACTGCTAGATAGATATATTGATTTATTCTTCGATTCGTTCATTTTTGGATTTTTCTTAATATTCGTATTACATCTGATTATTTTTAAAGAAACCAAACACGCCATATTGCTGCAATGGAAAAGTTCAAGTACTGTATTGAAAGGTAAAATGTGGTAGTCATTGTTTCACTCATTTATTTGTCGTGTTATTCATGGTAACGAATGTTTTCATCGAACAACATGCTATTTTTCACTATACCAAACCTCAGGTCACTTTGATGAAAAACCATAAGCACAGTACAGATTCATAAATTTATTATCCTTGCTATGCCGATTACGAGTATCAGACATTTACATAGCATTAATTTTATTGAAACTACGTTTTACATCACGGAGGTGGAAAGCTGGCCTAGAGTACCTTGTTGCTTAAAATATTGATAGATTGTACTGTTCTTATTGATAAGTACTTAATATTTACATACCGCGAATCTTAAGAGAGGAAATTGAGTTCAATTCAATGGAAAAAGGAAAGGATCCTACTTTTGATTGATAGATAGATAGACAGACAGACTGACAGACCGTGCTAATTATAGTAGCAAGTATTTATTATTTGCATCTTACTACATAGCAATTTGAAACAAACTAAATATCGGACATTGCTGCTATGAAAAAGTCAAGTACTAGATATATAGATTGATTAGTTACATTATTCTGCATAACACTTACTTATTATTTATGTTTTAATAATTTAAGGAACCTAAACTTCGCGTTTCACTATAAAGTTAAATCTAAAACGTGAAGACCAAAGGGAACATGGAACTTTATTCGAGAAACAGTATTATAAATCACGAATTGTTATAATCTAGAAATGTGATAAGGAAAACAAAAGAGAACAGTTGCCATGAATGCAAAATGTGATAAAAACAATTTTCTAAAAATTAGGAGAAATTGAATTATATACCTATTTAATGACACGCTCTCTCAAGAAAAAGCAGACTTTTAAATACAGTTAAGAACTATAGTCCTTATGAACATTTTAAAACAGTTCACGAGGAAACTTCGCAATGCACGTCTCTGTAAAAACTTTGTAGATTTTTAAAGGCATTTGAACCAAACCTGCTTTTATTTTAAATGCACATTTACAACCGGGCATAGAAACAATACGTATAAAAATCTCAAATTTCATATAACCCCCACCTATTTCCATGGCAGATCTGCAAAAATGATAGTGATGAACTTCCTGATAAACTGCACATCACACTTAACATCAAAATATAACTGTTTTGGTTTCGAAAACGGAGGAATAAATGTCAACGACAGTGGTTTTACAGATTTTGAAGTTTCCAGATGATGTTGGTTTTTCGTCTGAGATTTTGAAAGATTTGGAAACCATGATGCTCTGTATGATCAACGGTGTCCTTCCAAGCTTTAAGAGGAAGTAATGGATTTGCTCATATACTCAACAGCCAAGACATGGACCGTAAAAGCATAAAACGACGCACATGGCCTGTGAAGCATCATTAAAGATCACAGACATCAAGATGGGCCGCACTGCAGAATTCATTGATTTTTAACATGGCAGCAAATAGGATGCCATCTTAGCAATACGTCAGTTCGGGAAATTTCTACCCTGCTGTAACTTTTCAGATCAACTGTAAGCGATTCTATTGTTAAGTGAAAACGATTAGGAGCTACAACAGCGAATTTACTACATAGTTAGCTACGTAAAGTGACACGGAGGTACCGCCGAGTGCTGAAGGTGGTATGAAATACAATCGCCTGTACTCGGTTGCAACACTCACCACCGAGTTCCAAAATATCATTGGAAGGAACACTATCACCACAAAAGTTCTTCAACAGCTGAAGAGAATGGATGCGCATGGCCCAGCACAAGCGTCCAAGTATAAAGTGTGCAAGATCAACCGTTGGGAGGAGGAGTGTAAAACTCAGAGGCACTGAAAACGTGTTTTCTGGAGAGATGAATTAAACTTCTACATCTGGCAATTCGGCTGATGAGTCTGGGTGTGGAAGATGCCAAGTGAACTCTACCTGCCCAGATGTGTTGTGTCATTGTGCCAACTGTGAAGTTTAATATAGGAGGCATAATGTTCTAGTGCAGTTTTTCATGGTTTGGACTAGCACTCCTAGTTCCAGTGCCGACTAATCTTAACGCTGTGGCCTAATATGACTTTCTCGATAATTCTGCGCCCTCAACATTATGGCAATAGCTCTGCTAAGGCCCTTTCTTTTACCAAGAGCACAGTGCTTCCGTCCACCAAGAGAGGTTCGTACAGAAACGTTTTTTTTAATTGATGTGGAAGAACATGACTGTCTTGCGTAGAGTCCTAATTTCAACCCCATGGAATACCTTTTGGATGAACTGGAACACCAACTGTGAGGCAGGCCGAACCTCCTGACATCGGTAACTGACCTGACTTTTTCTCTTATGGCGGAATGGAAGACAATGCATACACCAACTTACCAAAATCTGAAGGAAAGCTTCCCTAGCAGAAATGGTGAACCGGTTCGATATTATTTTTTTCCCTATACATGGAGTTTGGCAAGTGTCCAGATACATTTGACCAGATAGTAAATGTCAGCTTAGAAAACATTCCTTTGCGGATTGGCAGAAATTGAGTAAATGAAAGCTCACTTGTTCAGCAGTAAAATTATACCAAGTGCAATTGAACTTGATTCAGCATAATTTTAAACGATAGTTCTTATATTTGTTTGGAACTACTAATTAAGACTAACATGAATGGTAGACAATTTGATGATATCAAGAGAAGCGTACTACTGATTTGAATGAATTTTGGAAAACTCTCTTTGGGAACCAGTCTCTCATTGCTTGAGAAGTACAGCACTTATTTGGTGTATAAATAGGTTCTATGGTAATTTATCGAAGCGAGGCCTGTAGAAACGCTGAATCAGTTGAGAGTTGCTTGCACAAAAGAGAATGCGTAGAGGTGTGTTGCATGTTGCAATAAACAAAAGACAAATGAATAGATTTGACGAAGAAACGCGTCACGAGTATTATGTATTATATCAAGAAGTCAAAATATAGATCACCTACCAACTCGCGTCACAAAAGAACAGAAAATGGATAAAATTCGTAACAGAAGGATTGTCACGTGACATCAACAGAAGATGTGGTGTAATAGTAGTGATGGCGTGAGGTTGGACAAGAATTGTCAGATGGAAATGTTTGAAAACTGTGTGGGGTCCTTCTTCCTGCAGGAAGGACCCCACATCATTGGGTAAAATGTTAGATGGGTGCTTAAATAAATAAATAACGAATGAATGACTAAAAATAGAGAGGCATCTGTAAAGTTTGCGAAGGACGAAATATAAATCAATTGAAATAGATTTTTTTTTGTAATTAAATTCCTAGGGTATAGAGATGTGAAACACACGCAAAAAACAGATAGCCTAGAAAATGAAACGAATTGGTATTATTTTTTAAAGAGATGTATACAGAGTTTTAATTTTGTTGTGCACTTCTCCAGTAAAAACTCAGTTTTCTTTTACTCATTTCTTATTTAATGATCTGAAAAGAGATTATAAATGAAGTTGTTAAATTGCTAAATTGTCCTCAAAATTGGGACTTTACTAATAACTACTCCTTAGCGCCGTCTAAACAAAAATAAACGAAATCATCTCTTATCATGTTACATTTACATTTAGCACTTAATTAGGTAAGACAAACATGCAGCATCTCTTAGAGAAATTAGAGCTGGATACAAAAAAGTAGCAGAAAAATGAACATAATGTGTGCTGTTTCGGATAAGATACTGAACATCACGCAGTATAGAACACGAAAGGAAATTGCAATTGCTTCCCGCCAGATTTTTGTGGAAGGTTGCTATAGCAATGAGGACAGAAAGAAATAATGAAAAAATATACGGAAAAAACATAACGGCATTACAAAAACGTTTCACTCTCGTGATGATGGAAAAAGGATTTCTTACATGCAATCTTTTAAGGAAAATACAAAAATCCGAGAAACTCGTGATTCACTTGGATCTGTGTGACTTTAATTCGCTCAAGTGTCGTTCTCAATTAACATTAATGGAAATGTTTGTCCAAATCATTTTTGACTCTCACTTAAATGACTAAGCGCTCGTCATCCTACTAAAAATGAACCACTAAAATGATCACGTAGCTTGAGTGCCAAAATATGCTTCAAAGAAAATGTTATTGTAATTGATTTAAGAATTTAGCGAAGCATTTCTCTTTTGAGTAGTATTTTACTGTTTGGCTTAGGTCCACACCGTCTCACTTTTTTATGTGAATATTACTGCTTTTAGTTCTGCTTCAAATGTCTATTTGAAAAGCAGGATAGCATGATGCTATTATCATGATGATATTATTGACATTTTTATAACCAGGACACTAAAATGTGTGTCTCCCAGAACACGAAACTATCTTTGGCACGAAACTATCTTTCGCCAGTTTTAACATTTTTGTTCAGCCTTCTACAGGTTAACAAAAGAACTATTAATGCTGAGTCACAATAAATAACTATTAATGCTGAGTCACAATAAAGAACTATTAATGCTGAGTCACAATAAAGAACTATTAATGCTGAGTCTATTATCATGATGCTATTATTGACATTTTTACAACCAGGACCCTAAAATGTGTGTCCCCCAGAATACCTCAGGACACGAAACTATCTCTCTCCAGTTTTCACATTTTTGTTCGCCCTTCTACAGGTTAACAAAAGAACTATTAATGCTGAGTCACAATAAAGAACTATTAATGCTGAGTCACAATAAAGAACTATTAATGCTGAGTCACAATAAAGAACTATTAATGCTGAGTCACAATAAAGAACTATTAATGCTGAGTCACAATAAAGAACTATTAATGCTGAGTCACAATAAAGAACTATTAATGCCGAGTCTACTATCATGATGCTATTATTGACATGTTTACAACCAGAACCCTAAAATGTGTGTTCCCCAGAATACCACAGGACACGAAACTATCTCTCGCCAGTTTTCACATTTTTGTTCACCCTTCTACAGGTTAACAAAAGAACTATTAATGCTGAGTCACAATACGGAACTTCTAATCTGTGTGCTTGGATATGCATTGATTGATCTTTTGATGTATTCCCGGAGCTATCCCTGGCTTTTTCCACAGAAACAGATGTGATCCCTTGAGAATGAAGGTAACCTCCCCGGGAGTAACCAAGTTCCCGTTCACTTCTTTGTTTAGTGATAACAATGGTGACTCAGTGTGACATTTGCTAATCCCGCAAGGTCAGTGCAAATTCGAAAATAATAAGGGTGTACGGAATTTTACACACTTTAGTCGGGACATTCGACCGACCGTGGACATCAACATATACGGCTGTTTAGGGTTGGGCAGTCGTTAAGAGGTTAAACACTTACTCTATTTTGAGAGAAATTTGACAATACGAAAAATCTTATTGTTTTGAAAGACTCCACTTACAACTAAGGACCTTACTGCAACAATGGGCAAACCAACAATATAGCAGAACATGTGGTAATGGTGGAAATGAATGAGTCACCGCATCTTCTATTTGTCCCGGAGTTAAGGCTAACCCACTATTATCCCTAGGTATATATTGGAATATGCTACCACCCGCTCTATCTTCAACAGTGTTTTTACAAAATGTGAGTTAGCGCACTATTACCATAAGATCTTCAATTGAAAGTAAATGTATAAGCCAAACATACGAACAATTATTTTTTACCCTTGTTTTCCATTACCGAATAAGGGTCAATGCACTCCAATTCGATCTGACACTTCAAAATGTTTGCCAGAGTTAAACATTCATCCCATCTATTTCTCTTTTAACTTTAAGCACAGAATTCGGTACTGTCTAAATATATCAATATGCCTCGTACTGGAAAATGAAATAAAGCACACAATCCTGGTTTGACAAGATTTTTTAAAAGATACAGCATACCCAAATTTAGGATTTTGTTGTCTATCACTTTAAAAACATACTTTTAATATTAAGAATTATTTTTATGCGTATGAGGTCCTTGTTTTTCCCTTCTACGGTGTTGATCATATTTTTTTTACATTACTGCACTACTGACCACCTAAAATGTAACACCAAGAATGACACGAGATAGCAAAGCCAGATTTACTGGACACATAACAACAAATACAAAGATGAAACGATTGAGCTTACAGGCCCGTGCGACTTGCGTAACACACAGACATCAATAGTTCGTGTGGCCCCTATGGCTGGCAATAACGGCAGCTACACGCCGCGGCATCGAAGAAAAGAGGCTTTGGATGTGGGCTTGGGGTATGTTGGTCCAGGCTGCTTCCACACGTTGCCACAGTTCATCAGGTCTAGCCGTGGGTAGTGTTTCCCGGACAACTCGGTTGCCGATCAGTGACCAGATGTGTTCGATGGGCGATATATCGGGAGGACAGGCGGGACACGGCAGCAGTGACACCTGGTGAGCCGAGAAGAATTGTTGCACGGTGCGTGCCACGTGTGGGCGCGCATTGTCCTTTTGAAACGTGGCCGCAGGCAGGTCCTGCAGGTAAGGGAGGACTACAGGCTCCAAAACGTCGGAGATGTAGCGGTGGCTGTTGAGTGTACCGGTGATGCGTACCAGTGGGGTGTGGCTGTCATATCCAATTGGGCCCCAAACCATAACGCCAGGTGACGGATCGGTATGGCGATGCATAATGCAGCCGTCATACAGTCTCTCGCCGCGGTGCCGCCACACGCGGATCCGACCATCGTCGTGTTGCAGGCACAAGCGGGATTCGTCGGAGAACACAATGTCGTGCCATTCCGTAATTCAGGCGCAGCGTTCAACGGCCCACTGCCGCCGCTCTCGCCGGTGGTGTAACGTCAATGGTAATCGGAGCAATGGGCGCCGTCCGACAAGTCCTCGCACCTGCAGACACAGGTTGTTGCACAACACACCCTAATTCCTGCGCTAACGTTCGTGATGTGGCGGTACGAGCCGTCATTGCCTGCCGGACAACATGCCGGTCCTCTCGTTAGGTAGTGTGCCGCGGCTATGGCAATCACTCACGTCAGTCCGTCCTTCCCTCCGGCACCCATCGAATCCATACTTGCCTCACTGTGGCTGGATGTCGTCCCACACGGGCACCGATGTCTGAGTACGATAAACCACTACCACGATAAGCCACTATTCGTCCTCTGTCGAACTCCGAAACGTGCTGGAATGACTGCCGTATCCTGCGACGAGGCATCAGGAAGCTTTCCACGCACAAATCTGGCAGTACAACACATTTCCACTACTTACACCCCACGTTCTGTGCACCCTTCTTATAGTGCTTCTCGGTGGCGTGCCGGTCGTACAGGATTTTCATATGCCCTGCAATGCTAATCGTTTGTATGTCCTCTCGCGGGCGACGCATGCTGCAAATTTCAGGCCAATCGGATGCTTCCTTCTTGGTGTTGCATTTTGGGTGGCCAGCAGTGTATATATCTCGATTAAAAGCTGGAGATATTACACACCGGATAACTAAAACATTATGACCACCTTCCTGATATGATGTAGGTCCTCCACGTTCTGTAAAAACACCTGTTACCCGGAGAAGCATGGACATTACATGATTTATAAAGGTGTCTTGTAGTATCTGGTACCCATTACCAAGAGATCATTTAACTCTTCTAAATTTCGTGGTTGAACCTCAAAGATCGGATTTGCTGTTCCAACACAAACCACAGATGTTAAATGGGACTAGTATCTGGGCAATTTAAAGTCCAGGGCAATACCTGAGAGACTTCCTCATCTTCCGGAAACCATTCTCGAACAGACCGCGCAGTGTGGTATGGCACATTGTTCTGTTGAAACAAGACACCACTAGAGAAAAATACCGTTGCCATGAAATGAGGTACCTCGCCTGCGATAATGTTTAGGCAGGTGGTAGACACCATTATTTCCTTCTCATGAATGACTGGACCTAGGCTTTCCCAGAAGAACATTGCCCAAATTTCGTTCATACTTGGTGTAGGGGCTTTTGACGGTGAACAGACGTTCGCATAGGCCTCGGGTTTGTACTTAATCAGCCAATAACTTAATGTATTTTTCGTGAGCAAGATTGGTGTTACGCTATGTCTAAAACCATGACAAAAGAATGTTGATCTAAATAAGAATACGATGCAATAGTTACTAATTAAGCTTTTACGGCCAGACGAAGCATAAACAGCGGTCCCGGATGATTCGTCTAACGACGACTGGTCCAATGCCGATTCGTCCAAAGGAACGATTGGTCCAATGCCGATTGGTCCAATTCCGATTGGTCCAATGTCCGATTCGTTCAATGCCGATTCGTCCAATGGTACGATTGGTCCAACGCCGATTCGTCCAATGGTATCATCTTACGAACGGTAGACTTTTTTATTTTCCAGAAAGAAATAATAATTTAAATTATTCTCCTCTTTATATCCTTTTGGAAGATAATTTACGTATATTTAGTAATTGTAAACATTTTACATAAACCTGGTAAAAGGCACTCAATGGAGTATTTCTCAGCTGTTTGCAAAGCACCTAGGCCACGGGCATTTTTTGAAGATTTTAAGTTACAACCTAGGTATTTGGTATTTGTAAACATTTTATAAAACCTAATAAAAGGCACTCATCGTATCATTTCTCAGGTCTTTACAAGGCACCTAGGCCTCGGGCCTTTTAAAAAGATTTTAAGTCACAACCTAAATATTTGGTATTTGTAAACATTTTATAAAACCTTATAAAACGCACTCAACGAATCAATTCTCAGCTATCTACCAGGCACCTAGGCTGCGGCCCTTTTTAGAAGATTTTAAGTTACAACTTAGATATTTGGAAACATTTTATAAAACGTTATAAAAGGCACTCATCGTATCATTTCTGAGGTATTTGCTAGGCACCTAGGTCGCGGGCCTATGAATTAATATTTCGTGCTTAAATGAAAGTGCAATATTATTAACTTGATTTAATATGTAAACGTTATGAATATGACATCGGTAGAATAAAAAGTCCTAAAAAGTCGTAGGCCTAGATCCTATGAATTGATATTTCATGCCTAAGTAAAAGCGCAATATTATTAACTTGATTTAATATGTAAACGTTATGAATATGACATCGCTGGAATAAAAAGTGTTGAAAAGGCCACTGTCCAAACCCCGACCAGTTGTTTCCATTGGGCAGTTGGCGGAAAACCCCACCGCATTCTACCAACAGAAACGGAACACTAGTATTTTATATTATTTCATGCAAAAGAGAAATATTGAAGTTGATAGAACGGCTCGTACATCAGTAACTTCATACGGCAGCAAGGACAGTAAAACAAGAAAACGCGATTCCAAAAAAAAAAATAAATAAATCTGTAACCACAATATTACGCATGAAATGTAACATTATTTTACATTCTTTGGACTACCGGTACTTTCGTATAACATCGGAGATAGAATCAGAACAGATGAGACTTATAGCACGAGTAGCACTTCGGACAGATAGAACCGAATTGGACTAATCGTCCCATTGGACGAATCGGCATTGGACCAATCGTACCATTGGAGGAATCGTAACTTTGGACCAATTATCCATTGGACGAATCGGCATTGGACCAATCGTCGTTGGACGAATCGTACCAGACCCCATAAACAGAAGTCAACTTACGATAACCTTTTATTGGTCCAGCAATATTTCAGTAGAACTCCACAATATGGCACTACAAGTTGTCAATTTAACATTTATTTTAACAATCGAACGTCTACACACACACGAATCCACCACTTTGCAACTAACGTCCTTTTTATCTATCGTTCTTATCACAATCATACGTCACTTTCTCTCGGATCTCAAATGTGTTACCACCCTCATTCTTGTGAGAGAGAAGATATCACGTTAAGTTTCGAAAGTGTAAAGGAGAACAAACTCAAATTTACACAGGAAGAGGAACTAAAGATGAAAGTTATTTTGGAATATACGTTACTAGCCAAAGTTTTAGCAGGCTTCGATCAACTGTGAGTTGTGACACATTACTCACGTCCCCAAAACTAAAATTACCGGTGCTTAGCGTAATAATCTCCCATATGTTTGTTCGTACCACCCGGGATTGCTAGCCCACATGAATATCAATGAGTATTGGTCGGTCTTCTGTTTCGCCCGCGGTTTTACACGGTACAATCCACGATTGACTGTGAACACCGTGCAAGCCTTGCACTCTCAGAAATGCTGTGGCCACGTCGTCTGGAGATTACGACTTGGCCTTTGCCAAACTCGTTAAATACATTGCCTTTCACATCAGAAGAACAAAAATAACACTAATGAACAGAGCTCAATATGAGGTGTTTATATCGTTTCTCGACCACACGCGCCGTCGTTTACCTGCTGTTGCTTCACTTTGCATAAAGACTCGGCCGTCATAACGTTTTGGCTCTTGGGTGTATTATCATGTCGGATTTAACTCATATTTTTGATTCACTTGTGTATAGAAATCAGCCAAAATATGATTAATCAAAGAAGAAAACCTCATTTTTTTTTCTACAATTTTAAATCAAATAGAAAAATCGCTTAACTCCTACGCTCTTCTTGAGGAATTGTTTTGTGTTGATCTCTCAAACTGTTTAGTGGTCTGGTGCGCATGCCGTTCTGCACATTTACCTAGCCAGGAGTACAGTGAAAATCGGGTATTCCTTCCAAATACGCCAGAACTAACTGACGAACAGCAATGGGCAGTGATAGTTTTAAGAAAAAGTGCAGCCGGGATCCGGTGGAGCAGTGGTCTAAGGGATGGCTTCTGATTATTCGTCCAAGATGGGTCCGGGTTCGAACCGAAGCGTGTATATTGTTTGTCTTACGGCGCTGGCTCTCTACTTTCCCTATAGGCAGTGGCCCTAAATTAGAGACGGGCGACTACTTTATAACACATTGAGTTGCTCACGGTGGTCGTTAAACCTTCAATAAAAAAAAAAGGGGGGGGCAAATAACGAAGGTTATAAACTCCTACATATGGTGATACTTTCCCAAAACTGTGGTGAAGGGAGTCAGGATTCGCTTATACATTCCTACATATGTAGCTGCTTTCGCACAATTATGTGGGTGGAAGTCGTGATAGGCTCTGCGTATTGAGGATTTTGAGTGGCTATGATAAATCAGTGATATGAACGGGTGTTGTGCATTGATTTATTTAATCACTACCTTCTAAAAACAAGAAAGCGGGAAACTCCGAAATATTTATTTTTACTTGCGGAAAAGGAGGACACTGGATTTAGAGGTAATAAGTGAGCATAGAAGAATGCGTTTGCACATGTTATAAGCGGTAAATTTTATGACTAAAGACGCAAAAATGAACTTCCATTTCTCAAAGCTTCTCACCCGGATAGAAAATAATAAGATTTTTCTCCATGATACTAAATAGCGTCAAAGGTGATTTAATTATTTCCAACGATTTTCACCAAGTTTACGGAAGTGGAGGCAAAAACACTCTGCAAGAGAGACTCAATACTTCAACCACGTGTTGCTGAGCATGAATGTAAGAAAGGTTATACTTTTCTAATACTTTTGTCGGGTTCTAAACAGCATGGCTTAAAAACATAAATCCTGTGTGCTGTTGCTCCTGAGTAGATGGCCCAATGTCAAAAGCAAAAACTCTAAAAGGAGACTGTATTATAACCTGAGGTGGGATCCTGACAGCTGGGGATGACCAACAGACGATGTGGAAGAAATATATCTAAAGTTAGCGAGCGAGTGGTTTACCACAAACAGAAGTGAGTAACGAAATATGAAAGAATGGAAATGAATAATATGCGCAGCGTTAAGTAGAGGAATTGTAAGCTACTTAAGAGTGGGTGGGCCGGTGGGTGATACCGTGATACCAAGGTCATTCAATTAGTAAATTACTATATTTTTGTGAATAGATACAATTGCTGAATAACATTATACTTCTAATAATTTATTTAATTAGCAATATGATAAAATATACTTAATTATTCAAAATCACTACTATGCCCTGAGAAGGTCCCTTTTTTAAGTTATAAGGCAATGTATTGAAAATATTGTATTTAATGAATTGTTCAATCTGCATTTACCTCGGTGGCGCAGTGGTCTAAGGCGCTGGCCTCTGATCATTCGTCCGTAAGGGGTCCGGGTTCGAATCCCGGTGAGGCATGGATGTTGTGTTTGTCTTACGGCATTGGCTCTCTCCCTTCCTTGGAACCAGTGACCCTAAATTAGGGACGGGCGACTGCTTATAGCCCATTGAGTTGCTCACGGTGGTCGTTAAACCTCCAATCACACAAAAAAAAATCTACATTTAAGTTACGTGTGTATTACGGTTTGTAATCTGAAAACAATTTTTTTAAATTACTGCAAGCGCAATAATAAGATTTGATTAACGTTATTTTCATTGAATTATTAATTAATGATGATGAGATGAAAGTAATGAGCAGATTGGGTCATTTGCACCAGTCATTTATTGGATGCCATATGATTTGTTGCGACGTAGTGAACTCAAAGCAGGGGATTGCGGTTGGGGATCTTCTTATGTCCAAATCTGAAGCGGACAGAACTCATTTTCACCTAAGGATTCCTCTAAAAGTTTGGTTTAGGCATATTGTTGTGTCGGGTATGATCGCGGAAGAGTAACGGAGAGGAGAGTTAGAGCGCCCTGATACGAAAGTCATGAGACAGGCGGAGCACAGCAGCCGGTAAGACAGGCGGAGCACAGCTGCCGGTAAGACAGGCGGAGAACAGCTGCCGGTAGGACAGACGGAACACAGCTGCCGGTAGGACAGGCGGAGCACAGCTGCCGGTAGGACAGGCGGAGCACAGCTGCCGGTAGGACAGGCGGGGCACGGCTGCCGGTATGACAGGCGGAAAGAGATGGTGTCCTTATTTTTAACGGGAGTCCTAGCTGCGTGTCATCCACTTAATGATCTCTCTCAAAGGTACGGTGGGGTTATCATAGCAGCAGCAGTTATTTCGAAGTCGTGACGATATAGCTGACAGTCGGCTTCTTTAACAGTTAGGTTCCCTGGAGCCCAAGTTCTAACTTTTTCTTCGGTTATCGTATAAAGAAGGATTTTTCGGAGATAAAACCGCTGTTCTTGTTTCAGCTTATCTCATTTATGTGATTTAGAAATCTGGTTATGCTCAATTTAACTAAAATCATTTGCTATGTTTTATAAAAATTACATTATGTTCCAAGAATCCCAGGATTTCTAATGCGTATTTTCAGTTCAACTAAAATGACTTGATATGTTTCACAAAAATGGCATTATGTTCCAAGAATCGTAGCATTTCTAATGTGTATTTTACTTCATTTAATTTTTCGTAAAACCATTATAGGAACTGAAATAGGTCATTACCACTTATTAAATAAAAAAAAGAAATATATGAATGTATTTCGACAAATCATGAATATCTCCAGCTAAACCTGAGCGAGAAGTAAAAGAGAAGGATATTTATTGATCAAAATGAATTCAACAATCCAAAATACCAAGTTTCTGAGAGCCATTAGGTATCTCTGTTACTTTTTCCACTCTGATTATATTCCCTTATCACATGTACAATTGTTCTAACATTGGCTAACATAGTTCCAACATAAGTGTGTGTGGTATCGTTCCTGTAGCTCATTTACACGAAAACGTAACATTCAAATTCAGCATTACGCTTGTGGTGCTTCAGGATTCACTGGACGTCTTTCAAGTTATTCAAGGCAAACCCGCGACGTTTGTAGCTTGGTTTCGAAAAAATGATTTTTAAAATTAACACTCTAAGCACTTATATGAATTAGATATTTGGATCCGAAACCCATAACATAAATGCATCGATACGAGGGGCAATATAAGAATTAATAAATACAATAAAATTAAATAAAATAAATAAGCAAAAGAATTTCTCATACGAGACGGTGTGAAGTATTTTTTTCCAACACGTGTGTTTAATTTTCCGCAACCATGAGATAGATATATATCCCCCAACCGGGTTGAACAGGACAGATTAGTTAAAAATAACACCACACAAAGCAATTAGTATTTGTGTTAAATATTTTGCAGGGTAAAAATTAAAAAATAAAGGAAATTTTGCCATTAAAAGTATTATTCGATCTCTCTGAATTGTTTCCTTCAAGAAAAGGCAAGCTTTCCTTTTTGCTGATTATCAATGAAAATAGGTAAAACATATGCAATGCAATCGCCTATGATAAAATATGTTATGACTGAAACCTTCTTGTGCTATGTATCAGCCGATTACATAGGCTTCGGTTTCAAAATTCTGTGTCCTTTCTGCCGCCAATGATTTTTTTTTTTGTGTGACTTTCTCACTGAAAGTCAACGATATTTTTTTACATTATAAATGTAAGGGCGAAAAGTAATAATGAGATGCATATCATTTAAGATATGATCTAGTACTAATTTATGTGCATAAAAACAAGGAAATAACTTTATTTCATTAACTGTGTGCATATACAATGCCCAAGGTTAGAAGGGCGCCAGCCGGTCTGGGAAGACTGAATACGTCCTTTGTGTAAAAGGATGTCAGTATTGTTGTATGTTTTGTTCTGTTTGTATAGAGTCTGGTTTCCACGTACAGAAGCTCGTCAGGTGGAGTTTGTGGTATGTCGACGAGCACGGAGACAATAAGCGAGGGAGAGCGATTTCCCCAGAAGCAGGAGCGGCTGGGGTGCAGATTCGAAGAAAGGGTGCCTGCGGACAAAGGTCAGGTTCGCTCCAGGACCTGACAAGGTCAGCGCCTTGTAAGAGGTCAGCGCCTCGTGGTAGAGGGGGCCGAAAAAAGAAAGGAGGTTCTTCTAGAGCGAGGGGGATAAGAGATAGCTTCGGGAGAGAGAGGAGATTTACGAAGCCGCTTGGAAGGCGAGTAGACGTCGGGAGCTTGACTCCGAGGAATGCGGTTCCTGGTTTTTGCGTGAGGCCGTGTGCTTCGGGAGAGAGAAGGAGGATTGCGAGGTGCGCTTGAACGGTGGGTAGACGAGCGGCGTCTATGCTCCGAGGAACGTAGGTCCTGTTATTTGCGTGAAGCTAGAGGCTTCGGGAGAAAGCGTAAAAGAGTGCAACGAGTGTCTGGAAGACGGATAGACTGTGGAGATTTTATGCTCCGAGGAACGCAGTTCCTGGTTTTTAGCGTGAAACCGAGTGTTTCGAATTACAGAGTGGCGATAGGGCAACGGATTTAATATTGAACACTTCGTGACGGACGACGCATGCCACAAATTCGTCGACACGGACATTGGCACCGGAACCAGACTCTCACTAGTGCTTTGATTCATTAAATTTATTATCTTTATTATTCACGAAGTATTTATTGAAGTTGATGAAGTGCCTTACAGTAGCCATTCTCTCCCTTCCTTGATTCGCGGATAATTACACAAAAAGGCGGAGGAAGAGGGGCCTGGATGATAAATTTATTATTAATAAATTACGAGAGTGAGAACCTCAGATTATTTGCTGTGGGGGAAGTTGTTAACTTAACTCACGGACGCCTATCGGAAAGAAGGCGGGACTTAGCACGAAAGTCTATGTCTCACCCCTACAATAAATTCTAATTATGCAGTTTTTGCATTGATGAAGATCCCTATATTGTGTACTCTGCTGCAAATAATAATTGCGCTTTATTTTGCATTTTAATATGCATCAAAATGCCGGGAATTTTAGCTGTCACCTTTGTCTTAATTAGACAACAATGGACCATAACTGAAATGGTGTGAAGGCGCTGACATTCGTTTTCTCTTTGAAAGTCAATTTAAAATGCGCCCATAAGTTGACCATCATGTCCCTCGTATTGAAATTTCATGCTATGTAGTATTTTTGAAATATTTATATGAAATTCACGGCCTTTAAAGCGTGATTCTCCAGAATTTTATGCATGATTTATATGCCCATAAAAATCAAGATTATATCACAGACATGTATTTGGCATTGTCAAAAAAACTTATCACGTGCGACAAATTATTATGAGAAAGCAATTATAAATTTGTATCCTCAGAATATTTATCAAATTTCAGGTATGGAAATTTCGAACTTTACAGCTGTATAGAAAATATGGAACAATTATATGTCAGGTCAAAAGGACTTGTGCAATAATAATAACTGATTTCAGAATGCTGCTCTTCACATTTATTTTTCCAAAGTTGCGAATCAGCACTGTATTAACAGTACAGTTTTTTCAAACTTTTCTACTAGGCACTATTTTCAAAAACTATAGCTGTAGTGTTATACTTATCAGTATACCTGGTGGCTCAAAGGACCATTTAATTTTCAAAACTTCATAACAAAACAAGGAAAGTCTGCGGTTTGCACGAAAAGCATTACCCAGTAGGAGAATTTAGTTTAGTAACGGGAAAACCTTTAGTATGAAAATGCAACAAAAAGCGAACAATGAATTATATGTAAATGTGATGCCTTTGACCGCACTAAGCTCTTAATCATCTCTGAATTGCTTTCATTCCTCTCGTTATTGAAAACAGTGTTCAAGAGGAATAATGCTATGATGTGAATTTGGCTGGCTAAATCTTTGTGAGTGAAGCTTTTTATGTAAGCTGAGAATCAGCAACAGAAGCTTTGCCACAGTTCTGAACAGCTAAAGGACGGCCTATCACATGTGTCTGTTTGTAGTGCCTGGTGAGACGACTTGAGGAAACCGGAATTTTGCTGAATCAGCCCTAACGAGGGAGACCAGGGTTAAGGGAGTCCCTGTCGAAAGCTGTGGCATCCCTAATATACGACCCGACTTCACAAACGACAGGTTGGGCATGCAGTGCTCCTGAAGCGGAAGGATAGTTGGGTATAACGAGAGCATCGGTAAAATCTATCTTTAACGGTGTATTAAATCTGTACCCACAAATTTTGCAAACTCTACAACAGCTGTTGTCAGCGGATACCGCACAGTGAGAGCTATTTGCCAATTGAGCTCTGCCAAAGATCACTGAGGACCTCCATTTGCTGTTACATGTGTTGTGGACAAACGAAGCGTATATAATTGCCAAATATAGGCACACGCTATTCCGCATTCGTATATAGAGGAAACATTGCATTCTCCACGAGTTACGGTGTGGTGTGAATTCACTGCATCTCTTATTCTTCAGTCTTTTTTCTTTGAAGAACCATGCCCCTGAAACGGATGGAAGACTTGGTGAGTAAATGCCGAATACTACTTGAAACTGTGGCATGAAAATGTGATGTGCCTGCAAGAAGAAAATGTGCTGAGCTCAGTCATGTTTATGCAGGATGGTCTGCTTACTCATTTGGCATCTTCTGTAAAGACATTTTCTTATCACCACATGTAGAGCGGAAAAATAATATTCCTCAGGCTCTGCCTCATCCCTTTGGGACCTCGGTCTCCAGTCTTGACACACGTTGGGCTGCGGATGGCCTAGTGGTCAGCGTTCGTGACTGCCACGGGTGAACCTCAGTTTCGATCGCAGGCAGGAACGAGCGCCCGAACCACTAAATATCCGCCGTGCGTCGGATAGGCACGTAAAGTCGTCGGACCCCGGGTACTGGTCCCCCGGTAAAAAATAAGGACGTTTTCCTATTCCTTTCTACCTCGCTTCTGTGTCACTTTCCTATCGGTCACTCTAGCCGAAATCTCCTAGCTTCCTATTTCTAAGGGTTGTTTAAGACCTGGGGTCAGACACTTCTTCCTAAAATCCTCTACTGTACATATAATCTGATTTGACACACATGGATTCCTGGTTGTGGGGTTATGCAAAGTACAGAACGTAATACGCAGGGCCTTTCACCACTGCCACAACTGAGGAGAAAATTCGCCACGATGTGTGCTGCATTCACCCGGCCATGCCACATTCGGCGATAACACGAATTCTCACACACATGTATGATGAATGAACCTTGCGGTGAAGGATATGTTGTACTATTACTCTTGTGATTGTGTTACCAAATTAATGCTACATATGTATTTTCATTTATTTTCACTGCATTTAAAAAAACAATTCTCCCTTTTAGCCTTCTGTCGGTAGCTATATGAACTAAAAATGTTCACATTGGCAAACAAAATTTCCTACTACTAACTTATGCTTTTTGTGCAAACCGCACTGTAAGATGTGATTTTTTCTTTTGTTATGAAATTTTGAAACTTAACTGTACCTTTCAGACGCATGGAACTCAAACGTTGTACCATTACGAAGTTGTATAGTGAGAAAAGGTCAAGAATAAAGGAATTATTCATTCAGTTGTTCTCAAAACTCTTCCTGACTCAGCAAATGAAGCAGAATGTAGGCTTTTGTTTTCTTGTCTGTCAGGGCCTTAGTTCCGAGAGCTTAAGATCGAAGCCTCCGGCATTTTGGACGTATAATAAGCGGACCCTATAGGTTGCGCATCTGTACTATTTTTAAGAGGCCGTATCGGGTCGACCTATATTACAAATCACTTTCGAATGACATCGGAATATTCTACTTGGATAAATTCATAAAAGTAAATTTTATTCATGCACACTCACAGGGTAAGTACTTTGCAATAATTTCTGTACTCTTCAACTGCACAATCAGCGCTATACTCTTGAAAATAGGTAGCTTAAACCACTGTCAGTTTATCAGTTTAATTCAAAACACTAGAAGGTTTATTCATACCTATGGACAACATTTTAAGTCTTTCAAGACAGTCGCACAGTCATCTTCATTTGCACAAGTACGGTAACTGCTGTAAATAATGGTGTGTAAGTGTGTGTGTGTTTTTTTTTTTTTTTTTTTTTTTGTTTTTTTTACTTAAAAGCATATGTCGAACTGTCATTCAAATTAAAACGAGCCCCAAATGGCATGTAAGAAAGATATTGTGACTTACCTTAACAATGATCCCCGTGTCTGTTAAGGCACTTATCTCACTGCGACACTAGAGATTAGATTTCTTGTGGTGGGTTGTTGGCGAAACCATTCCGGAACAGCGTCCTTCATCTCTTTGTCCGAGTGAAATCTGTTGCCCCGCAGATACTACTTCAGCTCCCCGAAAATGTGATAGTCTCAGGAGGTCAAATCTGGGCTGTATGCTATATATTGGAGTGTTCCCTATCTGAATTTGGAAATGTAATACTGGTCGATTTTCGCAGTGTGCGGACGGGCGTTGCCATGTAGAAGGATGATTCCTGTGGTGAGCATCCCGGGAAAGACTATAGTGATGCTCACAGAGAATAGAGTGTGTTCCCATCCTGGGCGGCATTTCCGGTGGCGAGAACTTCGATCAACAGGGCCCCCTTGTGGTCAAAAAGAAGGGCATGACCTTTCGTGCTCTTTTCTGCATTCTCTTTGACTTCTTTGGCGGCGGAGACGAAGTGTGCTTCAATTGACTGCTTTGTCTCTTGCTTTCAGGTTGAAAATGAAGCACCACGTTTCATCTCCCGCAATGATTCTGTGAATGAAACAGTGACCTTCTTCATGATACCACAGCAACAGTTCCAAGGATACACCCATGCGAATATGTCTTTCTGCACAGAATGAAATTTTTGTGTGGCACCCACAGTGCGGAAAGTTTCCGACACTGCACACTATCCCAGATAATGTTGTGCACACTCGCTACCCTCTTTCCAACTTTGTCAGCAAGTAATTCCACAGTGACTCTTGTCTTCCCAAAAGGGACTATCCACTTCAGCGATGGAAACATCTGTGATCACACGGTGTGATTACCTTGGTGTCGAATCCTCAGTCAACGATGACAGCCCTTCTTGGAACCGCGCACTCACGTCTTTAACGGGTGAAAAAGACATGCAGTTTCGTACACGTTATTCCTGGGGCGATGAATTTCTGTACTTCCGGCACCTTCCACGGTTAAATACCGAATAACCGCTGTGTGTTCAACGATCGGTGCTTCAATCGTGACTACTTGGACCGAACATCTACACAAGGTCCTGTATAAAACCCTTCTGCTTCCGTCGTTGCGAGATCGCAGCGCCACATTTCACTGCGTTATAGCACTACAGTGGTGCCACCTATGTTTTTTATTTTATTGGAGGTTTAACGACCACCGTGAGCAACTCAGTGTGCTATAAGCAGTCACCCGTTCCTAATTTATGGCCACTGTTTCCAGGGAAGGGAGAGAGAGCCAGCGCCGTAAGATAAACACAAAATCCATGCCTCACCGTGATTCGAACCCAGCCAGACCCATCTCGGACGAATGATCAGAAGTCAGCGCTTAGACCATTGTGCCACCTGGGCGGCATCTGTATTTTGTGTCGACGCTGCCGTTGTGAACCCAGTCGGCACTTTGCAATGTCCGTTGACTTGTTTTGATTGGAATGACTCTTATACGTTTGCAATATTAATTAAAGGATAACAAAAATTGGAGCTTTGATGGAATTAAATGAACTCTGAAAGTTTGAGCTGTGGTATTATTTTATGCTCGTATATAAAATTATACTTGAATCACGGTCTGTAATGATTACAATAATTCATCGATATGTTATCTATCACTCCGTGGGCACAATGTTCAAATAGTTTTGTACGTTTCAAGGAATCGCTAAAAAAAAATATTTTTTCGGTCAGTCAAAGTGAGGAGTTTTGTGAAGCACCTGGAAAAAAATTAAAAATTAATCATTCGGAATTTTTCTCCCATGAAAACAAATAAATATTTAAAAAAAAGATAAGATCTAAAATCTATTATCCATGAATTAAAAATAATAATAATAAAAAGCAGCGAATAGCTATTAATTAATTTCTCAAAAACTTTGGTAATTTTGTTATTAGTTAAGCACTTTTCAAACTTCCATTTGAATCTCTTTAAGCTTCTGAATTCAGAATAAAAGAAAACTTTTTAGGAATGGATAATTAAAAGTAAATTTCGATTACAGCTTATTGAAGGAATGAACTACATTTTCTCGTTATATGACATTTGATTTCGTCAAAGGAGTCGGCGTGCTAATAAACATTTAACGCGCTTTCGGACCAAAGGTACCGTGGAGAAATTTTACATTCACGATATGAATCGAAACTGCGTGCAACGAGCTCTCTCTGAGGAAAGCATAGGAACAAGATGTAGCTATACAGCTTCCGGCTGACACATCCTTTCATTAGGGCCTCAAATTGTGACCTGGACCGCGGCAATTTGCAGAAACAACACCTGTGACGATATGCATAATGAACGCTGTCTTTAATTGAAGGAGAGGGCCATCAGCGTACGTAATTCAGGTTATCATCTTCATCTGACCAACATGAGCGAAAGCACAAAATTTCTGGATAAGCGTGTGCCTGTTTAATGCTTCCTAAAGGAACGTCGTTTTCGCCGCAGAGCACAACTTTGCAATAATGACCGCCGCCTCCCTGGAAAGCATTTCGTTCCTCTGAATGATCATGATTATTCTGGCCACGGGTAACATATTGCTTAAAAACTTTTGCTCGGAATCATCATTTAGCCGAACAATATGTGCTCACGCTGCCCTTCTGTGAGTAATGATTTTTATGTCGCCAACCTTAATGGCATTTGTTGGAAAAATGGTGATTCGGTTTTAAAGTTCAGATGAAAGACATGGCGGAACTAAGTTTATTAATCTCAGTTACGGGTATTAAGGACCAAGATGCGAAAATTCCGTTTCCCTAATTTAATGTAGCACTAATTAGAAACTTTGAAAATGCGAAAATCGTAATGCTCATGCGGAAATTTGTGTACTCAACTTCAGCCGCGGTTTCCGCGGTTTCCTCAGTGTAGCTTACACAACACAGGTTTGAAAGGAACAAGTTTTCGAATGCAAAACAGAACTGACGAATTAGAAAAATGTAGAGCAAGATTTAGATGGTGGTAACCATCAACTGATATCCATCAAATTGTAAAAAAAAAAAAATGAGCAAAACACAAATCAATTACAAAACAAAATTCAGTTAATATTTCATGACCCTTTTTTCGCTTCTTATTTCCTTCTTATCCGCATCTTGTGATATTTTAAGTTTTGCGTATGTTCGCCATTGAGTTTCATATCCTGGCACCATAGCGGCGATATTATTGGGAAGAGGTAAAATTTTCTAGGCTTCTGAGGGAAAAACAGGAACATTACAAGCCCATTTATCGGTTTCCCAGCTCTTCCGCAGCAATATTTTTCATTCGACTAGATTTGACAATTGTGACCTATTACTTTTTCTCAATCTTACATTCGAATTTTCTGTGTTCTTATGTAAATTTGGTTTTTCTCGTCGAAGACTTCGTAGATTTAAGCCACATGGTTTCTTGAAAATGCGAAAATCGTAATTCTCTCTATATATATACATGCGGGATGTAAGGTCAGGTGATGCGTAACATCACAGCCTCTCCTTGACAAATGTCAACCCCGCCTTCTCGTGGTGCATCCTGTTCCTACTAAAGGGGCTCTGACGACCGCCAATAGCGGTATAACTATACCATCGGGATCAGAGGAAATTCTATCCCACACTCACCAACCCGCTTGGCCAGCGTGGTGAGTTATGGCCAAACCCCTCCAAAATGACTCCACAACTTAAATCTTGGCCCTCAGTCTCCGGCAGCTGGAATGTACCTGGCCAAGGCAGCGGCCAGTGCGACATGAAGGCAGAGGGTGCTAAGAATCCCCGGAGGACCGGACTAGGCTGCCATCTGATGCTGACCTTGGCTACGTATAACGGACGCTCCCTATCTTCTGATTCAAGGCTTCTTGAATTGGAAGAGGAACTACAAAGGATCAAGTGGGACATCGTGGGGCTAAGTGAGGTAAGGAGAAAAGGAGAAGATCTCATCGAACTGAAAAGTGGACATCTCTTCTACTATCGTGGGACAGATACTGGCAGAACTAGTGGTGTTGGATTTATAATAAACAAGAAACTGAAGGATAAAGTTGTAGAAGTTGAAAGTTCCTCTGACAGAGCAGCACGGCTTGTTATCCAACTCTCGAAAAGATACCAGGCTCAGATTATTCAAACTTATGCACCCACCACAAGTCATCCTGAAGAAGAAATTGAAGAATTTTATGAGGAAATTTGTCATCTAAATAATAAAGGTAAGCAGCACTTGAAAATAATTATGGGAGATTTCAATGCAAAAATAGGGCAACGGCAACAGAATGAAACTTCAGTAGGTAAATTCGGTCACGGCAACAGAAACCAGCGTGGAAATACTCTCGTTGAGTTTGCAGAGGCAGAAGGGTTTTTCATCTTGAACTCCTTCTTCAAGAAAAAGTCACACAGGAAATGGACATGGAGACATCCAAATGGGACGACAAGTGAAATGAATTTTATTATGTGTAACAAAAAATTCGTCATAGAAGACTGCAGTGTGCTAAACAATTTCAACACAGGTAGTGACCATAGATTGGTGAGATGTAAGATGCACCTCAACACTAAACTTGAACGTGGCAAGCTCATAAGACAAACAAAATCTGTTGACATAACCAACCTTAAAAAACACCATAATACCTTCAAGTTGGAACTGAAGAACAGGTTCTCTGCTTTAGAATAGCTAACATCGGAAGAAGTGGACATCTCTGAAGTTAACAGAAAAGTAACTCTCTGAAGTCTCTGAAGTTAACAGAAAAGTCTCTTATGGAAACAGCAACAAAATTAGCTGGGTCTAAGAACAAGTTGCATGTAAATAAATTATCAGGAAAAACGAAAATGTTGATGCAAAAAAGAAGAGAGATGAGGACAACTAAAGAAGATGTGACTTCCAAAGTGGAATATATAGAGCTATGCAAGACAGTACGAAAAAGTATCACTGAAGACGTAAGAAAATTCAACTGTGAACTAGTGAGGAAAGCAATTGAAGACAACCAAAGCCTAAAGGTAGCAAAGGGACATCTCAGTAAGGGAAGAAAACAGATTATGGCACTGAAAAAAGAAGATGGTTCCGTAACAAGAAATAGAGGCGAAATTTTGACAAGAGTGAAAGATTTCTACTCAAAATTATATGAAAGGGATGATACATGCACTCCAGACATCATGAAAGATACCAGTACCAGAGTTCCTCCAGTCCTTCCAGCAGAAGTTGCACATGCAATCAAGAACATGAAGCGGGGAAATGCTCCAGGAGAAGATGGAATTACTGTAGACATCATACAAGAAGCAAATGGAGAAATCGAAACAGTACTCGCCCAAATTTTCACTCGATGCCTTAATGAAGGAAAGATTCCTGAGGATTGGAACACCGCTACAATGTTCCTGCTACATAAGAAAGGTGACATTGAGGATCTCGGAAACTACAGACCTATCAGCCTCCTATCAGTAGTTTATAAAATCTTCACTAAAGTTCTTTCACACCGCTTGAAGGTAACACTGGACATGGCTCAACCGAGAGAACAAGCTGGATTCAGGAGTGGCTACAGCACAATAGATCATATCCATGTGCTGAGAGAACTAATTGAAAGAGCGAGGGAATATGAACTTCCACTGTGCATGGCTTTTATCGATTATGAAAAAGCCTTTGATTCGGTGAAACCATCAGCAGTTACAATGGCTCTGAAAACCTGCGGTATTGAAGATGCATACATTAATATTATTAATAACATCTATGAAAATGCAAGTGCAAAGATTAGGCTGTTTGAAAATACAACACACATAAAAATTGGAAAGGGAGTGAGACAAGGTGACACCATATCTCCGAAGCTTTTTAATGCCACATTGGAGGGTGTTTTTCAGTCACTGAGCTGGGAAAACAAGGGGATAAAGATTAATGGAGATTATCTAACCCACCTTCGTTTTGCTGATGACGTAGTCATTTTTGCAACTAGCCCATCAGAGCTGCAGAGTATGATCCAGGAACTTGCTGACAAGAGTAAAGAAGTGGGATTAAAAATGAACTTTGAGAAGACAAAAGTGATGTTCAATGCTTTTACAAGAAATGAAGATTTATCGATTGATGGAGAAAAGCTGGAGATTACAGACATGTACGTTTATCTTGGACAGCAGATATCAAGTGAGGGTCACATTGATGAAGAAATTAATCGGCGTACAAAACTTGCCTGGAGAGCTTTTGGAAGAAACAGCATAATTTTCAAGAGCAATATGCCATTATGTCTTAAAAGAAAAGTGTTTGATCAATGCATCCTTCCAGTGCTTACGGATGATGCAGAGACGTGGACCTTAACTAAAAGAGACATACAAAGGCTGCAGACAACTCAAAGCAGCATGGAGAGGTGCATACTTGGTGTAACCAGGAGAGATAAGAAGAGGAACTCGTGGATCCGAAAAATGACAAGAGTGGAAGACGTCATGATCAGAGTTAAATCCCTGAAATGGCAATGGGCTGGACATACTGCCAGAAGGACAGATCATCGATGGACAGCCGAAATTTTAGATTGGATTCCAAGGGACAGGAAAAGACCCCGAAGAAGACCACATGGGAGATGGGTGGATGAAATTCGAAAGTATGCAGGGGTGACATGGAGGAGACTGGCACAAGACAGACCGTTGTGGAGGAAACTTGGGGAGACCTTCGTCCAGCAGTGGATTGATAATGGTTGACAATGATGATGATGATGATATACATGCACTGCTCGACATAGAAATTGCCTCACGCAGAAGGGGGTGTGCTGCAAGCAAATGATGTTAAACCGTAGTCGGTGACGTACTCGTTCGTGAGATAAAGGTGCCAGCAGCAACAGGGATGACAATGTGTGATCATTAGTTGAAGTGTCGCAGACACTTCAGATTTGTTGTTTGCGCTGAAAAACCAAGTTTATCGCCATTTGGATACGTTTCAGAGAGTAATAATTGTAGGCCTGTGTAAAGCGGGTTGGTCTACTCGTCGTATCGCTGCGTATGTACAAACGGATACACGAACTGTTGGACGCTATTGGCATTAGTGGCTACAGGAAAGTTCGTACGTGCGTCGGAGCGGCAGTGTCGCAGTCCGGCAAGTGTTAACAGCCCTGGGCCCGCAGAGTGTTCGACACGCTAGTTCGTCACCAGAAACAACTGCAGCAGATATTCGACCTGCTGTATCATCGGCCTTTTACGTCGCCATAATGACCCAAACGGAAAATGGAAGGTTTCATTTGGCAAACCTGCGCTGCAGGCAACCGTTACATCGACTGCTATTGACGGCCAGCCATCGCAGATCTTGTCTGGTTTGGTGACGAAATCGTGCAAACAGGGGTCACGAATGACCCACTGTGGTCATCAGTGATGAATTCCGTTCCCGTCTGGGTACTGACGATCGAGGAATCCGAGTCTAAGGACATCCTGGTGAGCAAACGGATCCCGGTTTCGTTCGCGACCGCCAAACCGCCCATCAGGTAGGCGTCATGGTGTGGGGTGCAATTGCGCATGACAGAATTTAACCTCTTGTCTGCATTACGGGTACACTCACAGTTGCACGATACGTGAGCAGCCCATTTTGATACCGTTCCTGAATGGTCTACAGCACCTTATTTTCCATCAAGATAACGCCCGTGAACACACCGTTCAGGTCTCCTGACAATGTTTGTGACATATTCGAACACTGCCATGGCCAGCCAGATCGCCCGATTTTTCCCCAATCCCAAACCTGCGGAATCACATTGGACGTCGTCTGCAAACGAATAGGGCTGAGTACGATCTCGAAGACTTAGGGGAGCAAGTCAACTGTGCTTGGTGGTCTATTCCTCAGAACGATATCCGTGTACTCTATAACTCATTCGCACGCTGTATTGCTGTCTGCACTGCCGTTCACTGAGGTGCAACCAATTAATGTGGCGTACCAATCGTGCTGCCTTACCTCATCTGATAAACGCTTTAAGGGGCTCAAGATAACAACAAGGGGAAACCATATTGTATTCCTATTCGCATGCTCAATTTCACCCATCTATTCTCACTGTTTTCTGGGTGGGGCAATTCCGCAATTTCTATGTCCAGCAGCGTATATGCTGTATATATATATACACTGACGGAAAAAAATCGCAACACCACGAAAACATAGTTGTAGAGGAATGAAATGGCGGCAATACATTTGTATAGGTAACATATTTAATCGATTAAAATTTCAAGATCACAGCTTATTGTAAGCGGGGGAAGAGCCATTTTAAATGTGAAATGCTGGTACATTAATAACTGGTGTAACCGCCAGAATGTTGAATGCAAGCACACAAACGTTCATGCATTCTGTCGTACAGGTGCTGTATGTCAGTTTGGGGGATAGAGTTCCATGCCTGTTGCACTTGGTCGGTCAATACAGGGACGGTTACTGCTGATTGGGGGTGACGCTGGAGTTGTCGTCCAACGATGTCCCATACGTGCTCGATTGGTGAAAGATCTGGTGATCTAGCAGGCCACGTCAACATGTCGACACCCTGTAGAGCATGTTGGGTTACACCAGCGGTATGCGGACGAGCGTTATCCTGTTTTAAAACACCCCCTGGAATGCTGTTCAAGAATGGCAGCACAACCGGTTGAACCACCAGACCGACGTACAACTGTGCCGTCAGAGTGCGTGGGATGACCACGAGAGTGCTCCTGCTGTCATAGGAAATTGCTCCCCAAACCATAACTCCAGGTGTAGGTCCAGTGTGTCTCGGCCGCAGACAGGTTGGTTGCAGGCGCTCACCTGGCCTCCTTCTAACCAACACACGGCCATCACTGGCACCCAGGCAGAACCGGCTTTCATCAGAAAACACATCAGATCTCCACTCCGTCCTCCAATGAGCTCTAGCTTGACACCACTGACGTCGCAAACGGCAGTGGTTTGGAGTAAGTGGAATACACGCTACAGGGCGTCTGGCTCGGAGCTGTCCTTCAAGTAACCGATTCGTAACAGTTCGTTGTGTCACTGTGGCGGTAACTTCAGCCAGAACTGCTGCCGCAGACGTGGTACGATGCGCCACGGCCATACGCCGTGCACGGCGGTCTTCCCTCTCAGTAGTGCCACGTGGCCGGCCGGAACCCGGTCTTCTTGAGGCAGTACCTTCCCTTGACCACCGCTGCCAACAATCGTGCACAGTGGCTACATTCCTGCCAAGTCGTTCTGCACCTTCTCGTAGCCATATTACACGACCTCGTTCAAACTCCGTGAGCTGTTGATAATGGCTTCTTCGTCTTCTTAAAGGCATTCTTGACTAATATCAACACCCTACGTCGAATTTCAACGATAACTAACGCTCACGAACGTTACAGCGCGTATTTACAGCAAACCTGCTTTGCGTGTTCCGAGGCGTGCTACTAGCGCCACACGTATGCGCCGAGCGCGAAATTTGCATAGACGTCATCTTACAGATGTACTCTCACTGCCTACTAACTGTCGTTCATCTAACACAACCCCTTCTTGGTGTTGGGATTTTTTTCCGTCAGTGTATGTCTAAATGGCACAGTGATTGACAAAGTGAATCAGTTTGCGTATTTAGGAAGCATGTTTGACAGAGAGAACAAACTGGATGGTTAAATTAGTAGGCGACTGAATTCTTCATTGAAAGTCGTGACTGTTTTGGGAGGTTTTCACAGAAACGATGGTTTCTCAAGTGAGTCCAGCATGGCTGTGTATGAATGTGTAATTGTTCCTACTCTGGTGTATGGCAGTGAAACCTGAGTACTACAGAAGAAACATAGGAGTCGTTTGTGTGCTGGAGAAATGCATTACTTACGGGGGATTGTGGCAAGACAGGTTCTGACTGTGTGAGGAACGAAGATGTGTTGCAGTTGTGTAATGTGAAGCAAAATGTTGTTAGCAAGGTGGAGACTAATATGATCGGTGGTTTGGCCATGTTGAAAGAATAAGTGATGAGATGATGATTAAGAATATCTTTTTAGCCGAAGAAGCAGGAAGGAAAGGCGGAGGAAGTCCAAGGAAGACATGAGAGGATCAAATTCAGGGGTTTCCGCATGAGAAAGAAATTTTGAGTATGAAGTACAGAAGATTTTGTGTACGGCGTGTGATGGATGTCAGGGAAGCCTAAGTTGTATGTCAAGATCGCTGAAAATGGAGAAATTTGGTATGGCAACAGTAAATAAAAATCATCTGGTTTTTCGTATTCTTTGTGGTTCTAATATCTGAATCTCAGAGAACAGCTTAGTGATATGATATGATGGTATGTTAGATAATGCTTACTGTTCAATATAGACACAAAATTATTGAAACGATATCAGGAGAATTCAAGGCACTTTTATGCCAGTTTTACATAATGCCGTGTAAAACAAATTTTTTGAGCCGAACTTCACCTTTCGCAAATCGTACTTCATGGCTTCAGAAGCAGTGCAAATCCTAAATAATTATAAATGACAAGAACGTAAATGGTTGAAGAATATGAACATAAAACATTTATATGTTTTGATGTTTATTATGTACTGGTGACCATTTAGTAGGGAGAGTTGCTCATTCAAATTTAAGGTTGAGGTATCCAGCTATAGAAGAAAATACGAAATAGTTTTTCAGCTGGATTTGTAAAGTAACCAGATCTAGACAAAAGCTACGATTTTAGAAGAGCACTCACGGAGCCACTGTGTTACAAAATCTCTTTGCGGACCTCCTGCTGGATTTCTCGATAGCGTCTTTGATTCAGCACTTAGAATACTTTAAATCAGTCAGGATAAGGGTAAATTCAATTACTTCAGTGATAAATTATCGCCCTTCGCCTCCAGAGAGAAGTTAGAAATTAGTGTGGTTTTAGAAGACGAATGCTTAAAATGCAAAATACTTAATGAGCCATATGCTTGAAAGCTGCGGGAGAATTCCATCGGAATGCTTACAAGTATTTCTAAATTCAGACCTTTGAACCAGAATTAATGAAGTCTCCGAACATTTTAATAGAAAATCCAGTGTTTGTATTTATTGCGCGAAATATCTTCCACACTTCTATTATGAATATATTCCACATTTATTTTAAGCAGATAGTGAAAACAGTTTAAGTTTGTGTGCATTGGAGAGCAATCGGTCATTTCGTTGCAAAATGTTAAGACATTTTATATTAACCTGATGACTGTAAAATGAGAAACCTCGAATTTTTTTCCTTTTCTATATTTTGCGCCATTTTCTAACATTAATTTTCGAAGTACTATCTATAAAATATTTTCACGGTGATTTTATATTATACAAGGTGATTCAAAAGTTCGGTGCAAAAGTAAAATGCGATTAAAAAACATCTATGTGTCTGAGAGATATGCGTTTTGCAGATTAATATTCACCGAGGTACGGGATTTTGCATGACATCAAGAAGAAAAATAATTCAAAATCTCGATAGTAGAGGGCGCTGCTGCAGAGAATGCCACATAAGTGAGGTTTGCACATTACTCGCACAAAGCAATGTTAGGGTGAGAGATAAAAACCATTACGGAGAAATGCAGTCACATTTTCAATGTGCGAAAATCATAAAGCATCGTGCTGTCATTCTGATTACAAAAACACACGGTTTGATTAAGCTAATAACTTGCATATAACATAAAATCAAGCGTGCACCGAATCAGGCGTGCACGTTTAGCGCCGATCGTCTATTGAGTAGGGATAGTGCACACAAAGGGCATCCTGGATTTCCATTACTCACACCCGCTGATTTCTGGTTGTTGGACTATTTGAAATCCGGAAATAAAGAAAGTTTCCCTAATTTAACATAAATCTCATTTACAATTATCACCGCTCGTTGTTTTATCTGCAGCAGCGGCCTCTATTGTCCAGATTTTGAACAATTTTATTTTTCTGGATGCCATACAAAATTCCGTACCTCAGTGAATATTAATCTGTAAACCGCATGTCTCTCTGACACATAGTTCTTTTTTAAACGCATTTTACTTTTGCACCAAACTTTTGAACCACCCTGTAGTTACTGGCATTAGAAACACGTATGCAGTTATTTTTCATCTGAAAATTCTTGTTTCTGAGATGAACTTGAATACTTTTGTGCTATTATACTTATTAATATACAAAACGTATAATGAATCTCGCTGTGCTGAATGTTACTGTGACGAAGGAATTTATTAAGAACTTTAAATGAAACTTGCCAAACTCATAAAACGCTGTTTCTTGCAAAACGGGGAAAGGTGAAATAGTTTGTGAAGCTGTCAGGAAGCGCAAAACTTATTTCTAATGACACTCTACGCTATATTTGGTATCAAGGAGGCTTACGCAGATTATGCTCGTTGGATAGTAATTTTAAACATTCACTGGAGTATTCCTTCAAATTAGGATGCCCCTCAAAATAAGCTAATTTTTTCTGCATGGAAATAGAACCGAAAGTTCGAATTATTTGTCTCTTCAACAATAACTGCGTCAAAAAAAAAAAAAAAAAGGAAATGACTTCGTGATAGTCGTGTTGGAAAATTGTTGCAATAGCAATGAAATAAAAAAAGTATGCAGCGAGTCACAAAGATAGGGGCAGGCACAAGCCCATAACAATGTTGTCAAAACGTTCTGCTACAAACTGTGTTCAAAATAAAAATATATAAAGAGTAATTAAATGATCTTCAGTTTTAAACCAACAATTACAAACATGAGCACTACGAATTTAGGCAATTTGCGTGTAGTAAATTTTATATGGAAAACAGTTAGTTATACATATTTGTTTTCTAGAAACTAATCTTATTAGGCTTGTCGAATATACAAAACAGAACGTTTTAACATTTACCAATATCCTGTGTGCATATAAACGTAAATGAAATAACTAAAGGTAGAAAGATGTATATATCACACAGTATATTATAATTAAAACGAAGTAAACGCAAGACATAGCAAACAAATCGAACTCATACGTTTCAGAAGAGCAAGGGTGCCTTCCTCAGGAAAGCAATTCCCTTTTAATTATATTTTTAAGTCATGTTTTGACTCAATTTTAATTATAATGGTTAGCCTAACCGTTGGGTTACCAACTCTGCGCGGCGCATTCGTTACAGCTTCGACATTAATTCGTTCGTTTCATTACCTCATTCTATATTTTCAAGACATATATATATATATATATATATATATACACACTATCTACCAACAAGTAATTGGACACCTGTTATAGCAAAAGGAAACGAAGTTTATTCACCTTCAATAGTTGGTGGAGCCTCCACGAGCGGCGAATACAGCTACGACCATCCGGGGCATACTCTCAAACAGGCGTTGTACGACTGCTAGCGGTATTTTCTTCCACTCGGCTTGGAGAAGACAGGTCAGTTCCTTCACCGATTTCGTACGGTGGGGGCACCCCTTAAGTTGACGCTCAAACTCGTCCCAGAGGTGCTCGATAGGGTAAAGGTCCGGGCTCTGCGCAGGCCAGGACAGTCCATTCGATTATCCCCATTGTCACCATGCCAAGCCATGGTGGACCTCGCAACATGACAGGTGGCATTGTCATCCTGAAAGTAACATGGGTCCACCCCGTAAAACTGCCACAACGTAGGAAGCGCATGGTCATCCAAAATGGTGCAGTAGGTCTGTCTCGGCGTTGAGTCTACCAGGAATTGCGACCAAGGGTCCCGCGCCATACCAGGAGAAACACCCCCATAACATATTTCCACCGCCGCCGAACTTCCGGCAGGAGGCGTTCTCCAGGCAGACGCCAAACCCAGACCCTGCCATCCGAACGGTAGAGGGTGAACCTTGATTTTTCGCTCCAGAGAACCTGTTTTCACTGTTCAACGGTCCACTGTCGACGTTCTTTGTACCACGTTAGACGAGCAGCGCTATTGGACTTGGTGACCAAAGGCTTGTGGGCGGCAGCACGTCCATGATAACCAAGCAGATGGGCTTCCTTACGGATGGTATTCATCGAAAGAACACTCCCGGATGCCTGTGGTTCTTCCAAATTTCTCTGGCCAGCACCCGTTGGTCTCTAACTCCCAGGTTTGTGGGTCTACCGGGTCGGGGCACATTCCGACAGTCACCTCTCATCTTCCACTTGCCAATCACGTAGGCCACTGTCAATTTTGAGTACTTCAACTCGTTGGATATGTCACGTATGGATCGGCGATTTCTGTTACACCTTTCTCGAAATCAGAGAGCTCAGAACTGCGTGGCATCTTGCATGCAACTGGTTGCGTTGTTGTTTCCCACACGATATTTATCTGCGGCGGCCGTGACGGGTATCAGGACCGCAGATATCGTCGATTGCAGGGGTGTCCAATTACTTGTTGGTAGATAGTGCATATATAATTAAACACATCTGATTTTAACTTTTTTATTTATCACTAGGTTGAAATACAAAAACCGTTTCTGGAAACAAACAGTAATGCGAAAATAAGATTCGTCTGCTTTATATAACTTTGAATTATTTTCGTTCGCATTTAAATTTAAGAACTGCAGCAATGGAGTCTTACTAAGCATCAAAGATGCGCTGCATAAAATCAATCCTTAGAAACGAAACAAATTTAAAACTGAATATACAGTGAACGACCATTTTTAATAATTTATTTACTTTCGTTTACTAGATCCTCGATCAGGCACTTTAGCTCCGATGGAATACTTCTAAAATTGATTATGTCGTTATCCCACGGCTATTGTTAAGGACAGATAGTTTTTTGGCAAGTACCCCTCACGGCTTATTATCCAAGAACTCTCTTACAAGAGAAGGAGGTGTGACTAACGAATGATCTAACAGAAAATGTACAGGGCGTTTACAAGGACTGAAGGTTCATAAATTGAATGAGCAAATGCTTCCACCTGATGCTTACATCTATCTTGAAAAACAGATGTCAAACAACGGCCACATCGGGGAAGAAACTAGGAGGATTATAGAACTTGGCTAGAGTGTATTTGGAACAAACGGAATAATTTTCAAGAGCAATTGACTCTTATGTTTTAATAGAAATGTATTTAATCCATACATACTTCCACTTCTTTCTTGTGGATCAGAGCCATGGTACATAACTACACAGGGCAGCCTAAGTGGTACAATGGTCTAAGCTCTGGCTTCTAACGATTCACCCGAGATAGGTCCGGGTTCGAGTTCCGGTGAAGCATAGACGTTGTGTATATCTTACGGCACTATCACTTGCCGTTTCCTGGAATCAGTTGCCCTAAATTAGGGACGGGCGACTGCTTATAGCTCACTCAGTTGCCCATTGTGGTCATCAAACAACCCAACGGAAAACTTGAAGTACGAGGAGAAGCATGCTTGGTGTAACAGGGAAAGACAGAAAACATAATTTTTGAATCAGAGAGATGGCAACAGTGGATGGTATCATGTCAACATGCTGCTAAACATTTTGTGGGTGGGTGCAACAAAAAGTGGTGCTATACCAGCTCCACTACTCTCGAAGAATACATACGCCATGAAGTGCAAACCAAACGCTACAGCATGATGAAACCTTGTCCCATAATGTGGTGAAACCTTGTACCATAAGGGTTGCGAAGTTGCAGCATGATTTGGGTTTTTTCTTTACGTCACACAATGATATATCTTTTCTCAGGAAGTGGTGCAGCAAAAGTAGCGCCATTTTTTGGTGCAACCTAGCATAAAATTTTTAAAAGTGAATATAGAATCTCAATCAGCAATGAGATAGACGTATTTCTAGAAGGTGTAACGAAGTAAATTTCTCCGTCATTTTTGTCCACGCCGGGGCTCGAACCCGGGTCCTCTCATTCAGGAATAAGTCGCTCTACCAATTGAGCTACGAGGACGTTCGTTCTGACTGCTATCTGCCTTTATGTCGTGTGCGTCCTGCTGGGCAGGCATGTCACAAAGGATTACCGTTGGATAGTTGGAATACTACAGTATAATCGATGACAAGGTACCAGAAAAGAGGTAGAAGGAGACTACGGCAGAGATGGGTGTATGAAATCAGAAAACACGGAGGAGCGACATGGAGGATAACTACTAAAAACAGAAAGATGTAGAAGACTCTTGGTGGGACTTTCATCCAGCAGCAGATTGGGAAAGATTGACGATGATGATGTTTATATCATGCGTGTTTTATGTTTTCAATGAAACTTTCAAGCGGTGAAATTCGCGAAATAACATTTGCATACATAAAAGAAAATTGTACTTAAATAGTGTTAAACCATGGAATTTTTACGTACAACAAACACAAAGGCGCATGCGCTCGCACTCAAGTTTATATCATTTGTTATTTGGCAAGTTCAGAACAAATATAGTCAGTTATCTCAGCCTCATACACTCAGAACTTTAATTTCCTTAAAATTGGTACGATTCATAGAATTCATTGAGTGTATGAATACAGTTCATATGAACAGGTAGAAGTTCACAATTAAAAAAAATACCCAAAATGGGCGATGCTTCGGTGTGCGTGTTGTCAAATGCATGAGCATCTGTGTGATCGACCAAGATAAACCCGACTTTGCGTACTTAATGTGGTACGGTTTTTGTGTTGTCTCTGTTGGGCTCCTTCAGTTCTTTCTCTTGATATCATGGGCCTACAGCAGAGATGAACAGCTCCTTCTTGCCCATAGGCTTATTAAAGTTTGAAATGTAAGCAAACAATCAGCGGAATATCTATAACTGAACAAGATAATGGTTTTAAAATCCCGAGCTGTCATATTGTTACAGTTTGACAAACAATTGGTACTATATTTCAGTGCCTTGTGTAAAAGTTTCCAACCCGTTAAAGCCTTATTAAAATATTACTGATTACTGGTAATCTTCTGTATTCGTGTATTTTGATAGTGTGTTTGATAATTGTGCTACTGAATGCGCTTCACTGTGTAAAGAACCCTATCAGTAGGAAGAAAAACTTTGCTCCTACTTCCTTTCAATTTGTAATGACGTTGTTTTTGTACCAGAACGTATAGAATCCACTGGAATTTGTACGATGTCGTCCTTCAATGTCAGTGGCTACTTATCTTTATATTGATACGAACCTAAACTGTCGTATTCAAAACAATCTTAACCATCACCACTCAAAAACGAGGGTAACAATCCATCGATTCCTGTGCTTATTTTTCTAATCATCGCCATATATTTTGACGAATATTATTAGATTCGTACGTGTAATTATATTTGAAAGATATAATACTGAATGGTTAGGTGTCATACACAGTGTTTGTGTTCATGGTAATGTATGGTTTCCTTTGCATTTTTTCTTCAATTTTGTATGTAAAATATATAAAAAAGTTTTCGTCTAGCGTAACTTGGTTAGGCTTTGAATAAGCATATCCTTCCTCATTTGCTCAAAAATCGTGATGAGAGAATTTAGAGAACCTTCCAAATCTCAAGACGAAAGATCACCCAAAACACGTAATAATAACATATTGTGCGTATACAAGATCATGCAAAAATAATTAGTAGTATCACAGATGTACCAACAAGTAATATTAAATCTCGGGATTGATGAACTCATCAACGAAATGCTCAGCCTCATTTATTCTCTGCTTTTCTTTTGAACGACGCGAAGAAAGTAGCCCCATTAAACTTTAAGGGAAAGATTTTCTTGTTTTATTTTAAACTTTTGACGACATACGAGCCAACAGAAAGAAAGATGCCTGACCTGAAATTTGATATATATATATGTGCTTTTTTTTTGTTTTTTTTTTGGGGGGGAGTTCGCTGTGATTATTGTTTCGTCATAGTTCCTAAATATTTGCTGGGCGAATGTAATCTAGCAGTCAGAGTGTTCTTTGCGGAGCACACGGGAAACTGTTACCTTCATTTTAACAACGAACAATTTTTAATGACTGAAAGTAATACGAGTATAGAGGAGGTGGACAACAAAACAGAACCACCTGAGCAAATAGCGCCCCACAGGTCACGCCGCTGTACGCGCTAGCTGGTGGTCAGCCGGCATCTATTTCGTAGTCAATCAATGAAAGCGGAGTGTAAAGGTTGCATTACCATAGCAGTAGCACAGCTGTACGTCAAAAAGTGCGATACACACAACATAATGGGAGACATATCCGAGCTTCAAAGAGGACAGATAGTTGGTGCGCGTCTCACCGATGTATCTGTGTCCAAGACAGCAAGTCTTTGTGATGAATCGCGAGCCACGGTATCCAGGGTCATGTTGGCATACCAGCAAAAGGGAAGAACCACATCCAATAGAAGTAACTAGAAGCTGTCTGACAGGGACGTCCAAGTTCTAATACGGATAGTAGCCAAAAAACATAAAATCACAGCTGCCCAACTCTCCGTAGAGTCAACTGTTTCCATCAACACTATTCGTTGGGAGCCGTCATGTTGCTATCGCGAAACCATGGATCACCAATGTGAATGACAAACGTCGGTTGCATTGGTGCCAGCAGCTCAAATCGTGGACGTTGGACAAAGGGAAATGTGTATTGTTCTCCTATGATTCGTCCTTCACTGTCTTTCCCACAACCGGGAGAGTTTACGTGTGGAGACAACCCTCACAGGCTTACCATACGAACTTTTTCTTGCCCACAGTGAAGCACGGGGTGTATCGCACAATTTTGGAGCACCACACGCACCCAATGGTTCAAGCAGTGTACACTGGTTATGGTGCCTTGTATCAGGATGATAACGCACCAATGAGCAAGGCCAAACTGGTGGAAGAGTGGATTACTGAGCATCAAAGTGAGGTTAAACATATGTCATGGCCTGCGCAGTCACCCGACTTGAACATTATTGAGCCACTCTCTTGTGTTCTGGATGAGCGGGTCAGGAAATCTTTCCTCCACCAGTATCACGTCGTGAGCTAGCCACTTTATTTGGAAGACTAATGGCTTCAAATCCCTTTGGCCACTGTACAGAACATGTATCGGTCTTTCGCACGACGAATTGCAGCGGTGTTGGCCTCGGAAGGAGGCCCTATACCGTACTAAAAATTGTTGTGTCCTAAACTCATGTGTTTGTTTCGTTGTCCACCTCCTTTATTTGTATAGTCTCACCATAAGAACTGAAGAAAAAATATTACAAAAGTAGCCGTTAAATGATATTTAGTAAGAACGAATTGTGTAAAAATTTAAGTTTGTTCACCATTTCTAATTTAATACGTCTGGACCACACGTCAAAAAAAAAACCGCACTGAATGTATGTTACTGAAATTTTGTAATGAACTCTATTACAAACACTCCAAGTCACATCTTAACACTAGTGGCTTGTGAAATTTTCCCGCTTTCTTCTAAAATTTTGAAGATCTGAGAATTTATCTATTCTTTTAATGTTCAGCTACATATTAGAAAAAGCTCATCTGCGAATTCTTTAGCAGAGGGCAACTATTTTTTTACCTTGATGATCACGCCTTGGGAGCAGTTAATAACCTTGTCTCGAAAATGCTCCTATTAAGCATATGCTTCATAAAATAATATATTTTAATTTCAATCGGTAACCCATGATGATCGCGTAATTAACTTCTCTATGGCAACTCCGCGTTAATCATCTTCTATTAAATTTTTCCAAATATAAATTTTAAACTTAAAAATCCGAAGCGAAATACGTTTCAATTTACTGATAAGAGGATTGATACTAGGATACCATAAAATTCAATCACGGATTTTGAATAAACATACGCATTATGAAATTGGCAAAAGCGCTCGTAAACGTTTTCTCGTATCATCAATGTTTAAATCAGGCTATAAAGCTTCGCAGAAAGAGCATCAAACCATAAACGATTTTTTCTGAAGTTCAAAAGGAATTTGAGATGGCCGTTTGAATGCATTAGTGGCATTAAATGTCCTAGTGAAAGACTCATTTGTTAAATTTAATGGTCTCTAAGTTATCATTCTCATTGCATTGTTTGGCCTAATTAAATGCTGCGAAGTTCATGAATGGGTGGACGACAGCCTGGATTTCAGAAAATCCGTGTATAATAACTTCCAAAGTAAATTATCTCATGCTCAATGGAAATTATGTGAAATAATGTTGCTGCGAGGAATAATTTTTTGTCTCTATTTATTGTATCTTATTAGCTATTTCATTTTGGTAAACTGCAAATGTCGGCAAAAAAGTGATCTAATTAATGGATTATAGAGAGGAAAAATTGGTTTTTATTTTTATTTCCTTCCTTTGCATGAGATTCATACAATTTTGAATGTTCCACGTATTTATTAAATTAGTGCATACTATGTTCGCAGTTACACAATTTGTTATGATTCCCTATTAGCTTTCATTTATTGAGATATTAAAAAGAGCAGATTCTTTTCACCTGATGGTCCTTGGTCAAATATATTTTTGTCGACATTCGTTTTTGGTTGTTTTTGAAAACAGACACTATTGCGTTGGCTCATGATTAGCCTACCGTGCTTATGGGCACAGTATTTTTCAAACTACGAGGTGATGTATTATAGAAAAATATTTCTTATCCACTTGGAGTAAACATGAAAAGTAAAATTAATTTTCTTTTCTGCCTCCCCTTATGTGTAGTTCTGCCTTGATTTTTATCGACGTGGCTGTGATTAATAGCTACACGAAACCTTTACGTTAGACAGATGTAAATAAGAATATCGTGGATTTTCCATACGTTTTCTAGCATTCCTGTTGTACAGTTTCACACAAAAGCAATGTTTTCTTTGTATGCCTCGATATTTTTGTTCACGAAAAGCAGTAAGAGAAATTTCCTTTCTTTAGCTAAAGTCGCAAATATAATCAAATATTTTTCCTATATTTTGATCACGTTTTGTGTTCTCAGTTTTCCCGCTAGCTTGTGTAAAGAAAGATTGTTCTTACCATTAGATATCTGTTTCCGCCAGTAAGATCAGAAAACATATTTCTAAATGGAATTTGAGGAATGATACCAAATATATTATTCGAAAATTCCATCATTTCTTGTCGCATTACTTCTTTCTACGATACATAGAAGCTGTTTGCATCCTGAACCGTATGTAACATTTAAAAGTCGAATCGGAAAATTTCTTTGGAATTCCGAAGTTAAAACTATTTGCAAAATATTTTACGCATTTCTTACTTTGCACTGTCACCTCTGTGTGAGGTAAACAAGAATTTCCAAGAAGTGTCGTAAATTACTGCTTCGATTTGGAACTTTCTCTCGGGTTTCTTTTGAAAAATGCGGCATAAATGCGATTTCTGTAGATAAGAAAATTCCTGTGCATCCTTTCGCAAAGTTCTGAGCTGTATGTTATGAAAGGAACGGTTAAATTTGTTAATATCTCATTTTTTACACGTGTTATATTAGAAAAAAAATATTTTAACATTGGTTGATGATATCCGCAGTTGGCATTAGTCACCATACGTTTGATTTTCTGAATGAATTATTTTACCCCGCAGTCCCGGTAGCCGAGTGGTATGAGGTGCTGGTTTCTGGCGATTTTTCCAAGATAGACCCGGTTGGAGTCCAGGATGAAGCATCGGTATGCTTTTGTTTTGATATCGGTGGTTATGTCCTTTCTCTGGACACAGTGCTCCTACGTTACGGCCGGCAGGTTGCTTATAACCCTTAGTTTCTCATGGTGGTCGTTAAACCCCGAAACAAATAAAAATATTTTCCCACTAGGATGCCTAAAGCACACATGCGTTGGAAACTTTATATACCATTCTTACATGAAAACTATTTTTTCTCTTTCTGTGTATCAGTGACCAAACGTTTTGGTGTGTCTTCCAGTTTTTCAGATGTAAGATGTTTCCTTCAGAATGTGTACAATTGGATTTTAATTAGAAAACCACTAGCTGCACACATCAGAAAATCAGCCAGATATAACTGTCTTTCGGATTGCGCGAGAACGTGTCTGATGGATGAATGTTTGCTCCCATGAGAAAGTTCCTGCACAAAATAGGTCTTCGTTGAATCTGTTCCTAATGATATTTTCATTTTTGCATTACTTCTCGTGGCTAGTGTGTTCCTTCATTCAGCGACATTTTTTATCAGTTCATCAGATACCTGTAGAAGATACCATTCATGTTCAGCTATTTTTTCAGCCATGGGTTTAAATGAATGATGAATTTTTCTTTGAGTTGAAAGCAGGTCGTATTTCAAATTGCGCGCGCGTGTGTGTGTGTGTTTCGGTTTAGTTGGTACCGACCAACCTTTGCAACTCTTAGGGCTATAAGCACAACCCTTCTCCAGAATATGGACAGTCGTTCCAGGGAGAGGATGCAGCGCCGTGGGTCGGGAGTTTTACATATGACCCGCCCGGGACTCAAGTAACGAGCTAGTTCCTACGACTAAACAGAAAGCAGCGGCTCTGACCACTCGTCAACGAAACGGCTGTCAAGATTTTCATAAGGGGTGATGTTGGCTTCAATTACTCTCATACTTCCAACTCTTCCCGTAAATACAAGGGATTTCGCTAAATTGGAGAATGTTCTTTTTTTTCTTAATAGGGTACCTTAATTATCAAAGACTTCCCAGCGACGCAGTTGTCTTAGTTCTGGCTTATGACCATTCGCCCGAGAATAGTCTGGGTTCAATTTTCAGTGAGACATGGATGTGGTGTTTGTCTAACACCACCGGCTCTCTCCCTTCCCTTGAACCAGCGTTCCCTAATTATGGATGGGCGACTGCGTATAGCCCATCGATTTGCTCACGGTGGTCGTTAAAACTACAATAAAAAATTATCAAGGAAGTGGGCATCATTTTTGAAATACTGTCCATTACATCGAATACAGGTGTCCCAATGTTCCTACCACTTTTTGAATGTGTTGTGGAATTCTTCTGAAATGCTGTTGAAGCACCCATGCTCAGCTGTAATAAGCTGCTGGTCACTCTAGAATTGTTGTTCTCATAATGTCTGTTTCGAAATAGGGAACAACTAGTAGTCACATGGTGACACGTCTGGACTATCTCCAGGTTGGGGCATTAACTTAATATTCATTTACTCCAAATAAGAAGCGACAGAACTGGTCATGTGCGGTTTTGCATTGAGTCGCACATGAAGAGAGATGGGGAACCCAAGATGAACAAACTTGCTTCATATCCAAATGCTCTTTTAAAATTCTGGGAATTGATGATTTTTAAATGTGAACCATATCTTCGATATATCTAACTCGTAGGTTTCTTGCCTTATGATAACACCTATTGTATTTATGTTTAACCCTTTGTAACACTCGTTGAAGGTCTTCCATTTGCGAATAAAGCCGCTGACTCACGATCATCAATAAATTACTTATGCCCTCTGAGAATTGCTGATTTTCCTAGTCATACATCTTTATAAGCCTCTTGCATAAGACGGTACGTCTCTCCGACAGACCGTCTTAAGTCGACAGCAAAATTTAAAGGCGCATCCTTGTTCTTCTTACATATCATTTTTTTTTAATCGCAGCGCGATAACACATGCTAGGGGCTCACGAAGCAACACTTAATAAACTGCGCACAACCGACGACGCATGCGTGATAAACAGGTGTGGCAGGTTGCTATTGTTACTACAACGACTACCGTTTCTTCGAGACTCGTGCCAAGGTCGAAGGTAATAGTGCACATTTTTTACGCTTTCCAACCGTAGGTTGAAGAACCGTATATGCTCCAGCTTTGTTCGTCTGTCTGTCTGTCTGTATGCCCGTCTTCCCGATAACTCGAGTAAAAATGTTTCGATTTCGATGAAATATTAGTACGTGGTAGGGGACAACCTAAGGACGAAACCATTTCAAAATGCGCGAAATGGGGTTAAAGGTCAGGACATAGGAGTGGGATTCATTCCATTAACCTTATACTTCATAAAGTGCATAAAAATGGTTCGATTTCGATGAAATTTTACGAATATGGTAGAGAACCACCTGAAGAAAAACCCTTTTGAAAATGGGCAAATCGGGTCAAAGGTCAGGACATAGCAGAGGGATCCATTCCATTGCCCTTATTCGTCATAATTTGATTAAAAATGCTTCGATTTCGATTAAATTATAGTATGTGGTAGAGGTCCACCTGGGGACAAACCCTATTGAAAATGCAGAAATGGGATCAAAGGTCCCCATTGAGCGGAATCCGTCCCATTGCCTACGAGCGGGATTCATTCCGTTGCCCTTATGGGTCATAACTGTCGTAAAAATAACTCGATTTCTATTAAATTTTAGTTTGTGGTAGGTGACAACCTGGGGACGACCTCTATTGAAAATGGGTGAAATGGGGTCAAAGATCAGGACACAGGAGCGAGACCCATTTCATTGCCGTTATGCGCCATAACGTGCGTAAAAATGGTTCGACTTCGATGAAATTTTAGTATGTGTAGAGGATCACTTGGGGTCGAACCCTATTGAAAATGGATGAAGTGGGGTCAAAGGTCAGGGTATAGGAGTGGGATCCATTCTATCGCCTTCATGTGGCATAACTTAGGCAAAAATGTTTTCTTTGGGACAAAACTTTATCATGTCGTTCCGGGGGAATACTGAACCGGTTCTGTTGAATATCATCGAAACGGGGTCAATGGCAGGGCACAGGAGCAAGATTTATTCCACAGCCATTATCCTCATAGCTTGAGAAATAACTTGAGTAATGATTTCTGGTATGTTGGAAAGCGTATCATAATCAACGCATTGCATGCTTTTACTAACTTGTTTACAAACAAAATTCTCAGTTGTTTTGTGCCAAGCTATGTAACTGAAGGCAATCTTACTTCTAGATTAAAACATATGATTGATGTGACATTAAACTTACGTTTCTTGCAAAAAACGTATTAAAAATAACAAAAGGGTTTTGAAAACATGAAAATGCAAAGCTTGAATCCCTATAAGGTATTTTTTTAGGGTTTTACAACCTTCATGAGCATCTCAAGTTATATAAAATCCCACTAGTTCTAAGGAAGGGAAAATACCAGAACCATACGATTACCGCACCACTGATACCCCATGCGGGATTCGCAACGTGGATGGTGTTGCGAGTGGTCTAACCGCTGCCTCCTGACTATTCGTCCGAGATGGGTCAGGGTTTGAAGCCCGGTGAGGCATGGATGTTATGTTTGTCTTACGGCAATGACTCTCCATTCCTGGAGTCAGGGTCACTCAATTGGGGACGGGCGACCACTTATAGACCATTAAGTTGCTCATGGTGGCCTTTAAATCTTCAATAAAAAAAAAGGATTAAATTCACTCAACCATCCTTTTTTTTTTCTTTTTGTGGTTCAAAGACCACCGTGAGCAACACAATGGGCTGTAGCCTTAAGCGACGGCTTGTGATCATTTGTCCGAGACGTGTCCTGGTTCAAATCCTTGTGAGGCATGGATGCTGTGTTTGTCTTACAGCACTGGTTCTCTCACTTCCTTGGAGCCAGTATCCCAAAATTAGGGACGGGCGACTGCTTATAGCCCGCTGAGATGCTCACAGCGGTCTTAAACCTTCCATCAAAAAAAAAAAAAATAAAAATTAATGGGCTTTGAGCAGTCGCTCTTCCCTAATTTATGGCTACTGCTTCCAGGGAAGGGAGAGAACTAGTGTTGTAAGACAAACACAGCACGTATGCCTCACCGGGATTTGAAATCGGACCCATCTCGGACAAGTAGTCATAAGTAAGCGCTTAGCCCCTGCGCCACCAGGGAGAGGCAATCAATCATACATTTTAAGTTTCCCAGTTGAATATATTTTTTTATGTATAAATATCCAAGGCACAAAATGGATAAAAATCTTATAAATACAATTTTCCGGGATATCGCACAAAGAAGTCTTTTCGGAGTCCGGTAATCACACAAACACCCATGCAGATATTGGTTGAGATAAGTTTACCTCATGTGGGAAAAAAAAGTGTTGCGTCTTTTGATCAATGTTCACTTTTTTGGTCGTATCTTAGTGGAAGATCCCGGTGAACGACACATTACGAAAACATTGCGGAGGTCATTTCTCTGCGAGTGGAAATACAAAATTAAGGATCGCAGTCCCGGTTGCTCAGTGGTCTAAGCGATGGCTTCTGACCATACGTCCGAGATGGTTTCGAATCCCGGTGAGGCATGAAGTTCGTGTTTGTCTTACGGCAGTGGCTTTCACTCTTCCCTGGAACCAGTGGCTCTAAATTAAGGACGAGTAACTGCTTGTAGCCCAATGAGATTATCATGGTGGTCGTTAAACCTCCAATCAAAAAAGAAAACACAATGAGAAGCACATGATTACTTCTCTTCGTGAACTCAGATCAGTTCAGCTTTGTAAGGATTTTGGCGCCGACAGTTTACATTCATAAAGTTTAAAATTTGTTTTCTCCTTAATTTAATTTTCACTTATAAAGCAAGCAATGATTTCATATAATGAAAGCAATAGCGTGTGTTTCATATCTAAAGTTTAGTCTAAACCACAAACGACTCACATACAATTACGACAGAGCTTTCTTTGCATTTAGCTCTGAACAGATGCTAGCTTAGTGTTTTAGTTGAGACAGAAAATAATTGTTATCTAGTTTACCTTCTCTTTTCATTGGGCAAGTAACTTACTCGTAACCCTATAAATCGAATTATGTCCAGATTTTGTTCATCTTACCATACAGAAATATGTTCTTTACCGAAATCAGCCACCAATGATAGTCGTCAAAATAAACGATACTTATATACAAAGGCAGTTCAATAAAACTGAGAGTATTTTTTGTGTGTTGGAAACAGTATGAAGGGGGAAAATAACAACTCACACGACTAACTCAATTAAGGTAGTATCTATGACAACAGATATTAGTCGTGGCAGACGATTCTGGTTTTGTTACTGCGCAGTTGTTTAAGGTAAGACTGCATTTAGCCGAGGTCAGTGATTCAGAGTTAAAAAGTGAAATGCGTTGTGCGATAAAATACTGCTATAGTTTAGGTAAAACACATCCAGAAACAGTAGATTCAATGAAAAAAGCTTACAAAGATAAATATTTGGGGGAGTCAACGATTTTTAGACGGCACCGTGATTTAAAAAAAAAAAGGACGTTTGTCGGCAGAACTTGCTCCTAGGCAGGGTCGACCTGAAAGTGTTGTTACGGAGCGTATTGTTAACACTATTTGGGAAATCCTGCAAGAAGATTGACTAATGACGTGTGACGACATAGTGGCAGCAACCAATATTTAAAAAGTCGGCATTCCGCAATCTAGGCTGGGAATTACTGCTGCATCGTGTGTGTCCCAGATGGGTGCCCCATCACCTGACGAGAGAACAATTGTTAGCCAGAGTTGAAGTGTGTCATTAGTGGAAGCAAATGATTGCAAAGGATTCAAACTTTCTAAACACAGTAATAATTGCCGATAAAACATGGGTCCACTATTTCGACCCACTCACGAAGCGTGCAACGTGTTTCTGGAAACACACAGGCTCGCCTCCTCCGAAAAAAGCCCGATAGACCAAATCAGCTGGGAAGGTGATGATGATTATATTCTTTGATCATAAAGGTGTACTCTACCAGCACGCCATTCCTCCACAAATTACTGTCAATGCTGAGAATTACATTTCAGTCTTGAAGCGTCTGCGACGACATATATCGATTAAGCGACCGGAACTGGTGGGCAAGTGGACCCTACACCATGATAATGCTCGCTCACATGTGGCTGCTTGTGCTCAACAATTTCTTACGAAATGCACTATTGCAATCGTGCCGCAGCCTGCCTACAACCCTGATCTCGCCTCGTGCGATTTCTGATTGTTTCCAACAATGAAGGAGAAATTGCATAGCACAACATTCAGCACAGACGCTGACTTTATTGAAGCGTACGGTACAGGAGTCGCTAAAGCAGCTTCCACAAAATGCTTTAAAAAGTGAATTGAACGACGGCACCGTTGCACATCATCCGAAGGATGATACTTTGAGAAAGAATAATATATATTTTGCTGTATACCAATATTTCTTCACTTTGTGTAATTTTACTCTGTTTTTATGGAACAGTCGTTGTATATTTTCAGGTTCAAATTGGCAAACCGTTTGTTTCGAAGTTCAAGGAACTGCAACATGCTAATCGACTCGTTTTGATCTAGGCTTATCTGCAGTTTAGAGTTTCCTAACAGAATCCAGCCGAACTTATACTGAATAGATCTGCGTAGTTGTTGATTCCAATGTTTAAGAGAACCGTTAAAACCAATTTATAAGCGCACGTAAAACTTCACGTACATGCTCACCAACTCAGAATGGAACAGTTTAAGTTGGGATCTGTGTCGTTGTACGTAATTTCAAGTTTCGGTGATTTATGAGCTAGAAACGAGAGACTAACGAACCGTATAGCGCTATGAGAGTTAGGCATTCCGTCCATACTCATAACCGTAAGTCCCCTGTTGAAACGTGCGCGACACCAAATGCCATGAATCGTAATTGTTTCTTAAATCAAAGTTTACAGGAACCGTTTATTGTTGCAAACAGAGAGTAGGCTGCAAGGAGAGCGGAAACTCCCCTAGCAATTATCTCTGCTGTACCTGTTTACTGCATTTGTAATGATGACAGCTGCGATTCATTTAGTTTGAAGAGTGCCTGCCAGAAATGTCGGCGTGCTTTTAAATAATTCAAGTCAACACAATCCAGATGAAGCGAAACAATATTGCATCTATCTGTTATTATTTTACTTTATTCTGACGGGTGCGATGTTTCCATTTCCACCAAATGGGTTTTAATGACAAAATGTCTGCGTTTTGCTATAACGTTTCAACTTTTATTCAGTTAACTCTACAAAAGTTCTAATGTACATGAAAGCTGATTTAAAGGTTGAGATCGTCTTTGTAAATATTTTCAAGAACAATCTTTGAAATTTCTTTCGTTGACGAGCCGAAGAATGGCCATCTTTGAAAATAATATCTGGAAACAAAGTTCATCAGTCAAAAGCCTTTTATTTGAATCAAAGGGCAGTCTAAGAAGCAGTCACAATGCGTTGAGCTGCTTATAAATACTGTTCGTGAAAATTCCGAACAAAGAAAAAATTTCGCGCTATTCAAATGAAATTTATATCACAAATTTCTAATGATACAGGAGACAACTGAATACATTACTAGAGCTATAGAAAATCCATCGTGTCTCAACGCGGCGTGACATTCAATAAAATGCTTTTGATGCCATCCTATCTCGGTGAAGCATGGATGTTGTGTTTGTCTTACGGCACTGACTCTCTCCCTTCCCTGATACCAGTGGCCCTAAATTAGGAACAGGCGACTGCTTGTAGCCAATTGAGTTGCTAACGTTGGGCGTTAAACCTCCAACCAAGAAAAAAATGATATCGATCTAAAGTATATACTGAAGAGCAATCGAATTAGATATATCTGTCTAGTAACGTGTAGCACCACCTTTCGTCCTGATGACGGCGGCGATTCGTCTCGGCATGGACTCGACAAGACACCGGAAGCGTTGGGAAGTCATACGGATTCACGACCCCTGAACAAGCTCCCACAGTTCACGAAGATTTGATGGAGGGGGTCAGAGCCTCGAACATCTCTCTTGATGGCATCTCATATGTGCTCGATGGGATTGAGATCAGAGGACCTAGCTGGCCAAAGAAGCGAGGTCACGTCGGTGGAGTGTTCATCTAACCATTCGGATACAATTCGGGAGCGATGGCACGGTGCATTGCCTTGTTGCAGGATGACATCCGCAGTGGGATGTTGAAGACGCAAAAACGTGAGAAAATGGTCGTCCAGGATATCCCGGTAACGTTGAAGTGGGAGGGACGATGTCACACGTACCAGGGGTCTTATTTCAGTCCACGTAAACAGTCTCCAGACGAGAATGTAACACCCCCACCAGCTTGAAGAGTACCCTGCTGGCAAGAAGGATCTATCCCTTTATGTGGTTTGCGCCGTACTCGTATCCTGACATCCGCATGTACTAACGTGAATCTCGACTCATCAGTCCAGGCCACATTTTCTACATGTCGAGGGTTCAGTGGCGATGTTCCCGCGCCCATGCTAATATTTGCATCCTGTGATATGTGGTCAGTAGCGGTACCCTCGTTGGACGATGGCTTCTGTACCTCATAGCGAGGAGATCGTTCTGGATGGTGTGGCTGCTTACACGTTTTTGTGCATTAGCACTAAATTGCCGTGTGATTTCTTGCACTGTGGCCCGTCTATCCGATGTTACAATACGAGCTAACCGACGACGATCCCGCTCATCCACACGCTGTTTTCCATAGCAGTTGGCCCTTACAGGGATGGTTTTACTAGATTTCGATGTACTCATGGTGCACCCGGGACACAGTGGCTCGTGAAAATCTCAGTGCCTGCATTACTTCCAAGATGGAGTGACCCAATCGTCGGGCCCCCACAATTTGCCCACGACCAAATGCGCTTAGATCCTTCGTCTTACCCATACTGCTCCCGACTCTTACTGAGTCCTGTCGCATCACTCCTTATATTGTCGGATCGTTGCATACGTTATGTCGTTTCGGTTAACAGGGCCGCCTACAGCGCCACATTTGCATAGCGCCAGCTGTATCTAATTCAATTGCTCTTCAGTGTATATACAGTATAACTCGAGTATCACCTAACAGTTAGTAGACTGTTCGGAGTCTGAATGGGAAAAGTTGCTGATTTATCGGAGATTGATAAAGGATAAATTGTGTTGGCACGGCGCCTTAAAACTACGATCTCGGAAACGGCGTGTCTTGTGAGTTGTTCACGTGCCGCAGTAGTGAGTACGCATCAAAAGTGGTGCACAGATTGCCAAACGACGAACCGTCGTCCATTCATTTGTCGTCTGCAGCTCATTGATGCTTGAAGGGAGCGGAGACTGCCGAGCATTGTACGCAGCGACAGCAAGGCCATAGTGCGGCAAAACACCCGCAGCTACAACAGTAGTGATCAGGGCAATGTGTTATAGCACACAGTTTATTGCCACTTTTTGCGCATGGGCCTGCGTAGCCGAAGACCCAGAGGGGTCCCCATGCTCACTGCACGTCATCACCAACAACGCATGAAATGGGCCGAAGATCATCGAAATTGGACGGTGGATGACTGGAGGAAAGTGGCCTGGTCTGACAAATCAAGATTCCTGGTGCATGACGTAGACATCCGAGTGAATTCCCTGTTTAGCGGAAACAGGCGATTAGTGGCCGCATTATGCTGTGGGAGATGTTCTTTTTGGGACACTTTAGTCCCCATTTTCCCAATAGCACAATCCCTGACAGCTGAACATCGTTGCGGACGAAGTTCACCCATTCATGGCAACTGTGTTCCCTGCTGGTGATGGCCATTTCCAACAGGATAATGTGCCATGCCACACTGCCAGGATCGTCAAGGAGTGATTCGAGGAACATTATGATGACTTTCTGTTAATGCTCTTGCCCCCAAATTCATCTGACATGAACCCAATCAAACATTTGTGGTTCGACTTGGAAAAGCGGGTTCGCGCTAAATCCACACAACCCCGAAATGTACCGGAACTGAATGACCTGCTGTTGACGTTATGGTACCCGATACTCCAGGATACCTATCGTCATCTCATCAAATCGATGCCTTGCCGAGTGGCCGATGTTTTGCAGGCTAAAATAGGTCATACAGGTTATTAGGTGGGTGGTCATAATGAAATAGGTCATCGGTGCACAATTATATAGCACAATTAAAAGTCAAAAAATATAGTCAAACCCGAAACAAACGATTGCCTATATCCAATGTTTTGTTGCTTCAGAAATTCCAGTTATTTTTTTCGATTCTTGTTTTTACGACTTGGAGGCTTTAATATTGGTTAACATTGTAATAACAGGAACTTAACGACAGCACACACCAGAAGTCAGCGCTATTTGAAATGGCATTTTCTTCGAAGCTAATATGAATATAGAAGCAGACATTTTAGCTCCAGTGTTTGTGTGCTTTGTAAGAATTTTCTTGGATGAGGAATTTTCTACATCTCTCAAGTCGTTTGTGAAGACGGCAAAGACCAAATCACTGTTATGTCATTTTGCGAGAATACATGAGACAAAACCATCTCTCAGATCTGGGCTTGCGGTTTAAAAAAATATTTTCTGAAAACTGTTCTGAGGCCCACAATACACATTTTCGTAACAAGAGTACATCCACACACACGCGCGCTCGCGATATCTTAAGAGAATAGGTGGTAAACCAATTAATGTACACGAATTCAAAAAATAGACACATAGTTTATATTACAAGTATGTTAATTTACGTAGGAAAACGATTAATGCATGGTATCCTATCTAAGTGGTGAGATTGTCTTTCATTGTTTGGAACGAAAAGAAAATGAGTGCTTCATTTTTTTATATCGCTTCCACATTTATATCTTCAGCGCGATATTAAAGAGCATCTTACTGAGTGCTTCTTACTGAGTGCTTCATTTTTTTATATCGCTTTCACATTTATATCTTCAGCGCTATATTAAAGAGCATTTCTCTTTTTCAATAATGCTATATTCTGATGAGGTACTACGTAAATCTTAGATTATTTCATTCGAACTATCGTTTGGGATATCTCTCATCGCATTCTGACATGCCTCACAGTAAACGAACAGGAAACAAGTAGAAGAAGACGTGATTTAATGAACCAGTAGAAAGTTTGGTTCAGTAGTTCCCGTAACTGATTAATCACATACCTACTACCAGCGATCAGAAAGAACTTATTTGCTCTATCGTATGGAAGCCCACGGACAATCAGATAGGTAAAAAAACGTTCTCAATGAAAAAGATCATTGTGTAACAGAAAAAATAATCAAGGAGGATGAAACCAACGACATAAGAACATATGATGAATGGGAAACAAACTGGATATTCTCTATGTTCTGTTAAACGTGAAATTACCATGATCATCACACACAAATAATCTTATGTATTTTAGATACCGCTGCTTTCAAATAAATATTCTGCTCGTATTCTGAAGCCATTTGGTTTCTTCTTCATATCATTATTAGCAACAACCATTCTGAATCGACTGCTGGATGAAAGTCTCCCAAAATACCTTCTACAAAATAATCTTGAGCAATTATCTTCTATTTCAGGCACGCATACTTTTGAATTTCATTCATCCATCCCTCACGTAGTGTGTCTTGGTATATATTATAAAATTTCACTTGTCCCACGATGGTCGGTTTTAGAAATATGTTCTACCCAGTGTGACTTGAGGGTCTTGACTTTGATCACGATGACATGAAGTTTTATCATTTTCCTGATCCTAGATTTTGTTTTCCTATCCATCTTGGTTACCCCAAATCTATATCTTTGCGTTATTTTTTGAGTAGCTCGCAGCTTCTGAACGCTGATTTTCACGCATCCGGTGATTCAGACCAGCACCTCTCTTGATGTTGGACTAGCAGGTATATAATTCCCGCTACATTCCTAACAACTATAAGGAGAACAGAAGGTATCGCCAGAAAAGGAATTTTAAATTGCAGTGTTCCGTCTAACTTCAGTTTTCGAAAATGGTTGTCCCATTGTCCAACTGAAACACACGCATTTAAGCAATAAAATGGTATTTAACAGCAACACAGGTGAGACCAAACCAAACCTCGCGAGATAGAGGGGGGAGAGAAAACGATTACGGGAAAGATTTTATCTCCGCCAACTTATCTTTACAGACGTATGGCAAGGGAAACACTCTAAAACAATCATGATCACGGAGAAATCTTAGTTCCCATTAGCTTCCGTGTTCAGAAATTCTTTGCCTCCATTTTTATGATGAACCCCAAACATTTTAGCAACAAAATGATAATTCATTTAGATCAATACACTGCAAATCCTCAGAACACATTAGGAACACATTAAGACCTTATTTTAGAACGCAATGTGTGCCAGATTAAGAACACTTTAATGTGTTCTAATTTAGAAAATATTTGGAACACATTTTAAGAACATATTTTGAGAACACATTTTAAGAACATATTTTGAGAACACATTAATGTGTTCTCAAAATGGAAACGTCCAAGAGGTAAATAATTCCTCAAAACGAGAGCAAATATAAGACATAACGATTCGGAACACATTTAGAACACATTCATAATGTGTTTCCGAATGCGTTCTGAATGTGTTGCGAATACGTTCTGAATGGGCATTGAATGTGTTCCATGCTGAAGTACAAAGCGTTCCGAATGTGTTCTGGAAAAAAATATGTTCTAAAAATTAACTCTACAACACATTTTACGCGTGGAGAACACATTAGGAACGCATTCGGATCACATTTGGAACACATTTGTCATCAGCGGAACGGAATAGAACAGATCCGGAACACATTAGGCACGCATTTTTTAAAAAAGCGTTCCCAATGTGTTCCAAATGTGTGCTGAGCGTTTGCAGTGTATTTGAGCATAGGGTATATCACGGGAAGAAAATAGCTACGGGAGAAATCGTCATACCGTCTAACTCACGTTCTCGGAACCTTTTTCCTCCATTTTCAAACTGAAATACAAATATTTATTAAAAAAAGTCATTTAACAACTATACGGAGAAGAGAAGGCATCGCGAGGAAAGGAATTTTAAATTGCAGCGTTCCGTCTAACTTCAGTTTTCGAAAATGGTTGCCCCATTTACCAATTGAAACACACGCATTTAAGCAATAAAATAATGTTTAATAACGACGTGGAGAGAACGAACATCGAGAAATAGAAAAAAAAAGAGACTACGATTATCGGAGATCACTTCGTGTATTCGAAAAATATTTGAAAGACGGAATTCGTCCCCAGATGGAAAACTTGCGCCCATGATCGGCGGTAGCCTGCCAGAGAGGATTAAAAAGGGTTCTGGTCATTTTTTTCTACCGGACCAAAATAAAAGGTCCAGGGATATCGTTTTAGTCCGCAGGACCAATATAAAATATGCGACGTATGTCCGCGCTCGCAGTAAGTACGACAGCCGACGAGCGTTACAGATTTTATAGATTGTAATTTTAGATTTTCCCATTCGACCCCGAACCTACTGGGTCGAATCCGAAAATCTTTTAGGCTAAATTACCAACAAGGATCGATCTCTTCAAAAAGAAGATCCCTGATCTACTGCGGCCCAAACCAGTAGTCACCAGCTGGGGTACCTGGATCGACGCTCGGTATACTATGTAGATCATTTTGAATTCTTTACGAATGTGTTGTCAATAAAATGGGTTAGGACGAAGCTTCTTCAATTGGGATTGTTCAACATCTTATGAATTATACGTGTTCAAAACGAGATGTTGCCTGCTAATTTAAATTTCTCGTGTCTTTCCGAAAAAAAAAATAGAAATTAGAAGCAAAAATAGGGTAAATGTTTCCAGTGAAATTGGAATTGCAGTAGTATAGAACACTCGGGCCCAACCATGCTGTATTGTGCATTCCACCCCAGTCCCAAATCAAACGACTATCCAGAAGTCCGTGCCTCTGAATATTTGGCCACACATATACGGCTTGTGCCGTTTCTCCTCTTCATTTCCTTCATTGCCTAGGATTCAAAAAATGACGCTTTGCACGAAATAGCTTCCTCTATGAGGAACATTTTGTGCACATCTACAACTTTTTTTTTATTGGAGGCCTAACAAACACCGTGAGCTACTCAATGGGCTATAAGCAGTCGCTCGTCCCTACTTTAAGGCCACTGGTTTCAGGGGAGGGAGAGAGCCATGGCCGTAAGACAAACACGACATCCATGCCTCACCAGGATTCGAAACAAAACCTCTTTCGAACGAATGATCAGAAGACGTCGCTTAGATCACTACGCAACAGGTGCAGCCTACACCTTTTTCCGTAATGGAAGAATACTGTGTAAGTAATCATTCGCGCATAATTCTGTTTCCAACTGTGATTCTATTAACAACAGATTCGTAAGAAATCAGTTTGTATCGCTTACCATCGAGAACGTTTTAAATTTCCCTTCTACTATAACTTACTCGAGGTTTTTCTGCTGGGGTAATGCATATTTTATTCCCAGGGCTGTCTTCTCTTCGATGAGTCGAAATATTATTTTTTATCGAATAGCTTTCACTATCAAATTTTTTTCTCGTTAAGCTTTTACTTTTCTGTAATGTAGAGTTCTGCTGGTAGATGCCCAAAATGGATACCCCTATTTGAAACCACCACTCCTTTCCTAAAATGTCAATTATTCACTGAAGAGCAATTGAATTAGAGATACCTGTATAGTAACGTGTAGCACCACCTTTCGCCCTGATGACGGCGGCGATTCGTCTCGGCATGGACTCGACAAGACACCGGAAGCGTTGGGAAGCCATACGGATCCGCGACCCCTGAACAAGCTCCTACAGTTCACGAAGATTTGATAGAGCGGGGTCAGAGCCTCGAACATATCTCTCGATGGTATCCCAGATATGCTCGATGGGATTGAGGTCAGGGGAACTAGGTGGCCAAGGAAGCGAGGTCACGTCAGTAGAGTGTTCATCTAACCATTCGGATACAATTCGGAGCGATGGCACGGTGCATTGTCTTGTTGCAGGATGAGATCCCCAGTGGGATGTTGAAGACGCACAAACGGGAGCAAATGGTCGTCCAGGATATCCCGGTAACGTTGACCTGTAAGGGACGATGTCACGCGTACCAAGGGTCCCATTTCAGTACAAGTAAACAGTCCCCAGACGAGAATGCCAACCCCACCAGCTTGAAGAATACCCTGCTGGCAAGAAGGATCCATCGCTTCGTGTGGTTTGCGCCGTATTCGTATCCTTCCATTCGCATGTACTAACGTGAATCTCGACTCATCAGTCCAGGCAACATTTTTCCACATGTCTAGGGTCCAGTGGCGATGTTCCCGCGCCCATGCTAATCTTTGCACCCTGTGATGTGTGGTTAGCAGCGGTACGCTCGTGGGACGATGGCTTCTGTACCCCATAGCGAGGAGATGGTTCTGGATGGTTCGCAGGTATGAAGTTGCTAGGTAAAGTCTTCTGACGCTGCTCTGACGTTAACCAATGGACACTCAGCTTTCCATTTGCACCAAAGAGGAACAGCGTTCAATGATTTGTTTTTTATGGGCTGAATATGTATCAGGCGCCGATATCCATCGAAGACTTTCAGCCCAGTACGGGAGCAGCGTGTTGCCGCAACGGAGTGTCTAGGAATGGATTGAAAAGTTCAAAAATGGCCGCACAAGTGTTACGCATAAAGATGGAGCAGACAACGTCCCCTGCCACAACTGACGACAACATTGTGCGCGTAGGTGACATGGTTCTCTTAGACAGAAGAGCGGCTGTTGATGAAGTGGCAAATCGTCTGCAAGTTAGTTATGGTTCTATCACCTATTCGGTCTACTCAATGAGGCCTTAAGAGCTCATCGATTTACCTCGGGCCAAGAATGAAAGAAGCGGTGAATGCGTGCCTCGCTGCTCAGCAAAAAACTCTTTCTTCTGAGGGTGTAAAGAAGTTTGTGCTATGATGGAACAAGTGCGCCGACAAGCCAACAGACTATATTACAAAATGATGTTATTGTAAGTTTTCTATTTTCATTGAAATACATTTTATAGCTGCATTGCGGAAAATTATTAACTCACCCTCATATTTCTGTTACCTCGAGTATATTCCAATATGACGAACATTATCAAACATCTTTTCCTGTTTCTAATGATGTCAGTTTTTTCAGTAATGGCTGTAACCGAGTATGTCCATGTGAAAACGTATATTTTATCTGTGGTGATAAAATATTTGTGAGAATTTTTTTATTTTATATGCGGTAGCTTTCTTCACGGCAAATATTATACAGGCATTTTATTTTGCTTGTAATGCATTATTTCTGTCTAGTAGGATCAAATGAATATTTTGATATCTATTGCATCTCCGCTTCTGTAAGTACTGATAGCTAAACCCGTTCATTCCAATATTAGGCTTTACGTGGATTACCAAGACTTATGTCTAAGTCAATAGACCACTGCGTACACTCCATTCAATAATTCTATTCTAACCCACTATTAAATTTAAAATAAAATTAAAATAAATTCCTCATTTCCGACTGGAGATCCGTCCGCCAGCAGCTAAGGGATCTTACTTGATCCTTTATTTAATTCATCAAGTTCAAAAAGCAAAAGCAACCTTAATTAAACAACATCTTTAAGTATAAAAACCACAAAACACATTTGTCAATCGAAAGAATAATTCCATCACAATACAATGCATCAATATAGTCTTCAGCAAATTACATGGATGACAATTCAGTGCAATACAATGCAAAACAATTTTAATAATAATAGCAAAGAAGACCATTTCAATTTTAACACTTTCATCCAATCCTAATCTCAGATTATATCAACAACTCCAATGAATCCCGTATTCCAAGAATCAAGAAAAACTCCAATAACACCATACATTTATAATGCAATTCAACATTTACTTAGATTACCTTTTCAAATAACTAACTACTACTAAAAACAACAACCGAATTTATAATGCCGAGACAATATGAGATACATTCCAACATTAACCAAGAACATTTCATCTAAAATTCCAATGAAGAGACTAATTCACCCGATAAACCGCTTCTGTAATCCAGGCTGGAAGACAATTTTTGCATTTGATTTCATGACGATCCTTTTTTTAGTTATCATAACTCATGGTTACACGATTTCATTTGCAAATAAATGTAAAGCTGCTAATGCTGTTTCCGTTTTTACACTAGCTTTTGGCTCAAATGACAATCTCTTCTACTCGAAAATACGTTAGCATTCTTTCTGCTCCTTTATTTTGGGCAGTTATGTTTATGTACAATTTTTATCTGGTAGGGAATCAAAGAATAAGAGATTCGTAAGAAATCAGTTGTCTCTAATCTGAAGTTTCTGGCTTCAGAAAAGACGAGAACTGTTATCGGGGAACAACACAAATCTCCTTCCACGACAAACTGACATTGCATGCAATCAGCAAGTTTTAGTTATTCTACCTATTTCTTCCCTGCTCCAGAATTTGCAAGAACACTTTTACCTTATACAAGGAATGTTTAGATACAATTCTTGAACTAAGTCTCATATAAATTCTTTACAAAGTGTCTAATAAATGGGTTGCTTTTAAGAGGAAAACATAAATTTTAAGCATACGTGGCAAATCCAAAGAATTTGAGTAATAAATATTCACAGATCTTGTTTTTCAAAATGTAACTAATGTTGAAAATAAATGTCTTAAAACGAAATGTAAAAATGAAGTCTCACATAATCAAATAAGCCTGCAAAACGCAAATTTAAATTTCAGATCTTTTTTGAGCACAAAAATATTTTTATCTTCTACAAACATGATTTAATTTCATCAAATAGAAGACACCGCTCTTTCCTTTTTTTTCATAAAATGAGTCACAGAAAAATTCCCATCTGCCGCCACCGGGAATCGAACCCAGGGTCTTCCAGTTACGCGCCGGACATGCTTCCACTGCACCCGATCGGAATTCTTCCGTGACTCACTTATAAAAGAAAAACGTGGAACGAGCGATGACTTCTATTTGATGTTACTAATCCCCGTCAACTGTCTATTTATTTATGATTTCATTTGTTTTGTTATAGTAACGAATTCAGGAAACGAAATTTGTTATTTACTGGATATTAAATAAAATTAAGGGAACGTCGAACATTAAAATGAGATTACTAAATTAATAAACCTGAAGAAAAATAAATACAGAGGAAAGACAATCTCCAATTTAATTTCTTTGCGAAATAAGGTTTAAACGATTATTGTTACACATAATACTTTTTCTTTTATTTCATAAGATCATATGTTTCGTTTTTTTTATATAAGTAATACCTCTAAACTCCCGAAGTCCCTAATTTTTTTTCACGAAAGAGTAGAAATGGCAAGATATTTACAACTATGCATCATTAAAACAAACTGAATTTTTATTAAGATAGTCTTATACAGTATATCATTATTTGTGTAGTAATCCTTACGAGTAAGAACTAATGGCCGTCATTTTAAAAACAAGCATGTTTTATTCCCCAATACTTAACATGGCATATACGTGATGTTATTTAGTTTGGGCAATGTGTTGAAGAAAAGTATTGTTGAAACGTTTAAACTCCATCGAGAAACGCATGAAAGCCAAGATAGTGAATGGATACCGAGAAACTAGAAACTAAGGGAACACATTTAACGTGAAACATGAATTTTGATAGTGTCTGACTGCGTTATGTAATAGTCTAAAAATATAAAAACTACAAAAGTAGCCACAATATATTAGTGTTGTTGGAACTTAGCAAAAAAACTATTACTACAATCAGAGTAACCACTCAGAAAATTGTGAAAGCAAACACCAAGCGCTTATTCAAATTTTAATAGAAGAAGGAATTGCTTTTATTAGTATTTCGACCTACACTATATGAACAAACGTATCAGGACACCTATTTCGGGTAGTGCATTTGCCGATATGCGTGCAGGAATGGCCCATATTGGTATAAAAAGATATACATGGTCTGGTAAACATCATAAACAGTATAATGGGCTATGCAGCCGAGCATAGTGATTTTAAATGTGGCACGGTCATAGGATGTCATCATAGCAACAAGTCAGTTCGAGAAGTTTCTGCCTTGCGTCGGCTGCCCAAATCGACTGTAAGTGGTGCTGTTTTGAAATCGAAAGTCCTATGAGCAACATCAGCACAATCGCGGCCTGATAGGCAAAGTAAAATGAGAGCGCGAGACCGTCGAGTGCTGAAGCTGGTGTTACAACTAAAGCGTCTCTCCTTCGTTTAAACACTCCGTGAAATCACAAGTTTGCCAGCGACGGCCATCCAAACCATGTCTCCTCACCCCGGAGTAAGTCGCTCTCCCACATGAGCTATGCAGAGAGAATGTCTTGCTTCAGATTTGTTGACTTGACACATGTCTTCACATATGTAGAAGGTTACAACTCCCAATACCAATACCAAAATGCTTCTGCATGCAACGCCTAGGACTATAACTGCTCATCGAGTGCTGAAGTGAATGGGGTTCGTTCCATGACAGAGTAGGACACAATATTGTCATTAGCGATATCAAGCCTAGCGTTGGTAGGAGTGTTGTAAAGCAAGGTGGCAGTAGACTCTGGAGTAGTGGAAACGCGCTCTCTAGAGAGATGAATCACCCGTCACCATCTGGATGTGTTGTGGACGCCAAACGTTGGCAGGAGTTTTGTAAAGCTCGGATTTAGTGGACTGCGGAGTAGTTGAAACGCGTTCTCTAGAGTAATGAATTACGTGCGTCACCATATGGCTGTCCTGTGGGCACCAAGCGCAATTAGGATTTCTGTAAAGCTTGGTGAGAGTGGGATCTGGAGTACCTAAAACGCGTTCTGTTGAGGACCGCCAGACGCGCGTCACCATCTGGCGGTCCTGCGGAAGCCAAGCGTCGGTAGAAGGTTTGTACAGCTCGATGGCAGTAGACTCTGGCGTAGTGGAAACGCCTTCTCTGGAGTAGAGGAAACACGTTGTCTGGAGTTATAAGTCCTGCGTCACCATCCAGCTGTTCCGCGGACATCAAGCGTCGGGAGGCGGTTTGTAAAGCTCGATGGCAGTAGACTCTGCAGTAGTGGAAACGGCTTCTCTGGAGTGGTAAATCGCTCGTCACAATCTGGTTGTCCTGCGGACGAGTCTGGGTGTGGAGGATGCCGGGTAAACGCTACCTAGCCCTACTGTGTGATGCCAACTGTGAAGTTTGATGTTGGAGGCATAATTACTTTGTGGCTGTTTTTTTTTTTTTTTTTTTTTTTTTGCGCTTGCCAGCCTAGTTCCCGTGTCCAGGAATCTTAACATTGCTGCCTAAAATGACGTGCTCTTAACATTATGACAATAGCTCAGTGAAGAAATTTATGAACGTAGCAGTTTCCAACTCCACAAAACGACGTCTTTTGCGGGAATGCTTTGATGAAACGTGTGAGGAAAAATTGAATGGCCTGCAGGGAGCCCCGATCTCATCCCCATGAAATACTTTTGCGATAAATTGGAACGCCAACTACGAGACAGACTGAACTGTCTTACATCTGTGACCGACATGAATAATGCACTTGTTGCAGAATGCAATTCCAGCAGCAACGTTCCATCTAGTCAGAGCATTCCCAGCAGATTGGAGGTTATGATGGCAGCCAACGGCTGCTCAACTCGATACTAATTCCTTTTCATTACAGGTATTGTGTGAATAGGTAAGTGTTTAACTACTTTTTTCATATAGCGTATATTAGCCAAAGCGGTTTGAGTGGATCCTGGAATTGTATTGTGAGATTTTGCGGATCAGCAGTTGAACGCGACATATGATTTATTTCATTGAAGGTATTGAAATCATTAAAAAAATATTATTAGAATACAAATTCCTACAACTTTTTATTACTCTCTTGTGTAGTATAATACATTACTAAAAAGCATCATGGAATTCATAGTGTTATACACCTTTACTATACAGCTTCGTGTCTTTACGTAGTATCTTTTTCATCCTTTCGGGTATGTGGATGAGAAATACTAATTGAAAACAAAATGACATAAAACAAATGGTTTTTAGTTTTAATTGGACGAAACACCAGGCTTAGATTATTATGCTGATCCAAATACTTTTGATAAATCAGACGCTAGTTTCAGTTTGTTTAGAAAAGTGTTAGATAAAAGTGTAGTTTAGAAAGTCCATTTTACAAAAATGAGTTTTCCAGATGTCTCAGAGTTATTTAAAATCTCAGTCACTTACTCGCAGTTCTTCGGTTCAAACAGAAACTGACAACCGTTTCCTTTTTATATTTATTTTAATTTTATTTTTCAATTGTGGGCATTTTTCGGTTGACACGACATTACTTCAATGTGCATTATATTGACAAAAGTCACCGGACGCGTTGAAGAGAAACGCAACATAGCTTTTATTGACATATATTAGTATGGTGTCGGTCCACCTTTGGCCTTAATGCATGTACTGACTCTTCGAGACATGCTTTCGACAAGGTTTTGGAATACAGCGATAGGTATGCACTTCCATTCAGTACATAATGCTGTCGCTAACTGTTGGTTAGTAGTAGGCCTTGGTTCCAAACTTCTTATGCGACACTATAATTCATTACATAAGTGCTCCATGGAATTAAAATCAGGGCTCTACGCTGGCAAGTTTACACACGATACGGAATTTTCATCAAACCACGCCGTAACAGCCCTTGCATTATGGATTGGTGCATTATCCTGCTGGTACCAACAAGGCTCGGTTCCATAGTATTGCCACAGAATTGGTAGGGCATAATTGTCCAGAATATCGAGATAGACGTCCTGGTTAACAGGTTTGTCCACGATAATCACTGGACCGGGACCATAACACGAAAAGCAACCCCACACGAGTACACTGCGAGCTCCAACCTTGACCGTAAGAACAGTACACTGTGCTAAATAGCGTTCTCTCGGCTGCCACCATACCCACACACGGCCATCAGACTGATGGATCGTGTATCTGGATTCATCAGTCCATAGGACCCGTTTCCATTGATCTACGGTCCACGATAGATCTTCTTTACATCATGCTAAACGACGAGTAGCATTCCGAGTGGAGATGAAAGGCTTATGAACAGCCACACTACCACGGTAACCCATGGAATTAAGTTCTCTGCAAATGGTGCGTGTACATTCCTAGGTTCCAGCACTTTTACTTACCTGTACACCGAGGTCTAGTGCAGTACTCCGTCGATTAGCTGTGACGAATTTCTTGAGGCTTCGACGTCCTCTATCACTGATTTTCTTTGGTCAGCCGGTACGTTTTGCTCCTTCAGGCACGCCATGTGTCTCACTTATTCAGTACATCCAAAACAGTAGACTTGGGTATGTTTTAACGCCTCTCGGTTTCTATTATGGACAACCCCCTAAAATAACACCCAACAATCTTTCCTTTCTCAAAGTCAGTTCTCTCCAGCCGAGACATTTTCACTCAATCTCACAGTGCGATATAATCGCGGTCAGCTGCAAGCTTGTTTTTATACTGTTTGCAGCTGTACCGCGCATCTTAACAACGCAGCGGATCCGCTCATTTGCTTTTGAAGGGGCGTCCGGAGTGTATATGGCTTTTGCGGTATACCTTTAATATAGCCTTTCTCCTGATTTTCTGTGTTTTTGTAAAAATTTCGTTCCCTTTCGTTAAAAGTTTTTCCGACTTAAGGAAAATTATTTACCTGATGAGCTTTCTGTGTTTAGCGACACCGGCTATTTAACGTAATCACCGAATGTAGTAAGTGTGTAGAGGGAGCCATAGGATTTTGTAAACTACAATGCAGTTTGAGATAACGATCCGTAACGAGATCAGTATGTGATAACGATTTTTTGAGCATAGAACGGAGTTAACTTCTTAATAAGTCTGTATTTTCGAGATAACGACAGATTTAAGCCTTGCCTTGAATTTTCATCAAGTATCAATATAATCTTAAGTAAGAGACATTACATTACGAGTAACTAAATCAATATAATTACATTAAATCTTCATAGAATATTAAGGAATTTCGCCTTGAGGAACATGCGATTTTTATTCACATAAGGTTTTCTTCTATAACTACAATATATTTTATCAACAGCAAACGTACGTATTTAAATTGCAAGATTAGCATATAGTATTCTTATCTTCAATGTCGGTGTTCTCTTTTATTATGCGATCTCAGAGAATTGGCATCTGGAAGGAATCCATCTTGAGAACACTGCTCCAGGAAATAATGTTAATTCGTTCCTTGAAAGAACTCCTGCCAACCGTAACTTTATATGCATGAGGAAACGGAATCGAATGATGCAGAGGTAATATCCTTTGATCCGTATAAACACCAGACAACGCCGATGTTGGACCGGAGGTCAGGGATTTCGCAGGCAACGTATCTGTCATCAGCAAAGTGTCTATTTGCGTTTGAATACCTTCCCTTCCTCCCAGAGATTAAATAACGACAGATGAATGCGATACTTTCCTCAAAATAATCTTTCTGTTTTATGGATAATTCTGTGGCCTGTATTTTAACTTCCACTTCTTTGTAAAAGATTTGTATGTTTCTTTACAAAATGCTAGTGTTGTGTGCACGGAGAAGCTTAATTGTTGCCGAGTATTTCCGGAAATATTATTTTCGTGTGAAACTGTAATTAGATAAATCAGGTGTTATATAATATTCCGAAAGTATGTTAAATGTGCAATATTCGAGATTTCACATTGGTGTATTCAGTTCAAGTTATAAGCAGTTTGGCTCTCAGATACCACAACTTAATTTTATAAGGATAAATTAGTGCTTGTCAGGACAGCTTCGTTAAAATTGTAAGTGTCTGTGCAAAACTTGTTAATACATCACTTTTAAACGCAACGTACAATATGATCATACATGAAGTAGAGGTCGTAATACTTAGATGAGGCATAAGTCAGTGAAACAGAGGTAAGCTTGTCTGCGTAGTTAATTTGGGACAACTTTCGCTCCGTAGTGGGAAGACATAGATTCGTATCCCACCACCGACACCACGTTATACGAGGGTTGTACCGAAAGTAATGCAACAGTGCGCACTACGTTTTTATTAACCGACAGAGGTCGTTCAAATTGCACATGGTGGTAGAGTAACTCCTTCTCTATACAAAGGTACTACTCAACATACTCTCTACCACAAGGGGTACATTTCTGCCATCGTTCAGTCTCGAATCCTTTTTGAAAAAAAAATCAGGTGTGGACTGTTATACCCACTTCTTCACAGCCACTGTCACTTCGTCTGTGTTACCAAATGGTTGTCCTCGGAGACTGTCCTACATTGGACCGAACAGGTGGAAGTCGGAGGGCGTCAGATATGGGTTACACGGTGGATGGGGGACCCCCGACCAGTCTAATTTTCTGATCGCCTGATTTGCTGCCAAAGATGTGGGTGATTTCCGATTGTCATTAAATTGGGAATGTAATTCACGCTTTCATTCAAGTCGGTGGAAAAGAAAATACATATTCATACCTTTTTGGTTACAAGTCAGAAAGCGTTTTAAATTCAAGATGTTCTACTGTGGTAGAACCTGCCAGCAAGTTTTACAATCGAATATTTCAACAACGAAATCAAAACCATAAGAACATTATGTAAGTAAGATATATGTACCAAATCACGAAAATGCAATTTATAATTTAGTTTCTTTGGTGCTTGAGTGCCTGTGATCTAAATCACGAGACGAATTCAAGAAAATATACTAAAACTTCAAACAATTCAAAATTGAGAAAGACTTTCCGCATGATTGTCAAAAATCGAAGTCCTGAAACTGATAAAGAAATACATGTAGAGACAACAAACTACACCCTTTTGGGTGAAACTTTCTTCCAATAAACCACATCGTTGTTGCGAAAAATGTTTCGTCTTGTTTTCTTCTTTTGAATTGCTTTGTAATTTATGATTCTAAGATAGTTTACGAGGAAATCTCTTTTGGGTGTCAGCACTTTAAAGATAGTCAAAAGGACGATTCTGCAATCTAAATCATTTAGACTTTACTCAAAGACCAAGAAATCCTTCATATTTGAGTTATTTGGTGCCATACATAGTTGTTAGTTCATCGGTTGATACAAAAGAGTGGAACCCGTCTTGTCTGATGGGCAACAGATGTAAGGCGCAATTTAATTATCTCAGCCTTCACCTGAGATGAAACAGAGACTCTCATAAATAGTTTAACAGTGGCGTTGACGACTGAGCAAAGGGGAATTTTAGAGTGTAGCCGCATGTGTTGCTTTACATTAAAATCCTTAGTTAAGGAATTTATTTCAGTCACAGAGAATTTGTACTTTCTAAGATGATTTTCTGCAGGTCAGCGTGAAACGACTAACTTCTCAGCGACATCTGCACGTGAAAGACCTATGACGAATTTACAAGATATTAGCAGATAAAAATCACTATAAAAATCCTGCAGACTAACAGAAGGTTCTGGAACAAATATTAAGCTAGATGCAAGATCAGTATGATAAAGAATGTAACAGCAAATTATATCCTAGAGGAAGGGGGAATAGAAAATCTCCGAAATCATTGAGAACTGGATAAAATATTTCACATACCTCTTGAAAACCATGGCTATATCGGACACCGATATTGTGCGAAGTTTAAACCTTGTATTGTTTTCGTATACGCTTCAATAACTATTCTGAAAGCAGTGGCAAATCTGTAGTAGGCTCTATTTGCGTCGACGGAATTTCCCTCATCCAAATAAAAATTATTATAAGTGCTGCGAGGCATGTGATTAACAAAAATTACTTCAATTTGGGAGAAAATATCTACAGGCAAATAGAATAACGCATGAGGATACTCAACTGTTAGCTATTTTTCAGTAAATGGTGGGTACTGAGAAGCCTCTTGAGGAAAAGACTTTCCGTACTGAAGCAGAGGTGTATCTGCCCTGTGCGGGCAACATACATTAGTGCGGATTGAGACGTTCAAACTAGGCCGTGCACATTAGTCATTTGGTCCAATATAAAAAAACACGTGCCTACAAAGGAGAAATTTATTCATGAGAAATATGCTGTCAGATCTTCAGCGAAAGATAACTACTGAAATACGTATTGCGAAACGAATTCCACCATGAACAAATTTTAAGAACAATTTAAATATGGAAGAATTTCAAAAATCCGTTCATGATTAAATATTGCATCACACAACACTCGTAACAGTGGGTCTCTTGTGGAGATACCACCCCACAAGAGTTCTACTGTTAAGAGCATGGCACCGGTCTCAATGCTTTGCCTGGGCAAAACCACACTGTCATTAGGCGACATAGGACTAAAAGCAGATAACCTGGAGTGTTGAATTCAGATTTACATCAGAGGGACCAAATAAGAGACGGCAGAGTGCTGAGCTAGCGTCAACCTCATGAAGCCATTGCTCTTTCATGCGAAGTTGGAACATTGGAGGCTGGTCAACCTCATGAAGCGATTGCCATTTCACATCAAGTTGGAACTGTAGAGGCTGGTCGACCTCATGAAGCGATTGCCATTTCATGTCAAGTTGGAACAGTACCGGCTAGTTAACCTCATGAAGCAATTGCTGTTTTATGTGAAGTTGGAACAGTAGAGTCTGGTCAACCTTATGAAGCCACTGCCCTTTCATGTAAAGTTGGATAAGTAGACGGCTGGTTGTGTCTCAGCGGTGGCTTGGAGTGTCTTCAGCTGAAATGCTTTGAGACTTCTAGTACGTGTACAATAGGACATGAGTGCCTGTGAAATTCATAAATTCGTCGGTGACACGGATCGAAACCGCATCCCTCTGCTCCGGAGCCGAATACCTTACCATTAAGCTACACCAAGGAACTCATCGTTGCGGCTTTGTTGACTTGACATATGATTTTCCGCTGTAGTGTGTCACATTATCTCCCTCTTAGTTTTTCTGAAGCGAAAAAGAAAATTTTTCATTAATTCCGGACGATGTGTGAAACGAGGACCACACATTTTTCAAAAAACCTAGCTGCCAGTTGATCCATTTTTCCACGTTCATGCGCCAATGTGAAAACACAACTCTGTCGGTGACGGAGATCAAATCTCATCTCTCTGCTCCGAAGCCGAATGCCTTACCATTAACCAACACTGACTGAACTCATCGCTGCAACTTTATCGGCTTGATATGAGCTACATCTCTGCCCCAAAGAATATGGACATCGTTGTCTAATATTTACATCCATTTATGTCCAGTATTCATCCCACCGGCAATGGTGTATTCCAGCAAGATAACTACCCTTCCCTCAGGTCTCATCTGGTTACTGCACGGTTAAAAGAGCATCGTAGTGAATTTGATATGTTTCAGTGGCCACCTGAAAGCCTGGATTTAAGCCCCATCAAACATCTTTTGGATAACGTGGTACAGGCTGTTCAGAAACGTAACCCATCGGCGATTAACCTGAGTAAATTAATTACAACTTTGGAGGAGGGATGACTGGCGATACCCGAAGGACATTTTCATAAGCTCGTGGGTTCCATGCCTCGTCATGTGGCTGCAATCATTAGGACAAGATGTCTTACTAGGCAGATACTTCTAATTCAATGGCACTTCAGTGTGAATGTTTGCAATCAAACTGATAATGAAAACTAAATTAAATATAAAAACACATTTTCCATTTTTGTTTCGCAAAATGCTGCACACTTCCTTAAAGCCGAAAGCGTATCTCAAATGCAGACACCCAATGCTCATCAAAACTGAAATTTTCCGGATTACTGTCTCATACAAAAGTACCTCATTATTGTTCTCCTCTTTCTGAATAGGTGTTTACTTTGATATAATGATACGAGTATGTTCACGGTAATGAAGAATGTTATCTGCTCCAGTTATCTGGTGAAGAAATGATGTTGACATTGGCTCTCGTTTTAAACTCCTTGTATCTCATTAATAACAAACATTCATATATACACGAAAACACGTATGCACATCATACGTAGTAATCTACCGAATGTTGCGATTCAGAATTAATTCTTGCATCTAAAAATACAACTGCGCATTAAATATTGAAACTTCTTGAAACTAATGCTGCCATGTTTAAGAAAATAGACTTAGATATTGTTTTACTAGGGCAGAAATATATATTCACTTCGATATCGTTTAAAATACCGCACAGAGGGAAAAAAACGGCTAAAAAGAAATGTTGCATACCAGCGAACGAAGACCTCATTTTGTACTTCCACCGAGAATTCCATTACGAGGCTTTTGAAATATCCCGTATCCTGTCAAAAGCAGACGTAGATAAATCTGCGCATTTTTGCGATGAGATAACTGATTCAGTTCTGTGACATCCTACACTTCTCGGCAAATATTGAAGAGGTACCGCAGATTCTACATTTTCTATTTTAAAACCTGTCGCCTTCGGTTTGTAAAATTTATCTCTCATTCTGTTTTCTTGGGATGTGGAAATGTACGTTTTCAGCGAGGCCGGAATAATAATAAAAGAAAAAAAGTAAACAAGAAGAAATGACTCAGGATCGCCACCATAAGGTTTAAAAATTGCCTTTCTCCGAATCCGGTTCGTTTGCGTCGGAAACAATTCTCAGAAGACTCTTTGTTATTACAGTGGCTTATGAGAAATGTACATTTCTGATTGGGCAAGCGCCAAATTCTCCTTTCAAATTCAAATAAGTAAAATATTTTCCATAACGGGGACTAATTCAGAAATGTATAAGGCAGAAGAAATATTTCATGTCAGTTGCCAAATTCCGCAGATGAAGCTACACCAGGCACTATATGACAGAGATTTTCCGGGGGGGGGGGAGTAAATTTTCGTTTTAAAAATCTGTCCTGAAATGTCAGAAATTATTTCTTTAAGATAAAATATTTAATTAAGTAATTGTTACGCCAGATAGTACATTCCCGTAAAAATTCTAAAATCTTCATCTAAGTAATAATGAAATAAAATTGTGGGAAAATTACGGAGGTACACCCGTGATTCAGCATCTATTTCGATCTTTGTAATGCTGTCGTACTCTGATGTTATAACTCATACTGTGACGACTAGGGTGTTTTGAAAACGGTGAGATGCATTCTTTGCGACTGCATGCCCAGCGCGTAGGATAAAATATTCCCGATTTATATTTATTTTAATCATACGTATAAGGGCTTAATGATTGTAGAAATATAATTTTTAAGGTTGATGATTTAAGTCTATCCGTTTAACCCAGAGGTGGGGATTTTTTTTTCATGTTGGAAGGCCGCATTAACCCTGTAAGCGATCGACGTACTTGAACCAAAAATTGTCCTAATTTTCCTGCACGCCTCAAACAGAAGTGTTCCCATAGTGACTGGGTTATACCAAAAACTACGTCAAAACAATTTTTCTTCTTTCATCTCAGGAGTATGGAGTATAAATTTGCGGCTGGTTGTAAGTGCTCGCTTGCAGTCCTAACTCTTCAACTATGTAGTCCGATTCCCTTATAGTCCTTTATTCTCTGTTGCATTACCCAAGGAATGATTCGGAAGTCGTAGTCCCCTGGACACGGACATCATGCAACTGTGTGGAAACAAGTTATTCAAGCATATTTTCCTATCTTTCTTAGGTTCGTCGCTCTTTTCTTAGCATCCTTAGCCGGACAGATAAACAGACAGGAAAGATTAATGACAATACGACCACCAAATGACCACTTAGAATAATAAACATAAGGTAAAAGCAACACTTTCTGGTACGCAGGTTCACTCGTTTCTGTCGCCTTTAGCTTACTTCTCAGACAGCGAGTATATTAATTCGAGCTGATTTTAGCCTATTTTGTTAACCCCGAGTTGATTCTTTCCAGCCGGATAAAGGGTTAAGTTAGCTGTAATTTAATAAGGGCTAGCGTGCTCATCTCATTATGTCGACACGCCCAAGATTACGTTACCGTGGCGTCCACGTTATAGCCCCACCCCCTCTCACAGCCGATAGAAGTATAAGTTTTGTTCCTAAGAACGTTCCCGAAAACCGATACTGGGTGAATGGACGAAATCCTCCCCGCTTTTCTATACGTAATTATTTGAGAATCAGGAGGATAGGTCGAGACCGCTGAAAAACTCAAAATAGGAAGTGCTAATGTCCTAAAAATTACAGGAGGACCTGGTAAAACTCAAGTTTATTGTAAATTATCTGAAGTTGGAAAGTCAGTTTGTCTGCCGAGTCGCTGCCTTTTGGTCGCTGATTAAAACGACCGTTAACCAGTGAAAAACTCGTAACTCGCCAACGTAAGCTTGGCGTCTCTATACTGACGTTATTTTCTTGAACTTGGGAGAGAGCCTTTTCCGTATGAGACAAGACCTGTATCCCCGTAAACTTCTAGTTCCGTGTCGTATGAAACTCAGCTCCGATCTCCGTCTTCGCTGTTTCGGAAAACTATCCCTTTCTAGATATTTCGAGAAAATTCGTGAGAATCTCTGGCTGTGAGACTTATATCACGGCTAACGCTAACTTCGCTAAATACTTCATCCCCGTTCAGTACTCGACTGAACTACGGAACCCTTACCGCCCGGGTCCGCCCGCTCTCGAACTCTTTCGAGCTGCGCCTACCAGAAAACTTACTTCTCCGCTCACCGAACACAAACTCAGTAACTAACTCTCTCATGCGTCTCTCTCTCTCTCTCTCTCTCTCTCTCTGCGGCTGGTGCCTACATCACGATGGCCAAGCGGTTTTTTTTTGGTCCTTCGGTAGATAGTTGGCGCGTTTGATTCACCTCCATTAGGGGCTCTCTTTTGGACAGACTTAACTTACCGAAAAGTACAGAATCGCATCGAGTACAATGGTACACTGCTAAATGTACGCAATAAGTAATGGGCAACCTTCTAAACATCTTGGCCTCTGCTCTACGTGAAAAATACTTGGCGGATGTCGTTTGCTTAACGCTGATGGTTTTCTTGTTTGAGAAAGGCATCTCACTTTCTCGAGCATGTGAATTGAAGGCCTTCTTTGTAACATCCAAATAACTTCGAAAAATGTTCTAGAACTATCTATTGCTTCTTCGTCCACATGGACCACGTTTTAAGTTATATTAATAATTATATATATATATATATATATATATCATCATCATCATCATTGTCAACCATTATCAATCCACTGCTGGACGAAGGTCTCCCCAAGTTTCCTCCACAACGGTCTGTCTTGTGCCAGTCTCCTCCATGTCACCCCTGCATACTTTCGAATTTCATCCACCCATCTCCCATGTGGTCTTCTTCTGGGTCTTTTCCTGTCCCTTGGAATCCAATCTAAAATTTCGGCTGTCCATCGATGATCTGTCCTTCTGGCAGTATGTCCAGCCCATTGCCATTTCAGGGATTTAACTCTGATCATGATGTCTTCCACTCTTGTCATTTTTCGGATCCACGAGTTCCTCTTCTTATCTCTCCTGGTTACACCAAGCATGCACCTCTCCATGCTTCTTTGAGTTGTCTGCAGCCTTTGTATGTCTCTTTTAGTTAAGGTCCACGTCTCTGCACCATACGTAAGCACTGGAAGGATGCATTGATCAAACACTTTTCTTTTAAGACATAATGGCATATTGCTCTTGAAAATTATGCTGTTTCTTCCAAAAGCTCTCCAGGCAAGTTTTGTACGCCGATTAATTTCTTCATCAATGTGACCCTCACTTGATATCTGCTGTCCAAGATAAACGTACGTGTCTGTTATCTCCAGCTTTTCTCCATCAATCGATAAATCTTCATTTCTTGTAAAAGCATTGAACATCACTTTTGTCTTCTGAAAGTTCATTTTTAATCCCACTTCTTTACTCTTGTCAGCAAGTTCCTGGATCATACTCTGCAGCTCTGATGGGGTAGTTGCAAAAATGACTACGTCATCAGCAAAACGAAGGTGGGTTAGATAATCTCCATTAATCTTTATCCCTTTGTTTTCCCAGCTCAGCGACTGAAAAACACCCTCCAATGTGGCATTAAAGAGCTTCGGAGATATGGTGTCACCTTGTCTCACTCCCTTTCCAATTTTTATGTGTGTTGTATTTTCAAACAGCCGAATCTTTGCACTTGCATTTTCATAGATGTTATTAATAATATTAATGTATGCATCTTCAATACCGCAGGTTTTCAGAGCCATTGTAACTGCTGATGGTTTCACCGAATCAAAGGCTTTTTCATAATCGATAAAAGCCATGCACAATGGAAGTTCATATTCCCTGGATGTGCTCATCATAAGTCCATTTAACACACATTAATTTGACATTATATAAACATGATGTTCTTATCATTGGTCCATTAATGTATGACTTTCCTGATTATACAGGCATAATGTTGAATTAATAATTTATCGTGCATAAATAATGTTCCTGCTCTCACAGCCTCATTCATGAAACGTCAATTAGATATACGTTCTTCAAAATGTACATTTTTTGTAAAAATCTCACTATGCATAACTAAGTTCAAAAAATTAAAAAAAAATGTTAATTCAAGAGTTAACTAGCCTTTCAACGACTGTTGTGACTGCTTTTTGTTGGGAAGCATTTGAATATTTCGTTGCAACATGAAGGTCCGTACTTTTAGCTGAACCTCTGGATGGGTATCCATCATTTGTGACATTAAAGGCGTCTTGATTTGAGTTAGGTAGAGGAATGTGGATTCGCCGCAAAAAAGGGTTGAAAAAGCAGGAAAGCAGTTTTCGTGCATGTTGCCGAAGGCGTGGGTATTCTATTGCATTTTCCCATATTGCAAGTGCATATTTCTTAGCGTCAAGTAAGGACTTAAAAATGTCATATTCTGAGAGCTCAATCAGTTCCACCTGTAGTTCTTTATGAGCTATGTAGGTGAGATTAAAATGCTGATTTGAGTGTGATGTCATGATTCTTTAAGTCAGTGAACCTTTCATTGTATTCTTCAATTAAGAATTCTATAACAGCCACGTATTCTTCAAATGGTTCGTATGAATCCTCCTGCTCATCAATTATCTTTGCTAACTGGGGAAAATATCCATCCGAAATTTCCTTTTGAAGTAATGTTTTAATTGTGGCCCTCAGTCGGGGAACATTATTTTCTTGAATCTTCTTTTAGCCTTTGGTATTTTAAATACAGTCATATTATGATTAAAATAAAAATAATAAAATACAAGAACAAAAAAAATAAAAAAAGATTTGTTCGGCAAAATTTGGATTCACTCAAAAGGCTCCACTTCATGGCTTAGAACGCCCCCGGTTTCCCATCCCTGGTTTAACCCTTATATAGGGCGACCAATAAGATCCATGCCCAACATGCAATGACGAAATTGGTCTTTGAAAACACACTTTTGTTTTTCCACATAGTCTTCCTTGACGTGAACACTCTTGTTGTACCGATCATGGAATTAGCGAATCCCCGCCGAAAATGTTTTATCTGTCTCCTCAAACTAAATCTTTGTTGCCTCCTTCAGTTTAGAGGCAACCATAAAACAACTATCCCGCATATATTTTTCATTAGTTTTTTAGAGAGGAAGAAATGCCTAAAGGCGAGGTCAGGTGAGTAAGGGGAGTGTGGAAGCTGTTGAGAGCCAAATTTTGTCACAGCCTGCATGAAAACACCGGCGGAGTGTATTGGAGCATTGTCCTGGAGAAGCAGAACACCCCGTGATAACTTTACTTGCCGTGTACTCTTGATGGCTTTACGCAATTGTCGCCTGCATAACATGATGCATTCATAGTCCTTCCATGAGGCAAGCAATAATTTAACAACTCTTCTGAGTGACAAAAAAAAAAAAAAAAACGTGGCCATAATCTTACCTACAGATGGTTGTGTTTTGTACTTTTTAGATGGTTGTGGTGATCCATGATGTTTCCACTGCATGCTTTCTGGCTTAGTACCAGGGTCCCCATGCTGAACATACATCTCATCACCAGGCACAATGCAGGAATAGAAGTCATCTGGATAGTGGTTGAAGTGGAACCCGACTTGCTTCAGGGTGATCATTATTAATCACAGGTCGTAAACATTCGAGGAAGCCATATGGCACAGAATTTTGACATCCCTAACGTCTCATTGAAAATGGTTCAAACACCGCATTAAGTCATTTCTGCCCAATAAATCCACGGCACAGTTTTTAAGGTTCGCTTTCGTTGGTACCGCAGTTTAAAAAGTCATTTAAAGAATGTAATGTAATCCTTTCATCTTCCCAATTCGTTTGGTATTTCACTGAAACTCAGATCTCCAAGACATTCTGAGAAGAGGGGTAAATGAAGAAGAAAGTTTCCTTAAGACAGTCGAAACTTTACACTCACAGTCGAAAATATAATACGTTATCTCCGGGACCTCCGTGCTCTGCTGAAGTCCGAATGGGCACGTGTGTTTGGAGAATATTCCAGGGTTACATTGTGTCTACGCCACGCCGTCTCACCAGTGTGATCTTGGGCAAGGGTGGTTATTGCCCATTATTAGGTGGCTGGTCATATTATTCTGATACTACCGTGTATATATCTTACTTATATAATGCTGTTATGGTTTTCATTTTGTTGTGAAAATACTTGATTGAAAAACGTGTATTCTTGTGTCTACGTATTTTCATAAGCGACCGTTCTCGTAAAATAAACGAAACTGAAAAAAATAAGGGTTTTTTTTTTCGCAATTTTATTAAAATAATACGTTTACATTTCCCCTTGCGATGTATGTTATCCATTGCGACAGTTGGGCCACCCATATGTGCACCTCTGAAAAATATCAGGAATAGGCCGACGACCCAGAGGGAAACATTATAATTTAGATAGTTATTTATGAATTATTTATCGTCGAAATCTTAATTATGGGTCAAGAGAACTTAGCATATGAATTTTACCAATCAAAAATAAAGAAATTCCTCTGATATCCATAAAATACTCATTCAACTTCAGGACTGGCACAAGACAACAATTAAATAACAGAAATAACCAAAATGAAGATCTCTAATGAAAAATACAGAGGAAGGAGAAGTGGCGTAAAATTAATCGCACCCATTGTTGGTTAGCTCTAAGGCTGACTGCAATATTACAGCCTGAACGATATTCCATTGGCATGTATTGTCTGGCCTTCTATAGTTCTCAGTCGATGCAGTTCTCCATAGGCTCACTGGAGACAAGGTAATCATAAACAACGTCCAGCATAATATGTAAAGTTGCTTAGAGGCGTGTCCTGAAGATATATCCATATTTGACTCACAACCACTCATGCTCGGTGCAAAAACAATCATTTTTGATGCATTCACATCCATATTGGATGCACGTCAGAATTATAATTTATTGGATGCACGTTAGAATTACAATTTATTGGATGCACGTCAAAATTATTCATATTCGGTGCACAAACAATCATTTTTGATGCACTCACATCCATATTGGATGCACGTCAGAGTTATTTAAATTTTGGTGCACAAACAATTATTTTTGATGCACTCACGTCCATATTGGATGCACGTCAGAATTATAATTTATTGGATACCCGTCCGAATTATTGTACGGTGCACAAACAATAATTTTTGTTGCACTCACATCCATATTGCATGCACGCAATTATGTGACTCTTCGCTCACATGTATGTTCATCCATATTGAATGCACGTCAGAATTATTCATTTTCGATGCAAAAACAATCATTTTTGATGTACTCACATCCATATTGGATGCACGTAATTATGTGACTCTTCGCTCACCTCTATGTGCATCCATATTGGATGCACATCAGAATTATTCATATTGTTAAAGCGCTCCCTTATACTATTCAAGACTCCGCTAGACATCAAGTAGCTAGAGCCATCAAGACTATTCATAACCAATTTAGTAATAATCATGCACATAAGAAACTCAAATATGAACTGGATCAACTTAGACAGCTGCGTCAAAACCCCGATATCTCCATAATCAGTGCGGACAAGACCTCCCAAGTTATTATAATGAACAGAACTGATAACATTGATAAAATGAACCAGCCAATTGCAAATATTCCACATACCATCTGCACCCGTGATCCCACTAATGCTACCGTTTCGGCCCTCTCCAGGTTAAAATCTTCAGGCCTACTTCCTGCAAATATCACTAAAGCTATGCACCCACCACCTAGACCCCATGTTGCCGAATTATTTGGAAAACTTAAAACCCATAAAACAGGTAATCCCGTACGCCCTCTCGTTTCGGCCTATGCAAGTCCAACTAGGCCCCTCGAGGGAGCATTGGCAAAATGTCTAGTTCCATTAACCACTTCACCCATATTCTCGGTGTACAGTTCCGCTCAGGCGTTAAATAAAATACATTCTGTTACACCATCTAGCTCGCAGTTTATAATGGTCTCACTCGATATCATTTCCTTATGCCCTAACGTACCTGTACCTGCTGTCCACCATATCATTGAAGAAATGTTGTCAGCCCACGGAACTTATACCCATAATGAAATTCAAGGCATTGTTAATGCCTTAAGACTAGTGTACAACAGAACACTTTTTCGATTTAATGAAACTATTTACCGTCAACGGTAAGGTGCCCCTATGGGGTCACCCCTCTCAGCAGTTCTATCTGAGTTGTTGTTACAAGACCTGGAAAACGAAGTCCTCACAAACGTTCATGTGAAACCTATTTTATACCTGAGATACGTGGATGATGTGCTTTTGTTTTGGCAGTCCACCCTTGAAAGCCTTACCGAGTTCACCACCTTGTTGTCTACAAAATACAGTTCCATAAAATTTTCTACAGAATTCGAGACCAATTATGCATTACCCTATCTGGACATCTTGTTGGAAAGAAACCCTAATACGAACGAAGTAACTCACTCTGTTTATAGAAAACCAACTGCAACAATATCTATGATTCCCTATAACTCCTACCACCCACTCAGGCAAAAACTCTCAGCCCTTCACTTTATGTTTCACCGAGCAGTTACACATTCAACCTCAACCGATCAAAGAGACCTAGAAGTTGCAAAAATTATGGATATTGCAGCATTATATAATTATCCATATACCACAGTTAATTCCATAATGCGCCTTGTCTTTAATGCATCATACTCAACATTACTAAGAACGAGACCAACCACTTCATACGTCGGCAAACTACCGTACGTCCCTGCTGTCACAAATATCCTAAAACACGCATGTCGTCCATTTAATTTTGATTTTGGCATAAAAACGTGCAACATTCTCGCCCATATTAAAAATGACAGGGATCAGATTCCCTATGGTTCCAAATTCGGTCTGTACGCAATCCCACTAAAACCTATGAATGCTGATGTAACCGACCAGATAAACATAGGTTCGACCCGTCGCAATATTAATTTACGTGTCTCTGAACATAGATACAATGTTAAAATATGCTCCACCTCCACCGCCCTTTCAAGACTATGCCTGAAGGGTCAACACCAACCTATCTGGGACGATGTTACTATGTTACATACGCCGACTACCTGTTCATCTATCCTCCTGTTAGAAAGTCTATTGATACATAAATATAGGGCAGAATGCTGTAACGACGATACCCCTATCATTATACCGTTGCCATGGAAACTACTTTGTAACTATTACAGCGAAAGAGACAATACCGGCTGCTCTAATGAAACGACATGATTGTGTAGTGAGCATTCCAAAACATACTGTTTCGTCAGTGTGCATACTATATAATACAGTATATACCCTCCCAGGGCATAATGCAACCACACCATCTGATGACGGGTCCACAATGGACTTGAAGGAGCTCATGTTCTAATGTATATATAATTTTAACCGTAATTTTTTAAAATCGTGTAAAGACAGCAAACTGTGTTCTTAGTATCCTTCAGCACGAAAAATTGACTTCCTATGGTTTATTCATATTCGATGCACTTCAGAATAATTCATATTCGATGCACAAACAATCATTTTTGATGCACTCACATCCATATTGGATGCACGTCAGAATTGTTCATATTCGGTGCACAAACAATAATTTTTGATGTACTCACGTACATATTGGATTCACGTCAGAATTTTAATTTATTGGTTGCTCGTCAGGGTTATTCATGTACTGTGCACAATCATTTTTTGTGTACTCACATCCATATTGGATGCACGTAATTATGTGACTCTTCGCTCACCTGTATGACAGCACGTCCATTGAAATCACGTATTGAGGGCAATAGAGTTGGGAGTCGAACCCTACCTCACTTTAAGCACATGCACACGCACAGATTATTATGATAGACTCCTTAGGCAGGGAGTTCAGTGATGTTGAGTGCTTCTCCATGCGCATGCATGTCGAGATCGGCTGTTGCCGCTGACTTGACAGGATAGGGGTGGGGTCTCCGTCCAGGCATATTAGCTCACTTCCCACAGGTAAAGGTGAGTTTCTACAATTCTCAGGTCTTCTACTTCTCAGCCACTCCTGTCTAAGTTAATTCCGTCCCTTTACGGATTTCCAGAAGGCTACTTTATAGTTACGATTCAACATTCCAGTAAAGAATTAAGATCTATAAATGCGAAGAATTTCATGTTGTCCGCTGCTGTGATGCCAGAAGTCGCCTATCAAGACATGATTTCCTAAGGAAATTATTCCGTATCTCTCCAGTCTTGCGTGCAATCATTCCCAAAAAAGAGCTATCTCCAACCTCCTTTTTCTTTTTCACTTTGTGAAACAACAGAACCTCATTCGACCCATTAATCCCCGCTACACAACTTCTGCATCCGCACGAAGCGAAGCTGACTGCTTTGCGTAAGTTTTCCTTTGAAGCCTGTCTAAGGAAGGAAAAAGTCAAAACTGAAGTTTTTCGAAACTGCAGATTTTAATAAAAAGAGAAAGGTTCGAAGCTGACATTTCTGTATAAAAACAGGATTTACGGCCGCGGAAAAACTATTCAAACTTTGAATGTTATCTTTATTAGAAATCAAAACAGAAGTTTGTTAAATATAGGAGACCTATCGTCATTTTGCTGCGCGTTATCTTCAGGAATTTTATGTGAATTCACACAACTCAACTTTTTGTGTGTCTGGAACAGCATTTAAAACCGCGGTTCTTAAATAGTTGGATACATATCGTGTGACGATTGTCAAATATATTTTTGGTGAATATTTAGAAATGTCGACCAGGTGGGTAATTTCTGTGCAAATCACTGCAGAAAAGAGACAGCATGGCAAGGTTCTGTTTCAACACAATTTGTCTAATTGCGTTGAATCGCTTTCGATATTACAAAGGAATGTCCTTGTCAAATGTTCACTTGAAATTCTTCCACCAAGGGAATTTTCTTGTCATTCTGCAGTTTTCTTTTGCATTACTTGCATATATTTATACACTACTGTTTGTGAAAATTGCAACACCAAGAAACAAGCGTGTTATTCAAACGAAATTTGTATCACAGATTCTTCAGTTACAGGAGATACCTTATTACATTTGTAAAGGTATACAAGATTTTTTCGCTTCATAGCTCAGTATCATATCAAGCCAGTCGAGCAAAAATAGCAACTTCTACCTGGTGTGGCACTGAATCAAATATGTTTTTGATAACGTCCTGTGGAATAGCTTACCAGGCTGCTTCTGTGCGAGACCAGATTTCATTTATGGTGACTGCTGGAGTAGCTTGACGGGCCAGTCTCTTAGAAATCATCAAGATGTGGTTTTATAGTGGACATATCCGATGGACGTGCGGGCCAGGAGGTGGTGTCCGTAGAGCATGGAAGAGGTATTGGACATTCCAGGCCGCATGTGGCTTAGCATTTTCCTGTTGGAATACAGCGCCAGCACAACACTGAAGGAAGAGTGTCACCTTTATTTCTAAAGCATCCCTAATGTACCGCTGGCTGTTAAGGAATCCCTCAAATCGTATCAAGCGAGATCGCGAATGGATCCCAGTGGCGTCTCAAACCATGATGATTCCATTTGGGTGGCTGCAAAATTTACGAATGGATCCCAGTGGCGTCCCAAACCATGATGCTTCCATTTGGGTAGGTGCAAAAATTACGAATGGATCCCAGTGGCGTCCCAAACCATGATGTCCCAAACCATTTGGGTCGCTGCAAAATTTACGAATGGATCCCAGTGGCGTCCCACACCATGCTGCTTCCATTTGGGTCGCTGCAAGTTCACCACGATGTATATAAACACGTATGCGACCATCATTTTGCATCAAGCTGAATCGTGGCTCGTCAGAAATCACGTCCTGTTGCCAATCAGGGCGCCAGTGTCTGTGTTCAAGACCCCATTGAAACCTGAAGCGCCTGTGGTTGAGAGCCAAAGTAATGGGAAGCAATGGGCTGTTAGTAACCAGTCCTGGGTTACTTTGCACAAGAAGTCCAACTCTGCTAGAGGACAAAGCCTGACCTGTCATTGAGCTCCGTTGCTGTGCCAACAGCGCGCTGTGCGATTGGTCACAGTCATGCGATAGAGGTGTCAAACTTCCAGTGCAGTGGCGTGATTTTGCTGTCCATTTCCCGAATTTCTGTGCGTTCGATCGTCATCTGTCCACTGACGTCACGTTTCCGTCATTGTACCGGCGTTTCGTACCCTACGAGTGGGAATTTCCCGGTAGGAAAATCCAGTTTCTCTGATTCCAGACAGTCCTTCTTCGCTCAAAGTCCGTTAGGTGTTCATAATGCGACCTTCTTCAGCGACGGGGTATATTGGGACACAAGAAGCACACTTTCGACTTAATGGCGGCTCTTTACTGATGACAACATCTCGTTTTCTTTTTTCTTTTTTTTTTCTTATTGGAGGTTTAACGACCATTGTGAGCAACTCAATGGGCTATAAGCAGTCGCCCGTCACTACTTGAGGGTCACTGGTTCCAGGGAAGGGAGAGAGCCAGTGCCGTAAGACAAACACAACATCCATTTCTCATCGGAATTCGAACCCGGACCCCTTTCTGATTAATGATCAGAGGCCATCGCTTAGACCACTGCGCTACCGGGACGGCCATCTCGTTTGAGCCAGCTCTTTAGGCTTCACTTACATCCATCACACGCAGTACACAATACCTTCTATACTTCATACTCAATCTTCTCACGCAGACACTCTTGAATCAGATCCTCCAATGATTTCCTTGGCCCTCCTCTGCCTTTCCTTCCTGCCACTTGGGCTAAAAAGACTTCCTTAGTAAGCATCTCGTCACTCATTCTTTTAACATGGCCAAACCACTGAAGAATATTAGCCTCTACCTTGCTAACAACATTTTGCTTTATATTACCCAACTGCAACTCATCTTCATTTCTCACACAATCCAAACATGTCATGCCACACACACACACACACACAGAGTAAGTAATGCATTCCTCCAGTACACAAATGGCTCCTATGTTTCTTCTGTAGCACCCAGGTTTCAATGCCGTACATCAGAGTAGGAACAATTACACTTTCATACACAGCCATGTGGGACTCTCTTGAGAACCCATTTTTCTGTGAAAACCTCCTAAATACCTACGACCGGACAGTTCAGGGGCGCTGCTCCAAAACAGCATTCATATTTTCTCTTAGATTTTAATCGTTTGCATGTCCCAACCTGTTGAACATATCGTGTACGTTTCAGGGTAATACCATGAGTCCTTCATGTGTGTTGCAATTTTTATAAATAGTAGTGTATTTCAAAAACCGGATGTCTTGTAGATACCATGTATTAACATAACAAAGACGGCTCGAAACAAAACCACTCAATCCTAAGCAAGAATAAAAGTTGTAAACTGCATCACGGTTCTGTAACCTATCAGATCAGATCAGATCATATGTAGAATATTTTAGGAAGGGAGTGTCTGATCCCAATTCTTAAACAACCCTTAAAATTAGGAAGCTAGGAGATTTGAGCTAGAGTGCCCGATAGGAAAATAACAGGGGAGCGAGGTAGAAAGAGGGAGGAAGACACCTTTATTTATTACCGGGGGCCAGTACCCGGGTCCCGATGGCTGAACGTTGTCCTTTTGACGCACGGCGGATATTTAGTAGTTCGCGCATTCGTACCTGTCTGGGATCGAACCTGAGGTTTTCTCCGCGGCAGTCACAAACGTTGACCACTAGGCCACCCGCAGCCCTGGAATAAAAAGTCCTGTAACACTTATATCTATATAGGGTTTTATATAAAAAACAAAACATTAACGCAAAATACTTGAAACAGCAACGAACTTTGCATTGTAATTCAACAACACGTTTTATTCCAATTTAATTTACTGTGATAAAAAATATTGCTGATACAAGGTCTGGCAAAATAACCGCCACGGAATGATATATCCACTACTTCAGCTTTGGCAATAAAAAAAACATTTCAGTAACCGTTTTCGTTTTTTTCCAGCAACTGTGAGTGGCATCTGTGCTTTAACTACACATGGGAAACGTTTAGGAACCAGTTTTATCGTAATGATTTCCTGGAGGAAAGCGCCGGAGAGAACTCTTCTGTAAGAAGCTAAGCACAAATGCTTAAACACGATTTTAGCAGAATTTTTATTGATTTAACAATTAATTTCTCCTAAATCTTCCGCAAATCATCATTGAGGCTCCAGACCTTAATAAAAATGTCATGGTAATTTATAAATGATCCAAAACAGAAGGCTAAATAAGAAGAAAACAGAAAGAAAAACTAGTGTATATCAGTACAGAAAAAAACCTCAATAATCACCCTTCTTCAATTTGGATATTTATCCCTCACAAATTTCGGACACCCCGTGGTTATGATTAGTTGAGCGATTATCATTTGACTGCTCAGAAATGGATATAAAATAGAGAATAAAGAATTTCAGTGAGAATGGCTCATTAATTTCACAGAAAGTTCGTGCTTACGAAATTTGGTCATGAAAAAGTTTCTTAATATTTTTGTTCTCTGTGAAAACCATGAGCTGTATTCAAAGCAAAATACATTTGAAATTAGAAATAATGCTGATAAAAACTCAGATGCGACATTTTTTTGTTTCCTTTTAAAATGTGGTAAATTCCATAAAAGTTTTGCTTAAACGTTTCGTGAAAGTGTTTTGGGCCTCCAGAAGAAAAATTGTGCATACAGCTATATTAAAAATATCGAAGTATAAATAGCGCTAAAAATAGCAACAGCTTTGATAAACATAATGGCAATATATTGACTGCAAATACTAATCAAATACCGCCTTCTTCTGTGTATAAAACGCAAGTTTTATTAACTTTACCATCGAAATGTGCCCCAAATGTAATGTATAACAGCGTGCTTCACTCAGGGAATTCATTAGTAAAATACTAGTACTTGCGCTTTTCATTGTTTACGAAAGAGGAGTGGAAGAGTAGATTATGCGTACACTGTAAAAAATTAGTGGTGTGAATTCATTGTTTACGAAAGAGGAGTGGAAGAGTAGATTATGCGTACACTGTAAAGAATTAGTGGTGTGAATTCATTGTTTACGAAAGAGGAGTGGAAGAGTAGATTGTGCGTACACTGTAAATAATTAGTGGTGTGAGTTCATTGTTTACGAAAGAGGAGTGGAAAGGTAGATTATGCGTAACCCTGTAAAGAATTAGTGGTGTGAATTCATTGTTTACGAAAGAGGAGTGGAAGAGTACGAAAGGAGTGGAAGAGTACGAAATTCATTGTTTACGAAAGAGGAGTGGAAGAGTTTCATTGTTTACGAAAGAGGGGTGGAAGAGTAGTTTATGCGTACACTGTAAAGAATTAGTGGTGTGAATTCACTGAAAAATCCTGAAAATAAAGTGAAGCAAAGTTGCCAGTTGGTGTGTCTTTTAACGAAATTTCCGTTTTTAAAAGTTTCCGTTTCTTCTGACTTCCGTATTTTGACAGTTTTCCCGTAGTCAATCATTCACACAGAAAAACGGAATTTTTTTTACGTTTCGAGATTTTTCCGTTTTACACAGAAATTTCAAAAAATCTCTAATTTCGACATATTTCGATCCTGCCTTGTTCGGCTTCGTTTGCAAGCGTGCGTACTATCGGTTCAGCCAGAAAAGCCACTCAAATGTCGCCACGTATCAGGTTGAACTCTAATCGTGGAATGGTGAAATGATTTTTGCTACTAATGCGGGTGAATAAGTAATTTTACTTTCTGTTAGAGCTGATTTTTTTTCTGAATAGATTCGTAAGAATTTAAGTTTTGCTGTAGCAAAACGTATTGCAAATTCCGTAATTTATTCATCGTGATTTTTCGGAGCAACAGAATGCTTTGGAACTCGATATTCTTTTAAACTGACAGTGAATTATCTTTAAAAAAATCAGTGTAATTTTTACAGTATTATTTTATAAAACTTCTACATATAAATTTACACTCGATAGCTATGACTGGTTTTGACTTTTGGACATCCGAAATTGATGCATGGACATCCTACAATCACCAGTAATATAATTTAAGTATCCGGTTCCTTAGGGTAACAGTATACAAAACTTGTGCACAAGATGTGGAAGGATGTATATCCAGTGCCCCAATAACATAAATTCCACGAGATATGCTATCGATAATATCCGATCTTGCTACACAGAACTTCAAAAGCAGATTCTCTGATATTCGACCGAAACTTAAAAGTTATTCAAACAGTAAATATCCCCACAAATGGCGTCTATTACCGGAAATTTCTGGCATATGGATACAAAAATAGTGAGGAAATAATTTCGCAGTTAAGAAAGGAAATGCGGAAAGGATTCCGGAAATTTAAAATTTTGCTGGCGTACGAAAAATCCATGAAATTTAGCGTTACTTCAGTCATTTCACGGAAAAGGTTGTGACAGAAATATGCTTCGTTAATTCTCAAAAGAAATTGCGGAAAATGGCTCGTGAATTAAAAAGAAAAAAATTCTATAGTTTCTATTGTATCCAAATACTAACCACATACTTGACTCTTAGGTGTATAAAAGGCAATTTTTATGTATTTAGCTCAATAATGCTGTATTACGTGGAACTAAACGTTAGGGATATGACGAATAGAAATTCGTTGCATTTCTGTTTCACACGTTTGTCCAATATAAAGAAACAACACTCCGGATTACTATTTGGTGTATCATGTATAATCATCATCATCATCATCATCATCATCGTCAACCATTATCAATCCACTGCTGGACGAAGGTCTCCCCAAGTTTCCTCCACAACGGTCTGTCTTGTGCCAGTCTCCTCCATGTCACTCCCGCATATTTACGAATTTCATCCACCCATCTCCCATGTGGTCTTTTTCTGGGTCTTTTCCTGTCCCTTGGAATCCAATCTAAAATTTCGGCTGTCCATCTATGGTCTGTCCTTCTGGCAGTATGTCCAGCCCATTGCCATTTCAGGGATTTAACTCTGATCATGATGTCTTCCACTCTCGTCATTTTTCGGATCCACGAGTTCCTCTTCTTATCTCTCCTGGTTATACCAAGCATGCACCTCTCCATGCTTCTTTGAGTTGTCTGCAGCCTTTGTATGTCTCTTTTAGTTAAGGTCCACGTCTCTGCACCATACGTAAGCACGTATAATAATGTCCACTATATAGCTCTCAAAGGGGCAATAAGACGACTTGCGCTACTGATGCGTCTGAATGGGTTAAAGTTTCCCGCGACACAGTTAACGGCGTGGTGATTGTGAACTCTTTCAACAAGTTTAGAATCATTCGGATGGATTCGAAGAAAATGCTTTATCTGAAGGCAGACGAAACGAAAATTCTTATTATAAACAAGAATTTCCGGAAGACGGAAGATTGTGACAGTGTTTTTGATGAATTTCAAGAATGAGATAAACCATGAATTATAAATTTTCACTAGGTGCCAAACATTTGTAGGTGTCAGAGGTGTCTCTCAGCGGAAAAACACAGCAAATATTCACGAGGCGTTGGAAAACAGCTTAAAAACAATGCAAGGTATTGTTATCTAAATGCAGGTAAACTAGTATGTGATAAAAATTATAATTTCATTTTCCGACGATAGTAACAAAACAACAAATCCCAAATCCGAGTGTTACGATGAGGTTTGCACGAAAAGCATCAGCTAGTAGGGGATTTTTGGCAATGAAAAAACTTTTAGTTCAAGCAATCACATACAACCGCATTAGTTTGGATTGAAAATATGAAAACAGACCGTACCATCATCAAGAGCGGAGTCAAGCATGCATGTGTACTACAGCTTCTCCTGCTTAATCTATAATCTGACACCATACTGAAAAGAGCTTTGGACACCAGAGGAGAAGAGATATCTATTAATGGAAAAAGATAAATAGCTTAAGGTATGCTGATGACACGGCATATTTTGCAAATAACATGCAAGACCTACAGACCTTACTAAATAAGTAAAAATGAAAGAATGTGCCTTGAAGTAAATACCAACAAAACTAAACAGATGATTATCAGCAGTGGTCCCATTCCAAGAACAAACCTAATACTAAATGGGAAAACAAATAGAAAAAGCCAGTAAATTCAAATATCTATGCTGCTGGATAAAAGACACTGAAACAGAAATAAAATCTTGGATAGAAATGGCCAGACAAGGTTCCTTATAATGACGTCTTTGCTATGTAATGGAAACTTAAACCTTTATGTTCTTAAATGAATGAAATGAAATACATTGAGAAACGGGATTACACCATTGTACAATACAAATTTGGATGATGTGAATCCGTTTACTGGTGCAAATATGACATATATGTTAAGTCAGATAATATCCATTAGCATACTCGGAAGCTATCCGGGAGACGCGGATTCGGCTCCCACTCCAGGACTACGAAATGCTGAAGTTTTCGGTATTATGTGACTTAACATCCATGTCATATTTACTCTAATAAACGGATTAACATCTTCAAAATTTGCACTGGATCTTCTTATTCGCATGGTGAAGTGCTTTACGGGTTGGTAAGCTGTATGGCACTGAAACATGGACGCTAAAATCAGCCACCATTAAAAGAGTAGAAGCATTTGAAATGTGCGTTTACAGAAGGATGCTGAGGATCTTTTGGGCGGATAAAGTGGCAAATGAACATTTTCTAAAGAAAAGAAAAAGGGAAGCCGCGAACTGTTAATGGAAATCAAGAGAAGAAAAACTCCATACTTTGGGCTTTTAATCAGTAACAACAAATATGAATTCACCCTTATTATTGAAGGAAAAATAGAAGGAAAAAGAAGGGGAAGAAGAAAAATAACATGGCTGGAAAATGTCAAGCAGTGGATTGGAATGAATATTGAACATATTTTCAGATCTGTAACCGATCGTAGAAGTTTTGCCAGGGTTGTCGCCATCCTCAGTCAGGATATGGCACATTAAGAATAAGTCATAGACAGAGAGCGATAACAGCTAAACAGTTTGTAAACACTGCCAACATCAATGAAAATTCATTCGTGCATTGATTTTGAGAGACACTACCATAACAGTAATTTTTCAACATATCCTCCATCACAAGGTATTACATCATTCAAGCGAATAACAATTCCTGTGATCGCCGAATGTAACAGTGTGTGGGTGAATGCGACAGAATTTTTCACCGCATGGCGTCCTTCAGTTGCGTTAGTGTAGAGGGTCTTGTCTGGTACATTTGGATTTTTAATTACTCCCACAATCATAAATCCACGGGCGTCAGATTTCGAGGCCGAGGTTGCTCTGGAATGATGTAGTGCCTGTTGATTAGTTTTTCTGCACGAAGTTTGGTGACAAGAAAGTCATTTTTCTAGATATGAATCATGAACTGGCCGCGTCATCATGCATGAAAGTGACCGTGTGCAGCAGTTTTTGACGTAGAAGTAAGTCTTTCTCCGCGCTGAGTAAGGGAAGCTCGGATGCAACGAAAACGTGTCACAATTTGAAACATTATATCTTCGAAACTAATAATCGTAGAGTAATAAATAACACATCATTCGATAGTATATAGACCACCATTTATAACAAAAGAAATTCGAACCTTCCACCCTTTAACGATTCGATACAGTAGCTTTAGAAATTTAAGTTGAACTTCGTGTGATTTTGTTTCGCCGCACGTCGTTTCAAGGTTGATAACTAGTGAATAAATAACGATAGCGATGACGTCATCCTGCATTCCGTAGATAACGGTTAGAGCTAATGGACGTATGTGGAAGACCGAAATAAAGTGGATTTAAAATTTCTTTATTCTTTCAGAGGCAGAAAAATATGTGGACAAAAATTTAGAAATGCTGCAAAAAATCCAGGGAAAATTGCTATAAGAACCGATGAAAGTTGAAGAAGCATCTAGAGGAGAACAAGAAGAATCTGAAAAGGCAATTTACGTCATCCACTGAAAGGTCATGGGAATATATGGAGCGACAAAAGTCCGCGTGACAGGATGCTTTTCACCCTAGTGCGGCTCTAGAGCCATGACCTTCCACTACAACTGCACAAATTGAGGCTGAACAGCAAGGACAGATGGAGATTGATGTCATCGATCCAAATTTTCAAATTTTCACACCGAGCATGGAATACCAATGTACATAGACACTTCGCTGGATAGTGAATGTATTACGTCGCAAACTTTTACACCGCCGATGCATTCTGAATCTGGACAAGAACAAGAGCGACAAAAAGAGTACATTAGGCCCTAGACATATCGACAAACTTATGACAAGGTAACTAAGAAGTTTAAAAACCCGATTCTGAAGAACAATTTCTTCAGAAACAATTTACGATGATACTGCGCCTCATAATTCTACTAACATTAATTTGTATTCAGCAAAAGTCACAAAGAATTATACACTATATTGACAAAGGTCGCCGGATACACCTTCAAAAGCAAATGAACGGATAACCTGCGTTGTTAAGATTCGCAGTACAGCTGCAAACGGTATAAAAACAAGCGTGCAGCTAACCACAATTATATCGCACTGTAATGGTGAATGATAATGTCGTGGCGGGAAAGAACTGACTTTGAGAAATGAAAGATTCTTGGGTGTTATATTACTGTATCGTCTATAAGAGAAACCGAGTGGCGTTTAAACATAACCAAGTCAACTGTTTTAGATGTACTGAATAAGTGGAAGACACATGGCGTTCCCGAAGCTGCAAAAAGTACCGGCAGACCAAAGAAAATCAGTGATAGAGGATGTCTAGCCTCAGGAAAGTCGTTACAGCTAATCGATGGAGTGCTGCACAAGACCTCAATGTAAGGGTGAGTACCAATGCTGGAACCTCGGTATGTACACGTACCATTCACAAATAACTTCATTCCATGGGTTACCGTACTCGGGAGGCTGCTCATAAGCCTTTCATCTCCACTCGGAATGCTACTCGTCGTTTAGCATGGTGTAAAGAACATTTACCTTGGACCGTAGTCTAATGGAAACTGGTTCTATGGACTGATTAATCCAGATACAAGATCCATCAGTCTGATGGCCGTGTGTGGTTATGGCGGCAGCCGGGAAAATGCTATTTACCACAGTGTTCCGTTCCTACGGTCAAATTTAGAGCCAGCAGTGTACTCGTGTATGGGTGTTTTTCGTGTAATGGTCCCGGCCCATTGGTTATCGTGGACAAACCTGTTAACCAGTACGTCTTCCTCAATATTCTGGAGAATTATGCCCTACCAACTCTGTGGCAATACTATTGAGCCGATCCTTGTTGGCCCCAGTGGGATAATGCAGGACTGTTACGGCGTGATTTGATGATAATTTCTTATCGTGTGTGGACTGGCCAGTACAGAGCCTTGATCTTAATCCCATAGAGCAGCTGCGGGATGAATTAAAGCGCCGCATAAGAAGTTTGCAATCAAGGTCTACTACTAAGCAACAGTTAGCAGCATAATTATGTACTGAATGGAAGCGCATACCTATCGCTGTGTTCCAAATCCTTGTCAAAAGCATATCTCGAAGGAGCAGTGCATGAATAAAGGCCAAAGGTGGATTAACACCGTGCTAATGTATGCCAATAAATGCTATGTTGTGTTTCTCTTCTAGGTGTCTGGTGACTTTTGTAAATATAGTGTATATAGTATAAGTTGCTTTTAAGTAAATAAAGTAAAATACTTCTTTCATTTTATTTCTTAAAATTTTTATATCTGAAAAAATTGAAAGGGACACAGTAGGAACTGTGCCGCAACCTACAACGAAGGGCTACGTCACCTGTCCTTCGCTGAATATTTAACGGATGTAGAATTAGTGAGATAATGTCATGAAATAGTGACAGCTGACCTAGTTCTACGTTGTAGGTTGCAGCACAATTGCTAATACGCCCTTTGACTTTTTTCCTTGCAAACATGGCATCATGATTTGATGCAAAAGTTTCTAATAGCGTTTGGCATTTACTGAGCAAGTCAGTTTTCCAGCCGTTGGGGTGGGGGGGGGGGGGCACGGCTCCTCAAAGACAGAAAGCCCAAGAATGACGGATGCCATGAATCCACACCACACCTTAATTCGTGTTGAATTGATGGGTGAAGTGCATTTTAATGGCGAGAAATGATATGCAGAGCAGGATAGGACATGCAAATGATTAGAAGTGCAGAGTCATTGCACGTGTCGGGGCTCATCAACGCCCTATGAGCAGTCGAGTGAGGGGTATAAAGAAAGGGCTGTTTAGGATATACACCAGTAGTGAATCGCAGATAGTGAGTTGTAAAAGGGTCTCCAGGATTCAAGATTGGCTCGACGACGACGAAGGGGACAATATCTCCATACGACAGAGTTTTAACGGGGACGAGTGATTAGTCTGCGTGAAGGTGCAATTTCGTACCGCGACATTGCGGCTCGGACGTATGATTGGTCTACGTGAAAGTACATTTTCGTACCACGACATAGCGTCATAGACGTGGCATAACGCTGCGACAGTGATACGTGAGTGGTGGCAGTGGACCGAGGAGAACCAGGTGCATCGACAATCCGGCAGTGGACCGAGGAGAACCAGGTGCGTCGACAATCCTGCAGTGGACCGAGGAGAACTAGGTGCATCGACAATCCAGCAGTGGACCGAAGAGAACCAGGTTCATCGACAATCCGGCAGTGGACCGAAGAGAACCAGGTGCATCGACAATCCGGCAGTGGACCGAGAAATGTGACGACACCGCGGGATGACTGACACCTCGTCCGCGTGGGAGTGATGTACTGTTCCGCATCGTCACAAGTGTTAGCACAACAGTGGATCACTGTAGCAAGTGTGTCACTCTCTGCCTTCACAGTTCGACGCTGTCTGCTGCACAGAGGACTGGTGATACGTATCCCTTTGCGGCGGAGTCCTTTTACCCCGAACTATGGAGGCGTGCTGAGTGGCAACATGGCGTGTTTTAGGACGAGTCCCGATTCAACTTAGGCTACCATGCTGGACGCATATGCATTAGACGGTATTCCGGTGAGCGCCTTCTTCTAGCATGCACTGTCGAGCGTCATACGTGCCAAATGGCAAGTGTGATGGTGTGGAATGCTATTGGGTACCATTCGCGATCTCGACTGCTACGACTTGAGGGCAATCTCAAGAGCGACCACTACATCAGGGGAGTTGTACAGGTAGAAGTCGTACCTTCCTTCAGAGCATTCTTGGAGCTATATTCCAACAGGAAAATGTACGACCACGTGTTGCCGGGAATGTTCAAGCCCTCTTCGCAGCACAGCAGATACCGCTTCTTCCCTGGTATTCACGTTCGCCAGACATGTCGCCTATTGAACATGTCTGGGATATGGTCACTCGGCAACTGGCCCATCAAAGCCCTCCAGCAGTCTGTACCAATGATCTGTAGACTCGCATACATGCCGCCTAGCAAACAACTACCGAGGACACCATCTAACGTCTTTTCGATTCAATGCCACGCCGTTTAGTATATCTTATTGTAGCTCGCGGAGTCTTCATAAAATACAAATTTTTGCAGGTAAAAATTGTTTTGTTGCTCTGAAAACTAAATCAATTATGTACAGTCATATCAGTAATGTGTGGTATAAATTTCATTTAAATCACGTGGTTGATTCCTGGTTTTGCAATTTTCGTAAACAGTAGTTTATAAACAAAATGCTCAGAACAGTTGAAGATATTCGGTTCTAAAAGGGTTTTCGAACAGACTTTTGTTCTGCATCAGAAATCTTGGGGCGTTAAGTAATACGCAGTTTCTCTTTCTTATATTATTAATTGCTTAAAGTCGAAAATATGCGTTTTTATAATCAATACTGAGCGGATTCGGCGAAATAACTACTTTTTCAATAGGGTTCTTAGAAACGCAGATGTAAATAAAACCACGTTCGTTTGTGCTCTTAGCAAAAGAATTGTTCCTTACGAAATGCAGATATCATATGCAAAGTGTTTCTCATAGCGAAAAGGATGTAATATAAAAAATTATTTTTAAAACCTCACTTCGAGAAGTAGGTATCAAAATATAATACGAATTTACGTTTCTAAGTCGGAAAATCTTTGCTTTTTTAAACCAAAGATATGTGTTCAACCTTCTTCATGGAAAATGTTTTCTGGCGAAAAAGGGAATTGTGATTCGATATTTTCAGAAGCAGTGAAATAGAATAAAATATGTATCGAGGTATGTAGTCCTGTGTATTTGCTCTACGAAGAAGAAATTTTGTGCTACGTAAAAAATGGAAGTATACGGATCATATTTCTTATATTTAAGGTTTCTCAACGGAAAAAAGTATTTCTTTTCAAATAGGACTAACAGTTATAGAGATACGGTGCACCCAGGCGAATAACAATTTCGGATAATAACAGTGATAATTTTTTCATACTTCGTGTATTTCAGAAAACATTCAATGAACGAGACGAAAAACTCGTAGACTGGATTCTACAGAAAAAAAAACCCTTGGTATTCTGATCTCAAAATCAATGCTAGCAATTGCTTAGGTTGAATCTGAGATGTGTTTGTTCTTTAAACCCAAGATAGTGGATTTGAATTTATTGAGATTCTACATGGGTGCAAAATAAATATCTTAACACATTGGGAATCTCATAATTTCTATATTATGAACTGCGTCAATGTTTCTGTAAAATGCGTTTGAAAAAGTAAAACAGTAAAACAAATAATTCAAAAGTGCTGTGATATCAAGTACTTCTGTAAACATAGAGTTCCTTTCAGAAAGGAGAATCAATTATTAGTCTGAATTCAGATGCACTTCAGAAAAGTTAACTGCATGCATTTTTTTCAATTTTTTAAGAATTTTTTTTTCAATTCCAACCTTTCGTGTTTGTTCATCATCAGTGTCCTGAAAAAGAAGAAATCTTTTATTAGGATCTTTTAATTAAAAAGTGTAAGAGTACAGAGAGAGAGAGAGATAGAGAGAGAGAGAGAAGTATACAAAATACGTATTCTAAAAATCGATGCGAAACTGAATTAATAGAAGTAAAAAAATTATAACCTGTATCTGCAGACACCACGTGCCTTCACAAGGAATTAAAAATATGTTTCTCTTTCACTGAATTTAAAAAACAACATAACACGGTTTTTCATTTAGGTTTTTAAAAGTGCTTTACGTGTTTTCTCTCAAATTTGATGCCTTTGTCTTTGGGATTCGTGCATAACTATCGAAAAAGTATTTTCCCATGTTATATGTTACGCAGAACCCTTAATTTTCTTTCAAGAAATTTTTTTTATTGCAATTAAGTATACAGCGTTTTTTATTTAACACCATTTTATAAGAAAGCCATTCAGGTTTAACATTTTTTCAAAGAAAGATAAAAAAAACATCAGTTTTTATTCCAAGGGCAATTTTTTCATAACTCTAAAAGGAAAAAGAGAAACTCAATAACAGAAATGTGTTTGGGTTTACTTTTCATTTGAATTTGTGAAGCAATGTAAATCATAAGCCAATGCTTTCGTTTTATACCGGTAGGTATTCACTACGTGATCACTGAATTATATGTCACCTACTTAATGTTTTAGATCTTCGTTTCGTTTTCATTACAGCTGCTATCCCACGTGACAGCGGTTCAATAAGATGCTAGAAGTAGTTGGAAGACATGGCTAACTAAAATATGTGCAACTAGGTAATAGCCTCTCAATAATGATGGGGAAAAATAAAATTTATGACACAGAAATTATTGACATTTATTTACTGTGTTTTTGAGTTCCACGTCAATAGATGGTGACGTTGGCTCACAGCTTTCTGAAAATTTCTCGAGCAGTCGATTATGTAATTTGATACGACGGGTGGTCTGTTTTTTATGTGTCTCTCTATTATAAAGGAAAGTAACTGCCGCCGCTGCTGCTGCTATTTTAGAAATTTCGCGACACTCTTGCTTTCCTAGCTCGCAGCGCAAAACGTATTGAACAAAAAAATATGAACTTTACATCGTTTGTAGAAAATTGCTTGAAGAACACGCTGAAATAAACCGATTTTCGATTCTAGCGATACTTCAAGAGCTATTGTATTTCAAAGTTAAGGTAGGCAAAAAAGTGCTATCAGGTCGCGTTGCGGACACACTACAGCAACAGAACCACGAAACTTTGTAGGCATGTAGTGCCATTACCGAATTTTTTCACCTCGTCGCCCTTTTTTTTAAATCTCGATTAAGTTTACGAGAAATTGAATTTCTTAATTTCACAAAATTCTATATTTCGCGATGGGATCCATTTAAACAAAACGGATATATGGTAAATTATAAATTACAACACTTTGCAATTTTTACAGCATAAACTTACAACTATCAACGCCGCCCCGGTGGCGCAGTGGTCTAAGGCGTTGGCCTCTGATCATTCTCCGTAAGGGGTCCGGGTTCGAATCCCGGTCAGGCATGGATGTTGTGTTTGTCTTACGGCACTGGCTCTCTCCCTTCCCTGGAACCAGTGACCCTAAATTAGGGACGGGCGACTGCTTATAGCCCGTTGAGTTGCTCACGGCGGTCGTTAAACCTCCAATAAAAAAAACAAACTATCATCCCTTTTTTACAGAAAGAAATTTATGAAAAAGTTATTTTCTGATTTTTAAGCATTTTTTAAAGACTCAAAGGAAAGAAACGAACTGCTCGTCTGTCTTCACGATAAGCACAGAGGAACGTTCTGGTCTCGTGACCTGCTGCCATGGTGAGGCAGAGAATTTGTTATGCATATGCTTTTTTGGTAAAGCTATCTCATTTGTTTATGGTGGACGTCAAGTAATTTTGCTTCCTATACTTCCAATGGAAAAACCTCTGTACACGTTTTCTTCAAAATTAATGCGTTTCCAAAGATGGAAGTTTGAACATCGATTAAAATAGTTTCATTTTATAACTTGGAATACTTAGTATTTTCTAAAACATAACCATAATTATGCAATCGAAAATTTGTTTGTCTACTGACGTCATCAAAGTACAGGTCGCGTTGCCTTTTTTCTGGTTCCAACACCACCAAAGGAGAAGTTATTGACTTTTAATATAATTATGGTTATGTTTTAGAAAATATTAAGTATTCCGAGTTATAATGTGAAGTTATTTTAATCGATGTTCAAATTTTAATCCTTGAGAATACACTAATTGTGAAGGAAATGTGTACAAAAGTTTTTCCATTGGAAGTATAGGAAGCAAAATTACTTGACGTCCACCTTAACGGTTTAGCATAACAGTTTACGGAAATGCTTTTTGGACCGCTTGTGTTTTCCTTAGTGGCAAATTTAGTAAGTGCTGTAAGTTTAAACGACAAACGTCCGACCTTCCAAAAAATAACGACAGTGAAAAAACTGTGAAACTTTGGAATAACAAGCCTTATTGGCTTAGACATGCAATAAGAATTGAAATTTATATGAATTTTCCAGTTTTTATTTCATGTAATATACTTGGAGATCGGGCTGCAAGGCGCGAGCGCTACTCTGCAAATGAGCGTAGCCAGGCTAGAGGAGCAGCCCCTAGTTTTGTTTAATACCTATTACGTAAACACTTCCTGGTACACAACATTTTTCGTATACACTGACTGTAAACCCTGTATCAATTTCCCCTCTTCTTTTTCCGTGAACTATTTTTATCTTGACGTCGTCAGATCGTCGTACTCTTAACGTTGTCACATACAAATGGCTAAACACCGGTTCAGGTAGTGAACCAAAATTTCTGATCTAAAGTTTTCGCATCTCTAAAGAGTTGGCCGTGTGTCGTAACGCATCTCTGACGTCATGTGAGAATAATTTGGATTAGATGACGTCACATCAGCAGCTGTGTTCTTTGATGCTATGGCAAAAAAACAAAGTCATTTTCCTCTTGATCTGTGCGCGTGTAGGTGACGACATCACCTACACGAAAAGCAAGGCGTAACATCACAAAGATTTCTTTCTCGGTTGTTGCTATGACGACTTAAAAAGTGGCACGGAGGAGGAGGACTCTAGCAAATTATATATTAGGATGTGACCTTCAATGCAGCTTTGGAGGTGATTGGTGTATCCAGACACATGGTACACCGTTCCATAGTGTCCCACAAGTGCTCTATAGGATTTATATCGGAGAGAGTTCGAAATCCGATAGATATGTTGTAAGTTGGAACTGTGTTCCTCGAACCATTCCTGCAGAGCATTGGACCTGTGTCCCGGTAAATTGTCATCTTAGAAAACACCGTCGCCATTCAGGAAAAAGTTCAACATTGCTGGGGATACAGAGTCAACAAGTAATACATGGTAGTATACACTATTCATATGTTGTCCAATATGCACCATAAAGGTCCCAGTTTCTTCCAGGTAAAGATGCACCGCATTGTAAAACCGGCTCAGCCGGCTTGCGCTGTGGAGACCATGCCGGAAGGATTGAATGCCTGATGTGGTTTGCGCCAAATATGGACACGCCAATCCACGGAGTGGAGTTAAAAACGCTACTCGTCAGAGCAGCACACTTTGCTCCAGTCATCCGACATTCAACATGCATGACCTTTGCACAAGACGATTCTTTTGTGCCAATGAACTGTGTTTAGGAGAGTATGTCATCGGAATCGCTTGATGTTATAGCCCGTGCGTGGAAGCGTGCGACGCATAGTCATGACAAATACTGTTCAGGGCTGACCTCTATTGTGTTGGCTATTCAACTGTTGAAAAGTGATGAGTCCATTTGGTGTCCTGGCGCTCACCTTTCACTGTCCTGTGAATTCTTGTCTTTGGATCATTTTTTGACCATTTTAACCCCAGCCTGATAGAATTTAAGTGCGGCGACTAGGGAACAGCCCGCTAGTTCAGCCTTTTGGGAAATCAAGGCACCAGCTCTCCGAACTGCCACAATCTGTCCTTTCTCAGAGTCCTATATAGACTTCAGTTTTCCCATCGCACTCCGAATTTTACTGTCTACTGCTCAACTCACACCTTATATATGCTACGTTGGTCGACTAATCTCGCTCTCTCGGAAATTGCGTTCTCAACGGGCCGCATACACATTTTATAGGAGTGTACATTACTATTCTTTAAAACATAAAACGAAATACGTTAGAAAAATAGGATAGTTCTCCTTATCTTCCACGTTTATCTCTCATTTCGCAATTTTTATCAATTTCTAAAGCATGCATTTAATTAAAAAAACGAAAAAAACTCTTGCCTTCGTTTAGAATTATTGTAGAAAAAACACGAAAAATTTAACTAAATATTCGGTTGTAATGAACATTTTCGTTTGAATACTTTCCGACACGAAACACATATTTCAAAGCAGTTTTTTTTTAAATCAAAACAATTCAGGTAAGAAAATAAACTGACACCACCTACCGAAACCCTCGTGTAATTTAAAAGGCAGCATGTGAGCTGTGTTATTCGTACTGAATTGAACCGGCTATATATTAAAGAATACCCACATTTCTATAAACGATAAAACATCTGCAAACAGAAAGAGCTACTTACTCCTAGTAACAAATAAACAGATTGGTATTAAAGCTGACGTATTCTGCACAAAAGGTTTCTCATAGAAGAAGATGTCAGAGGCAAAAAGGATTTTCAAATTTAAAAACTAGATGAAGACATGTAGAGTATAACGCGATATAACTTTGTCCTTGTTAGCGGAAAAGTTGTGCTTTACTTAGAGAAGAAAATTGGAGCAAATTACTTTTGATAATGGAGAGCATCCTACCAAAAATAAATTATTCTATGGGATTCTTAGAATTGAATAAAGCTTGTCTCATAAAAATATAAGCTGACGTGCACTAATGGCAGAATTTTTCGAAGCTGAGATAGTGAGAAAAATAGTTTTGAGATCTGCGACCCCTAGTGGTAAAATGGCGCCTTATTTAAGAAAGATAATGTACGAAATTTTTGCTGTTGTGAATATTCACATATATTAAAACAAAATTCTTCAATTGGATTCTTAGAACATAAATAAAGTTTTAGACAGAAATACCCACTCGTAATAGAACTTCGAACAACAAGCAACCCAAGAGTACCAGCAAAATACTTCATAAGGTATTAATAAACTTTATCCGGTGTTGATGATTTTGAAGTTCTTCAGCAAGATCGGATATTGTGGATAGTATATCGCATGAATTTCAGTTACTGTGGCAGAGGATATTTCATTTCCTTTGCCCCAATTTGTGCACCAGCTATTATATATTGTGTTACCGTAAGAACCTGGGTGCTTAATTTATTGTACAAGTGATTGTACAAGGTCTATGTATCAGTCTGTTGAGTCCTTAAGAGAAAAGCTATGTAGCTATCAAGAGTAAATTTTATATTTAGAAGTTTTCTGAAATAGTATTTTAAACCAGTGCATTGTACCACCTTCTCTTAAAGATAATTGAAAGTTATCGTCAGTTGAAAAAAAGATCTCAATCTCCAAATCATTCTGTTGATTCGAGAAATCACGGTTAAAAACAGTACATAATTTGTAATGAGACCTCCTGCAGAAAATATAAAATTATTACAAGGGTAATGAAAATAATAATAAGCTCAAATAGCAAATAAAATGCCTAAATCACTCGCATTGATGAAAAAATTAGTTTTCCCTTGAACGTGAGTCTGATTCCTTTGACTTTCTGGCTCAGTGGTTAAAAAGCGCGGCTTCAACCCAAACAGCCTGGGCTAGCAAAAGGATTCTCTCGCGTAATGGCTGAAATATTAAAAATGATCGCCAAAATTAAAAAATGATCGCCCAAATAGTTTAACCGTGAACACGAGTCTGATTCTTATGACTTTCTGGCTCAGTGCTTAAGAAGCGCGGCTTTATCCCAAACCGGCGAAAAAAGATTTTCTCGCGGAAGGACTGAAATATTCAGCTTGTTGGATTTTGCGACATTTCTGTCTAAATACGAAAAAAATTTAAAACGAATTTTTCTGAAAAAAAACCAAAAAAAAAAACGAATTACTGACTACGGAAAATCTATGAACATACGGAAGGTTAAAAAAAACGGGAACTTTTGAAAACGGAAATTCTATTAAAAGACGGACACTTACCGGTAAACTTGCTGCACGTTATTATCAGAAGTTTTCCCTGAATTCACACCACTTATTTTTTACAGTGTATCTCACATTTTGCCTGTTTGCAAAACAATTTATTCGTTGCTGGACTTCAGGTATCCCACTGCTTTGGGGCATTTTTTTGGGAAAAATGCAAAAATAAGTAATTTTTCTTTAGAAAGGCAAACACATAAACGTTGAAAAAAAATATCAATATAAATGTTCAAGAAATTGGGAAATTTGTTAAAGAATTTAGAGAAATATGTCGTTTACGGTAAAATCTCTAAATAAAAACGTTACAGGTACGTGGTGCCAATTTTTGCATTAGTATATATGCACATGGCTATAACTTATGCAGTGAACTTAAGGTAAGTGATGTTCCTAAACACTGCTGAGATACATTCATTCCTGCATGCATTCGTGTGAATTTTCGACAAATTTCTTCCCTATGTTGAGTGTAAATAGCTAGAACCTAACTTTGCACAGACAAACAGCAAAACATTTAGTTCATTGCATGCACAACATTATAAGAAAGACGAATACCAAGTTTCATCAATTTATTTACATACCTTTTGCAGTTATGGGGTTTTCCGTAAAGAGTTCGGGACGAAAATCTCATCCTGCAAAAAACGCGTTTCAAGTCTCACTTTCCGTTCGTTTGACGCATGAGTTTAGATATTCCGATTGCTATAACTCTGTAACTAATCGTTGTAGACCGGAAACAAAGGTAGTTTTGAAATCCTAAAGAATGGGGCTTTAAAATGAACGCATTTTTACAAAATGTGAAATTTGGCCCAAAACTACCTTTTCAACGTAGTGGGTATACCTTCCTGAAGAAAGGTAGCGCTAACGAAAGGAAGGGTGTTCAGTAATCAAGCTTGCGATGTAAAATGAGAATCCGTGTAAATGCTACAACATTTAAAATTTTAGATTCCTTTGTAGCAAAGATATCTTAGATATCATGAAATCATTGCAGATCAATGAAATACCCGAAGAATATGAGAATCCCTCTATAAATATAAAACGCAAGCCTCAAAAATTTGTCTTATTATCTCATACCCGCTGTTCTCGATAAATTCAAGCAAATGTTTTTCTTGGAAAGGTAAACAAAGATATATTTAATACTGTTAAAATAATCCGATTTTTAAGCATCAAGGAATCACCAGGAAGTTGTTCGATAGCCGAATTTCCAGAAAGTCTCGAATGATGATTTTAAATACTAATTCGCATCGGGAAAGCACAGCTGCAGATTTAAAAGAGCGAATACAGCCATGTTATGATTTAGGGTGTTAAACAATGGTTTCGAATTTCATGCAGAAAAATAACGTTTCAGGAAAGCTATAATCGGCTTTGGTAAATTTACTTCAAGAACCGAGGGCTATCAGACCGTTGCTGTTAAAATGCGATTACTTGTTGGAGAAAATAACGATTTATTTTGACACTCAGGTCTCCAGGAACAGCAAATTAAAAAGAAAAATGGGAAATGCAAATCGTCTGGGAAGTAAAATAAACGACGAAAATTGATTTACTCATCATTTTTCTTGCCTCGTGCATTGTTCTGTGAATATGTGAGATGTACGTTATGTTATAATATTTATCACCCTTCAGGGAGTGGTACTACATTTCCCTACGTTTTAGTTTCTGAGAGAGCTCTCTTTATGCCTCCAAGATATTTAGCAACATGGTGATAACTTGAACCATTATCTTTAAGTGCTTTTAATTTTAGAATCTGAAATCTCTTCGTCGAACGAAATGCCATATTGAATATTTTATCTGCAGACTTATATCAATCGGGTTCTTAAGTAAAAGAGAGAACTATTAAAATTCACAGAAGACACAGACTCTCTCTGTTTATTTACGCTAATTTATTTCTATAAAATATCTCAGTAGAACCACAAAAATTTGTTTCGGGTCCACGTTGATAACTCACACCGAAAATTCATAGTAACAATTATATATGCACTAACAGATTAAGTACTATTACGTACCATTAATCCTCAGTTAAATGATTCACACACCAACAATGTGAATCATTTAACTGAGGATTAGAATTACGTAATAGTACTTAATCTGTTAGTGCATACATAATTGTTATAATTTATTTCTGTTGATTCTAAGTTTACAAAAATATGGAATTTTATTTTCCTGTTGCTCTGGGACGTACTTACAGAGGTGAAGCACATGTCAAGAAGCGCAAGAATGCAGCGATAAATTCCGTTGGTGTGCTTAATTGGGAAAGCGTTCGGCTCCAGAGCAGAACGATGCCGGTTCGATCCCCGTCATTCGTCGATTTTTGTTTTTACATTGGCGCCCGATTGTTGAAATGGATCTACTGGCTATTGGATTTTTCGAAATATGTGTGACGTTCATTCCACACATCGTCTAGAATTAATGCTCTACGAGACCCGCCATCTTGCATTGCTGCCTTCTCTTGTTAACCAACGGGCAAGCGTATTTCACAAATTGCTCGGGCAATTTTGCTCATTTTGGAACACCGTTTGTGGCTAACGCAAGATATATGATAAATAAGGAGTTTCCTGGTTTCAGATTTTTATTTTGGACTATTTAAGTATTTTTTATTAATTAATAAAACTATGGAAGGCGCCTTGGCACGACTTTCGCTGCAGATAAAAAATGAAGGCAAAGGTCAATAAAAATTCTGAAACCAGGGAACCCTTTATTTATGATATATCTTGCGTTAGCCACAAACGGTGTTCCAAAATGTGCAAAATTGCCCGAGCAATTTGTGAAATACTCTTGCCCGTTGGTTAACAAGAGAAGTCAGCAATACAAGATGGCGGGTCTCGTAGAGCCTCAATCAGAATTCCTTCATATTCAGCGAGCTATTTCAAGCATGGTTTGCCGGCTCACCCGCAAACCAATATAATAATGCCGTCAAAGCCCTTCCTTAATGGGGGAGGGATATATGTGACGTATTAAAGAGGTGAAGCACATGTAAAGACGGCATAGTTGCAGAGACAAATTCCGTCGATGTAGCTTAATCGGGAAAGCATTCGGCTTTCCGGTCGCAGGGAAATTGGTGTTTTCACTACTCTCTAAAAAAGTAATAAGAAAAACGAGAAATTAGTTATTTTTCTCGCTAAAGGTGAAAATTTTAAACCGCTCACCACCAGGTATGTACCTAGAACATCTTTTAATGAATTTGAGGCATCAACCATTGCTGCAAAATATCGAGGTAGATATGTTTAGTTCCAATGCTCTCAGCAAAGAAGAAAGGTCCGTACAGTTTTCGTGGTGACAAGGCGCAGAAAATACTAATCTTCAGTGAATCACGCTGATTGTCTATTACACTACGTGACAGAGAAAATGCCACACCACGAAGACGTGAACGCCCGCACTGCAAATTGTAGAGTGGGTGCACACGTACAAGTTATGCAAATGATTGCATTTGCAGGCAATACGCACGAGCGGCGCGCGGGATGTATGTCGACAACCAGCCCGTGGCGTCATCAGTCGTCGTACGCCGTGGTACGCGAGTTCGTCAAACGGATGAGTTTGCGAGAGGGCTCATCGCAGGCCTTCGTACCGCCGGATGGTCCTTGCGTCGTATTGCGGAAGAAACGGAACGTGATGCCACCACAACCGTCGTTCGCATTTGGATACAATGGTCCCAGGAAGAATCGACGCAACGCGCGAGGGGGACCGGAGAACGGAGACGGACATCGGAGCGCACCGATCGTCGCATCAGACCTCATACCGTAGGGGATACACTGCCCACAACGGACGACATTTTGCGAAGTTTACGAGGAGGCTTCAATGCTTTCGTATCGAAGCGGACAATATCGCGCCGATTGGCTGCGTCTGGGTTTCTATTCAGCTATCCGTTGTCAAGGCAACCCATCGTCTTCATCGCTTGGCGTGGTGTCGCTCCAGAGCTGCGTGGGGTGCCGAATGGGAAATTATGGTGTTCAGCGCCGAATCATGGTTCTGTCTCACCACGGATGATCGCCATGTGAGAGTCTAGAGGCGACGTGGCCAGCGGGCGGATTCGTCCGCCGTTGTGGGATGCCATACGGCCCGGCAACGTGGAATCATGGTGTGGGGTGCTATATAGCGCCAACAGCCGCTCACCGCTGGTTCGCATTACGGGCACATTGACGGCACACTGCTATGTCGACAAGGTGCTGCGGCCCGTGGCACTACCTTATCTGCAGAGCATCCCAAACGCCGTTTTTCAACAGAATAACGCCCGGTCGCATACCGCTCGCATCGTACTGAATGCTTTACACGATAAGCGGATGCTTCCTTGGCCAGTACGACCATTGACCTCTTTAAAATCGAGTATCTGTGGGACACGATTTGACGGCGGTTGAATCACTCCACCCCCACCCCCGCAAAATGAAGATGAACTGTGGACTCTGATCAACGCCACATGGTCCACGATACCCCAGGACTTTATTCAGACTCTCATTGCATCGATGCCACGTCGGATTCAACGCTGTATCGCCCAAAATGTGGGCAACACTCCTTATTAATCATCTGTATATCCGGCCACTGGAGCCTAATCTTTTAGTGGCAATTAAATCATTTGTTCAGGATCAACTTGGCTATCTGTGCGTGCAGTTTAGTCTGTTTTCGAGCATTTACTTCATGAAGTGGCATTTTCTCTGTCAGGCATTGTATCTTTGTAGGTTTCTGAGTGCCCCAGATTCGACAATTGTGTTGGTTGAACTTGCCATTGGTGTGAAATGTGGTCTCATCGCTAAACACTTCGCCATTAAAAAGGTCGTCATGTCTTTCTGTCAGTCTCTGCAGTTCACAACAAAATTGAAAACATTTCTCTGTGCCGTATTCCGTTAACATATGCACCAACTGCAGTTTATACGGAAGCATAGAAAGTTTTTTTACGAAGAACCCTCCGCACTGTAGTGCCTGGCATTTGCAGCTGACATGATGCACGAAACATAGATTTATTGGGGCTCCTTGATGTGAATGTCTCTCTCGCTTGTTCCACATTATCAAGAGTAACACTATGCCTGCCAATGCTTTTCTCCGAGTACAAACAACCCGTGTTTACAAATTGCTAATGCCGCTTGTACAATGAATAACGGGTACTATTCCCCCGGTTATAAATAAGGGCGTCTTCCTCCCACTTTCTACCTCGCTTCCGTGTCACTTTCAACTGGGCACTTTAGCCCAAATCTCCTAGATTCCTATTTTTAAGGGATGTTTAAAACCTCGGGTCAGATACTTCCTTCCTAAAATCCTCTACATATATGACCTGACCTGTACAGTGAATGGCCTTCCTTGTTGGTGGCTTTTTACCGTACGCACTTCGAAATTTCTAACATCTGTTGCTCACTTGTACTTATCAAGCACACAAAATGCCTTCTCGGCTCCGGAATCGCCATCGTTAACGTGTTGGCGTTACTTCTCGTAACCCTACGAATGCGTGTGATAGGGGCACGACAGGTAACGCCAGCTAGCGGTGAATGATGAAATTACACACCTTGGCATTAAGAAGGTTTGCTCATCCCGCCTTCCTCGCAGACGAATAAACATGACGTGCTGAGTGACGTCACCGTCCTAACATGTGAATTGTAGATCCGAACTGTAGCTATGGAAGAAAATGTCTTGTCAACAATTTTTATAACCCAAACACAGAAGAAAAGCTTATGTAAAAGCGCATTTACATTAAATGCAGAAGAATTTCACAGACATGTGAATATTTTAATAACAGATATTTCAAAAATGCCTCTCGCTCATTTTGTTACGTAAACGGTGGGAAAACGGTTTTACTTTTAAATGTTAATTTAGTTACAAGGGGAATTTTTGCTGTTTTTATATACGTTTAGAAGGGAAAACGCACAGCAGGACATAAAATTTTCATATAATAAAGAATTTCTTTATGAGAAATAGGAAAAGCATCTCGGCAACATTCCCCAATTTTTTAAAATTAGAAATTGAAAACATTATGCATTAAAAAATTTGCTAAAATTTATGAAGATTTTTCCAGCTGGTTTACGAATAATAACTCCGACACGCTGCAATGGTACAGATAAAAAGAAACGTGGCGATTAGGTAGTCTTACGATGGCGATTTTGACAGTACGTCACAAAGCAATACCTTGTCATGTACTAACCTTGGGCACTAACAGCAGGGAAACTTTCATGTTTTCTCTTTCATAAGGTATACATACATAAATAAATGGTATCCATCTTGCTCCTAGTACAATAAATTATTACAAGTGTTGCCATCATTTATTAAACGCTGTATTACAAATATAGGAACGTCATGAATATTGGCTATGAAAAATCTGATGAAATGTGGTTAAATTTGCGTAGTGAAACGTGTGTTTTGAGATTAGGTTTGATTTATTATCAACAATATGGAAAACGTATTTCACAGATCGGAATGTGAATTAATATGATTTTGATCTGAACATTAAATAAGTGTCATAATGAATTTTCTCAAATACATGAGAAAGAAATGAGAAAGTTGCCCTAAGGTGAGGGCTGAAAACGAAACATTTGTTCATTATTAAAATTCCGCTGTGTATTTCATATTTCTTATTTTTCAAATTTGTAAAAAAATATTCTCCAGCAATGTCAGCTGATAGTACCTCACTGAATCTTCTAGCCTTAGTCATGAGTAAACGCAGGTTATTGTTTTACTAGGATCCTGAAAATTTCGTAGCTTTGGTCCGAGTTTAATGTTTTTGTTTTCTTAAATAATGTACAGTAGTTCCGATATTTTCTCCTGTTGATTTGCATCTTATTTTTAATGCTTTCCCTGGTCGATTAAAATCCGTGGTATTTTGTTGACTACTTTACGATCACGGAAATCTTATAAATCTTTGAAATCACGTTCCATCTAAAAAAGCAATAGAAATCACAAACACTCTAAAATCATTTTACATTTATTTTTATTATTTTTTAGAACCAGAATACTTGGCGTTTTACCCAGCCATAAAATAACTCAAAAGCTCCCAAAATATTCACTAATAATAAAAATATTTCTTGTAATTGAAGGCTTTTTTTGACACACATTTTGATGATTCATAACTTTTAAGTGTTCCTACACGCGTGATACTTTTGAGTTCGGTTACTTTTAGTTAGTTAAAAATGTGACGTAGAATCATGGTATATTCATCTCATTTAAAACAAATATATTTTGAAAGACAAAAAAAAGCTTCTGCAAGCTGTTAAAATTAAAAAAATAAACATGTCATCATTTGCTATACCTGACTGCTTTATTAATGAAAATGACTACTTTATTAACCGCTTTATGACTACTTTATTAACCGCTCTATGGCTACTTTATTAACCGCTTTATGATTGCTTTATTAACCATGTGGCTTTAGGTTTCGCCAAATCTGATTTACTGAGAGTCCAAAATAGATGGCATTTCTTTTTATAAAACAAATATATTTTAAAAGATAAAAAATGTTATTTAAAAAATATAAATTTATTATAAATTAATATTTATAAAATAAAACTTAATTACTTATAATTAAGATTTTATAAATCTTAATTATAAATTTTAATAAATATTAATCATTATAAATTTTATAATAAAATTTGTTTATTATAAAATAAGATTTTTACAAATCTTAATTTTTAAAAATTATAACAAAAATAATAAAATATTATAAAAATATATAAATAATATATATATAAATAATAATAATAATTATTTTTATTATTAATAATAATAATATTAAGCGGTATTCCTAATATATACGTATATATACATAGCAAAAAACAATAAAAGGAAAAAAAAACAGCAAAAGCCAAGAACAAATTTGAAATTCCAAAACGCCAGAGACTGCTTAGTAGAAAAATCAAATCAAAGTAGAAATGTGAAACCAAGGAGCAAATTTTGAAAGAAAGAAAAAATGAAACAAAAAATTCCGAGAACGAGCAGAAGAACAACAACCACCAATCCTCAACCGCCCGAAGCAGGTAAGCTTCAAACGACTGAAAATTAACGAACAGAAGAACGCAGGGAAACAAATCAATGACTGATGCTCTGATGGCTTAGTCAAGGGAAAGCATTAGGAAAAACACTCATTAATCTACTAAGACCAGAGAATTGTGGGTTTCTGTTATTTTAGTTTGCTATAAGGACAGATTAAATTTAGGGATAAAATTGTCAAATTAAAAAGTGATTTCTAATAAAACCAACGCAGCAAACTAAAAACATTGCCCGACCGCACAACAACCAAGATAATCACAACCAAAAGAAAAGGGAGGGAGCGGAGCCCCCCCAAAAAAAACCAGGGAAAAAATTAGTATTAAAATGTCAAGAAAAAACCTAACCAAAGAAAGGTACAGAAAGGATAACTTTAAGCTTGTCACAGAAAAAATGAAAACTTTTAACCTGCAGATAAAAAGAAAAGCAGAAAACAACAGAAACAATTAATATAAAAAAATAATAAATTTTAACAAAAAATCTAACTTTACAATTTTGAAAAAGGCAAATTAAAAGCAACAATTTTAGGAAAAAAGAAGCAAAAAGTGCACAAGGAACAATATACAGTTGCAAAACCCGAAAGTGAACCCAAATAACCGAGTTGCATGTCTCAGAAAGGCAAGGTAAATGCCCAATACCCACACCAAAAATAAATAAATAAATAAATAAATAAAGTTTAAAACCAAAGTGCTAGGTTGCAAGTTACAGAGAAGCAAATTATATGCCCTAGACATACAGGAAAACATTGAAAATATAGGTAAGTTTATTGCATATTTATAATAAACGTATATATATATGTAAGCGGTAGTCCTAAATTTGTATTATATCCACATTCATGCTAAAAGGAACAAGGATTTATCATTACTAATGGATAGGTCAAAATAATGGGTAGATATAATAGTAATAATTTTTATTATTATTATTTATATATTAAAATATATAAATAATAATAGTATAAATTTATAAATAATAATACAAATTATAAAACAATACGAAAAAAATTAAAAACATAAAAATAATCTTAAGTAACTTTTTTATAATACGATTTGTTATAAATCTTAATTATAAATCTTCATGAATCTTAATTACTTATATTAAGATTTTATAAATGTTTTAAGATTTTTATTATAATTATGGTTTATATGTATGATACATTAAGATTCATATTTACGATAAATTAAGATTTAAATTTAGGATCAATTAAGATTTATATTTATGATAAAACAAGATTTATATTTATTATAAATTCAGATTTATAAATCAAATATATTTTAAAAGATAAAAAAGGCTACTGCACGCTGCTGAAATTATAAAATAAACATGTCATCAATTGTTATGCCCGACTGCTTTCATGACTGCTTTATTAACCATGTGGCTTTAGGTTTCGCCAAATCTGGTTTACTGATAGTCCGAAATAGATGGCATTTCATTTTTATAATGTGAGGTATTAATCACAGGACCACCAAGTGCGGGTTACACATCTTTGTTTTCATGCCTTCGTGTCTTGTATTCGAAGTACCACTAATGTAACAAAGAGTTTTGCGCTAACAGCTTAAAAATTACGAAACCATAAAAATAAAAGAAACTCTTAACACCTGGGTTACTATAATGGCTTTACGTTCGCAGAGCGTTAGAAGAAAGACGAACACGCCCTTATTCTTTTTAAAGCGCGAAAGCAAATTCAACGCTTTCCAAAGTACATTTTCCTGAAGGAACGCATGACCAGCGATTTCTATTTTTTTCCCGTTTTTTTTGCTCAAAAAGATTCAGTACTCGGTGAGGAGATTTCCTCAAGAATGAAGATACCGCGTAATGGCGACTGAGGAATAAACCAGATGTTGCAGGTTGCAGCTTTTGAAGGTTTGCCGTTCACGTCTTCGTTGTTGAACACATGTATAAGTTTTCAATCTATCATGAAGGAGGAAGGAGAACTCTTTTTGGTTTTCTTTTCCTCTTCATGTAAGTCACTTTCAGTCGTAAATGTCAGCACTGCCGAATGCTTCAGAAGAGGAAGGAAAGTAAAGAAAGGGGAACAGATTTATCTTGGACCGCTGTTCACTTTAAGAATTGATGGTGGAGAAAAATGGGTGTTCAGGGATGTTTCTTTCCTTCATAATAATGGGATACTTGTCGGCCTAATTTTTGGTTTTCTATCCAAGAAGTAAGCGACTTAGGTTATCAGATATGTATCTCTCCTTTGATTGATTTTGGAAGTTTTAACTTAGGATGACGTTTGAGCAAAATTGGAAAGCATTCCCTTGGTCGTTTTTTAGGTAGACTTTATTAGTTCTGACGTGAAGTCTAGATCTATTCAAAAAGTAACAATATATGTTCTCGGAACAATTGCATGAGAAGAATGTTTTTGAAACTCGAGGACTAAAACAAGAGCGTTCAGTGATGAAATTGAAGGTACTTTGGACAGAACACCGCAGACAAAAGCATGTTTTTGTTTTGCTTCATATCAAGCTGAAAAGTAATAGGAACACTGATTAGGTTCACCGCAAGCACCCACCGGAAATAGAGGCTAGCCCAAGTGGTTATTGCGTGCATCTCGAACGATAATCGACTTTCAGCCTTCAGCTCTAACTGTATATCCACAAAGTCAGAGTACATTTGTAAAACCCTTACCTAAGCCAATGAAAGGAACACAATGAAAAGTTCCCTGACTGTAACAGGCTCATATCCCCATTTTATTCCTCTTAGCTCTCAGGCAAACCTTTTACGTAATTAAAATGCGTAATGTGATTCCATGTTCTGTCCTCCCCCACAAAATGCAAAAACCTTTAGATCCCAGTTCCCCTTTACTATCATCTGAAAGGATATTCTTCTTTCTACTACAGGTTTTCCTCGAGTTCCGATTTATATGTTTGTCGGAAAATCATCGTGCTGTTTTTCGGTAGTTGTAGGTTATATTTTAGTGCAACCATGTATGATAATGAATGATGCACTTTCATGCCTTTTACGTACCAACTAAATCTTCATATTTACAGTTCATGTGTAAAAATATAAGCAAAGAATTAAAGTCGAAAATCATATTGTATACAGCATGTAAAGCTCAAAACTAAAACAAAAACCTGCCCATCGAGTTCAAAAGAAGAGGACCAGAGTAATTAACACGCTCTTGGTTTCAACATGAGAAAAGTAAAGAAATTTGACGCTAATCTTTAAAGAACAAAGAAAGATGATCCTACATTCGTGCATCATACATATCAAGAAATCTTGCTCAGCATGGATCTAAGCTCCAAGATACTCACTTTTTAGCGAGTTTCGTGAAGCTCAGATCATATACTTGAATACTTGTTCACTTAAACACAGAAAACCTCACTTATAATTTCCTAATTGAAGTAACATAATAGTCAGAGTATTCAGCACGACGATTATAAAAAAGGACTTGCTGCTTTTTCATAATTTACATCTATAGCTTACCTCACAAGATAATACGAGCTCTAAACGTAGGCAACATCTGTATACATTTTTTGCAAGAAAACAGGAGCTCTTAACGAAAGCAACATCGATAGAGCTTGCTTCACATGATAAGATCAGCTCTTAACGTAGCCAACAATATCCATAGCTTGCTTCGCAAGGCAACATGGACTCTTAATGTAGCCAACATCTGCAGCTTGCTTCGCGAGCCAATATCAGTTGTTAACGTGGGTTACTTCTATAGCTTGTTTCACGAGACAACCGGAACTTTTAACGTAGGCAACATCTACGCTTGTTTCACAAGACAAGAAGAGCTCTTAACGTGGGCAACCACTACAACTTGCTTCACAAGACAACAGGCGAGCTTTGTAATTGCTCCCATAAATATTTAACACTTGTTCACAAGATGCAGAACAAACTAATTAATACAAATTTTTGAAGATTGCAATCCGATTTTTGGTGTACATGTGACAAGGATGGTAAGTCAGATAATATCCGAAAACTTGAAAATTTCATCGTCCTGAAGCGGGACTCGAACCCGCGTCTCCCAGATAGCGCCCGGGTAGGCTAACCACTACACCACCCAGAACTCTGATGGTTATATTCAAATTAATCGGAAACTTGAAACTTGGTCTTTCTGGGTGGTGTAGTAGTTAGCATAATATGGCGCTATCTGGGAGACGCGGATTCGAGTCCCGCTCCACGACGATGAAATTTTCAAGTTTTCGGATATTATATGACTTACCATCTTTGTCACATTTACACCAAAAATCGGATTGTCTTCTTCAAAAATGTGTATTAAATGGTGTAATCCCGTATTTATTTCATGTAAAACTAATTAATATTAAAACAGCTCAAGGCTTTTAACACACTGAAAGCTCAAAGCACATTAGCATAGCAAGTAAGGCAATTAGTAAACTACTCAACACACAATTTCGTGTGAGGTTTAACTCGACGTAGTATGTAATAACTTCTAACACATCCTGAGAGGTTTTATCTATCGTATATCCTTTGACCTGGTGCCAGTGTACCATATGAGTAGAAACCATTTAGCGTACACATATGACACTCAGTTTTAAACCAAAGAAAACTTTCATAACAGATAGAAAGAAAAGGGGTTGAAATATGTCACATATATGTATCTCAACTTCGACTGAAAAATGGAAATATCATGCAGATGTCCATTTATCAGGATCAGCTTTGAGAAGTTGGTCATATTCCTCAATATTTTACTTGACCAAAGAAGGTCCTTTTAAAAAAATGTCCCCACGTAATTCCTGGGACAATTTTTGGAATAGTTTGCATTTTCTAATTAGTCCCCATATGCATTCCATATCATCGTGCTAACATCGTTCATACTGCTTTTCTCTTCCCGATTCATATCTGAGTAATTTTTTCCAGAACATTTTCGTTTTATACTAGCACTTTTGGAAATTTCGCAGATAAAGAAATTACTTTTGACGACTTTTTTTAATGTTCTTCGGATGGCAGTTTCTCACAGTCTGATTCCATTAATTCTGCCTCAATAACGAATTCTCAGTGTGTCCCTAATAATCCATATCATTCTCCTCCATCCGTTTGATAACCGTTCCCTTTCCTAATGCAATTTGTTTTTAAATGTTGTATCTTCTTGGAACGATAGAATATTCAGACCTAACTCCGTTTACTGTGGAGTTCTTCAGTACTCACCATTCACTAATGGTTTGGATAGCTTCCAGAATGGTAATTTTTTTTTTCAAAATACCTCTCATGTATAATTGATTCCTGCCATTCCTGACCTTTGTCCACTTTAACCGAAACGTTTCATATGTAAATATAATGTGTATTATGTATTTCTCATGAACATTATTCGTCGTATAGGTGAGTAAAGACAAGGCATCTTTAAACTCATACCTAACTTAAGCGAAGTATTACTGAACAAAGAAAACATGTCTTCTGTAAGAATATCTTGAAGGACACTATTTCGTTCTCGTTTAAATTTTCTGTTGATGAAGAATTTTAACAACCCAGCACATTAAACGCAAAAATATCTTTCTTGCAGGTGGACAGTCAGGTGATGAAAAATCAGATAATCTTGACATCATTCCTGTCTATGTCAATAACAGGCAGATTATTTTTGCTCTTATGTTTCGAAGTGGACGTATAATTCCTGTGTGGAAGGATGGGGAGAATGATGAACAAAAAGGGAGACATCGCTAATCTTTTTTACTCATGCCCACCTCTACCGGCCAGGAAAATGCTTTGTAATCTGACAGTTAAAGCAAATACATTTTGTCTGACAGACAAAATGAGGAATTGACGGACGTACAAAGAGATGTTTCCAAAATTATTCTGGAATACACGCTGTATGGCAGAGGAAAAATGTTGACAACCAGTTATTTTGAAGGCGAAATCTCAGTTTTGATGTTGGATAGTCAGGCGAATGAAAGATCATGCATGTATAACCTTGTGCGTATGCGCATTTTTCTTGGTCACAGAAAGAATGTTTTCACGCAGATGTTTAGGAGCGGCGGTATCGTTATTGCCGACGGATATGAACCTCGATTGTAGAAAGGACGGACATAATTAATTTTTGTACCCATGTCTGTCTTTGTCAATCAGAGAAAGTATTCTTTTTAATCTGGCTGTGAAAGCGGAAATGTTTTGGCTCAAAAACACGCCAACTAACAGCCTGTAGGGCGGAAGAATTCATATCGAAGCGGAAGTACAGGGTGTCAGAGAATAATTCGACACATTAAAAAATTATGTACAAAAATACTATGAGCATTGTCTGCTTTTCTATGTTACGTATTACTAACACGGTCTCTATATTTCTGTTTTGCAGAATTGTTATTCTCAGAATCCAATAGATGGCGCTAGGTGTGGCCTGATGAGGAATGTATGAGAAATACACAGTCAGTAGTCTTGTCATCCGTACAGCAGAAGGCGATGTGTGTGTTATGGCTTGCGGAATTAAAGTCTGTCATTAAAGTTAAATGACGGTACCGTTTAGAGTATGGTTGTAATATTCCGTCAACGAATTCAATTAAGCGGAGGATGAAACAGTTTAAAGAAACTGGCAATGTGGAGCATCGTGGAGGAGCCGGTAGGCCTAGCGTCAGTTGTGAGACGGTTGACCAAGTTAACGAAAGTTTCCGACGAAGCCTCAGGAAATCAATTGGTAAAGGAAGCAGAGAACTGCATATTCCGAAATTGACAGTTCACGATATCTTGCACAAGAAATTTAAAGTTTCATGCTTATAAAATTCAAAGAGTGCAAAAGATGCATGTAAATTATCACACTCTGAGATACGATTTCGCTGTGGATATGCTGAATCGAGTGGAAAACGACGAAAACTTTCTCAGTACTGTAAGTGATGAATGCACATTTCATGTATCAGGTATTTTGAATCGTCCCAAATGTAGGATATGGGGCAGTGAACCGCCTCATGCTGCTATTGAACTGGAACGTGATTCTCCAAAAGTTAAACTGTGGTGCGCCCTATCAAAAAGAGAAGTGATGGGCCCTTTCTCCTTCTGCGAAGAAATCATAAATGGGGACATTTACTTGGATACGCTAAAAAAATTTCGCTATACCCCAGATCAAAAGATATGACAACGTCGTTTTCCAACAAGCGCCTCCGCATTGTTCAACGTGTGTACGTAAATGCCTAAATGAGCATTTCCCCAACAGATGGATTGGGCGTGGTGGTCCCATTCCGTGGCCGCCTTGCTCTCCAGATTTAACTCCATTGGATTATTTCATGTGGGGTTATGAGAAGGATCGTGTCTATCAGACGCCTTGTATTGATTTGCAGGAACTTAACCAGTGTATCACAGCTGCTATTAATTCCATAACTCCTCAGATCATTGCCAATACATGGCATAAAATCGAGTATCGCTTGGACGTACTACGAGCAACCAAGGAATATCATATCGAAATTTATTAACTTGTGTAGTTACATTGTAAGTTAGTACAGTCAGTTTTTTTTCTATCTGTTTAATGTTTAGTTTTATATAATTTTGTAATGTGTCAAATAATTCTTGGACACCCTGTACTTTTTTTGCAGAGAGAGAGAGAGAGAGAGAGAGAGAGAGAGAGAGAGAGAGAGAGGCACAAATCGTTGACTTTGCTGTATAAGTGTTCTGCGTAACTAGAAATTGGGAATGTGGTGATTTGACGCGACAACAGAAATAACGAGGGTTGTAAAAAGCACCAAGCTGTCAAACTTCGAAGAAATTAGTTAAGAACAGAAGTACAAATGGCCATGGGTGTTAAACAGTTCATTAATATTAGGATAAATATTTTGATGGGCTCGTGGCAAACTCCATAGGTAACTTTAAAACATAAAAGTAGTGAAAACCTTATTGTAGAAAGACAAAAATTATTTATCTAATTTACAAGACTCAATGAAAAAATATGCCATAAAGTGTTTACGGTGCTGTTTGCATTCTTGGGCAACGAGAACCTACGACCAACAAAGTGTGTCAGTAAAACCTGGCGATGTGAGATCATTTCGCCATGGGGAGCAAGGAAAGCAGAAATATTGGGGGTTGAAGGAAATCTCTTCCGGAAGCTACAGTAATTGAAATCGAGGGTAAACCTCGTGGTAGGCAGCACCGGTGGCGCAGTGGTCTAAGCACTAGTTTGTGATCATTCGTCCGAAGTGGGTTCCAGATTCAAATCCCTTAGATGCATGCATGTCTTACGGCACTGTCCCTCTCTGTTCCCTGGAACCAGTGGGAACCTGCCCTAGGGATGGGCGTCTGCATGTAGCTCATTTGTTTACTCATGGCGGTCATTAACGCCATGCCCCCTTCCCTCTAGTACATCCCCTTATGTTAGGAAGAACTGTCCCTAGCTACTGGGAGTGCATATGCCTGGTTACGAATAAATTGTGAAATTCCCCAAAAATTTATGGAGTTTAATCAAGACATCGTCTCATTCGCGGCACCATAATTACTTGCTTTCCTTTTAAAAGAATATACAAAAGTTGGGGAGAATTAGAGGGTAGAATCTACAGTGAACCTAATTAGATAGCTGGTTACCTACAGTAGCAATCTGAATAATTATAAGATCAACAAGTAATTAATAAGTAGGAACTGTACACCAATTATACTCAAAATAATATATAACTACACCAATGATCCGAATTTCTTGGCGTAGAATAGAAATAAAACGTTCAAATTGTTGACACGTTCTATTATTCAGTTTGCAATTACAATTTCCTTCAAAAAGCCATCTGGTTGATGTGCGAAAGCTTGGAAAGTTTTATTTCTACTCTACGCCAAGAAATTCGGATCATTAGTGTAACTATACTATTTTGAGTATAGGATCAACCTTCCATATATTCTCTATTATCATGAGAATTTCACGTTTCATAAAAAGATGGATATTTGGACGATAGGTTACTTCTTCGTTCCGAAGTCAAAAATGATGACCTAATTGCATCTCTAATGAAACTGGGTTTGTGTCCATCAAACATTTTAAAAATATCGTAATTACTCCATTTCTGCATATTTTTCCTAATGTGAAACCAAGAAATGTGTTTTGCGCTTAATTTAGTAGCGAAATATGTTGAGTAAATTGACTCACGAAATTTCAATTTTACTGGCATTCTTTCAAAATAAAATTGCATTTCGACAATTGCAGGCGATGAAAGAAAACATTTGAAAAGTCGATTAGGGAAATCTAATTTGTTTTACGAAAATAAAAGTGTCATTCAAAAAAATATTTTTTAAATCACTTTTCCATTTTTGGTAGTCCATATTTTTTAAATCACTTTTCCATTTTTGGTAGTCCATAGGGAAAGCATGTAAACGTTTCTAGTAGAAAGGAGAAGTGTTTTTGTACCACGTGTTTCTGGTAATATTTATAGCCTTAAGCGACCTTTCAGATGAAATAAAAGTGGCGACCAAACAAAGATTGTACGAATGCGATCTTTAAGAGAGGCTTTTATAAAACTAGAGACATGAAATGATGTTGCTCTAAAAGCACGTTTAAGTCAAGTAAAAGAAGTACAGTTGAAAACAAATGTAAGTATACTCGGCTAGCCTCTCGACTGTAGCGTCACGACATCCCGGATTAGACGAAGCTCACTCGTTCTGGATATTTTATATTTTTCTGGAAAGGCTTCTTTGCACTATAGCATGATTCAGTGCAACGCTACAAATGTAAACTGTAAGATTTCAGACTTTATTTATTAAGATTAATAAGTCTGACATCAGGGAAATTTCTTTATTTTTATGATTTTAAAGCCATTAAAAACTTTCGAAGAACATTTCAGTATACGAGATCCTGAGAGCTGTGAAAAGCATTTGCTTTGTTTGCAGTAGGTAATTAAAATGCCAGAACAACTTCTGGTTGATCTTTTGAATCTCGGTTAAATGGGAAGCGGTCACGAAAGCAATTAAGCATGATGTCTCTTATAAATGAAAAGGAAGCAAGTCGGAGGGCAAGGACTTCTCTTTCGTTTTCATCTGCAGTGGGAATACTTTGTTTTGTGAGGCATCCAAAAATTCCCTTTTTTTTCATTCTCAAATACATTTGAACATTAGAAGTGGTATGTTGCAGTTGCTTCTTGAAATATCAAGGAATTAGGAGCGTTTGATAATTAAGAAAGAAAAGTTTTGAAAGTAATAAGTAAACTGTGAAAGGCATTGCCGTTCTTCAGTCATTAGTGAGCAGCGTCAACTTTCGTCTGAATTCTAGTAAGGTGTACTAGAAAAACAAATCGATGAAGAGACTTCACGTTTGTTATACGTTGATTGTAAAAATAAAGTTCATAATTGTAAGGTATGGTTTTTATTTCGAAGCAGTTAAAACATCATTTTACCTGAATCAATAAAGTCACTTTGGAAACACGAAGTACGTTTTTAATAAGATGTCCATTAAAGAAAGAGAACAAACATCATGCATTGATTAATGATGTGACGTGATTTAAAGAAACGAAGTACAAGTTCTCAGGAAAATAAATTTACTACATTAAGCTTAATGTCATGAGTGCCGCCCCGGTGGCGCACTGTTCTAAGCGATGGCCTCTGATCATTCGTCCGAAAGGGGTCCGGGTTCGAATCCCGGTGAGGCATGGATGTTGTGTTTGTCTTACGGCAGTGGCTCTCTCCCTTCCCTGGAACCAGGGACCCTAAATTAAGGACGGGCGACTGCTAAATTAGGGACGGGCGACAGCCTATTGAGATGCTCACGGTGGTCATTAAAAGTCCAACCAAAAAAAAAAAAATGTCATGAGTTTATCAAATCATTTCGAACTAAGCTCTCTTCATCATGCGTAACATTCTAAAGATTAAACTTTGTTTTGTGGCATTTTCGGAATTATGCTATCCACAAAGGCCAGAAGCAGTTAATTTATTTTAAAAGATAATGTGAAATATCTTGTACTCCAAATCAAGATATGGCTGACAGGGTGGGGGAAATTCCGGGTCCGGTGGAAGGCAATGATAATTTGAAAACAGAAAATTTGAAAGGCATGAAAAGTTTTCGTTTGCATGCAATGCTTCTGAGTGTACAAGCCCCCCCCCCCGACGTCACGTGACTTATATAGAGTCACAGAAATATTCAGAATTAACGTTTATTGTAATAGAATACTTGCAGCAGCAAATAAGAAAACGAAAACTCTTGAGGAGTTTAATTACCGAGTGCACCAGGTGTCAAATTCGTGTTCCAGTAATTGTTGAAATTTTACGGGCGGTCCCGGGCGTTGGAAGCAGGAGAAATATACATGCCTGGCCGGGCTTTCCAAATTGAGGCCATTGAGGCCCGTGCAGACCTCTAGGTTGAGCACCCCTCCCCCGGAATTTTCCCCACCTTGTCAGCCTGCTTATCGTAAGACCGTTTTTCACGAAAAAGCGCGGTAACAGTCAATATACTCACCTGGAAATTTCCCACACCTCATCCAGCTACTTGCAGTACTGTAAACTGCGTTAAAGGGTTGAAATGCCGACCATAGAAATTTTCCTCTCCTATTTGTGCTACTTGTACGGCTGCATGTTGTTTTAAAGTGGATAAAAATATAAATGATGACACCGGAAATTTCCCCCACACTGTGAGCCTGCTGACTGTAAGACACGTTTTCCATTAAAAACCGCTGTAAAAATGGAAATACAAACCCGGAAATCACCCCCATCCAACTCTGCTATTTGTAAACCGATTTTTGCCCTAAACATCAATGAAAGTTTGATATGCCGACCCCGGAATTTTCCTTCACTTTATCAGCCTGCTGATTGCAAGACCGTGTTTTTACTAAATAGCACGGTAACAGTTGACATTCTAACCCGGAAATTTCCCCCACCCCATCCAGCTACTTGCAAGACAGTTTTTTACTATAAACAGCGAAAAATGTTTTAAAGGCCAACCTCGGAATTTTCCCCCACATATTTGTGCAAGTTGTTCGTCTGCCTCTTTTTTTAAACAGCTGAAAATGGAAATGATTACCCCGGATATCTCCCCCACATTCGATATTTTGTGTCAAATGCAATTTGTGCAAGTTGTTCGTCGGCCTCTTTTTTTAAACAGCTGAAAATGGAAATGATTACCCCGGATATCTCCCCCATATTCGTTATTTTGTGTCAAATGCAATTTGTGCAAGTTGTTCGTCGGCCTCTTTTTTTAAACAGCTGGAAATGGAAATGATTACCCCGGATATCTCCCCCACATTCGATATTTTGTGTCAAATGCAATTTGTGCATGGTCCCTGAGTGAAAAAGGTGGGGGAGTTTCCCTGTGGGGGCTTTTCCTGTGGGGGACTTTTCCAAAAATGGGGGACTTCTCCTGTGGTGGAGTCTTCCGTTCATCTTAGTGAGTTATGGTAAAGCCTCCCTCTCCCCTTTCCCCAAAATGTCCACTTGGGAGATGGGTGGACGAAATTGGAAATCAGGCTGTATGGAGGAGACTGACTAAAGACTGACGGTTGTGTTAAAAGACATGGCGAAACCTTTGTGACGATCTTAACTTCTCCTGATGATTACACACACACACACATTAACCACGCCACCCCTGTGGAGTCGTCGTCTAAGCCCTAACTTCGGGCCATTCGTCCGGGATTGGTCCGGGTTCGAAACTCTGACGAGGCATGGATGTTGTGTTTGTCTTACGACAACGGCTCTCCACCATTCCCCTTTCCACGGAAGTAGTGGCCCTAAATTAAAGTCGAGCAACTGCTTATAGCCCGTTGGATTGCTCAAGGCGGTCGTTCTTCAATTGAAAAAAAAAAAAAAAAAAAAAAAAAAAAAAAAAAAAAAAAGATTTACAGGAGTGCCGCTTTGCTAGCCTGGCTGACTCAAATGAGTTATCGCATATCCAAATGATTTGTAGTGGCGAATTCAGAATTTAATTTCTGGGGTTGAGGCGACAATGTATGTATATTGGTTTGCAAGTGCGTCATTGATCGTAATTTTTTTTCAGTGCTTTAGTTTCCTGAAACATACGTTTATCAAGAAATTAGGTCGATGTGTGAGGGAAGACAGGATGAGATTTTTTTGTTTCAAAAATAGCATTTAGTGATTTTCTCTTTTTCCTTTTGGATTTATTCCTTTTTTGAATGCGTACTTTGTTCACTGTGTACACTTTTTCACATTAATTTTACAGTACACTGCTGTGTTTTTCCAGTTTCATCCACATTTCTGTTTGTGATTTGAAATGACATTTGTCTTGCCTTTTCTGGAACATTTGTCATGAGAATCTGTTCCCTCCCCCCCCTGCTTGAGAGTTCGTTTGATCATATTCCCAAGATTTCCATCACGGTCAATCCGCTATTTATCAGGAGCAACGTACTTCATTTTCTTCATAATCGAAACACATTTACATACGTTATCACTCAGAATGGCATATATATGGATTCCCATGCCTATGTCTTGACCTTTGGTGTAATTTCTATTAAATTATATAAAGTTTTACTAAAAATAATAAGCGTGTCACGTAACATTACGATGTCTCTCAGTAAAACGTTTTCTCAACTTCCTCTTAGGCCATTGATACTCGTATTAATTTATCAACCGTAAAATTTGGTTCACGCGCCCTGCCACCCCTGCTTGGCTCGTCCCTGGTTCCCAATTCAATTCTCATTATAGGGTCAAGAAACTGCAAGTTTCTTACGGCCCCTAAAACGTTTGTGGCTAGTTGTCCGAGCCCCGATCTTGACCAGATAGTTGACATTTTCGAGAAGTTGACATTTTTCCTTGAGCATTCTTTCATACTTTAAAACAATAGGTTTACTTTCAAGACAGTGGAAAATTTTGAAGTGCAGAAATTAAAAGAGCTTTTTTATATAGATGTACGCGCTGTTATCCAAAATAGGTTGTATACGGAGTGCGCAATCAATACTGGTTACAGGGAGTTTAAGAATTAAGTTTCCGATATTTTTTTTTTTTTATACTGGAACATTAGTTTAGCAGTTTATCGTTTAAAGTATTTTACTATCTAGTCCTCATGCCTCTCTGGTATGCTGTAAGTTACAAGGTAAACACTTGTTATGTGCACATATGTTAACGAAAGGTATAGTAAAAGCCTGAGAAGAAATAAAAAAATTCCCGTGTGACAAAATTTTACTTCTACCATTTCACATAGCTCTGATGTTTTCCTCTAAGAGCCCGCCATAGGGAATAGGGAGTAATCGGGGGGGGGGGGGGGAAGGCTTTGTTCGCACTCCTTGGGTCTCAGGATTTTGTTCGGTTAAACTCATTCATCAATTAACAACTGACATTGTGGCGTGTCTTAGGTTACCACGTAGGGGAAAGGAACAAACGTCTTAACTCGCTCTTGGTGATGTTGGAAAATCTTTTGCATGCAGCTCGCTCAAGCCGCTGTTGGGACACCGATTTCAGGACGAGTTCAGACGCCCTTGGCGCTTACGGGACGGATAATGAAAACGCGTTAACACGCTCTTTGCACCCAGAGAGTTAAGCACAAGATTTCTCGATGGTAAAAATTTCCTGCATTTTAACTCTCTAGCTAATTTCAGAAGAAAAGTAGATACCTTGATAAAAAAAAAAAAACTTAGTGTAACATCCATTAGCTTCTAACTATCGTGAATTGTCAAACACTCTTTGATATTTCAAAGGTGGTTACATACCCAGTGATAGAGCTTCAATACCCAGCAAAAACACAAGTGCTGGGAAACTGCTGGCCACCAGCTGGCAGTGATGGGTCACTGCTGGCTGAAATCTGCGGCTCACGGCCCGGTAGTGGTCCGTTGGTGGCAGCGCTATCAGTTGGTGAGCCATTGATGGCCCTGCAGCATCGCCGTGAATTGTGGGCCTCCAAGCAAGTGCCACTAGTGGCCCGTTGCTGGCAACCAATGCAACCCCCAACAGCAGGTGGAAGCATCGGGACTGCGCATGCGCAGAAGCAACACTTGCTGTGTCTCTCATGGTACCAGTTAGTTGAAGACGACGCTATCGGCATCGTGTTATTTTAGTGGATGTTAAGAAAAAATCCATATGTGGAGAGGAGAATTAATTTCCTAATGAAATTTTACGTCGACGAAGATATCAGATTAAGCCGTGAAATACTAGATTACAGCCATGAAATACCCCACTCCATTCCCATGAATAACAATTCATGGAATGGAGTGGATGAATAACAAGAAAAAATTTGAAACCGCTTGAAACACATATCCTGGAAAACCATTCAAATAGCGTTTGTTGAAAAAAAAAAAATAATTATACGCGTACAAAATTTATTAATTATTTGAAAGAAAAAAAAAGCAACGCTATGTGGTGTACTCATCCATGGGTTGAATACACAAGACTAGGAGGAATTCGCTTCTAAAAATAACAAGTAAAATAAAATATCTTTTACTCTTTAAAACAAATGTAGCTTCGGACAACGGAAAGGAAAGACATAACGGTAAAAATGTAACAGAATGTGACATGAACCCGGGTAAATATATATTTATTCAACAATCTCTTTTCAAGACGGCAAGGACAGTACAAAACTTTGGAAAGCGACTCTTTAAGTATGTACACGCCTTGAAAATGAGTGAAATTCCCTTAAGGTAAAAAAAAAAAAAAAACTAGCGTTACGTTGAAAAAATTAATTTATCAATTATATGAAACTGACTTTTATGAAAAATACCTCGCAATATTATAAAATGAAAGAGGGAAGCATTCGATTACAAATTGCATATCAAACAAATAGCTTCTAGCATGTACCCGAGCGTCGTGAATTAGTCCGGTCGGTAGCGAGCGCGGCTTTCATATGAACGGCCCAGGATCGAATCTACTCAGATGCAAACGGCGTTTTTCCGGCCTGTCGAGAAAATTTCCCCAGCGCAGTGCGTTAATTCACAAAGTTCGTAAGGGAAGAATGAAAAAATTGTAGATTTAGGGAACTGCGGTTATCCTTGCTTTTTTTTTTTATTTATTATTGCTACTACTGGGAAATTGGCGGACAAGATTCGGCAAGCCACCAGTTACGTCACGTGGTTGCTGGCTGCCACAAACGGCCCACTAGCGGACCACATTAGGCTAGCCATCATTTCTGGCAAGTACTTGCAGGGCCACTGAAGGGCCACTTGTGGCAGATACTGCCAGTGATGGACCACTGATGGCCCTGTTGTGGCATATGACAACTGATGGGGTGCCAACTGTTGGCCAGCTGTTGGCCTGAACTGCTGGCCCTTCTGTTGGCCGCCCGGACATTTTATTGACGGTTCGGCAGCGGCAACATAGTGCTGGGCCATTGCTGGCAGTGCTGGCTGCCAGTAATGGCCCACTGCTGGCCCAGCAATACTGTTTTTGCTGGGTATCTTCTTAAAAATGGGTTTACGTAATCCTAAAAAACGCAGCAAGTTGCTCAGAAGAATTATATAAAAGAAATCGTGCATTTTTTTTCAAATAATTTACTTTGTGACAGTCTCTCACAATTAATAATTCAGATAACTGGAATTTTAGATATACAGTATTACTGACACATATGGAATATTCCCAGTTGAAATCCCAATGTCTTCGAAAAAAAACATTAGTTAAAGATTTCTTCATTTCAAACCTACTGAGAACGGCGCAAAAGATAGGTAAAAAAAGAAAAGGCAATTTTGTGGTCTTAAAATATGCATCAACAGTTAATACCGTTGATATCAGATAGGCGTTTAATCAAATGTGAAAGTGCATGACATTTTTTTCAGCTATGCAAATCTTGAGTCCAGTGTCTCAGTCAGATTAAAACCATGTCCAAAGTGCACACAAATGTCCATGAATGACATAGTGATCATTCAGAGATGAGGTGTACATATTTTCAATTTTACAGCAAAGGCGATAAAGTATGCATTGATTTTTATTTGATAGTGTGTATTGTATGAGCCTTTGATAATTATTCCATTAATGTTGGTTTCAATGAGCTCGAGTTTCACCTCTTTATGGTTTGCGAAGTCTTCAAGTGTATTTACAAGTACGATTGACTGAAAACTATAAAAGTCAAGTGTTTATGAAACTTAGATATTCCTTTCGTCAAACAGAAGTCATCGCACGTTTGTAAGTGAGCCACACAAATGTTCTAATCGGCCTCTACCTGGAATCAATGAGGATTTTTCCGTGATTCACTTATAAACGTGGAAGGAGCGATTACTCTGTCTGATGTTCCTCATCCACGTCAATTGTCTGTATTAATTATTCATTCGCCTCCTAGTCATTTGTTCAGTTGCTGCTTACCATCTTTGGTGAATCCCCAGCATTGTGCGGGGCTCCAAGAAGCAACCTGCCAAGGGGCTTGGCAGTTAGTCGTATATGAGTCTGGAGAATTCGAGGCCGCTGTGGTGCAGTGGTAGCATGTCCGGCGCGTAACTGGAAGACCTTGCGTTCGATTCCCGGTGGCGGCCGATGATAATTTTTCTGTGACTCACGTTTAAACGTGGAAAGAGCGATGACTTCTGTTTGATGTTTTCCTAATCCACGTCAATTGTGTGTATTAATCCTTTTGTGCTCTGCATTTCCTTGTCTGTATGATGTTTACCCTAGTTATAAATCTTAAACGCATCTACCGTTGAAATATATGTTGAACTAATCATTTCGTGATCGCTAGATAATTTTTCCCATTGCTATGAAGGTTTGGCTTTCGATGTAATCCTTTTAATTTAGGAAACAAGATACTGATGAATCAGTATTTTAAATAATGACTTGTGTTTCATTCAAGGTAGTTAGCGGGCTTGTGAAATGTAGTACACATGCGAATAAGTCTAAAGGTCGATGACACGTATAGTCGGGGTAAACATGATGCTCATATTACCTATCTAATATCGCCAGTTAATATTGCCGATATTAGCCAAGCGTTTAATCAAATGTGAAAGTGCGTGGAATTTTATTTCGTCTACGCAAATCTTGAGTCCAGTATCTCAGTCAGATTAAAACCGTGTCCAAGGCGCACATGAACGTCCATGAATGACGTAGTGAAAATTCAGATATCAGATGTAAATATTTTCCATTCTCAGCAAATTATATAATGCGATGAAGCATGCATTGATTTTTGATTTGATAATGTGCATTTTGTGATTTTCTATTATTAAAAATTATTCCGTCACGTGCTTATGTTTCCGTTTGAAAGAGTTTATATAGTTCTAAAAGTGCCTTGGAAAAATCCTTTTTTGGTATGATATTCTTCGCTGTGAATAGCATTTTACAACCAGTTTATTCTTTAAGTAAAATACAGCTTTTCCGCTGTTTCTAATTGTTCGAATTGAAAATCCAATTTCCCTCTGATATGCTCCGCTATGAGAAAAGTTTTGTGCACATTTTTTTTTTAAATTTCGTAACGATCTTTTCAGCGAGTTTAAAGAGGTGTAAGTATCTATTTCAATTCGTTAATATTTTATGGACTACAGAATTTTGGTTTATTTTCTTGTACCCTGCTTCTTTCATCATAAATAACACCTCTCAGATTAAGTGTTTTAAATTATGGGTAGTTCTTCCGTAGTTGCTGTTGCAGAATTTTTACGTATTCTGAAAATGAGCTTTGAAAGAATATTTTTGTGTCGGAAAGAATTCTAAATACGTGCTCAATACAACCGAATATCCCATGTCATTTTTGTTGTTTAACTTTCAAACCGATAAGTCAGTTTTGAAATATAATCCGATGCACAAAGTTTAACAAAAATTAAAAAACAATACGTTGATTAACAAATTGTGATCAGCAAAATTTCTCCAAATTCTTTCACGAAATCTGAAAAGTCGCAGTTACGTACTCTATGTGGATGGTTTCTTTCGCTAATAATTAGCTTTACTTAAGTCACGAAAGAAACGTTTTATCGATATGATATCCATTCACTGAGACAATAATAACAATTTTACATTTTAGCTGAATCATGTGTGAAACCTACAGAACCAAATCGTGTAGATACCACGCATGCCTTAGTTCGTGTTTTATTAGTCTGCTAAGCTCTTATTTAAAACTACACCGAAGAGCAATTGAATTAGAGACAGCTGGCGTTATGCCAATGTAGCGCTGTGGGCGGCTCTGTAAATGGAAACGACATAACGTATGCAGCGATCCAACAATATAAGGAGTCGTGCGACGGGACTCAGTAAGAGTCGGACGCTGTATGGGTAAGACGAAGGATCTAAGCGCATTTGATCGTGGGTAAATTGTCGGGGCCCGACGAATGAATTTTCACGAGCCACACTAAGCGCATTTGATCGTGGGTAAATTGTCGGGGCCCGACGAATGAATTTTCACAAGCCACACTAAGCGCATTTGATCGTGGATAAATTGTCGGTACCCGACGAGTGGATTTTCACGAGCCCCTGTGTCACGGGTGCACCGTGAGTACATCGAATCCGGTAAAACCATCCCTGCAAGGGCCAACTGCCGTGGACAACAGCGTGTGGATGAGCGGGGTCATCGTCGGCTAGCTCGCACAGTAACAGCGGATAGACGGGCCACAGTGCAAGAAATCACTCGGCAATTTAACGCTGGTGCACAAATACGTGTAAGCTGCCACACAACCCAGAACCATCTCCTCGCAATGGGGTACAGAAGCCATCGTCCCACGAAGGTACCGCTGGTGACCGCACATCACAGGGTGCAAAGATTAGCATGGGGGCGGGAACATCGCCATTTGACCCTAGACATCTGGGAAAATGTTTTCTGGGCTGACGAGTAGAGATTCACGTTGGTACATACGGATGGCAGGATACGAATACGGCGTAAACCACATGAAGCGATGGATCCTTCTTGCCAGCAAAGTACTCTTCAAGCTGGTGGGGGTGGCATTCTCGTCTTGGGACTGTTTATCTGTCCTGAAATGGGACCCCTGGTACGTGTGACATCGTCCCTTACAGGTCAACGCGTTACCGGGATATCCTGGACGACCATTTGCTCCCGTTTGTGCGTCTTCAACATCCCACTGGGGACCTCATCCTGCAACAAGACAATGCACCATGCCATCGCTCCCGAAGTGTATCCGAATGGTCGGATAAACACTCCACCGACGTGACCTCGCTTCCTTGGCCAGCTAAGTCACCTGACCTCAATCCCATCGACCATGGGATGCCACCGAAAGAGATGTTCGATGCTCTGACCCCCCCCCTCCATCAAATCTTCGTGAACTGTGGGAGCTTTTCCAGAGATTGTGGGTCCGTACGGATTCCCAACGCTTCAGGTGTCTTGTCGAGTCCATGCCAAGACGAATCGCCGCCTTCATCAGGGCGAAAGGTGGTGCTGCACGTTACCAGACAGGTATATCTAATTCAATTGCTATTCAGTGTATATTTATCAGCACAGGTTGCTGTCTTAGATAGTAAAGGACTCCCACCTACATGTAAGTCTTGGAGAATTCGCATGATGTATTTTTAATGAGTCTTCAGGTATGTTATACACACCATTCGCAAAAAAAAAAAAAAAAAAAAAAACGAAGCACCCCGAGGAAATTGTTAGATCTTGATGAAACTCCGCGTACAAGTACCACAAGGCCGAATGTGCAATTGATTAAAAAGTAACGACTAGCGACTACATAGTAGCCCGCACATCGAGGAGGGCATATTGTGAGCAAAGCTCGAACGCAGGGACAATTGTTGCAGACTATTGCAGTTGCAGTAACCTACATGGACTGTTAGGATGCATCGACGTCGTATTCGTGCACAATACGATCCGTTCAGCTAGTTTTGATAACGAAGCATAATTGGGCTGAGAGAGGCCGGTTGGTCAAGTCGCTGTATCGCCAGACATGCAGGTGGGAGCGACGCGGCAATCAGACGATGTGTGGGACAAGGACAGCACAAGTCAGCGGCAAGTGCGCAGTGGACGGTCAAGGGCAAAGAAAGAACGCGGGGTTCAAGTGATTTTGAGAGCCTCACGAAACCAACTGAATTCGTCGCTCTCAACCATTCGTGACCATGTTGCGTCTTCTACAGGTTCTGAAAATGGCCATCCGGACTGTTGCCGAACGACTTAAGGTACGGAGCCTACATTCGAGAAGGCCACTCCGCCACCTACCTCTGACCAGCGATAATCTCCGGCACCGGTTGCAGTTATGTCATGCTCGATCAACTTAGAATAGTGTCGAGTGGCTTCGTGTTGTTTTCGGTGATGAGTCACAGTTTGCACTTGGCACCGATGGGTAGTGTGTGCATATCTGGAGAGGAGCCGGCCAGCGCATGGATGCGCCTTTACCGTGGAACGGCTCAGGCCCACACACATGGAGTGTCTGTCTGGAGAGCCATTTCTTACAATAGGCGGACACTCTTGGTAGTCCTCAGTAGAACCCTTACGGTTAAACGGTAAGTTGACCACATTCTACGATGTGTTGTGTTGTATTTCCTGTCGTAGCATCACCGAGCAATTTTTCAACGGGATAATGCCCATCGACCCATGGAACGGCTCTCCCATGCATGCTTCCGTAATGTCGATAACGTTCCATGGCCAGCCCGATCGCCCGAGTGTTTATGGTTGTTTTGCTTAAGGTGGGTCTATATATTTAATTTTTAGTATTTACGGTTCAGGCAGGAAAGACTAGGTGTCTAGCCCTACATTTTGCAAAATTATTAACCCTCATTTTGGAGATTGTTTTTCAGTTATTTTGACACCTGCATGAAACCTGGACCGTGGCCGGGGGTGTTCTTCTCTGATGAGTGGTTCTCGGTTTCCGATCTTACATATTTACTACCCATATTATTTTCGATATTACTGCTATTTTTATGTGTACATTTGTGACAGTTCGTGTTTTGGTTTGTGTTTGTTGGTTTGTGGGAGGTTCGAGAATTAAAGTGTTTTATTGATTGTGAGTAGAATTTTGTTTATATCTATCTATCTATCTATATATATATATATATGTATAATATACGCAGACTGCAGACAACTAAATTAGAATGGAGAGGTGTATACTTGATGTATCCAGGAAATATAAAAAGAGGAATTCTTTGATAAGGAAAACAACAATAGTGGAAGACATCATGATCAGATTAAAATTCTTGAAATGGCAATGGGCTGGACGTACTGCCAGAAGAACAGACCACCGACGGACAACCGAAAATTCAGACTAGATACCAAACCAAGGGATCGAAAAAGACCGAGAAGCAGACCAAATCGCCCAGACCAGTCGTCGTGATCAGAACAAATAGTACCAAGTGATCAAAGCATAATAAACGAACACTGTTAATACAGAGATGGAAGTTCCGATGCGGACTTGAAAGCAGTATGAAGATCCAGGATTTTTATATTATTTCAAGAAATTTAATTATACTCTTTAAACAACTTAGGTTAATTTAATTTTATTGTTTTTATCCCAAAATGATTGGACACTGTGACACACAACTTCACACAAATTCCGGTTAGTATCAATGACCATAAATGCTTGCCAGACGAACTCTTTCAATTCGTACATTTTGTGTGGCTTCCTCTGAAGAACCTTATACTTTACTGCGCCCCCAAAAACAAGTCCATGGGAGAACGTGGCGGTAAATCAATGATACACGTCGCCCGATCCAACGCTGTGGGGTGAAAAGCGGCCCCATCTTGTTCAAAGAAGAGTTCGGCGAAGTCATCACTGGTTTCAAATTGTGGCACCACGACGTTTCGCAAAATGTTTATGTAATTGTTATCATCCACATTTGTTTCGAAAGGAACAAGCCCCACGAAGCCATCACTGGACAGTTCACCCTACACAGTGAGCCTGGCTTGTTCAGGTCGTTTGTGATAGTCACATGAGGATTTTCTTGTCCCACGTATAAACAAGTATGCCTGTTTACGTGGCCTGACAATTTAAAACAGGCTTCATCTGACGAGATGATCTTATCAAGAAAGTCTGGTTGGTGAGAAATTTTGTTGCGCATAATCTCAACGAATATCATCCCAATGTCTGAATCATCATCCATAAGGCCATGTGACAGCCTTGGACGGTACGTTTTCAATTTCAAGTTACGCATGAAGCGTTTCAAGGACGTTGTCATTATGGATAGCTCCTTAGACGAACGTCACGTGGGCTTTTTATGACTGATCACGAAGGTTAGGGGGTTCTCATCTCGTCCTCCTCTGTTTGTATAAGCTGTTTATTTACTAATTAGGATTTTGTGCAGCTAACTGTGAACTGGTTGTTAATTATGCTATAGAGTTCTGGAATGAAAAGCAAACTATCAATTACAAGTCTTTGTAACATGAGGATTTCAAAAGTCGGGATGAAGAGAAATACAGGTACATGGTTCTCTCTGGGGTACAGTATGTCTTCAACTTTAAATATTATTTTTGTGGATGAGCTAGTTAAAGAAGTATCAAATATTTTATGTAGGTGGTACTGATATCATGAGTGTGCTCGATGCTGACGACTTAGTGCTGGTTTCTAGGAATGTACAAAGGTCACAGTGTGATTTTAGTCTGCTAAGCTGGACTCTTTGGGATGAAGATCAAGAGTTTTTAGTTGAATCCCAAAACTTGTTAACTGTGTAGTACAAGATAAGAAAATCATATCTGGCGCGATACATTCTCATAGATGTTGATGGAGTAGCGTCGAATGCCTCTTTCCACGCTTTCTTGGCATTTTCAGTCTTCAAAAACTACTTCAGATTCCACTTCCATTCTTTTTAACTCAAATGTCCGTGCCATCATTCTCAATGCCTGTAAAGTAAATGAAATTATAAATAAATGAAAAATAAATAAATGAAAATAAAGCGAATAAAAATAAAATAAAATAAAATGTCATATATATATCACCACCATCATTGTCAATCCACTGTTGGAAGAAGGTCTTCCCAAGGTTTTCACAACGGCCTGTCTTGGGAAGTCCTCCATGTCACTTCCGCTTGCTTTCGAATTACATCCACCAATCTGCCACGTAATCTTCTTGTGAGTCTTTTCCTGTCTCTTGAAATCCAGTCTGAAATATCGGTTGTCCATCGGTGATCCGTTCTGGCAACATCTCCAGTCCATTGACATTTCAGGGGTTTCACTCTGATCTTCCACTTTTGTCATTGTACTTATCCATGAGTTCCTCTTCTTATTCCTTCTTGTTACACAAAGCATGCATCTCTTCCTGCTTTCTTCGGTTGTCTGCAATCTTTGTATGTGTTTTTTATATTAGGTCCATACCTCCGCTCCGTACGTAAGCACTGGAAGAAGGATGCTTTGATTAAATACTTGTCTTTTAACACATGAAGGCATGTTGCTTTTAAAGATCGTACTGTTTCTTCCAAAAGCTCTCCAACCAAGTTTTATATGCCAATTAATTTCTTCATCAATATGACCTTCGCTTGATATCTTCTACCCAAAATAAATCTGCGAATCGGTCATTTCCAGCTCTTATCCATGAATTGATAAGTCTTCATTTCTTGTGAAAGCATTGTACACCAGTTTTGTCTTCTGAAAGTTTATTTTTAATCCCACTTCTTTACTCTTCTCAACAAGTTCCTGGATTATACCCTGCAGCTCTGAAGGAGTAAATGCGAAAATGACGAATTAATCAGCAAAACGAAGGTAAGTTAAAAAATCCTATTTACGTGTATATATATATATATACACACGAATGGCAGTCTTCTGAATGCTTTGCATTTCGTAGACCAGAGAAATCGACAGAAGAAAGAAATTTAAGAATGCAGCTGAAACGTGCTGAAATAAGTTGTGAACTGAACATCAGCGAAAAAAGATAGTGGATGCTAGCTGAGACAGTTTCATAGCGATTAAAATATTACAGAGACAACCTAATTACCAGCTTCTCGTACTCTCATTCCAAAGAACAAAACACAGCGTTCCGAGCATGCAAGTGCACGAGATATACGGCTCAACCAAGGCAGAGTAGAAAGCCGGGATGAATTCCCTTTGGAAATTCATTGTGTGTGACTCTCTCTTTTCTCAAAAGGCAAGGACTAAACGTCTTACGCTTCGCTGGCTGGAAAAAGGAGGAAGCTAGTGAGACAACGAGTTACAGAGTTTAAATGAAAAATCGATGTTCTCAGAGCGAGTGTGAGAAGTCATTTACAGAAGCTCAATGTTTTCGGAAGTGCGCATTTTTGTTACATCCTTTTACAACCCTTAAAGTCGTATGTTAAGGAGTTAAAACTGTCAGACGATAAGATTGTTGCAACGATGTCTTTCGTCTTTGCCTGAAAAGCGTTGTCTTAAAACGAACATGAAAACAAATTTAATAAATCTACTTCTACAAAGCAATATCGCGCACATGAAACGCATTTAAATCGCAATTTATTTTGGCAATAGAATTCCTTGCGATCTGGCACCATATGTATGCAAATGTCTTTAGAAAAAGACATGATAATTTGAAGCAATAAGTCACAATAGCCGCGTACCATCTAGATTCCATTTTCTGAAGATAAATTAACATTAACAGTATCCATAATCTCATGCCAAAATTAAAAAAAAAGAAAAGTAGCCTGAATATTTCCTCAGAGGAACGCCAACCGCAAACAATTAAATGCTACGTTTATATAAATGCACGAATCTCATGCAATAAAGAGCGGTAAATTAAAGAAAATTAACCCTGATTTCTGCTAGAGATTCGAACTCACTTCTCCTGATTCGGGTATTCTACCGCTTGAGATACACCGACAAAGCATATCGCTGCAAGTTGGCTGTCTTCATATGTACGTCACCCCTGTGGTAGGTACATCACATAAGCCACCTCCTTGAGAAAGACCTGGAAGAAATTGTAGGTTTCCGGGACAAGCAGCAAACAATGCTTAAGAAGCTCATTGAAGAAGAAGGAATTCTTAGTCAGTGCAGGCAATGTGTGGAAGGCAGATTCACCATACAATTGTCTGGTACCTCACGGCTAGGATATTATTTTTTACGTTCGGGTGTTATTTTGATAATCAACTTTCATTTCGGCTGATGATTGGGTTTGAAACCCATATCTTCCTTCTCGGGAGTAGGAAACTCTATACTGCTTGAACTACACGGACAACGCGTATCGCTGCAACACTGTCGCCTTGACATGTGCTTCCGCTCTGAGACAGATACGTCACAAGACGCATTCGAGCAAACTCTTCGATGTAATAAACATTAGCGTTTCATAATGAAAGTGAATGTTGCCGTCTCGGTAGCCAAGCGGCCAGAGCCATTAGCTTAGGGCCGTTCTTACGAGTTTAGCCCGGCTTGAGTCCAGTACAATGCATTATTGGTGGTGTGCGTGTCTTACAGAGCTGGTGCTCCCCCTTTTTCGGGAGCCAGATGCCCTATATTATTGACGAGAGACAATTTATAGCCCAACCTGTTGCTCATGGTGTTCACCAAACCCAACCCCAAACAAGAACATAAATTTCAGATTTTCTTAATGCGTTAAATAACATTTTTGATTAAATGGCGATGAGCCCATTAATGCGAAAACAGAAATTTTAAAATTTAGCATTGTTAAATGTACGCTATTCACAACTATGATCGAAACGTTTGGAAAAACAAATAGCTTTATAACAGGTTTAGGTTGGGGTACTCTTACTCAATTTTTCCAGTGTAAGTGAAAAGCTAAAAAATAAGTAAAACATTAAGTGAACGCGGCTGTGACTAATATGCAGTCGTGCCCTATTTTTCCAAGGGAGAAATGAGTAAATCCTCGGTGATCAAATGCGGCAGTGCTCATTGGAAGCCAGTCACGGATATAGGTATAACAATAGTTTATCAGTGTTCCTGATTAATTTTGAAAGTTTCGGGAAAAAGTTTAGGGGACGAACACTTTTCGTTCCCATCCCCAGCCTTCTGGCGCGCTGAGAAGCTCGATTGTTCCCGGTAAGAGGAAATTTATCGATAATGATTTAAGCGTGATCCGGGGCATATCAAATTTGCCGATTGCATTAACAGGCACATACTCACATTGCCACTTTTGCAGACGTAACACATGGCGTGACGCTTTTATAATCCTTTCGGAAAGTAGCCTTTTCTTAACTCTGACTCAACGCATTATCTATAAATTTTGTATTTATGAGTAAAGAACAGTAATATTTCTACACTTTTGTCTAATTAGCTGGTTTTCTTCTACAGTTATCAATTGGTAAAGTAAAATCATTATGAAATTCCAGTTCGCATTTAGGGACAGCTGGTTACAATTTAATTTAGGAGGTATGTAAAGACAGCTCTTTTCAGACAGCTTCGAACTGGTCTGAAATATTCGCCATGCTATATATTTTCTTGTGAAAAAATAAAGGAAACTACAGAAGTCGGACAAGAATATATCTGCCGTTGTGACGACGAAGCGAAAATTCCATAGACACTCAAACAGCAAATTTTTTCTTATTAGGAGATAAAATGTTCGTTATTTCCTCAAGGCAAATGTAAAGAAGAGGGTCATGATATTTCAGGAATACAAGTATACATGTTAGCACGGGAAAATATTTCGTTTATACGATTTTCAAGAGATAAAAAAATGTAAGATGCACTTTCATATTTTTTTCAAGAATTCTTATTGGCATTGGAGAAACTGCTTCTTTTTCTTCGATTTCCCAGCGACAAAATAACATAAAAATTCTGACTCATGATTTTTGAAGAATCCTTATTAACGGCATTTCAACTAGAAATAAGTAACTTTCAAATGCGATTACTTCATGCGTTTTGTTTACATTCTCACTTTTTTTTAAATATGCCGCACATACGTACCGAGTTTACTAGGGCTTCTCAATTCTAAAGAACATCTACTATGATAAACAAATTTCTTCATGTGGCACGTGTGGTATTTCATAGAGGTACACATACCGGTCACTCTATTAGAATCCCTTATGCAGATGTACGTAAACGGCACATGTGCAGCGTATATGCAAAATACGCCCTCACATGCGACACCACGTGATCTAGGAAACTATTCAAGACTGGTTCTTGTGAAAAAATGGGAGAAAACGATGGCACTTTTCGGAGATTGAGAAAGGGCTTAGTTCGGGTTTCTTTCTGGCTGAAGCGAAGATTTTGAAAAGAGCAGAGCTGACTAGTTTCTGAAAAGATGAGATACCCTGGGACTTTAGTCGGTGGACAAGCGAAGCGCGTTGCTTGTCTCAGAGGCGTTACTGTGGCCCAATGACATTCTGTCAGGAACGAGATCTCTGTCGTCTGAGAAGATTCTTACGGAGGAGCAGGACTTCCTGTGGGCAGCAATTGATCAAAGCATTCAATGAAGGCTGTTCCCGACCCATATTTCAAAAAAAAATTATGGACGGAATTGAAGAGGATCAGTATTGGCAGTCGCATGCCTATATGAAAACAGCAGATTTTTGCGAAGGACCAGAATGTTCGGAACATCGTGAAGAGACACTGGAAGACTGGAAAAACTCATGTGTGCATTCCGACGAGTCGTTGTCCACCTTCTTCTATACCGACGGTAAGCAAACAGCCTGGTGGGTACCCCATGAAGAAATGGATTCAGCTTGCCTTGTAAACACAGCTCGAGGTTGTGCAGGTAGTATCATGGTATAGGGTGCACTCTGCTGGTACGGAACGTGTCATTTGTTATTGCTGGAAGGCTGGGTGTCCTACAAGTGATGCATGATCATTGTTGGCGATCATTTTTATCATGTAATGTTTCCTTTTTATCCAGAAGATGATAGCTGTTTCATGGACGACAATGTTACTGTCCATAGCGCAAGATGTGTTCAGCACTGGTTCAACGAGAACAACAGTTACTTCCACCATCATCTGAACTATGATCGCGATCATGTCATGAGTTCAGATCGCGGCCACCACAAAACCGATTCTGAACCCCGTTGTTAATGTATGGGACACGTTAGAAAAACAGATCCGGTAGCAGTCCTATTCCGTCAAATCTGGGGAAGTTAGAGGACTGTCTTGTGAACACCCCGCTATGCTGTAGACATATATGTACTCCAACACCTTCTGGAATCTATCCAAATCCTCATACGAGCTGTAATTCGTAATAAAAGAGGTATATTGCTGTATTGAATAAATATTTCTAATTCAGTAGCCGGTGTGTGTATTTAAAGTACTTTCAAAAACTAAAACAATCGATATTTCTTCTATAACTCAGCCGAAAGTTCAGGAATTAGATTTTGCTTTAAATTTTTGACGAAGTCTAGGTGTCTCTTAGCACACTACTATTTCAGTTACGCCAGAGAGAATCAGTGAATTATTATGTCCAAGTATAACGAAGTAAATTTCTCCGTCATTTTTATCCGCGCCGGGGTTCGAACCCGGGTCCACTCATTCCGGAATAAGTTGCTCTACCAATTAAGCTACGCGGACATGTATTCTGATTCCTATCTGCCTTTATGTCATGTGCGTCCTGCTGGCAGGTACGTCACATCTCCTGGTACGTTACATCATCTCCTCCTTATTTTTTTATTTTTTTTTTCGAAGTGCTGCTCTTATTTTTCCTATCTCGCGGTGTGGAAATAACATCACACCATTTGCGAGATTGTGAACGGTCGGGTCATCCGGATAGTTCGGGCGCCATTATAACGAAGTGAATTTCTCCGTCATTTTTATCTGCGGCAGGATTCGAACCCGGGTCCACTCATTCCGGAATAAGTTGCTCTACCAGTTGAGCTACGCGGACACTTTATTCTGATTCCTATCTGTCTTTATGTCGTGTGCGTCCTTCTGGCAGGTACGTCACATCTCCTGGTACGTTACATCATCTCCCTCGTGTGCGTCCTTCTGGCAGGTACATCACATCTCCTGGTACGTTACATCATCTCCCCCCCGAAAGAGGGCCGGGGGCATGGCCCACGGATCAGCCGTGACCATGAATCGCTGCAGGCAGACAACCACTGTAGAACGTGCACTTGAGAACTCCCAGTCAATCTGGTGTGTGGAATGCAACGTCACACACATTTATTTTTCGAAGCACTGGAGAAGGGATTCTCTGATTTTTCCTATCTCGCGGTGTGGAAATAACATCACACCAATGCGAGATTTTGAACGGTCGGGTCATCCGGGTAGTTCGGGCGCCATTATAACGAAGTAAATTTCTCCGTCATTTTTATCCGCGCCGGGGTTCGAACCCGGGTCCACTCATTCCGGAATAAGTTGCTCTACCAATTAAGCTACGCGGACATGTATTCTGATTCCTATCTGCCTTTATGTCATGTGCGTCCTGCTGGCAGGTACGTCACATCTCCTGGTACGTTACACAGGAAATTGTGCGTCCTTGTCTTTCTGGAGGAATTTATTGTTGCTAAGCTGTCTCTTCTCTAGATAAGCAGAGTACGGTGCCAAATCGGCTTAGTTTCTAACCATTTACTAAATGTTTGGTGATTGACATTTCGATCCCCGTCTCATTACTGCCTTACGCACCAAATCCATTTGTTTAGCTTCCAGAACTGACATCCAGTATCTGGGACATGATATCTTATTCCTCCACACAAAAGGTAATAGATATGCCAATACCATTCGTTATTGCATCATTCTTGGACTTGCAACTTGTTCAACGTCTTCCTGGCCTTGTAAAGACTGGCATATGAACGACTTTTAAGGCCATCACTAAACTTACATACGTTTATATATTATTATTTAAACCATGTTGCTGAAAGCTAAAACAAAATAAGCATTGTTTACTTATTTATTTATTAAAATACCTTTGTTTCGAAATTACTATTGAAGGGTGTTTCTAAATACATGTGAACTTCTATGTCTGAAGAACACTCATTCCAAAATCATGAGGAATTTCTCTATTTCTTCCGAGCCTTTCCTTCGGCAATTTATCGATTCCTATCAATTCGTTAATCTTTTACAAACACAGCTTCTTTCCACACAGAACAACAATTCTTATAAATAAATAGAGAATGGGGATAACCCAAGAGGGCAGAGAAATGAAATGCATTCTTCCATTCACATCGTTCGATATTTTCTTGTTTCTTTACGTACGTAGTATCCTAAATTCGGTGCATGTATAATGACTTGGACTAAAGTAACTCTCTTACTAAAACATTCAAACGTTCAGGAAGGCAGTATAACACAAAATATTTCATGAAAACGTTCGATTGTAATACCATTTAAATTAGATGGTAATCCGTCCATTTAAAGATTCCCGTAAAGATTCTGACGAACCGCAAACATAGTTGACCCATACTTGTGATTCACCCGTTGACCTAGAAATGAAAATTTCAGTTCTGTAAGCGCAGACGTAACCGGTAAGGTGATGCAAGTATTTTATGCTTATAATCTCAAATTCTATGATTTAATATTTCTCTTGTTTCTTTGACCCAAATTATAATGCACATTTTGGAATTGATGCTCGTAAAGAATACTGATTCATAATTTTAGGGGTTGTTTATTTAATTAATTAGCCGCAAAGTTGGAGCTTCCAAATAAAGTATGTCATCATCATCATCATTGTCAACCATTATCAATCCACTACTGGACGAAGGTCTCCCCAAGTTTCCTCCACAGCGGTCTGTCTTGTGACAGTCTCCTCCATGTCACTCCTGCATACTTTCGAATTTCATCCACGCATCTCCCATGTGGTCTTCTTCTGGGCCTTTTCCTGTCCCTTGGAATCCAATCTAAAATTTCGGCTGTCCATCGATGGTCTGTCCTTCTGGCAATATGTATAGCCCATTGCCATTTCAGGGATTTAACTCTGATCATGATGTCTTCCACTCTTGTCATTTTTCGGATCCACGAGTTCCTCGTCTTATCTCTCCTGGTTACACAAAGCATGCACCTCTCCATTCATTCTTTGAGTTGTGTCCAGCCTTTGTATGTCTCTTTTAGTTAAGGTCCACGTCTCTGCACCATACGTAAGCACTGGAAGGATGCATAGATCAAACACTTTTTTTTAAGACATAATAGCATATTGCTGAAAATTATGCTGTTTCTTTCAAATGCTCTGCAGGCAAGTTTTGTACGCCGATTAATTTCTTCATCAATGTGACCCTCACTTGATATCTGCTGTCCAAGATAAACGTACGTGTCTGTTATCTCCAGCTTTTCTCCATCAATCGATAAATCTTCATTTCTTGAAAAAGCATTGAACATCACTTTTGTCTTCTAAAAGTTCATAAATCCCACTTCTTTACTCTTGTGAGCAAGTTCCTGCATCATACTCTGCAGCTGTGATGGGTTACAAAAATGACTATGTAAATATGTGTAAATAGATCAAGTTAATAGGAGAGGATTAATTATTTAAACACTTCGTAAATTGTAATACGAGTTCACTGAGGAAAGAAGAGCGTCTTACCGACGAGAAAGTAAAAATTAGAAAGATGACACTGAGTTTTCGGGTGTAATAAGCACGTCTTTTGAATCCGCTCTGACGCAAATTAAATTTGTCAAATCTATTCAAAGTCAATGGAACCGGTATGAAAAACAATAGTATCTGACGGAAGAAAGAAGTTTTTTCAATCGGGTTTTTAATCCCTCAGATATTGCTGTAAACGAAATTGTGAGCTTACAACCTCTGGTTGCAGACTTGTTCGTTAACAAAAACATGAATTTATATGAGAAACATTTCGCACCGGGAACGCTCTCCAACACAGAAATAATGTTTCAGATCCGACTCATAAAAACAGAGTTACCGAGAAAAATAAGATGACTTTACCTCCCCTGGTGAGAAAACCATGTGCCGCCCCGGTGGCGCAGTGGTCTAAGGCGTTGGCCTCTGATCGTTCGTCCGTAAGGGGTCCGGGTTCGAATCCCGGTCAGGCATGGATGTTGTGTTTGTCTTACGGCACTGGTTCTCTCCCTTCCCTGGAACCAGTGACCCTAAATTAGGGACGGGCGACTGCTTATAGCCCATTGAGTTGCTCACGGTGGTCGTTAAACCTCCAATCAAAAATCAAAAAACCATGCATTGTTTTAGGAAGAAAGTATTCTCAAAAGGTGTTTTAATATGAGCGGTATCGGTCGAAGAAAAAAAAATTTAGGCGAGTTTTCAGGAGCCCAGATTTTGCTACAAATACATCAGTAGCAGAAATTAACACTTATGCCACCTGGTGGCCAAATCATTCCTCACCAAACATTAGAAATTATGTGAAACATATTTTCCATGAGGTTTTGATTGAGATACAGGAAGAAATTTTCAAATTGCAGATTTAGAAGCAGAAATAACGGAGAAAACGCAATTTACCTTTGTGCCCCCTAGCGGAAAGTCTATGTGTTACTTAAAAAATTTTGAATTTATAGAAAAAACATTTCGTATCGGAAACACTATCCAACAAAGAAGAAAATTTCAAATCGGACTCCTAGAAGTAGAGATATTGACAAAAATAAGATATATATCTACGCCCTCTGGTGTAGAAACCATGCATTACTCTAAGAAGTAAATGTTTATAAAATGTTTGCCAACATGAGTAGCATTGGTCTACAAACGACGTTTTTTTTGAATCGAGAAATCAGAAGCTCATAATTTGCTGCAAATACATCAAAAGCGGAAATTTAGATTTACGCCCACTGGTGGCCAAATTATTTTTTACAAAAATTAGAAATTATGTGCTAACGATTTCCCATCAGGAGCTGTAGCCGGTGCAGAAATAATTTTTCTAAAAGGAGATTTAGAAGCAGAGATATAGGGGGGGGGGGGACGCACTTTACCGTAACGCCCCCTAGCGGAAAGTCTATGAATTGCTTGAAAATTTTGAAATTATATGAAAACACATGTCACACTGAAAACACTATCCAACAAAGAAGAAATTTTTCAAATCTGACTCCTAGAAGTAGAGATATTGACGAAAATAAGATATACATCTACGCCCCCTGGCGGAGAACCTGTGGAATATTTTAAGAAGAAAATATTTCGAAACGGTTTATCCATGTGAGTGGCATCAGTCCACGAAATAATTTTTTCAATCGATATATTAGAAGCTCAGATTTTGTGGCAAATACATCAGAAGCAAAAAGTTAACACTTACGCCCCCTGGTGGCAAAAATATGAAATTATATGTAAAAGAATGCCCATCAGGAGTTGTATCCGCTGAAGAAAATATTTTTCAAATCGAAGTTTTAGAAGATGAATTATCGGGAAAAATGTAATTTAACTTTTCGCCCCTAGCGGAAAATCTTTGCGTAATTTGAGAAAAGTAACTTTATCTAAAATAATCTTCGATATATAAATTAAATCGAAAGATAAAATAATTTTTTCAATCGGATGTTTAGAAGCTAATATGTGGAATAAAACGTATTTTTGAAATCGACATCATGGGCATTTATGCCCTCCAGCGGCAAAATTGTACATCGTAAAAAAAATGAAATGAAGGATCATCATTCGCATATTTCAAGCTTTTGAATGCAAAAAAAAAAATTCAAATCGGACTAATACACTATCTGCCAACAAGTAATTGGACACCTCTGCAATCGACGATATCTGCTGTCCTGATACACGTCACGGCCGCCGCCGTTAAATATCGTGTGGGAAACAACAACTCAACCAGTCGCATGCAAGATGTCACGCAGTTCGGAGCTCTCTGATTTCGAGAAATTTGTAATCGTCGGGTATCACAGAAATGGCCGATCCATACGTGACATATCCAGCGAGTTGAAGTACCCAAAATCGACTGTGGCCTACGTGATTGGCAAGTGGAAGATGAGAGGTAACTGTCGGAATGTGCTCCGACCCGGCAGACCCACAAAACTGGGAGTTAGTGACCGACGGGTGCTGGACAGAGAAATTCGGAAGAACCGCACCAAATAAATGGGCAACATCCGCGAGGAGTTTCAACAGGCATCCGGGAGTGTTCTTTTGATGATTACCATCCGTAAGGAAGCCCATCTGCTCGGTTATCATGGACATGCTGCCGCCCACAAGCCTTTGATCACCAAGTCCAATAGCGCTACTCGGCTAACGTGGTGCAAAGAACGTCGACAGTGGACCGTTGAATAGTGGAAACAGGTTCTCTGGAGCGACGAATCAACGGTCACCCTCTACTGTTCGGATGGCAGGGTCTGGGTTTGGCGACTGCCTTGGAGAACGTCTCCTGCCGCAATGTATTGTGCCAACTGTGAAGTTCGGCGGCGGTGGAATTATGCTATGGGGGAGTTTCTCCTGGTATGGCACGGGACCCTTGGTCACAATTCCTGGTAGACTCAACGCCGAGACCTACTGCACCATTTTGGATGACCATGCGTTTACTACGTTGTGGCAGTTTTACGGGGTGGACCCATGTTACTTTCAGGATGACAATGCCACCTGTCATGTTGCGAGGTCTACCATGGCTTGGTATGGTGACAATGGGGTTAATCGAATGGACTGGCCTGCGCAGAGCCCGGACCTTAACCCTATCGAGCACCTCTGGGACGAGTTGGAGCGTCGACTTAAGGGGTGCCCCCAGCGTCCGAAATCGGTGAAGGAACTGATCTGTCTTCTCCAAGCCGAGTGGAAGAAAATTCCGCTAGCCGTCGTACAACGCCTGGTTGAGAGTATGCCCCGGAGGGTCGCAGCTGTAATCGCCGCTCGTGGAGGCTCCATCAACTATTGAAGGTGAATAAACTCCGTTTTCCTTTGCTATCACAGGTGTCCAATTACTTGTTGGTAGATAGTGTAGTTGCAGAGATATCGTGGGTATAGTCGGACGGACGGACAAACCGGTAACATAAGCACGGTATTTCTTTAACCAAAGACGTGCTGAAAAAGGGGAACAGTTAAAGTTTATCCCCGAAATTAAAGTGCGCCGGAGGTCTTGAAAAGAATTCCCGTCGGAATAAATAGTAGCGCGACACCGGGCTTTAACACTCATCTCTATTTGAAACAAAACCACTTATCAATGACAGAAGAAAGTGATCTTGAATTAGTTTGAGCTATTTCGGCTAAATGGGTGTCACAGAAATAGGTTTCTCAAATACGTCGTGCTTGGTCTTTGCATATCGCATCTGCACGAAAACCCTTTTTTAATAAATCAGACTCGTGGTAATTGCAGAAGTGAGCAAGGGAAGGATGTGCTGAAAACAAGCAGTCGTGAAACAGCTCCGAAAGAAGGGACGAAGGCTCGGTAATTTGTATGTAGGTCTAGGGGATCTAGAGTGGACTTTGGCGGAAGACTGCGGAAGAAAGACTGACTGCGGGAAATACCCTTACAGACAATGAAATTTGCGCACCAAGAAAGAAGCATCGGATTGAACTTAAATTTAATGAACGTAATGATACAGATGAATGATACACATGATGACAAAAACAGAGCTGGAGGAAGATTCTAGAGGGATCTGTGGCACGCAGTCCGGTCATTTTCAATAGCGCGTTGCACCGCCTCGTGGGTTGATACATGCTGCAATACGGTCCGGCATGGAGGCGAACAGACGCCTGATGTTGTCCTAAGGCAGACTGGCCCACACGTGTTGGACGGTGTGCTCCAAATCCCGGATAGTGCTGCACCGCGGTAGCTGGTGTTTCAACTGGTCCCCCACATGCTCGATAGGGGACATGTCCGGGGAGCGGGCAGGCCATTGAAGTGTCTGGACATCACGTAGGTAGTAATTGGCAACCCGAGCCGTGTGCGGACGGGCACTATCCTGCTGGTATAGCGCACCTGGTATACCGGCTAGGAATGGGAGCACATTAGGCCGTAGGAACTCATCCACATACCTCTGCCCCGTCAATGATACAGGTGCCACTACTAGAGCTGATCGTCTATCGTAGGCCATGGCTCTTATTAATTCCACGAGGCGAGCTATACGGTGCGCCGACTACTCTGCGGTTTTCAGCCTGATGACCAGGCCTCTTTCAAAGTCCGTAAGTTGTGTAAATCGACGCCTCTGGCGTCTACCCGGCATTCTTGTCACTCTGTACCCTTACTTGCGTCGGCCGGTGCTTTGCTTTTCGCTTTCATGGGGCATCGACTACACGCCGGGTTTATAAGGCAGCCGGTTCGTGCTTTCAGTGCCATCAAAGGGTGTGCGATCGTGCGCAATGGCACCAAACGGGGATCATTTGCATATCAGCACGCACTCTAGCCATTTGCAAAGTTTCGCGGTTGTAGCATAATTTCTTTTAGGTGCGCAAATTATATTGTCCGTGAGTGTATGTCCCGGAAGCATAAGTATTTGGCCTGTGGGTTGGCGTAGTACGCAAATGGGCCCACTCGATTAGCCGAAAAAGTAAAGTGTGTCTGTGTCTACGGAATTACGAATAGGCGGAGAGTCTCGATATGGACTTCATGCTTCAAAACAAAGCTTCGAGCTTTGTTTTGAAGCTCGAAGCTTCAAAACAAAGCTCGAAGCTTGTTTTGGACGCGTTGGTGGCTAGTAACTTGCAACCGGGTAAGGTGAGAAGATTCACCTGTGGCAATAAAAGCGCTCATGGTAGGATTTACTTAGCTTGTACCTAAGTAATCCTGAAAGAAAGCATATCCTATGAAAAGTCCCGCATGGAAGAACGTAGATCGCATACAGCGAAACCCATGCCGAAATCATATTCTCGTTAGAGGCTGCTGGGCTCAAGAGAACTAATGAACCGCCGGACGAAGAAGCTGTGCTACACTTTCGTTTCGTCTTCTGAGGAAAGGGGAAGACTGGGTGTCCTGTGTGTGTTTGCCTCACTCTCGGAGAGCAGAGAAGGACATCGGTGAGGAATGGTCATCAGCCCTGAAGTAAAACGTGTGTGTGTGTGTGTGTGTGTGTCTTCAGCGTTGCAGATAAAAGCGAGGGTGCTAGTTATGTTTACGTAGAATATTCAGCAGGGAAATCCGTTTTATCTTATTATAACTCTTATTGTGATTTTAGTTGATTAAACACAGTATGTCTGTCGTCTTTTGCCAAAACTTAAATGCGATCGTGTTTCTCTGAGTTTCAGCTAAATCTGTTCTTTTAATTTATTCTCATTCATCTAAAGACACATGGTCTACCTTCTGGACGTGGCCATCGTCCGACAAGCTACGATTCTAAAATATTGTTATTTTCTTTTGATTTAGTCACTTCCGAGGTGTAACAATAGTATGATCCAATTCCATGCATAAATTGAAGCAAAAGCAAACTTTCTTGTGATATACACTATTCTGACAAAAGTCACCGGACACCATTTCAAAAGCAAATGAATGGATCTGCAGCGTTGTTAAGATGCGCGGTACAGCTGCAAACGCTATAAATACAAGCCTGCAGCTGAGCGAAATCATATCGCACTGTGAGGTTGAGTGAAAATGTCGCCGCGGTATACAGCTGACTTTGAGAAACGAAAGATTGTTGGGTGTTATATTAGTGGGTTCTCCATAAGGAAAGCGAGAGGCGTTTAAACATACCCACGTCAACTGTTTTGAATGTACTGAATACGTGGAAGACACTAGGCGTGCCTGAAGCAGCAAAACGTACCGGCATGCCAAAAAACATCAGTGATAGAGGACGTCGAAGCATCAGGAGAGTGCTGCAGCTAATCGACGGTGTACTACACAAGAGCTTAGTGTACGTGTGAGTAAAAATGCTGGAACCTCGGTATGCACACGTACCATTCGCAAAGAACTTCATTCCATGGGTTACCGTTGTCGTGCTGCTGCTCTCAAGCCTTTCATCTCCACTCGGATTGCTACTCGCCGTTTACCACGGTGTAAAGAACATTTATCATGAACCGTAGATCTATGGAAACGGGTCCTATGGACTGATGAATCCAGATACACGATCCATCAGACTGATGGCCGTGTGTAGGTGTTGCGGCAGCGGGGAGAATACTGTTTAATACAGTGTACTGTTCCTACGGTCACGTCTGGAGCTGGCAATGTACACGTGTGGTGTGTTTTTCGTGGTATGGTTCCGGCCCATTGGTTATCGTGGACAAACCTAATAACCAGCACGTTTACCTTGCTATTCTGGATAATTATGCTCTACTAACTCTGTGGCAATACTGTAGAACTGAGCCTTGTTGGTACAAGCTGGATAATGCACCGAGCCATAGAGCAAGACCTGTTACGGCGTGGTTTGACGATAATGCCGTGTCGTGAGTGGACTGGCCAGCACAAAGCACAGATCCATAGAGCACCTATTGGATGAATTAGAGCGCCGCATAAGAAGTTTTGAACCAAGTCCTACTACTAAGAAACATTTAGCAGCAAAATTATGTACTGAATGGAAGCGCATACCTATCACTGTGCTCCAAAACCTCGTCGAAAACATGTCTCGAAGGGTCAGTGAATACATTGAGGCCAAAGGTGGACATACACCGTACTAATGTATGTCAATAAAGGATATCTTGTGTTTCTCTTCTAGGTGTCCGGTGACTTTTGTCGATATATTTTATTTTTACTTTCACTCCAATTTTGGCTAATACAATTTGTCAACCGTTTCGTGCATTCAATGAAATTCGGACTTCATGCTGGGAAATTTCAACGAAAATCTGGGAACAATACCTTATTGGCATCATTTTTACCCTGGAATATTTGCATATTAGAATATTAAGCTAAGCTGTTAATTCGGAGGCAGTTGTAAAGAGGTATGTGTGATAATCTGTCTTGTTTAAAGCTAGAAATACATATTAGCAAATTAAAAAAAAAGGGGTGAAAAATAGCTTCGTAAAGTTATATTATTTCTTTTGTTCTTCGGTTTAATGTCTCCCCTAAATACATGAAACTATGAATATGTTGCCCGATTGAAATTTAGAACCAGGAAGAACCAGCTCCCGAAATCTAAACACAAACTCATGTCTATTCACTAGGCTAGAATTCACAGCCAGCAGTGCGTGGAATCCGAACCTTCAAATGACTAACACAAATTAGCAGAGGATCGACGATATACGGGAGAGTTTGGTCTCAGGTTTCGAGCAGTTTCCGAGCAAGTGATAGGAAATATGAGGACTGTGCAACGTTGCCTATCATTCTGTATATGAGAAAACAGAAGTCCCGTTCGGAAAGAAGTGGATCGGCTTGCGACTCTCTTATCATGACGCCCACACTGCTGCCTGACTTCCGATCTGCTGAAGGATACTGAGGTACGCATATAAATCATACAACGACGTGTATGACGTGGGATTCCCTGAGAGGAACTCAACAAGGAACCTCTAATTACTGCTACATCAGAGGTCTCTTTGTCGGGCATAATGCAGATAGAGAATGGATGCGATGCACTGGGAATGGATGCGATGTTATTCACAGACGAGTCCAGGTTCTGTTTCAGAATTCCGGGTGGTCATAAATCCTCATTTGCGCAATCGCTATCAACAACATGTGGAAGCGTTTATAATCAGTAGCCGTACATCTCCCAGATATGGTACCGTAGTACAATAATAAATTCGATGCGATACAATGATATGCCTTATCTCTCTATTTTTTTTTATTTTTTTATTTTTTGGCTTTTCTTATGCTTTCTTCCCAGTTTTCGAAGTAGTACTGATTGGATATTTGGAAGTACACCACCTTCAGCAATAGTTACGCCCGAGAGCCACTTGTTCAATTCTTCGTCATTTCTGATGACAAGCTGAATATTCAGTACAACTCACATTGTGGTTCACGGTACTATTTTTTTTTAATGGAGAGATTTCCTACATGCTTGTTGTGGATCCGTCATGGATTGCTACGATATTCTGCTTTGTTTAGGATCGGCGCACCCGTTTCTAAGAAAATAACACACCCCCTGGCACTGTGACGGAGAGAATCTTCCTCAGTTGCATAGTTAACCTATTCATACATTGTCTTGTGTCCAAGCCTACGACGCTCGCGAAACAGGAAATACATCTTTCTTGCAAGAAACAGTCTCTCAGGGCTGACATACTTACCGGACTTGTCGAGCAATCAAATGCCACCTAAGCAGACTCGCTCCTGTAACGAATCTGCACTGCAACTGTTACGTCCCCAGTTATTTACTGCTTGGAATGCCATACCCCAGTGCACCACCCATTATTTCATTGACTGTAGACCTTGTCGTTTGCAGACTTGTGTAGCTTCTCGAGGTGGACCAACGGTTAACGAACAATCAACCGTAAATAAAAGCATGTACGTTACCTTCTTACATATCGTACCCTGCCATTTATGTAGCTCTTCTTTGACCTTACAAGAATTAATCAATCAATCGCTTATTTGCAGAATTAACACCTGACAAGCAAATAACCAGTTCCATATAAAGTAAAAAAGAATTGCAGGGAACGAATATTTCATGTCTATGTATCTCTCTCTCTGAGTATGTATGTATGAATTAAGATACAGGCAATCGGATAAAGACGAACCCGCATTCGCTTTATTCTTTTATTAAAACAGATGACGCCGTTTCTTTTGAAAATAATCATTTTTAATAATTTTAGATTGCATTCTGAGGTATGTACATGGTTTACACCGAACCAGGAGGCATAAATATATCTTCATTGATTACATCTGCCACTTGGTGAGAACGAACGCATTAGGAGGAAAAACTGTTACCTAAGAGATTCAATGCGAAAATTTCTGAGTTAAACTGCCGAATTTGTAATAAACTGTCAATTACTTTATTAATGGCCTACTGGCGATTGTATCTCTCATGGTGTGTAACCCTTATCATCTAAATCATTTGTTTCATATCTTCCATCAGAGCTGTGTAGGGATTTTATTGCCTTTCGCCGATGCTGTTTCGGTGCTATTCCTTTCGGTTCAACAAGTTTCGCCGACTGCAATTCCGATAAAACGAGGGTTTCCTTCGACTACACGCAGCACTGAAGTCGTAAACGCTCCAATTATGAGTAACTGGCTTTCGGTAAAGTGGATTCTGAGCTTCGTCCCTTAAAAGTACACACCCAGGCTTTATTTCCAGATCATTGCTTTCGTTAACACGGACGAAAAGGGATAATTTCTGTGACATATGCAATTTGCGTAGTTTCTGGGAACTTGATCGGGAATGGAACTTTAAATTGGCAAATGGTTGCTAGAAATCAGAATATTGATTTATAGTGTTTGAACTTTACACCACTAGTAGCTGATTAGCACTGACGCTAGCAAATGTTCTGTTCTTCTGTTTTTGAACTGCATTGTATAATGCTTAATTTTGTATTAGTCAATTTAAATATTATATTAACCTGAACTGTTAGTTTAATGCTTACTCCAACTGCACGTTAGTTTCACTGTGGACTTTTTTTTATTGTAGGTTTAACGACCACCGTGAGCAACTCAATGGGCTATAAGCAGTCACCCGTCCCTAATTTAGGCTCACTGGTTCCAGAGAAGGGAGAGAGCCAGTGCCGTAAGACAAACACAACATCCATGCCTCACCAGGATTCGAACCCGGACCTCTTTCGGACGAATGATCACAGGCCATTGATTAGACCAATGCGCCATCGGGGCGGTGTAGACTTAATTGTCGCATTATAACTAAAAAGTTCTTTCCCGGATGAGCTCACTCCTAGTAGCTAAAAATTGAGTTATACATACTTCCTAATAAAACATAAAGATTCTGAAATGACTTAAATAATATAACTATACTGGTGATCCGAAATTTCTTGTTGTACATTAGAAATCAAAGTTTCCAAGCTTTCGCACATCAACCAGATGGCTTTTTCAAGGAAGGTAGACAGCTAACTGCAAACTGAATAATAGAACGCTTCAATAATTTGAACGCGGTGACTTGACTGGGCACTTACGAAGAGATGCGAACGTTATCAGGCATTCAAAGGCATGAGGCTCGGTTAGCAAGCAGAATTATGGAAGGTAAACCAATAGGCAATCAGTATTTGAAGAACTGGTTCAAAACTTGTGGCAACTCCAGTGAGACGCTATCGTTACACGACTCGCTCTTGGTTGTGATCTCTGATCGCTGTTGGTTATGTTTTGTTTGGAGATCATAACCAACAGCGAGTCGTGCAATGATAGCGTCTCACTGGAGTTGCCACGAGTTTTGAACCAGTTGTTCAAATAATGATTGCCTGTTGGCTTTCCTTCCATGATTCCGCGTGCTGAACGATTATAACGCCTCATGTCTTTGAATGCCTGATTACGTTCGCATCTCTTCGATTATGTTCGCATCTCAAGTCAAGTCACCGCGTTAAAATTGTTGAAGCGTTATATTATTCAGTTTGCAGTTTGCTGTCTACCTTCCTTGAAAACGCCAGCTGGTTGATGTGCGAAAGCTTGGAAATTTTGATTTATATTCTACACCAAGAAATTTCGGATCACTAGTATAGTTATACTGTATAAGTAAAGCTGGTGGTCCAGCTTATTTAAGTAAAGCTGGTGGTACAGCTTTACTTAAATAGTATAACTATAAAACGTCTTTTTTATTTAATTGGTTCTTAAATGAGTTTAGGCCCCTTGCAGTTCAGTATAGCAAATTAGACAGCACGTAAACAGTAGTCAGTCAAAAATCCAAATCAATATCCCGTTAGCTCGTCACAACTTCAGCATATAACCCTCACTCAAGCAAACTATATTAGCAGTGATTGATAAGTGACGCCCTGGTGGAGCAGTGGTTTAAGTGATGACTTTCTATTCTCCGTCCGAGAAGGGCCCGGGTTCTTTTTTTTTTTTTTTTTTTTGATTGGAGGTTTAACGACCACCGTGAGCAACTAACTCAATGGGCTATAAGCAGTCGCCCGTCCCTAATTTAGGGTCACTGGTTCCAGGGAAGGGAGAGCCAGTGCCGTAAGACAAACACAACATCCATGCCTCACCGGGATTCGAACCCGGACCCCTTTCGGACGAATGATCAGAGGCCAACGCCTTAGACCACTGCGCCACCGGGGCGGCGGCCCGGGTTCGAATCTAGCAACGGATGGTTTTTTTTTCTTACGGCGCTGGCTCTCTCTTTCTCTTCCCTGGAACCAGTTACCCTAAATTAGGGACCGGAGACTGCTAATAGCCAACTGAGTAGCTCACGGTGGTCGTTAAACCCCCATTCAAAAACAAAGTGCTCGAAAAGAGCGCAAAGACATAACGTATCCGAAAACATAATGCTCAATAGCATAATAATCAAATCACAGTTAGCCGTTATAGTGTGATTGATACATTGAAAACAGAATCTCATATCGCTAGTTTTCAATTGCGTAATTGAATTTTGACCTGATATCAGGCTCTTCCAAAGTTTAATCCGTTAGAAAAAAGGAGAAGAAACAAAATTTACATAAGAAGACATAAACTGAAAGGAAGGTTAAATTTGAGTAGACGTCACCATTGGTACACACTAATGTGTTGTCCCATGTGGCGCAATGGTCTCAGCGCTGGCTTGTTACTGTTACAGTGGACACCCCCCTCCCAACCTAAAACCTGAAGAAAACTCTAAAATTTGTTCGCCATGTTGCGTATGGTATGAGGCAGCTAGAATCACAGTTCGGCAGGCTCACATGTTTTTTTACAGTTCAGTTGTTTTATTTATTTCTCATTTACGTTGTTTTTTCTTTCGGATGTTATCTAAATTAATTAACAAAATTGCGGGATAATTAGGAAGTCGCTCCAATGCTCTTGAAGGCAAGAAACGCAATATTTTTGCCATTTTGAATTGTTTCTACCTGTGGGAAAAGGTAGCACTCAATGGTTGCTCTGGAAATTGATAAGAGCAAAGCGATAGGCCCAGAAGAGGACTTCTGGATTTCTTGAGGAGGGGCCGATGTTACGACCCACCCCCGCCATTAATTTAGTAATTAATGGGCGTGGTTGATGTGTGAAATTAATTAAGTATTAATTATGTTCGAGGCTTGATTGGAGTTTAAAAGTGTAAACAGCAGATAAAGTTTTATCTGGGGGTTTGGAAAGAAAAGAGGCGAAGAATTCTCTCTCTGGCTGGGTGGTCTCAGAATAGCTCTGTTAGGTCATAAATATCAGAGCGCAGCTGACGGGAAACTAAGCAACACGAAGTGGTACCTTTCGAAGAGGGGTCCACTTGAGTAAATGAATGAAGATGGGGACAAAAGGTTTAGCGAATAATCGTAAATTCGTCGATTGTTTGGGGCATTTTCGAGAACAATTGCTCTCTGTGTGGTCCGTGCAGAAAAATAAGAGTTCGCACTTGGCATGAACATAAGGAAGAAAGTTTAGTTGTCTGTGCGCTCTCCGATGTGAAAGGCTGGATGCCTTGGATCTGCAAAAAATGAATTGGGAAAAATGAAGCAGCAAACCTCCCCGCATTTGGTAAGAAATGGAGACAACTCGAGGCAGCTGGAGATGCCAGTTTGCCATAAAGACAGCAGAATGCCTAAATCCGCGGGATAAAGCAGAAATTTCTAGGCTGGAGCGTAATGGAAATCAGCGACTGTTTGGCCTAATGAAAGCCAAGTTACAGGGGAATTAAGAAGTCTGCGAGTGGACAGTGATCATTCCAATGAGAAGCGAAGCCAAGCAAAGTCGGGTTCGGATGCCAACCACTGCAGTGTGGAATCATCACCCCCTTTCATCCCCTACTGTGGAGGAAGTGAAGAGATGCGCTTGTCTTACGGGGCGAAGCGAGGCCCCATGTGTGCGTGTGTGTGGTCACGTAAGCAGCGAAGCCACTACGTGTAAGTGCGACGGGATAAAAACACGGCGAAAGAAAAATATGAGCGTAAGAGCGGTGGCTTCGATACCTAACAAATATACAGGTGAAATGTTGAGTTGCCGATATACGCTTAAGGTAAAAGCACGTCTGATTTCGCTCGGCCGAGAAAATTAATCTCAGGGCTGGCGGTCGCAACTCGATAAAAAAATGGAAACGAAACCTGCGAGTGGCATATTTGAACTGCGTACTCAGGCAGGGTAGATAGATGGTTTGCGAACGGAAAGGAACTGACTGAATTGGGAATGAACGGTCAAAAAGGACGGAAGGTAGCGACGGACGGAATCAACTATAGCAGCAGCGGAATTGAATGTGTCCCACTCTCCCAGCAGTCGACGTTCACAATTATTTCTTCACGACAACAAAAATCATTTCCCAGGAACACAGAAAATCAATCTTGGAAACCGCAACATCAGATGTGAGAGGGCCTATTTTGCTTAACGGCCACCTTCAAATCGTCACGAGAATAGATCAGTGTGCACTCTAATCATTGCAACAAAGTGCGGCGTGATATTATTATTTTTAAGTGTGTGCTTCATTTACATCAAGCGTCAAAGTGAAGTGTTGAATCATCGGTGCTGCCACATGGTGCAAGTGTCTGTGTGTGTGTTTTTTTTTTTGTCGTGTGATATTATGTGATACACAACGGATTTGCACAGCAAAGTCACGAAACTGTAAGTAGATGAATATTTCCTTTTTCTTTCTTCGCACATCTGCGAACTTGTGCCATCCCGACACCCAAAGCTGCAGGGACATAGATGCAGTAATGCTGAGTGACTGAACCTCAGAGGAAATACCTGCACATACAGATTTCAATTTCTTACCGGGCCCATTTCCTGATTATTTTTTTTACATGAATAAGGAGAAGGTGTGGCCACAAATTCCGCTGGGCGGGACAGTTTTCTTTTAACTTTGGTTCAGGGCCAAAGCGAGCGGGGAAGGGATCTGCATGTGCATGCTTATTAGATTTAGTTAATTAACTTTGGCAGTATTTCGCACCTATAATCTTATACCGCAAATTAACGTGCTTGTGTATTTTGTGTCGCGAGTATTTTTAATGTGATCGTTTGCATATAATTTTTTTTTCATTCTCTAAGCAATTGTATATGAATATCACCTGCAGCTCTATTTAGTGTGTTAAAGAGTAGTATCTCTTGCTCAGATAGTCCGGTGGAGACTCAGACGGCTTGCGTCTTCCGACAGTAAAGTGTGACACCGTATGCTGCCCACATATGAGGGGCAATTGTCTATGCACCTAGAGAGCGCCGGATCTGTTTAAATCTCGCAGAACGTTATTAAATGTTGTGTTGTGTATTTGAGAATCATGTGTTATTTGCGAAAGTGAGTGTTGTACTGGCTGGTTGGGGATTGAATGTGAGTGTTGTACTGGCTGGTTGGGGATTGAATGTACCGGAGTAAGATCCGGACCACTACACTCAGTCACGAATTGGTGATTGCGGGTGAACCTCATCACAACTCTGATCCCAAAGTATCATTTTTTTTTAGATTATTTTATTTTTTATTTGTTGTTGTTATTTTGTTCACAAGGTGGATTCACCCAAGCCTTTTATGCTTCGGGTCATTCTTCAACTTTTCATTTTTTATGTTCTGGTGTGAATCTTTGAGTGCAGCAGTGCACCTGAGATTCTCACCTGGTGCCGCGGCCAACTAAATTGTACTTCAGGTCTCAAGCACCGTTACCGGCCGACTCGGCAGGAACACTGCTAGTGCCGTGTAACATTACCATTCGTCAGTGAAGAGTCCGGGTTCGAATCCCGGCGAGGAATGGGTGTTTGTGTTTGTCTTACTGCACTGAGTATCTCCATTCCCTGGAACGAGTGGCCCTAAATTAGGGATGAGTGCCTCCATATTGCCCATTGAGTTACCCACGTGGTCGTTAAAATTTCAATAAAAAAACAAACAAAAAAAACACTGAACTTATTTTTCTTTCTTGTTTTTTTGCGGATTGCAAAATGCTTTAGACTGACAAAACTTACAAAGAATAAATTTCCAAACTCGTTTTCTATAAACAGAATTAATAGTTACTAGATTGAGCGCGAGCCTACAGCACGAAAGGGTTCAGTCAACTCCGGATTATCCGCGATAGTGAGCGTCACGACTTTCGCGGATAATCCTAATTTTTACAGTAAAAATAAATTAATGTATAAATTGTGCACATAACGTAGTGCTTTGTTTTATTAAGATCAGTAGTTATTCTAACAAGCATAATACATACTATCGAGCAGACCGTCAACATGTTGCAATGCTGATTCATTATTCACCCGTAGCTGTGATATTTCCTCATCTTCTTCACTTCTTTCTTTTTCATCTGCTGTTCCTCTAACTTTGTTAATTATCTGTTCGTCAGTTAAATGTTCAAATCCAAGATCATGTATGTCGCAGTCCAGCCATTTGGCGATATTAGTTTTATCAACGTTTTCCCCTCCGGGATCCGATTTCACTAATTTGGTTAGTTCTATGATGTTAGCACATGTATGTTTTTCAGAAGTGACGTGCTGAAAATTATATCGGCTGAAGACCAAACATTTCCTGTATTTTTTCCATCAGAGAGAAGTTTTCTCCACATCCTACTGATAGCGATGGGTTCAACTGAATCCCAGGCGCTTGCTACGTCATAGATAGAATCGACAATTGAATTGCCTTACCGGAGAGCCTTTAAGCCTCATCCTTCGTCAATTCTTATTTGTAATATACTTGACATGTAATTCCATTTCATTACCGAGGTTACGCGCTGATCCATAGGTTGTACGAGTACTGTAACATTCGGTGGCAGAAAATTCGTGACAATTGTATCATCTTCTGTTCTCAGTAAATTTTCTCACGGATGAGAAGGGGCATCTGTGGGAAATCCTGGGCTATCTTTTGATAACTCACTCTGTACTACGTATTTCAGTAAGTGATGTATGATTAGAGACCTATTTTAGCGACTAAAAAACTATCGAGTACAGCAGTAAAGATATTACCGTGACTAAAAAAACTATTACATACAACAATAAAAAAGATTGTACCATCTTCTGTTCTCAGTAAATTTTCACACGGATGAGAAGGGGCATCCGTGGGAAATCCGGGGCTACCTTTTGATAACTCACTCTGTAATGCGTATTTCAGTAAGTGATGTATGATTGGAGACCTATTTTAGCGACTAAAAAAACTATTGAGGGCAGCAGTAAAAATATTACCGCGACTGAAAAACCATTACGTACAGCAGTAAAAAAGATTGTACCATCTTCTGTTCTCAGTAAATTTTCACACGGATGAGAAGGGGCATCCTATTTTAGCGACTAAAAAATATTGTACCATCTTCTGTTCTCAGTAAATTTTCACACGGATGAGAAGAGGCATCCGTGGGAAATCCGGGGCTATCTTTGATAACTCACTCTGTACTACGTATTTCAGTAAGTGATGTATGATTAGAGACCTATTATAGCGACTGAAAAAACTATTGAGTACAGCAGTAAAAAATATTACCGCGACTAAAAAAGCTGTTACGTACAGCAGTAAAAAATATTACCGCGACTAAAAAAAGTACCTATATTGTGGCGGTTAACAAATTTTTACCGCAAAGTCTCGTCGTGGATAATCGGGAGTTGACTGTACTCTGATACTACGGCGAGCTTATACAAAGTTCTGCATTTTCCCCTCTGAGATATTATATGTAATGCAAATACTGTGCCTTCTAATGAATTAACTTCTATCACTGTAGAATTGTTTTAAAGTTAAGAAAAAGATACAACTGTGCTGGCTGTATACTTTTAATAGTGAAACATTGTATTATGAAAAGCTTCCAGTTTCAAGTTTTAACATGTGCGTGCAGACAAGAGATGTTTCGTTTAATATACGCCAGCACTGGAATTTTTTCTTAAGAGATTCATAAAGTATCAACAGCCAGGCACGACATTGCCCAGGTTAAATTAAAAATATATGACTCCGCTTACAGAGATGCGTTGTGCAAATTTTCCCAGAATGATCACTAAACTAAATTCTTTACCTAAACATTTCGCTGTAATGTGTTCCAGACAAGAGAAAGAAACAGCACTGAAGATTTGTTTTTCGGTATATTTGATTGGCATCATGGTTTTCATGTAATTACTCGAAGTAAAACAGAGATTGTGTTGAACAGTGAAAACAATATTTTGTATTGATCTACAATTTACCGTGTGGTGTCTCCACTTTACATCGTATGCGCCACTACATCCATCAAAATCATTTTCCAGGGAAATTCTTAGGCTAACCACGTTAAAAAACACAAAACTTCATTTTACAGAAAAGAGAGACTTACAAAACACACACAAAAATGCCATGTTGCCAAGCAAACAGACAACAGCTCCCAATACTGCTGATTACCAGCTTTAACCCTTTAACGACCTGGACCCTGAAATTTTGTGTCGCTCGAAATACCATAACGCCCGAAACTGCTCGTTGTTCCACTCATAATTTATCTCCTCTTCTTTACAAGTTCACAAAAGAAGGATTAGTGCTCTGCCACCACACGGAACTCCGGATCTGTAGTCTTGATGTGGTTTGACCTTCAGAAGTTTCTCGGAGACGATGACTGCATTCTTCTACGTTATGAGAGCAAACAGTACTTTCCGCCTGCTTTACTTACTTGTTTAACGACAACAATAGTGATTGAGAGTGACTTCTGCTAAACCAGTACAGGAACAGGTGGAGGTAAGAAATCCTACTCCCCTAGAGGAGGCTTTTTGGGTGGTCGTGGTAGTTTGGATGTAAGGGCGTATCAGGCGTTATGGTCGTTAAAGGGTTTAAGGAAATATATCTGCTGCTAGTAGCCGCACCTGCCTGAAAATACTAGTAGCCGCACCTGCCATGAACGTCAACGTTCTATCGTTCAAAAATTCGGCATCATATAGTACTAGTCTTACATTTTATTCGACTAATAAATTTATGTATTTCTTAAAATAATTGGAAACAAAATTAACTGGCTTCTTCCGAACAACTTCCTGTAGTTATTAATACACACAATTGACGTGGATTAGGAACGTCCAACAGAAGTCATAGCTCTTTCCACGGTTATAAGTAAGTCATGGAAATATTCTCATCGTCTTTCCGGTGGCGGCCGATGAGAATATCTCCATGACTTACTTATAACCGTGGAAAGAGCTATGACTTCTGTTTGATGTTCCTAATTCACGTCAGTTATGTGTATTAATTATTCATTCGCCTCCTAGGTTTTTGTTCAGTTGCTGCTTACCATCTTTGGTGAATCCCCAGCATTTTAATGCAAATTGGGATACAGTGCGGGGCTCCAAGGTGCAACCTGCCATGTGGTTTGACAGTTAGTCGTATATGAGTCTGGAGAATTTTAGGCCGCTGTGGTGCAGCGGTAGCATGTCCGGTGCGTAACTGGAAAGCCCTGGGTTCGGTTCCCGGTGGCGGCCCATGAGAATTTGTCCGTGACTTACTTATAAACGTGGAAAGAGCGGTGACTTCTGTTTGATGTTCCTGTAGTCATCTTGAAATAAATAAGATTCTGGTTACAAATCTAGTTTGCCTTCCAGAAAAACAATGTGCTGCCATCAATCTGTGGGTTATGATTTAATACCTACTGATATTACCTGACAATAAATTTAAAGTTTAAAAGCCTGAATTTCGAAAAAAATGTGGTTAAACACATATAAGGCTTTTCGTAATTGTGCCAAACTTCAAATCGCTGCGTTCATTATTGGCTTCTTTTCTTGGCAACCGACAGACAGACACGCAAACAGCCCATTTTATTATTATATATTGCACATATAAAAATCAAGTATTGGTATAGGATGGTATAACCGAAATCCAAATGAAGGTTTTAATTTATTTTCAACAAGCAACTTAAGCGTGTTAAACTAACGAAAACTAAAACAAGAAAGATGACACCGAATTTTCGGGTGTAATAAGCACGTCTTTTGAATCCGTTCTGACGCAAATTAAATTTATCAAAGCTATTCAAAGTCAATGGAACCGGTATGAAAAAACAATAGTATCTGACGAAAGAAAGAAGTTTTTTAATCGGGTCTTTAATCCCTCGGATATTGCTGTAAACGGAATCGTGAGCTTACGAACTCTTAGAAACAGAGTTATCGTCAAAAACAAGATGTGACTTTACGTCCCTTGGTGGAAAAACCATGCATTATTTTAGGAAGAAAGTATTCACAAAAGGTTTATCCATATGAGCAGCGGTATCGGTCGAAGAAAAAAAAATTTAGTCGAGATTTCAGGAGCCCGGATTTTGCTACAAATACATCAGAAGTAGAAATGAACACTTATGACCCCTGGTGGCCAAACAATTCCTTACCAAACATTAGAAATTACGTGAAAAATATTTTCCGTCAGGTCTTGTATGCGATACAGGAAGAATTTTTCAAATCGGAGTTTTAGGAGCAGAAAACGCATTTACCATTTCCGATGCGAATTTTTTTCCTACAAAATTTGAATTTATAGGAAAAACATTTCGCATCGGAAACACTATTCAACAAAAAAGGAATTTTTCAAATCGGACTTTTAGAAGTAGGGGTATTGACAAAAATAAGATATACATCTACGCCCCTGGCGTAGAAATCATGCATCATTTCAAGAAGAAAATGTTCCTAAAATGTTTGTCGACATAAGTAGTATCGGTCCACAAAAGACTTTTTTTCAATCGAGATTTTAGAAGCTCATATTTTGCTGCAAATACATCAGAAGCGGAAATTAAGACTTACGCCACCTGGTGGCCAAACAATTTTTTACAAAAATTTTAAATTACGTGCAAACGACATCCCATCAGGAGCTGTATCCGGTGCAGAAATAATTTTTTAGATCGGAAATTTAGAAGCAGAGATATAGGGGAAAACGCAATTTACCTTTACACTCCCTAGCGGAAAGTCTACGAATTACTTGAAAATTTTGAATTTATAGGAAAAACATGTCACACTAAAAACACTATCCAACAAAGAAGGAATTTTTTAAATCGGACTCTTAGAAGTCGAGATATTGACAAAAATAAGATACACATCTACGCCCCTGGCGTGAAAACCGTGCACTATTTTAAGAAGAAAATGTTTCTAAAAGGTTTGTCGACATGAGTAACATCGGTCTACAAACGATGTTATTTTCAATCGAGAATTTAGAAGCTCATATTTTGCTACAAATTTATCAGAAGCGGAAATTAAGATTTACGCCCCCTGGTGGCCAAACCATTTTTTTACAAAAATTAGAAATTATGTGCTAACGATTTCCCATCAGGAGCTGTATTATATGAGAAACATGTCACACGGAAAACACTATCCAACAAAGAAGGAATTTTTCAAATCGGACTCCTAGAAGTCGAGATATTGAAAAAAAATAAGATATGCATCTACGCCCCCTGGCGGCGAAACTGTGGAATATTTTAGGAAGAAAATATTCCAAAAAGGTTTATCGACGTGAGTGGCATCAGCTCACGAAAGAATTTTTTCAATCGATATTTTAGAAGCGTAGATTTTATGGCAAATACATCAGAAGCGAAAAATAACACTTGCGCCCCTGGTGGCCAAAGTGTTATTTACAAATTATTCAAAATTATATGCAAAAATTATGCATCAGGAGATGTATTCGCTGAAATTTTTTTTTCAAATCGGAGTTTTATAAGAAGAGTTATCGGAAAAAATGCAATTTAATTTTACGCCTCCTAGCGGAAAATTTATTCATAATTTGAAAACGAAACTATATCCAAAATACTCTTCGACATAAATGGAATCGAAAGATAAAAGAATTTTTTTCAATCGGATGTTTAGAAGCAAATATGTGGAATAAAACGTAATTTTCAATTCGACATCATCTGCATTTACGCCCTTTAGCGGCGAAATTGTACATTGCAAAAAACAAAACGAAATAAAGGATCGTCATTCGCGTATTTCAAGCTTTCGAATGCAAAAGGAATTTTTCAAATCGGACTAATAGTTGCAGAGATACCGTGGGTACAGACGGACGGACGGACAAACCGATAGCATAAGCACGATCTTTTTTTTACAAATAACTTGCTAAAAAGGGACAAGTGGTCTAATTGTATTTTATTGTTCATAACTGGAACTGATTATGTGAAATCAGTGTGAAATAGCCGGAGAAAGAAATATGATGTATCGGGATATCTTATGGATCCTCATCATAAATACCTTATTGAACCGTGTCACGTTTTAATACGCAAAATCAGTCACGGATTGAACTCACTACGAATAAGATATTTTAGTCCACCTCGGCTTCTATTCGTGAAGTCGGCGGTAGCGGAATTCCATATTGTCTATTCTCTTACAAGGATGGCAAATACATAAAGATAAACACACTGCTTGACAAAATGTTACACACTTTTCCAGGATTGAGGACAATTTTACGAGTTTTACGTAACTTTTCACTTGCTGTACCTTTATTTGCATTAAAATGCTGCAGCAGTCATTTTCGTTTTGTTCTGCATTCTCAACGGCGTCTACAAAAAACAGTAAACTTCTTTCATTTTATTCCGCTGGTTTCTCGTTGGTGTCGTTTAAAGCTCCGTTTGACGCTGATGGTTGAGTAGAAAGGCAAACAAACATGGTTGCATTTTAAATCTCGAGTGTACAGAAAAGGCTGTGCGTCGTGTGTCACTTTAAACACTCAAAGACTGGCGCAGAAATGTTGTCTTCGAAATCTAAATAGAGCATGTGGGCGCTGACAGCAAAAACTCACGAATAAATGTCACTGCTGTTTAAAGCGATGACAGCTTGTTCTCTTTTCAGACCCGAAGCTTCTCTAAGTTTGCCGTTAAGAATAATAACGTTATCTTAAAGCACTGAACATTATCAACGCGTAACATTATTGCAAATGTAAAAGAAAAATACTGAAAGCATTATTTGCTTATCTGAAGAACTTTACCATTTAAACAACTTAGTGCCAAATAGTGTGGAAAATCTTTTCGCAGTAATGAGAGTGCTATAATTTTTTTTGAAACATGACGACGGACGAGCGCTCTACAAAACTAAGTCATTTATTTTGCGACAAAAGGACACTGATGATTACGTTACGCAAATTATAAACAAGGGAATCACGTTAATATCAGCATTTGCTTCTAAATCTATCTTAGTATCGGATTATGCCCAATACTGCGGCCGTGAATTATAATGGAAGACTGCATGTAAACCATACAGTTGATCACGTCGTGGCCGTTAAGCTCCGAAAGCAAAACAAAAGTCGTATCATGTAAATAGGAGATAATTCAAAAATGTATAAATCGGGTGAATGGAAATATGGTGAATGCATGAATAGCAAAAAAACGAACAAAAAACTGAATCCTCGCCATCCGGACTATAGGTATTTTGCACATTGCATGTTCCTCGCTTTTCGGCGCGCTGCCAATTTTGGGTTAGGAAAGTTTAAAACGTAGCAGGCGTTACTACACTGTAAACAATTTTCTGAAATTCGCGACCCACTTTCCGCGATTTTTTCGTTAATTAATGAAGCTCATTTCTGATGAAACTTATCTCGTGAAACGACGGAAGATACTCTGAATTTCACGCCCTTTTCGTACGCCAGAGAAATTCTGAAATTTCAAAAACCTTTCCGCAATTCCTTTCTTACGTTAACGGAAAAACTCCGTTCTCACTTTTCCGTATCCATATGACGAACAATTTCCGATAATAGGAGAGAATCACGGGAACACTTCGGAGTTTGATTAACTGTTTAATTTCAATAGTCTGTCGAAGTATTTGATTTTGAAGTTCTGGAGCAAGACCCGATATTGTGGATAATATATCGCATGAAGTTTGGTTACTGTGGCATAGGATATCTCTTCTCTACCCTATTTTGTGCACTAGCTATTATATATTTCGTTACCGTAAGAAATCGGGTACTTAATTTATTACACAGAAGATTGTATGATGCCTATGTAACAGTCTGTGGAATCTTTAAGGCTGTTATTGAATGAGTGTCAGGGTTAATCTTCTGCGATAGATGGCACAAAAAATCGTTCATTAGGCGTGGTTTTTACGTCTTGAGTGACTGTCCCAGAACTTGGCGTCAGCGAATCACGGCAGACCTCACCATATTCAGAATGGAAGTGGTGTCTTGCTGGTTCGACAATGAAAAGGCAAAATGCGCGCTGTTACGTTTTAACCAATGACGTTTTTTGGGGTGGAGCTCACTAAGTATGTAGAGCTTAGTAAATAGGCGGAGTTTCTACAGCTCAAATTCAGGATTTCTTCCTAATGTACACATTTTCTCTTCAAAAAGTGAATGTACAGTAGGATTTAAGATGATCTACAGAAGACAAGATTATGATATAACTTTTACCTCTATTCATTAATTTCTATTTGGCTCAGATAATTAGAAAAACCAGGCAGAAATAAGAGATGTCGGTGGTTTTAGACAGAAACACTGCTATGCTAACTAATCGCGCCATCTAGCGCCAAACGGGAATGAAAACGGAATCTAAAAAAATCTGAAAAAATGTTCGAATTAATAACTGTGGCCCATACAGTATTAGCTATAAGTGGTTTTTATTTGTGCTCAAAATTATCAACACTACAAAGTAATAGACTTTGAGAAAATGTGTACAAAGGAATTTACATTGCAGATATAGGGTACAAGATGAACCCTAACACTCATTCAAAGACAACCTTAAGAGAAAATCCATATACCTATCAAGAGTAAAATTTATATTTAAAAGTTTTGTGAATATTTTTATAAAACAGTACATTGCATCTCCTCATCAAAATAATTGAAAGTTATTGTCAGTCGGAAAAAAGATCTCAAACTACAAATCATTCTGTTGCTTCGAAAAATCATGATGAAAAAATACTTAATTCTTAATAAGACATCCTACAGAAAAATAAAATTATTAAAAGCCTATTCAAAAAATAATAAGCTGCTATAGAAAATAAGTGAATAAATCACGTTCATTAACGAAAATAAAATTCCTCATCTCCCAGTTAGATTTACCTTGAACATGAGCTTGATTCCTGAGACTTTCTGGCTCAGTGGTTAAGACGCGCGGCTTCAACCCAAACGGCTTGGGCTCGATCCCGACCACCGGCGTAAAAGGTTTGTGTCGCGTAAGGGCTGAAAGATTTAGCATATAGGATTTTACGAAATTTCAGTCTAAATACGGAAAAACTTGAAAAGCAGTTTTCTGAAATAAACAGAATTACTGACTACGGAAAATCTGTGCAAGTACGGAAATCAAAAAAAAAAAAAAAAAAAAAAAAACTGGCACTTTTAAAAAACCGACATTTCATCAAAAGACTGACACTTACCGGCAACTTTGCTGCACGTTATTTTCAGAAATTATCCGTGAATTCACACAACTTATTCTTTACAGTGTATGTAATATGTTTCCTTCTTACAGAATGTACCTACTTTTGTATACGTTATTGTGTTCAGTAGTGTGCTAATAAGTATTCCGTGTATTCATCACTCTTCCCGTTTGAATTAAATATCAGAGTGATAGGAAAGGGTGCTTGTATAACTAATAGAACTAACTGAAGAGAGTGTTCAGAAAGTAATGCCGCCATATTTATATACAAGCCGAATGGCAAGGTATCAAATTGAAACAAAACAGGAACAAAGCTCAGAATTTCTACTTTAATTCACATATTTTATTTTTTTACATAGCCCCTTTTACCCTCGATACAGATAGATCACAAGTGTTTTAACCCGTCTCTGTAAAAATCTTCATGTTCTTCTCGGAACCATTTCCTTGTAGCGTCTTGAACATATTCGTCAAAGGTGAACTGAATCCTTTCAGATGTTTGTTATCGTCACCATTTCCTTGTGGCGTCTTGGACATCTTCCTCACAGGTGAACTGAATCCTTTCAGATGTTCGCTATCGTAACCATTTCCTTGTGGCATCTTGAACATCTTCGTCACAAGTGAGCTGAATACCTTTCACATGTTTGTTATCGGAACCGTTTCCCTGTAGCGTCTTGAACATCTTCGTCACAGGTAAACTGAATTCCTTTCAGATGTTTGTTATCGGAACCATTTCCTTGTAGCGTCTTGAACATCTTCGTCATAGGTGAACTGAATCCTTTCAGATGTTTGTTATCGTCACCATTTCCTTGTGGCGTCTTGAACATCTTCCTCACAGGTGAACTGATCCTTTCAGATATTTTTGTTATCGTAACCATTTCCTTGTAGCATCTTAAACATCTTCGTCACAGGTGACCTGAATTTCTTTCACATGTTTGTTATCGGAACCATTTCCTGGTAGCGTCTTGAACATCTTCGTCAAAGGTGAACTGAATCCTTTCAGATGTTTGTTATCGTCACCATTTCCTTGAGGCGTCTTGGACATCTTCCTCACAGGTGAACTGAATCCTTTCAGATGTTCGCTATCGTAACCATTTCCTTGTGGCATCTTGAACATCTTCGTCACAAGTGAGCTGAATACCTTTCACATGTTTGTTATCGGAACCGTTTCCTTGTAGCGTCTTGAACATCTTCGTCACAGGTAAACTGAATTCCTTTCAGATGTTTGTTATCGGAACCATTTCCTTGTAGCGTCTTGAACATCTTCGTCACAGGTGAACTGAATCCTTTCAGATGTGTGTTATCGTCACCATTTCCTTGTGGCGTCTTGAACATCTTCCTCACAGGTGAACTGATCCTTTCAGATATTTTTTTATCGTAACCATTTCCTTGTAGCATCTTAAACATCTTCGTCACAGGTGACCTGAATTTCTTTCACACGTTTGTTATCGGAACCATTTCCTGGTAGCGTCTTGAACATCCTCGTCACAGGTGAACTGAATCCTTTCAGATGTTTGTTATCGTCACCATTTCCTTATGACGTCTTGAACATCTTCCTCACAGGTGAACTGAATCCTTTCAGATATTTTTGTTATCGTAACCATTTCCTTGTGGCATCTTAAACATCTTCGTCACAGGTGACCTGAATTCCTTTCACATGTTTGTTATCGGAACCATTTCCTGGTAGCGTCTTGAACATCTTCGTCACAGGTGAACTGAATTCCAGATGTCTTTTGAGAGCAAAAAACAACCAAAAATCGGACAGCACCAAATTTGGGCTGTAGGTAGGGATGTACGATATCTTGAAACCCGGTTTTCTGTAATGGCCACTAAAGTCAAAGCACTGACGTAGGATTTGGTGTCTGCGCGTTGCAGAATCATTGACGTTTCTTCTGCCCACGCACGCAGTTTATTCTTTGCTTTAACTTTTATAAGCTATGCACATATTTGTCAGATTTATTAGTACTGTAGTACCTTTGACCGTGCACTTCTGATGAGTAATGCCAGTCCCAGAACACAATGAGCCTGCATTTACCGGTAGAATTTTGAGTTTTCAATTTTTTCGCTCAAGTACATGGGTAGCGCAGTGGTCTAAGCGCTGGCTTGTTATCATTCGTCCGAGATGTGTCCGAGGCGTGAGACATGGATGTTGTTTTTATCTTACGACACTAGATTTCTCACTTTCCCGGAACCAATGGCCCTAAAATGGGGACGGCCGACTGCTTATAGCCCCACTGAGTTGGTCACGATGGTCGTTAAACCCCCAATAAAAATAATGATGGGTGTCGGTATTCCAGCGGTTGATTTTCATTTCTGGGTCTTGATGTTAAACTGAACTTTAAACACCAGTCGCAATGCATCGGAGAAACTGATTTTCATATTTTTCATAGCGAGCAAGCAACCTTTGCATGCTTTAAATCTTGATTTCTTCACTTGAGTCGTTAGGAGACCCTGTACCCAAAGAGCAGTATTTCCTAAAATGTTAACAATATAATTGACACTACCTAAACTAATGTTCAGCATAGATGCTGTGGTTCTCTGAGATATTCTATTTACCCTGATAACTAATTCTTTTTTTCTTTGCCTATTCAGATTGCAAGTTACGATTACGGGCATCCCATCCCGCGGCTGGTTATTTACCGCCAACATTCCTTCAATGCCTCTTGATTTTCTTACCCAACGACGAACAGTGCTTATGTTAAAAGTTCCGGAACCATAAACAGTCACTCATCTAGCGTGAATTTCTTTGGGAGGTACGTTTTCATGAGTTCAAAACTCTATAACTGATCGCTGTTTGAATCATCACACATTGAGTTTTGGAGTTCTGTTACGCAGTAAAATGAAACTAATTGCACAAAGAATTGTTTGCATGAAGCTAATGGCACAAAGTCTCGCTCATGGCTGGTTGCTAGGCAACAAGCAATGAGCGAGACACTTGAGCGGAGTCATTATTTTTTTAACACGACTCGTATAAGAGGAACAGAAAAGAAGTTGTAATTATAAATAATCCGTAAATGGAATGATAACACACAAGTACAGCTGTGGAGTAAATGGGAATTCAACTATAAACGTAATTGCGATGTAGATAAATGACAATATAATTCAGTATTTTATCTCTTTCTCAACTCAAAGATTAACTTTCAGACGTAGCCTATGAAACTCACAAAAAATTATTCTGGTGTTTTTTCTATGCTTTTCAACTTTCGTATGCTTTCACATTAACTGATAACTATTTCTATGGCTGCAATATTATCTCTTAAGGATAACATTGCAGCCATTTCTTCAATGTCCCGATGGCTGAGGGGTCAGGGCGCAGGTTTCTGCTTAGTCGTTCGAGTTGAAATCATACGGAGCTGGCTCTTCCTGTTCAATCGAAACAGTGATCCGAAATTAAAAACGCCGATTGTTAATAGCCCTTAAATTTGCGTACGGTGGTCATTAAATCAAACACAACACACACACAAAAAAACAGCTTTCTAGTCTTCTTGAGAAGTTAAATTGGAGTTTACTAAATACGAGGTGAATGCTAAATTTCTGAGTAGAGTGCAGTTAGTCTTTATATGAGGTTTTGTGAAATAGCGCAGGAGTTGGGTTTTGAAATACAGTTGCCTTATGTTCTTCCGTATAAAATTTCAGGAAAAGGAAAGAAAAAACCCTTCGTAAAAATCAGGGCTGAGCATAAATTCGCAGGCGGTGAAATTCAGGAAAAAATGTCCCTATGATCTGTATCTGCGATGTTGATCCCGAACCGTAAATTCGTATAAAAAAGGCAGGATTCACGGGATAACACAAAAGTTCAAAGAAATAGGGGGAAAAACGACCTCCTTATTAAAAAAGCTGTCATTTAAAAAATTATGTTGTCTTTCTTTCACGTAAAAACACCACAAAAGTTATGAGGGGTTCTTTTTCAGTATTACCGCAGTTTCGTAGTTAGATTCCACCGTATGCATTTCAGTTAGAACTGTGGCACCAATTAACGTGTATGGCGCTGAGTTTCATGCAGCACGTGATCGTCCTCGTGAGCAAATAATATGGCTTTCATTGTTTCATGTTTTCTGCCAGACTGCTCGTACAAAGAAAAAAAAAAAAAAGAAAGAAAAAACCTTCTTTCTAACGGTTTGCGGACCTCCATCTTCGTATTATATTACATTTTCTTGTTATTAATGCATTTCTGGTAAATTTGCAAAGTACGACTTCAGACAGTTACAATGCGAAATTATTAAAAATCGAAGCGACGCAAAAACATTTTTATTTATAAAGCAGCGTATTATCCACATAGGGATTTAATGCACAAAACTCAAATTTTTAATTTTTTAACAGGTATTCAGAGGATTATATCACGAAATATTCGGTAGTATGAACAGATGTATTTACTTCGTATTCCCCACAAACAAGTTTCATGAAAGGGAATCTTAATAAATATGAATCATTAGTTTAACAGTAGCACTGAGACATTTTGGATGCCTAATCGAAATTTTGGATGGCTAACATTTTTGTTACCTAAAAGTTATTTTAAATTAAATTTGCCATAGAAAACAAAGCACCAAATGCAAAGAGTTACTTCAAATTCTTCTCTGTAAGTACATGCAAAGAAAACACAGCTGCTTTGAATTTATCACGCAAAACTTCCATTTCACTCTATGGGAGATCGTACTGACACACGAAATATGCTGCAGTTTTATAATCTCTAAATTCCAGCTTTCAGAAATATTTCGTTGTGCACTTTAACTGGAAATTTTAAAGAAAAATAAACGGCTCACATCTATAAACGAAAACTAACTATCTTCGTTGTCAGTTACTTTCCAGGTGTTGGAAAACCATTATCACTAATTGCAGCACAATATTTGTCTTTCTTTTTCATTTGGGACGCATGCACAATTTTTTACAATCCCGAACTACATAATTCTATTTTTGCGACATTTCTTTTTAATGAGTAATGGAAGCGAGGAATAACAAACGGCTTGTAGCAAATACAGTGAAACTTCTGAATAACAGTAACAGCTCAGATCGGGAAAAAACAGGTTGTTTGTTGCCCGGAGGCTATGCCTAATTTAACATTTCTTCTCCGTTTGGTTTGTACAAAAGCAGAATAAGTGTATGCAGCTTATGCACGCAGAAGACGATTGGAGTGCTTTCTACAAATGCTGAATGGTAAAACTCAGTATCATAATAAAATAAATAAATTATGGCGTACAGGATTTTAACAAAGCCGTATCTGACGTTTGGTATTAAACAGTCCGTGGAAATAGCAAGCTGTGTGGTTAAGGATATGGTACGCTACAGGAAGGAAAAGTTTCGGGCAGTTAACTGGCTAAGCACCGGAAAGGAAGAAAAGAACCCACAGGAACTATAACCAATAGACACCGCTTCCAACGGGCAAAACATTCTAGACACCAGCAACCACACCCGCAACTCCCGATGGGCAAATGAAACATACAAGAGAGCTGGAGCTCGTCTCATGTAGAACTAAACGTCAACTGTTTTTCCCTCTTATTTTACACCTTATTTAACCCGCTTAATCGAACCCATCTTGTTATACACACTGTTCCTTTAGCAATATTCTTTGTCTACATCTTTTGCCGAAGTGCCCACGTAAAATCCAAAGGCTCACGGTGTCTATTAGATTTTCTTCGGGACTGTGATCGGTGTTAAGAGATTTCGTTGTTGGGAACTTATCGTTAATCCTACAGCAGCTGTTATGTACCAAACAAAACTTTCCGTGGCTCAAGAGTTACCGTTGTTCCAAAAGGTCCGCTAGTGGAGGTGCCACTGTATATACTAATTATTTTTCTTGCGCGTAAAGGATAATTATCCACTAAATTTAAAAGCTTTGTTCTCGATTTTTTTTTGTAGCGACTTTAAGTGGGATGAAAAAATATTTGAGGCGCTGATTATTAAGTCTGTCATCGTGCTCTCTTTTTTTTTTTTTTTTATTTGGGGGGTTTAACGACCAGCGTGAGCAACTCAATGGATTGTAAGCAGTCGCCCGTAACTAATTTAGGGTCACTTGCTCCAGGGAAGGGAGACAGCCAGTGCCGTTAGACACACAACTCCGATGCCTTACCGGGATAAGAAACAGGTAACCGTCTCGGATGAATGATCAGACCATTGCATCACCAAGGCGGCATTTTTAGCACGTCTTTTGTAAAAATATCGTGCTTCTGTTATCGGTTTGTCCGTCCGTCCGTCTGTACCCACGATATCTCTGCAACTATTAGTCCGATTTGAAAAATTCTTTTTGCATTGGGAAGTTTGAAATATGCAAATGATGATCCTTCACTTTTTTTTTTTTTTACGATGGGCACTTTCGCCGGTAGAGGGCATAAATGCAGATGATGTCGAATTCAAAAATACGTTTTATTCCACATATTTGCTTCAAAACATCCGATTGAAAAAAAAATTATCTCTCGATTCCATTCATGTCGAAGAGTATTTTAGATATAGTTACTTTTTCAAATTGCGTATAGAATTTTCGCTAGGGGGCGTAAAAGTAAGTTACATTTTTCACGATAACTCTTCTTCTAAAACTCCGATTTGAAATTTTTTTCTTCAGCAGATACATCTCCTGATGGAAAATCTTTTGCATATAATTTCAAATTTTTGGTAAAGAATACTTTGGCCACCAGGGGGCGTAAGTGTTAATTTTTGCTTCTGATGTATTTGCCATAAAATCTGAGCTTCTAAAATATCGATTGGAAAAATTCTTTCGTGGACTGATGTCACTCACATCGGTAAACCTTTTCGGAATATATTCTTCCTAAAGTATTCCACAGTTTCTCTGCCAGGGGGCGTAGATGTACATCTTATTTTTGTCAATACCGCGACTTCTAGGAGTCCCATTTAAAAAATTCCTTCTTTGTTAGATAGTGTTTCTAGTGTGACATGTTTTTCCTATAAATTCAAAAATTTCAAGTAATTCATAGACTTTCCGCTAAGGGGCGTAGCGGTAAATTGCGTTTCCCCCCATATCTCTGCTTCTAAATCTCCGATTCGAAAAACTATTTCTGCCCCGGATACAGCTCCTGATGGGAAATCGTTTGCAGATAATTTCTAATTTTCGTAAAAAAATAGTTTGGCCAACAGGGGGCGCAAATCTTAATTTCCGCTTCTCTTGTATTTGCAGCAAAATATGAGATTCTAAATTCACGATTGAAAAAAAGTCGTTTGTTGACCGACACTACTTATGTCGACAAACGTTTTAGAAACATTTTCTTCTTAAATAGTGCAGGGTTTCTACGCCAGGGGGCATAGAAGAATATCTTATTTTTGTCAATATCTCTAATTCTAGGATTCCGATTTGAAAAATTCCTTCTTTATTGGATAGTGTTTCTAGTGTAACATGTGGTTCATATAGTTTCAAAATTTTCAGGTAATTCATAGACTTTCCGCTAGGGGGCGTAAATGTAAATTGCGTTTCCCCCTATATCTCTGCTTCTAAATCTCCGATTTGTAAAAATTATTTCTGCACCGCATACAGCGCCTGATGGAAAATCGTTTGCACATAATTTCTAATTTTTGTAAGAAATGGTTTGGCTACCAGGTGGCGTAAGTCTTAATTTCCGCTTCTGTTGTATTTGCAGCAAAATATGAGCTTCTAAAATCTCGATTGAAAAAAAGTCGTTTGTTGACCGATACTACTCATGTCGACAAACCTTTTAGGAAAATTTTCTTCTTGAAAAGTGCACGTTTTTCCTATAAATTCAAAATTTTCAAGTAAATTATAGACTTTCCGCTTGGGGGCACAAAGTAAATTGCATTTTCTGCGTTATTTCTGCTCCTAAAGCTCCGATTTGAAAAAAATCTTCCTGTATCGCATACAAGACCTGATGGAAAATATTTTTCACATAATTTCTAATGTTTGGTAAAGAATGGTTTAGCAACCAGAGGTCACAAGTGTTAATTTCTGCTTCTGAAGTTTTTGTTGCAAAATCTGGGTTCCTGAAACCTCGACTAGTTTTTTTCTTGGACCGATACCGCTTATATGGATAAACCTTTTGAGAATACTTTCTTCCTAAAATAATGCATGGTTTTCCCACCAGAGGACGTAAAGTCACATCTTATTTTTGTCGATATCTCTGTTTCTAAGAGTTCGTAAGCTCACGATTCCGCTTACAGCAATATCTGAGGAATTAGAAACCCGATTTAGATCTTCTTTCTTTTGTCAGATCTATTGTTTTCCATACCGGTTCCTTTGACTTTGAACAGCTTTGATAAATTTAATTTGCGTCAGAACGGATTCAAAAGACGTGCTTATTACACCCGAAAATTCGGCGTTATCTTTCTTGTTGTGTTTGCATCCGTTTGCGATGAATTAACTTTTAAAATCATAATTGAATTTTTAATAGGATATCTATAAGTAGCTGATTTTCGAATTCTGACATAATATTCTGTTTCCATTGCCGTAAATAATGCATCTGTGATCAGAATCTTAACACCGAAACTCTATTTTCTAATGCGCAGTGTTATTTAAGATATGACCAATTCAGAACTTAAAGATAGCATAAACTACCGTATCCTGTTTATAAGTCCCATGTATTGATTTCTTTCTGAAATCCTGTAAGGATCAATATTGATTTAAAAGTCGGCTTAAGCAGCAAATGGATCTTGTGTACCAGGTCTTATGTCAGGTGTCATACTTTCGCTTCGATAAACCACGTTCTTTTTTTCTTTATTGCTAAGAAGCTCGTTTGGTGATAAATCTCTTTTTTTGCTCCCCAGCGAAGAACACATGTTATGGTGCAACGCATCCCTTAAATTCTTCATTGGTATCTTTCGCAGACGCATTGGTATTTTGATACTTTTGTTGTTTCTGCTACAGACCGCTCTTCCCCCGCTCCTTACGAAAACAGGATTTCACCTTGAGAGTGTAATCTTCTTCTTTCAGTGAAAGTAACCGCCTTTTATCTCCCCGAATTCTTCACGCTTTATTTACTTATCCTAGGCAACTTACGCATATCTCTAGAGTAAAATTCCATGGGCCTCTATCCATCAAATATTCTGAAGAAATTTCGCTCCAGAATAGACTACCTTGAATTATCAACAGAAGTTTGCCGTCCATTCTTTTAAAAAACCTCTTCTTTTTCTCGATGTGTACTTTTCTACAAATAACAAACTTTTTTCCCCATAAATAGACTCTCGATTTTTTTTACTAATTGCACTAATGTTTTAATTAACTAAAAATCTTTGTAAGAAGTTTCTCTCTATTCTAAAAAAAAAGTAACTGCCACCGCTGCTGCTGCTGTTTTAGAAATTTCGCGACACTCTTGCTTTCCTAGCTCGCAGCGCAAAATGCATTGAACAAAAAAATATGAAATTTACATCGTTTGTAGAAAATTGTTAGGAGAATACGCTGAAATAAATCGTTTTTTTGATTCTGGCGACACTTCAAGAGCTATTGTATTTCAAAGTTAAAATAAGTAAAAAAAGTGCTGTCAGGTCGCGTTCCGGACACTCTAACGACAACAGAACCACGAAACTTTATAGGCAATGTAGTGCCATGACCGAATTTTTGCACCTTGTTGCCCTTTTTTTGAATTTCGATTTAGTTAACGAGAAATTAAATTTTTAAATTTCATAAAATTCTCTTATTTCGCGATGGAATCTATATAAAAAAAACGGGTACATGGCAAACTATAAATCATAACGCATTGTAATTTTTACCGCATAAACTTACAACTATCATCCCTTTCTTACAAAAAAAAAATTAAACAAAAGTCATTTTCTAATTTTTAAGCATTTTAACCCTTTAAGGACCATGTAGTTCCTCTTCCAATTCAAGAAGCCTTGAATCAGCAGATAGGGAGCGTCCATTATACGTAGCCAAGGTCAGCATCAGATGGCAGCCTAGTCCGGTCCTCCGGGGTTTCTTAGCACCCTCTGCCTTCATGTCGCACTGGTCGCTGCCTTGTCCAAGTACATTCTAGCTGCCGGAGACTGAGGGCCAAGATTTAAGTTGTGGAGTCATTTTGGAGGGGTTTGGCCATAACTCACCACGCTGGATAAGCGGGTTGGTGAGTGTGGGATAGCATTTCCTCTAATCCCGATGGTATAGTAATACCGCTATTGGCGGTCGTCAGAGCCCCTTTAGTGGGAACAGGATGTACCATGAGAAGGCGGGGTTGACATTTGTCAAGGAGAGGCTGTGTTGTTACGCATCACCTGACCTTACATTGATCAAGTGGGACATCGTCGGGCTAAGCGAGGTAAGGAGAAAAGAAGAAGATATCATTGAACTGAATAGTGGACATCTCTTCTAAAATCGTGGGACTGATACTGGCAGAACTAGTGGTGTTGGATTTATAATAAACAAGAAACTGAAGGATAAAGTTGTAGAAGTTGAAGGTTCCTCTGTCAGAGCTGCACGACTGGTTATCCAACTCTCGATAAGATACCAGGCTCAGATTATTCAAACTTATGCACCCATCACAAGTCATCCTGAAGAAGAAATTGAAGAATTTTATGAGGAAATTAGTCATCTAAATAATAAAGGTAAGCAGCACTTAAAGATAATTATGGGAGATTTAAATGCAAAAATAGGGCATCGGCAACAGAATGAAACTTCTGTAGGTAAATGCGGTCACGGCAACAGAAACCAGCGTGGAAATACTCTCGTAGAGTTTGCAGAGGCAGAAAGGTTTTTCATCTTGAACTACTTTTTCAAGAAAAAGCCACACAGGAAATGGACATGGAGACATGCACATCTGGAGAGAGCATGGAACACGCAATCACACCCCCAACATCATCGAAAGGGACCTGTTTGAAGGTGACGGAGTTCTCGTTTAGGGCGGTATCATGCTTGGTAGGCGTACTGACCTCCACATCATCCAAAGAGGTTCAGTCACTGGTGTCCGCTATTGTACCGAGGTTCTCCTGCCTCACGTGCGTCTGTTTAGAGGTGCTGTGGGTCCTGACTTCCTCTTCATGGACGACAACCCTACACCTCATCGTACAGTGGCTGTCACAGAGCTGTTGGAGAGTTAAGATATTCACCGCATGAATTGGCACGCAAGGTTCCCGGACCTAAATCCAATTGCACACGTATGGGACCTTCTCGGGAGACGCTTGGCAGCACGTCACCAGCTGCCAGCAACGATTCCGCAGCTGCGACTGGCCCTACAAGAGGAATGGGCCGCGATGCCTCAACAGCTCTTTGACAACCTCGTACTCAGCATGGACAGACGTTGTAAATCCTGCAACGCAGTCAAGGGTGATCTATAACCTTATACTTGAAACCGGAATATTTCCAGATGCCTTAAAAATCTCCAAAATCACTCCGAAATATAAGAATGGATCAAAAAACGACATAAATAATTATCGTCCAATCGCAAACTTATCAATTTTCGCAAAAATACTAGAGAAATGAATTCATACCAGACTATTTTCATACATTCAAAGACATAATATATTTCATCACAGACAATTCGGATTTGTACCAAATAAATCAACTGAACTAGCATTATTACATACACAAAATATAATTCAACAAAATCTATTACAAAAACAAATAACAATTGCAGTCTTTCTTGATTTATCAAAAGCATTCGATACCCTAAATCATGATATATTACTTCATAAGTTAAATATTATAGGACTCCGGGGATCTAGCTATAATTTATTCAAAAGTTACTTGTCAGAAAGAATGCCATACACCCAGATTCATCAGAATCGATCCATATTACAAATCATAAACTGTGGGTACCCCAGGGATCAGTTCTTGGTCCTTTATTTTTTAATTTATATATTAACGACTTATTTGCAGTATTAAAAGATAATGATACAATTCTATATGCAGATGACGTAACTATTATTTTAAAGGGAACTGATATGAATGAGCTTACACTAAGAACTAATACTCAGCTAAAATTAATAACAGATTGGCTGAATGCAAATAAATTAGTTGTTAATATTAATAAAACTAAATTAATGATTTTTTCTAATTCACAAGCTTCACATTTATACGATTTACCGATTCTGATGAATGGAGTCAGGATTAATACGGTCTCAACACACTCTTATCTAGGTACAACTATACACAATGATTTGAAATGGAACAAACACATTGAAAATTTAAGTAACAAAATTTCTAGAAATATCGGAATGGTCAGTAGTGCTTTGCCAAACTTAACACCAAAAATATTAATTTCTATATATCATACTCTAATTCAAACACACATTAATTATTGCATTTTTACCTGGGGACAAACCACACAATATAATATTAATGAACTACAGGTACTGCAAAACAGATTTATAAGTCTAATAGATCTTAAAACATCAAATAATTTTCAACCAATCTTATATATCCGGTCAAGAGTGAACCCCAATATATATAATATTTTAACGATAAAGCAATTATATGACTATAACTTGGGAAAAATAATGTATAAAAGAATTAAAAATGGTATACACAATGATATAATAACACTAAATATACATACTCATTACCACAATACTAGGAATAGATCACTACTAATTCCAATGTTCCCACAAACTGAGAAACTTAAAATGAATATAAATTATAGTGGCCCAAAATTCTGGAACTCATTGCCCCAAGAACTAACATCAATTAATAATTTTAACTTATTTAAAATAAAACTAAAGGTATATCTTATGAAATAATTAGTAAACAATAAGCAATTTCGACTAAATGGAAGAAATGTGTGTTGGTATGATTATAGAGTGAGGTGCAAACGTTATTTGTTGTTTATTTATAAATATATATGTGATTATGTAGTGAAGTGTACATGATACTTATTTGTTTAGATATAATGAAGACTATTGTTGATGGAACACATTTTTATATGTGTTGGTTGTGAGCAAGTACGGGTACCTACCATATATGTGTTGGCTTGCCTTTTCTGCTAAGTTTTATGTTTTTTTGTATTCTGGGGAGAGGAGGGCTATGTCAGGCCTCACGGCCTTTTCCCTCCTTTTCCTAGTTGCTGTAGTGGCAACTGAAAGAATAAGTAAATGAAATGAAGTTATCATATCCCCTACTAAATACTGGATTTTTCTTGGCAGCCGCCTGTCACATGGACGTTTCTGTCATCTGTCCAGTTGTGCTCGAAGCTACCTTTTCAATAAAGTGCCTTTGTATTTTTTGGATTCCTTGTTTGGACGGTTTTGCTCACTTTTCCAATATTCTTTCATCTTGGAGATCTTATGGTATGATTTGAGTTGATGTGGAGCACTTCTGCACGACGTTACATTCGAAAAACCGTCTCGTCCTTAATTTTTGCACGCCAGTGTATTAAGTGAACCACATTCCTAAACAACATTGAAGACCAGGTATATTCTTTCATGGCAACAGTATTCCCTTCTGGCAATGCCTTCTTTCAAATGGAAAATGAGTCATGTCACACTGCCCGTATTTTTCGAGAAGGATTCGCGGGTCACGAGGATGACCTCCAGGTACTGCCCTAGTCCGCGAATTCCCGAAAAGTCATCAGTACATTTTACAGCAGTCGTCAAACATTGTGTCCAAGTGTGGGAAGTAAAACTTGTTTTCACTAACAGCACCACGTAACTACTTTACGTTCCAAAAGTGTCACATGATCACTTCGTGGAAAACATCTGGTGAGAGACGAGGATCCGCAACTTTCACACGCTTTATATCGGGCCTTCTGCTATGATTACCGTTTTGTCTTCAGCTGCGATGCACGTCGCAAGTGTGGGTGTGTGTGTGGGTGCCGTGATCTCTAAAATTCCATGTTTATTCATTTTTTAAGTGTTAACTCCACTTATTTTCTATTTCTTGTGCGTGCCCCTACATTAAATATATATTCTTAAGCGCCTGATCTTATTTGCCCTCCTGTTGGATTAACTTTTTCTAGGTGAGTTTTTTATCTGCATACAATAACTTCCGAAGTATTATATCAAATCCTTTCACTGGAACGCTGTGCTATAAGCCATAAGCAACCCGATAGCAAGTGTTAGATTCATAAACATCCTGTTTTCTGTATTACACTAGTACAACAGCAACACATACTTCAATCCAATCGAGCATCTGTAGATTATGTTGGAATCGCAAATCGGGTTTGCGATGGCTTAACTATGTAACTTACAGGAGTTAAATTATCCGCTAGTGACGTGTTCGTACCAGATGCCACAAAAGAACTTTAGAAATTTTTTGGCGTCCATGCTTCGCTGGGTAAAATCTACCCTGACGTCAGATGAAATTTGCTCACCTTGAAGAAAACACGCTACAACCGCGAAACTTTGCAAATAGCTAGCGTGCGTGCTGGTATGCAAATGATACACGTTTTGTGCGAGTGAGCATGACCGCACAGTTTGCGGTGGCGGTGCAAGTACGAATCGGAAGCCTTATAAAACGGCGTGTAGTCGATGCCCCATGAAAGCGAAAAGCACCGGCCGACGCAAGCAGGACTACAGAGTGACAAGAATGCCGGGTAGACGCCAGAAACGACGATTTGCGCAACTTACGGACTTTGAGAGAGGCTTGGTCATCGGATTAAAAACCGCAGGATGGTCGGCGCGCCGTCTAGCCAGCCACGTGGATCGTTCTGACTACACCGTCCGACTTTTTTGGGAGCAGTGGACGCGTGACGGCACTGCCACATGACGTAGCGTCTCCGAACGGACCAGGAGGACCACCGGTAGAGAGGATTGACAGATCGTGCGCTAGGCACAAACGGATCCCACAGGTACCCGTTCCACTATGCTGGCAGAAGTATTGGCTCCTGTGTGCCCACGAACGGTTTCCCTACGCCTCGCGGAAGCGAATCTATCATCCCAGCGCCTCTTACGTGTGCTGTCATTAACACCGGAATATCGCCGGTTCCGTGTGCAGTGGTGCCAGGCTAGAGCTACGTGGAACACCCTAGACTGGCGACGTGTGGTCATTAGCGATGAGTGCCACTTCATTTTTGAGACATATGATCATCGTGTCCAGGTGTGGAGGTCCCTGCGTCAACGGCACAATCCCAACCTCGCTATCGAGAGCCACACCTTCCCCACTGCAGGCATTATGGTCTGGGGATGCATAGCCTACGATATTCGATCAGCTCTAGCAGTGGCACGTAGATCATTGAAGGGCCAGTGGTATGTTGATGACATCCTATGACCCCATGTACTCCCATTCCTAGTCGGGATTCCAGGTGCGGTGTATCAGCAGGATAATGTCCGCCCGCACACGGCTCAAGTTGCCCAGGACTGCCTACGTCATGTCCAGACACTTCCATGGCCTGCCCGCTCCCCGGACATGTCCCCTATCGAACATGTGTGGGACCAGTTGAAACGCCAGCTGCGGCCTTGCCGCACTATCCGTCCAAAACGTGTGGGCCATTCTGTCTCAGGACAACAACAGGCGTCTATTCGCCTCCATGCCGGACCGTATTGCAGCATGAATCGCCGCACGAAGCGGTACAACGTGCTACTGAAAATGACCGGACTTGTCACAGATCCCTCCGTAATTGTCCTGCAGCTCTGTGTTTGTCATCATGTGTATCCTTTATCTGTATCATGACTCCATATAATGTCAGATTTATCCAATGCTTCCTTTTTGGTGCGCAAATTTCATTGTCCGTGAGTGTATTTTTCTGGCACGTGCACCATCAACATCATATTAAGCAGGTGATCGTAATGTTTCGGCTCTTCGGTGTATATTTTAGATGGTTGATCATATAAGAAATATGAGGGTTGCACGCTTTCTCCCTTTTTTCTTATTACTATCTACGTGAATAAAACAGACAAGCTGGTGTAATTAGTAGGCAAATGAATTCATCTTTGAAAGTTATACTGCACTTGGAGAATTTTACTGGCCTGATACACTGTCGAAAAAGTCCGGAATGACTGTGTATAAAAATGTAAATGTTCCTACTCCTGCTTCAATGCTTGGAAGTCCAGCAGAAGAGATAAGGAAGACATTTCTGTGCTCGAGGGATGCTCTACTTATGGGAGGTTTGTGGCAAGCCACGGTTTTGAACACAAGTTGCAGATATGTAATGTGAAGCAACATGTTTTTAGTAAGCTGGAGACACATATTCTGATGTTGTTTGACCGTGTTGAAAGAATCAGTGGTGCGATGCTTACTAAGAGAATTCATTCAGCCCTAATCGCAGGAAATAAAGTAGAGAAGATCAAGAAAATCATGGAAGGACCAGATTCAGGAATGTATGCACGAGGAAAAGCTACTGAGTGCGAAGTGCCAATATGTAACGTGTAAGACGAGAGATGGATTTTCGTTAAGCTGGAATTGTGTGCCGATACAGCCGTAACTTGGGGACTTTTGATACGCCAGCAGTAAAAAACTAGCACCATCCGTTTTAAATTTTAATCTCGCAGACGAACTTTCTTCGATGCACTGACCTCCGAGTCTTGGAAAATAGCTTAGTGATATGTACGAATGTAGGTATCAACCTGAAAATTTTGCGAATATTGTCCAAATACAGTAATACCGAATACCAACCTTTATAATAAGCAAAATGGCAGATGATTTATTATCGATGTGTTTCGAAAGGCAATTTATCAACTCATGTAGGTGAATCTGAAAACGAGTATTTGTAGTGGAAAATAATAAACAACGACCGACATCACTCTCCTGTGTCAAACGCGTTTTCTAAAACGACCTTGCTCTCTTCCCCATTCATTTTCATAACCTGAATTCACAGCGCGACATTCTGACAGAAACGAAATAAACAAATAAAAGCAAAAGCACAATGAAATTGTTTTCCCGATAAGTTAAAAGAGAAAGAGGGCCTCGAAAATAAGAAGCGGCAAAGTACATTGGCCATTTCTTTAGGAAGAAGTGAAGAGCTCGTACGTAAAAACCTAATCCGGGACGAGACTTCTTCTATCAACGACAGAAACGGGACATAGGAAATCTTTAAAGGTCTGGTATCCACGAAACGAAGTTAATGTGTCCTATGGGAAGGACCTTGTCTAAGTGATGAATTGTCGGTGATTCAAGAGGCGTATCCGTGGAACACGATAGCAGGGTAGATAGTCCAAGACAGCCAGTCTCTGCTGTTATTTGACGGCCCAAGTTTCCCCGTCGTTGTTTCCAGCACGCTTGGCTGCTTATTGAACGATAGCAGATCCAACTTTTTCTGCACTCCATGTAAACTAAGACACATTAGAATGTTTATCTTACCGATAGGGAGCCGTTATTTTTTCTCTCCGGCTGCATTGTGTTTCACATTGTGTATATTTGTAGCAATAGAATCCCCGCTGATCAGATCACGTCCGTTCTTTTCATTATTTGCGACAGCTCATTTTTAAAACGTAAAGAAGAGTATGGAACGGAGGAGAGAAGATTCATGCAGAGCAGCATCCTTTAAACGTAATAATTTAAGGTACTGGTATAAAAGACAAGTAAAGTAGAAGCATTTCTTTTACACCGAGAAATCGAATAAGTCATCCGAAAAGTAATGTTTTTACTGTAGTACATTTAGATATTCGTAATGCAGCTGTCATGCTCAACGAAACAAGAAACAGATAAACTGAAACTCGCAATGACAGCAACGGCAGTTATCTTGCTTCCTGCTAACACACACATTTACACTGAAATATATTAGTACTGCAGCTCAAAAGGTTAATTGATTTTTTATAAAAAATTGCGAGACTCTAGATATTAAAAATAAACGCAGGGCAGGATTTGTAGTGTTTTTAAAACTTGAAGTACGTTTTAGTAGGTGAACGTTGATCTAATATTGAATTAATTAGCTCGACTCTTCATCTAACTCGTAAATGCATGAATGAAGTAATATATATACACCCATCGTCAAAAAAATAGTTGCACCCGGAAGCACGTGTCGTATTGAAATGTTATTCGGGAGGAAGGTAAATTTACCAGGAGCAATAAATGATCAAATATTGAGCCTGATGTGGACAATATTTACTGAGCTACACGCCAATAAGTAGTGTCTCTCAGTATGGCGTCGGGACGCCATGTTTACTGACACAGCATGTAAGACGTCTCGGCATGGATTTGTACAGGTTTCAAACGGTGTCCTGCGATAAGCCATCCCATGCTGCTTGAATCTTCTTACGCAGTTTCCTCAGATTGTGCGGTAGGGGTGGAGTGTGGATAGCGCGTCCAATAGCACCCCACACAGTTTCAATCGGCAGTAGGTCTGGCGAAGCTGCTGGCCATGGCAGATTGGCAGTGCCTTGAACACAAGCTCTCGAGACAGCAGCAGTATGCGGACGAGCATTGTCCTGTTGGAAAATCGTACCGAAGTGAGCGTTCAAAAAAGATAGGACCACTAGTTGCAGGACCTTATTAACGTAACGTTGGGCTGTCAAAGTGCCTGTAATGAACACCAAAAATGATGTGGCATCATAGACAATTGCACCCCACACCATGATACCAGCCCTTCTGGACGTGTGACGCTCGACAATAAACTATTCATCATGGCGCTGACCACGGTGCCTCCACACACGTATTCGGTGGTCGTCTTCTCACAAGACAAAAGCGAGACTCGTTACTGAAGATCATCCGCTGCCATTCTGAGGGGCTCCATGATAGTCTGTCACGACACCATTCCAGTCTTTGGCGACGATGCAGTAGTGTTAAGGGCAATCGTCTTTATGTTCTGCTTTCGTGTAATCCTACGTCGTGCAGCCATCTGCCAATGGTGATTGCACTAATCGGATGATGCATGGAGGGCACCACTGATCGCTAAATATCCGCAGTAGTTGCTGTTGGGTTATTCCGCACATGTCGGACAACCCGGCGATCCTCTCTCTTCGTGGTTTATCTAGGTCTCCCAGACCATTCCTGTCGCTGCTGCGTGCCTTGTTCTAACCACTACCGCGAACAGCGTGCTATGGCGATATCCTCACGACAGGTTTGGCGCTCTCAATAGGGCAATAAGACCATCCCTCTTCCCAAAGCCCGACGATCCGGGCTCCTCTCGAACTCCTCTAACTGCTGGTATTGCTTCCGAGCTTTTCTCCGAGGCATACTTCCCTTGCAAAGGATGCATCCAACACAAATGCACAAGTCTGAATGGCAAACACGCGCAACGGGACGACCTTTATATAGCCGGTCAGGCACAGCGCTACGACCCCTCCTTCCTTGCGTCATATGCGCGGCCGAGCGAGATACTTCAATCATTTGCATGTCTCACGATATCAAGCCTACCCAACAAGTTTCATTTTTGTGGGTTGCCTCCTTCTGGGTGCAAGTACTTTTTTGACGTAGAGTGTACAAACAGATAAATCTCCATAATGCAGTTATAATAAGCTTTTCATGTCAGAGGAAAACACGTAACAATAGATAGAGGCGTTTTCATGTAAAGATACACAACCATAAGAGTAAGTACATTGTATACACATTTTTCGTTTACAGGCTCACATCCGCAAATGTTACCAAGGTGAGATGTAATAATGTAACCCAAAATTCTCTTAAAAGAGAACGCGATCCCCTTCTTCGGACAGACAACTCTCACAACGACGATATATATACTCATCACGAGGTTGTTTATGACCTCTGGAACCAAAGGAAACCCATTCTTCGATGAGGGCAGTACATAACACGGAAAGAGCTCGGAGAAGGGATCTATTACGGAGCATACCTGGCATGCTCTATAGGTTTCAGGTCTCTAGATTTGACTGGCCAGTCTATACGTCAGACTGGCATACTCGCAGGAAGTGGTCAACCATCTGAGCCTCGCTCGTGCGTAACAGGAATAGCATCCAATAAAATGAACTGAGGGCCAACAGATTGCAGAAAATGTCTAGCATAGGGCTCTAAGATTTTATCCCTATAGCGCTCAGTATTCATACAGCCTCGTGAGAAGACGTGAAGTGGTATGCGCTCGTTGAACATAATGCCATTCCGCACGATCACTCCATTACCTCCGAAGAAGTAGCGTTCGCGGACGTTTTCAGGTTCATTAGAGGATCCCTATTCCCTCCAGTTAAAATACCGACGAAAATTCGTTCGTAGACTGAATCTTGTCTCGTGCCTAAAGTGACAACCGACCCACTCGCCTGGTCACCAGGGAAAATTTTGCCTGCACTAGTTCAAGCCGGCTCTCCTGAGAGATGCAATTAGCGAACCCAAAACGAGGGGCTCCTGGCATATAAAGGCTAACTGAAGTAAGCCTTTTAGTTAATACTGTGACTTGATACGGTAGTCCCTGTGGCAGCAGAAATCTCCGAACATAATTGACATGCTGTATAAGACATACGACGCTGTATGATTAAAGCTACATAACAGTCCTCACGAGGCATCGTAGGCTTTGAACGACTTTGACTAGTCTTTGGGTATCCTGGCATACCGGTGGGTAGGCCCAATACAAATTTGGAAGATGCAAATCCGTATCTTGGTGTAAATATGACATGGATGTTAAGTCAGATAATACCCCAAAACTTGAATATTTCGTAGTCCTGGAACGGGAATCGAACTGCTCCTCTAGGGTAACGCCCGGGTGCAGCATGCTCGGGCGAGTATAGCGCATTCGGGCGCTATCCGGGAGACGTGGGTTCAATTCCCGCTGCAGGACGAATACATTTTCCAGTTTTCAGATGTTATGTGACTAAACATCCATGTCATATTTACACCAATAAACGAATTCACAACTTCAAAATTTGTATTGTACAATGGTGTAATCCCGTATTTCATTCTTTCATTAAGATCTTTGGTATATCCTTTGCCTTGATGCCGTAGTCCCAGTAGCAGCAGAAAGCTGTGGACACAATTTTCATTCTGTGTAGTACATACGACGCCATATGATTAAAGCTACTTACATAATTGTCCTCACGAGGTATCGTCGGCTTTGGACGATATTTACCAGGCCTTGGGCCTGGTGACATTAAAGCCAACTTCATTAAGCTATTTGGTGTATCCATTGCCTTGATACCGTAGTCCCAGTGGCAGCCGAACGCGTGATTGTTTAGATAACCCCAGAGGAAGAAATCCATGGGAGTTAGATCCGGGGATCGTGGAGGCCACGCTACGGGACCACCATAACCGATGATCTGTTGCCCGAAAGTGTCGGACAGGAAGTGCTGTACCGCTGTTGGTTGATGTGCCGGAGCGCCGTCATGTTGAAACCATAATGAGCGTAAATCTTGCAGAGATCTAACCACTCAGGTAATGTGCTTTGTAACAGCTGCAGGTATCTTCGTCCATTTAATGCGCCCTCATTGAACATAGACCCAACAAGTCGGTTCTTCCAGATGCCACACCAGACATTGATCGAGCAGCGCACCTGATGCTTTATTTCCCGTGTAAAGAATGGATTCTGAACTGCCCAGTAATGGGTGTTTTGTTTGTTCAGCATCCCGGTGCGTGTGAACTGCCCCTCCTCAGTCCAAAGGATGTTTGATGGAAAGACCGCATTTTCTTCAATGGTGTTCATTACAAAATTGGATCAATCTAGACGTCGTTGGTTATCCCCTGGCATCAGTACGTGCAGCGGTACTGTACGGTGCGGGGGGGGGGGGCTCTAAGCTTATGCAAAATGTTTCACACACGAGATTGTGATAAGCCACATGCCATACTGACTTCCCTCGTACTGGTGTGTGGGTTGGCCAAAACGTATGCCAGAGCATCGACTTGTTGCTCATCCCTACCCATTCCGGTGGGTCGGCCCGAGCGGGGAGGCGCTGCAATACTGCCCGTCTCTCGTAGCTGTCGAACAGCTGGACTGATGGTCCACGCAGTCGGCGATGGATGAGTCGGAAATCGTAAGCCATACTGGCGTGACGCTTCCCTCGTGTTGCTTCCGAATTATTCATATAGCAGTACCATCTCGTTTGGCAGGCTGTTCATTCGAATAGCCTGCCATGCTCGTTCTTTACCCGATACTCACGTTACGAATGACATAGCTCCTGACCAACGATCCTTTATACATTGCCACGCTGCGCCTGATACGGCAGGTGAGGTGTTATGTCACACCATAATTTGCATACGACACTCACAGGCGCACGGTCGCAGACGTCATACATTTCTCTCTTCTAGACTGTTACCGCAACAACGACACGAACGGCTTCGCACAAGTTCGCGTTGCCAGCCTTCTACTTACCACCAGACGTTTCTACCATATGTCGTTTCCTACTAATTCGTTGATGCTCTACAAGTTTCTAATTGATCTCTTTCCCGTATCTCCAATGGTTTATGAAATACTATACCGTGCAAATTAATTGGAACAAGCCATTTTATTCTCAGAATTGTAATGTGATCGCCAGTTGATGTCGGAAACCCACGTAAACCGCTTTTATCAGCTGTGAGGTGATGTGACTGTTAGAACTTGATAATAAGAATGAGGTTTGACCGGTTTTAAACAGGAAATAGGCCCTTCACCTTCAGTTGTGAGCTTTCGTGTGTGACAGGTGGATGTTAGTTTTTGCTCTCTGTGAGTACGGTGGATGTTAGTTTTACTCTCTTTCGTGTATTGAAAAATGGATATTTCAACAAGGAAGCGTCTAAAAATAATTGCTCTGAAGGATCACACTTCTATTGCAGTGAGAGATATCGCTTCTGCAGTTGGTGTAGGCAAATCAAGTTTATCAAGACTGCTTACCCGATACAGTGAATCTGGATCATCGTCTCCAAAAAGGAGAGGTAAATGTGAAAGAAAAGGAAAAAAAAAACCCTCCACGAACCGATAAATATCTAATCAGAAATAGTAAAATGAATCCAAAAAATAAAAAAACAAGCACCGACCTTTAAAGAGATTTATTGCCTAGTGGTTGTGATGTTAGTGATTCAACTGTATGCTGTAGGCATATGGAAGTTGGCCGGAAGGCAAGAAGACCAACGAAAAAACAATATTTGAATGTGAAAATGAAGATAAAACATTTAGCATGGGCCAAAAAATATAAATCATGGATAGCTGACGACTCGAAAAAGGTACTTTTCAGTGATGAAACTCATTTATTTGTGCAGGGTTACCAAGCAAATGTCGTTAGACGAAACAACTGTTAACCCTTAAGACCTGAGAATGTCAAACGAACTGTAAAATATCCTCTGTAACAGATGTCTTGGGGGTTTTTTCACATCAAATGGCACTGGAATCTTAGTTCCTGTTCAACGTATGATGAATTCAGCCAAGTACGTAGAAGTATTTCAACGTAGGATTGTTTTATTATTCTTACAAACTTTTGACGGGACATTTTAACATGACTTGGCCACATGTCACAATTCGAAATTGGTCAAGAATTTCATGCTGGAAAATCAAATTCATTTGCTTGATTGGCCTGGAAATTCACCAGACTTAAATCCCATCGAAAACTTGTGGAATATTTTGAATAGATGTTTAGGTAAATGGACTGTACAACCAAAGAACGCCGGATAACGAATGCTATAAAAGAGTGGTTCCACGATTATGAAGTCAAAAATATGTGCACTCAATTAGTGGAGTCAATGCCAAAACGAATTGAAGAGGTCATTTCTGCTAAAGGAGGACATACTTCATACTAATACAGGTATTTATCAGTGTATATCAAGGCATAGAATGATATAAATGCATAGTTTTGGAAAAAAGAGTGATTTTTTACTTTGTCCCAATGAATTTGCACAGTATAGTAGGAGTGCTAACTTCCACATTTTGTCACTAAGGGCGCTGCAATCACTCTAATCCGATAGCGCATGGTTGTTTTACTATACCATACCTTACTTCCATAGCTCTAGTTGTCTTTGTTCCCCAGTTATTGAGGTGACTTAGGACTTTAGGAATCACCCTGTATATACAATATTATATGCATACTGTTTAACGTAGAGTTTGGGACCCCGTCCCCCTACAGACACACGCGCAGGAGCAAAGCAGCTGCTGAGGCGCGATCTAACGGGAACGACATAGGCGCCTCTCTTAGCGAATTGTGGAACTTAGCCAACACAACTGTAAAACTATCATAGATAGAGCAGGGAACTCAGCAAACTCAACTGTAAAACTACGATAGATAGGGTAGTACACGTTATACAGCAGGTGGTTTCATTCTATGAAAAATTACAATCTTATATTATTCAATTTATTTGATTCACATCATAAAAAAGTGTGCATTATATCATTATATTCATGAAAAATTGGGGGGGGGGTCCTTTACATTGGGGATCCCCGACTCTGAAAATCTAATGATGCTGACCCCCTTCCCCTGTGGTTACTCCTATGAGAGTGTTCACTCCCTGTGATTCTGTAGCTATATTTTTACTTACTGAAGAGTGAAGTGATTGCACCAAGTCTATGCCTCTGCGGATGTAAAACCCTGTGTAACTTCATATAACAGCAGAACTCAGTGACTTCGGTCTCAGAACTCTAACAAATAATGTGTCAAACGCCATTCATGCACTGGAGACATACAACTTCCACCAGTGTATTTTCAACATCAGTGTAAATATTCATTGCTTCCGGAATGGGAATAAAGTTGTTGTGTTACTACAGCGGATCAGCTCTATCAACGACTGCAAATATCCTTCTACATGCATCTAAAAATGAGATTATGAATAAAGTTGTCCACGCCTTACAATCATTCTGGACTGGTGGCAGCAGGTGATATCTTTAATAGAATCCGGTAAAGATTCTAACAAAATGCATATATGATAATGTGAGTAAATACTTATCATCAGCAAATCTCACTAGTGTTTTAAATAAATACTTCAACAACACCACACGAACAAACGAAACAAAGACCACAAAAAATACAACACAGCTGAACAGTAATTATTTTATTTATTTTTTAATTTATTTATTTATTTATTTATTTATTTTATTTCAGCTGTTTTAATACAAATGCATTTAAAATAATTGACATTATTACATATATTAATACAAACAGCTAGGAAGACAGGGGAAACGGCCAAACAAAGACCTAACATAGCCCCAGTCTCCCTATATACGCAAACCAGTCAAGCACCATAGAGACAGCAATCACAAATTATTAGATATAAGTTAGTAAACATGTTAAAATAATTAAGAAAGGGGAAACAAGTGATGTAAATGCAAAGATCTGTCCTCCCACCTTCAACTTTCAGCTTATCACTCACCATTTCCTTACCTTCACAAATTAATAAATTAATCCCCCCCCTTCACACCCCCTAATTTCTAATTTTTATGTAATAGGTAAAGTTTTAATTTCCTCTTTAAAATATTCAAACTGTTCAAATCAGTAATCTGATGAGGCAGTGCGTTCCAGTTTTTGTGTCGCATGTAATTTATACTTTGCATTATATAAGTAGTTTTGGGAAAGACCGACTAGTCCCGATTCCTGGTATAGTAACTGTGCACTGATTTAGAAACAAATAAAAATTCATTATTTACATTATTTGTAATCCTTTGGTACATTATCTTACCTAAGTTAAAATTATATAACTGGCTAATAGTTAAAAAAACATATTTCACAGGGAATACTCTATAAAAAAAAATGCTAATATTTCCGTTATATAGGTATGCTACATATCATTGGAATAAATAATGAATCGTTTTGTTCAGCGCTAACCTTTCAGAATGAACGGACTAAAGAAGCAAATGTGTGTGTCGTGTTGAAGCACTTTCAGAAATATGCGATTTACCATGTACACAGGGATATTTGGCCAGTGCAATTAGGGAACCTAATATTTTGATGTCTTTTATCATGTTTATACTTAAGTTCTATCGCGTTTCTGGTGCGATTATATTTATCTGTGTTAAATGAACTAATTCTTTTACTTCATATTATTTTTGGACATCAACAGTTAAGGAAGTATGAGATTACATAATATTTTACCTGTCTGCATTCTTGTAGAAAAACGGTATGTGTCTTATTTTGAGCCGCATCAACTTTTCCGTAATCACCAATGCACACAGCTCTGTTAGGGAAGAAACAAGCAGCATTCGCTCTTTGAAATATCAGGAAAGCCAAAATAAATTTGCAGCTTGAGAACAAGCGATAACCAAATTATTAACGATTCATCTCTTCGCTAGAATTAATTCTGACAGGAAAAAGCATTTTTACAGGAACATGGAACTCAAGTCTTATCTTTCAGTTTGCACATCTGTTCTGAAATGCAATCATTAGACTTTCACTTGATCAACGTATTATAACAGGGATGACTAAACATTCAAACACAGTAAGAACCACGCAGCAATTTCTAAACGCTGGAATGTCGCTATGCTTGGAAATATGAATAGAACTCGAGCTAAGATAATTAAGCCTGCAAATCGTTTTATGTTGTTTAAAGAAATCGGATGTAGAACTTATCATAATTTATAGAGTTATGGTATTAATAATTTCTAGAGTAATAGTACGTCCCTTTATTAAAAATTCTACTTAGAAGGGCGTCTAGTAAAATCATTCAATGAAATAGCCCTTCACTATACTTTGTAGTAATTTTTGAAAAAAATATTTTGAGGAAAGCCGTCAATATTTTCTAAAAGTGAACTGTTCAAAAAAAAAAGTGGGAAATTAGATACGGTAATTTTTTTCATTTAAATCGCTTCCTTATCGATATAACGTTCTTAAATCGCCTGTGTACACACACCGGCCTCTGAATTAGAAATATTTTTCCAGATGTATGTAAACGTCATTTACGTTGTGCATATGAAAAGTATATTGTATGGGGCAGAAACGTGGACAATCGTGGAAAAAAAGCTAAAATGTTGGAGGCTTTTGAAATGTGGTTATGGAGAAGAATGGAAAAAATTAAGTGGATTGAAAAAATTACCAATGATGAAGTGTTGCAAAGAGTTGAGGAAGAAAGGAATATTATAAAGGCCATAAGAAAAAGGAAATATAAATAGATTAAATCATAAAGACCATAAGAAAAGGAAATATAACTGGATAGTTAAGAGAAGATAGCTTATTGAAAAGAATGATAGAAGGGAAAATTGAAGGAAAGCGTCCAAGAGGATGGAGACGACTAATGATGTTTGATGATATCGTGGACACAGGAAGCTATCAAGTATTGATGGAGGAAACAAGGGACAGAGAAAACTGGAGGAAGAGAATTTGTTGAGTTACCGTTGGACCTGTCAAAAGACAGAACACTAATGATGATGATGATGATGATATGTAAAGTATGTGCTCACTTCCGGCACCAAGTGCTCTGGGCAAATATTGCAGCTCGTCAGTAATTGTCAGTAGTGTTGATCGCAATAGGAAAAACAAAGGATATTTCAAAGTTCAATAAAGGGCTTATTGTGGGTTCGCGTCTGGCTGTAGCGACGACTTTAAAAACAGCAGAGCTGATTGGTTTCTAAATGGGATAGATATCCCGATTCTTCAATCAGTGGACAAACAATCCACATTGCTTGTCCAAGTGGCGTAACTGTTGCATGATGTCCCACCAGACACACGACATGATCTTCGCAGGATTAAGGTCATACTTTGGACGTGGTGTGGCCGTCTTGTTTGGGATTAATTATTCTCTTCGATGCCTTAAATTCACGTACAGGCGCCACTTTTCATATCTAGTAAAAATACGTAACAGAAAGGGTTTGTGTTGCTGAGAACATTCGCGATAACGGGCGAGCAAGAAACCACATAGGGCAACAAGTAGATTCTTGTTGTCCTCGGTGAGAGTGTGAGGCACCAAATTCCCAAGTTATGAACCTTTTACATACGTTCCAGGTGTCTCACGACTGTGGCCTGATCACAGTTCATCTCAGTGGCCAAATTTGCGTGTGGTTTAACGCTGATCCAAGTAAATGAGACGGTTCAAAAGATCCTCATCAAAGTGAGATGGACGACCTGAGTGTGGAGAATCGGTGAGGTGGAAATTGCCACCTCGGAAACACCTCAAACCATTTACGGGCTGTCCTCGGAGCAATAGCATCCTCTCCATACACAGCACAAGTTTGTCGAGTAGCCTCTGCAGCTGTGGATCCCTTGTCAAATTCGTAGAGGAACAGATGTCGGAAATGTTCATTTCTCTCTACTTGACACTCCATACTTCCAGACCTGAAAACCAAACAACCATAAGTCGCAATCACACAACGCAATATAATTCAGATACACGATATTACTGGCTACATTTTGATATACTACTGGCCATCTGCACCGTCATTACGGACCGGGGAACCATTCGTGAAATAAACGGCATGAACTTATGTATCAACCCAATATATTTACTAACATAAAATATATTACTATATAAATATATACTAGGGTAAATAGATTATATAATTACTAGCATACTATTCCTTTTTCTACCTGAGATTCTCCACCAAACTACGAGAAGCAAGGATGCACAAAACGTAGTTTAGTGTTGTGAGTATTTTGCTAGTATGAAGGTTATATAGAAAGTAGTGAGCATTCACTAGTGACATCTAATGTGAAGCCATTTTTGTGTGTTTCGACTTTCACGACCACTTGAGCAACTATAATAAGGAGTCACTTGTCCTTACTTTGGGTCACTAGTTCCAGGGAACGTGGAGATCAAGCGCCGTAGCACAAACACATCCCCCATGCTTTGCTTGGACAACTGGCAGAAACCACAGCTTCTGTCCACTAGGTCACAGGAGCGTCTGATATGTAACATCAGTAAAAAATCTAATCAGTTATAATTTTAGCCTATAAGAATCCTCTATTAGAATTTAGTAATCTGTATCTTGCTTTTCAAATAACAGAAGTTTGTGCATTCTAATTTTAAAATTTTCAAAAGATAAATATTCTCATGTAAACAAAAACTCTCGAGTATCTCTTGAGTCAGTATATTTTCTAGTTCAAACTGTTTTACATGTTCTAGTGACAATGGCTGATAATTAAACGAACAAAACCACAATTTTCGAAAATTCCAGTAGAAAGACGGCACTCTTCATTCTTAGGCATTTTGGTACTACTATAAAATTTATATGACTCTTCGAAAGAGCCGTACCAACTCTTAAACTCTCGTAGAAAAGGCATCGTTTATTTTACGAGCCATCATCACCACGGAGAAAACTATTTGCTGTTTTCTTTCTATTTCCAGATAATGGAAAATACAAAGATGAAAAAAATGATGTTTAATAGTGTATTCCAATAACTTGTTTGCACGGTATGCATATATTCCGAAAGAATTTACACGTTTAATTTCTGAAAAAATCCTTGTCGTAAGGAAATTGTTACAAAACCTGTTTTTAGCAGATCTTTTTATATTTGAACAATTTCTTTCGAAACATCTTTTGGTTATTCTATGAAGTTTATATTTTCATCACGCAGTCCTTTTAAAGAGTAAAAATTCACTCCTGATAGCTCGATGAGGTACAAAGTGTAATTTTTAAAGGTATGGAAAGCATATTAAAAAAACGTTTAGGAACCTTTGTGTGAGATGCTAATTATGAACAAGTTTCGAGTTACTTTAGGAATGATGTCGCCGTCCAACAAATGATGTCGCCGTGTCAAGTTTGAATGTTGCATTTCTGAATTCCCATTTTAATTTTTCTAATTCAACTGTCTTGGAAGAAATTATTCATATTTTATTTTATCATTCTTCGCGTTTTTTTTTCACTTTCCCGGACACGAGAAAACAGGTTGGCAGCTTTTCGTGTAATTATTAGTTTTTTTTTAATCTTAATTGATAAATGCATTCTGTAGAGCAATAAAAACTTATGTACACTGTTAAAAATTGTATTTAAAATTATTGAAAATTTATATAATGATGCTCACAAATGATTTTGTGAAACTTCAAAAGTTCATAAAAGAGAAGAAGAGAAAATCTTTTGAAAATAAACTTAGCTGTCTAGCTTGATGTCCCAGTGTTTGAAGTTCCTGAAATAAAAATGCATCTCTTTCTCATATTCCAAGAGCAGTTTAATAAGATAGCCTCGGAATATGGGAAAGAGGTTCTTTTGTCAAAAACCTAAATACACTGGGATATCAAGTTGCGTAGACAGCTAACTTTATTTTGAATAGACATTTTCTCTTTTATAAACTTTTGAAGTTTTCAAAAATCATTTGTGAGCATTTTTATATGATTTTTAACAACTGTATATACACTTTTTTACATTGTACGTAGGTTTTTTATAGCTCTACAAATGTCTTTTATCAGTTAGGTTTAAAAACGACTAATAATTACATGGAAGGACACTTAACCGTTCTCTAACGTCCAGGAAAGTGAAAACAACGCGAAGAATGTTAAAATGAAATATGGGTAATGTATTTCATGATCGTTAATTAAAACACACGTGTTAGAAACATTTAACGTTTTACTCAAATATATACATATTTGTAGTGAATAAAATAGAAGTTAATTGTTCTGCTTGCTAACAGAATCTCTCATTTGAAATTTATGCAATACATTGTAACGTATACTCTATATAGATTCAGTTTCTTTTTGAATTTACTATCTCTTGTTATTTTATTTTCCTATGCAAAATATCTTCTCACTTAACAGATGTTGTTTCTCCCGCTGAATTATATGTGGCAACGAGTGTAAGTCATGACGTGGTGGTATGCAGTATATATAGGCGCGCTCAAGTGTACCAGATAGCTTCGTTTTATATGTGATAGGTTCTTCCTAATTATTGTTATGCGATTCTACGATAGTACGAAGGTTCGGTCTAACAGTAGTTGTGTTATTTTGGAGTGTGTATTTGAGTAATACCAGGAGCTCCCTAATAACCTAATAAAAGGTTAAAAGTGAGTACGTTTTCTTAGTTCATTTTATTGTCAGACATCTGTCTGGCCGTTAAGTCTATTTCATTGAGTGTTTACGTTAAGTTCAGGGGATATTGTGTTTACCGCTCTAATAAGGAGCCTTCAAGGTACTAATGTACTAAAACCGAAGTTATATTACTGATATTCAAGATAATGAGGAACGCTGAGTAAAAATAATTCCATATTCTTGGAATTTATTGCACGTGAGTGTCTTACCTAAACAAACTCTAGCACTTTGAAGATTAAGCACACTTTAGCTACGTCAAGTAACCTTTCAATAACCCTAACGTGACTTAACGTAAGCTTTCCTGCACTACACGTCCAGGCGGAGAAGTTTATTCATTATAACATAAAGAAAGAAAAGCGTTGGTATTTTTTTTAAATACGTATTACAAAGGCACTGAAACAGAAGTATCATACGCGTATTTTGCCAAAGTTTGTTTCAAACATTAGATGAATAGCTTTTGGGAAATCTCATACCCTAGGTATTATTTTGGGCAGTATTCAAAATATGTTCCGTTTGCATTTAGAATGTACCAACACTAAATATAATAAATACAACTGAAATTCCAACTGAATAATATAAGACTACAGTAATTTGCTAAGGTAACTTCACGGAATGTTAACTGAATCTAAACGACTATTAATAAAGATAAAGCATTAATTATAGACAGATGCCTATATATTAAACTAATACAGAAAATGAATGACCTCGACGTATGCCCAGGTTAATCCACTTTAGGAAAAGAATTTGATGTAACTAATTAAAAGTACCTAACATCTTATTTTATTGGAAAAGCAATAAGTAAGAGAGTATAGATTCAAAGGGTTTGCATAGATTTCTTTCTTTCTATTGTTTCTAGAATTGTGGCATCAAGAAATGTGTGTACCAGCCTTCAGTGAGTGTCTGTACAATCAGCATAACACACATTGTTGACTGAAACTTTTGTGTTTCAGGTTGCCCGAGAAATTAATTCGCAACATCTAGATTCCCGAAGACATTTTAGCATACTTTTGAAATGTGTTTAATAAGTGACGATAAATTTGAGTGCTTTATGTAGGTAGGATTCGTTCTGCTCATTATTTGACTTATGCACAGTTGACACGTGCATCCATTGTTAGCATAGGGGTGTCTCACAAATGTCTAATTATACCCTGGGAACGTCTTTTAGCGGTGATAGTGATGCAAAAGGTACCTGTCAGTACGGGTCGCAAACGTATCTCTTCCGGAATACAGACATTTTGAAAGTGCAGCTGAAGAAGCTTCCCAGCCAGTACGTTGCTAGGTAAATTTCCATCATTTCCATGTCTAACGGCATAGCGCATGTATTCAAATATTAAAAAATAATTACATCGCTCCTGGTTAAGATGATACTACACAAAGCTAGCGGACATTCGTACCGCTAATCAGTTGCGCGGAAATTCCGTGTGAGTTAGAAGAATATTTTTCTTTGACCACTGTGAGGATTTTCTAAGGGCAATGAAGTATATCTGATCCCTAATTTAAAGCAACGTTTTCCAGGTACGGAAGAAAGTGGAATACATACCTCTGTCACCTTGGGCTCATTATTTTCAGCGCAAGTTTGTATTAATGAGCATTTTTAATATCATCTTAGAAATTAATATCACTTCCCTTTTTCGTCTGTTCCTGGGGAGGTACTGAGACTCTGCCTTTTCCAGAGTTTTCTAGCAACCATCGTAATAAAGGAAGGTAGGACACTTCCTCTACGCTTCGGGTGTCCGGTGAATGTCATTGCTTTCCGGAGGTTCATGAGGTTCACTTTAGTTGCTCAGTGGGTAAAGTGAGATTGGTATTATCGTTTTACAGAGTTTCGGTTCACATAGGGTAGTATTCAAGCTCATGCTTTTTTACAACTAAAGGGTTTAATGAGACATTTCTCACGATGAGTAAAAGTGAAGATAATGAGCATACAGAACTGGCGCGCTGGTTTGAAAGCAGGACGAACCGCACCTTAGACAGGAAATAAACCATAATTTTCTGTAGGAAGGAAGAAAAAGACATAATTGATTTTTGATCTGGGACTTAAAAGACGGTTACAGGTAGAGTTTGAAGAATGTTTTTGCATTTTCCGTAGAAGGGGTCTCATGATTGAAAGGGAATAAAGGAGCAAAGATTAAGATGGGAAAGGGAATTCGGAAACAGCGATTTATAACAGAAATACTCACGATAGAAACAGCACGAAGTAATACATCCGTCAGCAATTGAAAGAAGAATTGTGAAATGACAGATAGAAGAATGCTTTACCTTTTTGCATATGCAGTACAGCATTGAATAGAAAGTATCACTTTAGAAAAGCGAGTTTTCTCTCCGAATCGATTTATTTCATTATCTGGGAAAAACATAGCTAAAACCGCGAAACTGCTAAGTTTCATTACAAGCGTAGGACTGACGAACTAGAACACGGAAAGAAACCTTGCGAAGCACCCTGTAACATGACACCTCCCAGTCGTCAACGGGAACTCGAACACTTTATCTAAGACGAATAATACGAAAATAGCCTTTCAGGCCAATTGGTCACCGGAACAGCATGTCTTAACCCTTTAACGACCATGACCCCAAAATCTTGTATCACTCTAAATACCATAACGCCCGAAACTCTCTGTTGGTTCACTTCTTTGTTTAGTAGTAACAACAGTGCCTGAGGGTGACACCTGCTGATCCTTGATAGGTCGTAAAAATTTGAAAAGCAGGTAAGGGCAGGAAATCTGACTCACTCTAGGTGTCGCGGCTATGCCCGCTTGTATGTACGGGCGTTTTGGGCGTTATGGTCGTTAAAGGGTTATTGATGTTGCGCGTGATATTCGTGTCACTCACAATGAATTTTAAATTCTCCAAAGTTGAAGTCGCAGTCATTCTTCTTATTTATGGGTGAGCAAACGGAAAGAGCACCAAAAATACATTATATTTACAAGACAGCGTATTTTGCAATGGCGATGTCCACCTGAGTCACTATTTGCAGTCATTCATAGGCTTCTTAGCGATACAGAATACTTTTCCCTGTAACTGCTGCTTCCAGGCGAACCAGGCGTGAACTAAAAACTGACTGTGAGAAGAGAGTGCACTTCATGGTCGCCGAGGATCCAATAACTAGCAGGAGAGATGTCGCAAGAGATCTAGGAGTTTCACATTCAACATGAAGAATTAGTCATGAGGAGCAACTCTACACTAATGATGTGCAACAAGTATTGTAAATCAATGTTCTTCTCACAGGTTTTTACTCCCGGGTAATCCTTCCTCGATAGTTTCTGCATAAGAGTATTTCATCTGCTTTTCTCTAGTGTTTGCTTTGCACCAATGAATCGCAATTCACAACAGATGGTATTGTGAATTTTATGACCATCATCCCTGGGTACGAGAAATGTTTTTGAAATATTCCAGTCTGGATATCAGCAGAGTGTTTCTGAGTAAAGTTGTGGTCGCGTTGTTCATGACTAGCTGATCGGTTAATTTTCCCGGCCACTAAATCACAGCTACTACCAGTAAAACACGCATCCCGTACACAAGCTCTCTGACGAATTTCGGATGACAATACAGGATTTCAAAAACCCTTGAGAATATTTCATACGGATACGAGAGACTATGGAAAGACGCCAGGAGATATGAATCGCCAATCAGGAAAGCCATTTTGTACATTTGTTTTAATGTGAACTTACGTAAGTACTCTCATTGATCGAGCATCACAGAAACTGTAAAGCTTCTCGGCTGTATAGGAAAAACTGTGTTGTAGGTTCACAATGCGTGGTGCATAAACAACACAACAAGAAGTCAGCGGTCTTTCTGCAATGTGGAAAAAAACTACTTGTCAATGTTGGAGGACAACTGCGTTGGATCGTACGGAGTAACCAAGTGTCCAATTGTGTCAAGTTTCTGCCTAGTACAACAGGGATCAGGTAGCAGACTTCCAGCAAACACAAGCAGTAGCACATTTCTGCTATTGGGCTACCACTTTAGACGTATCCTCCATATATTACACGCCCCGGCTAAAAATAGATAAATTCGTCTGCAGTGTGCAAGGAGTACCAAAATAAACACTTGAGAACTGGACGAACGTCACCTGGTCCAGTGAATCACTTCTGTTAAAACAGCCTGATAGACGGCCACGTATTTGGTGTAAACAACACAAATCGATAGATTCCAGCTGAACACTTTTAACTATACTAGCCGTTGGAGAAGGTGTTATGGTCTAGGCTATGATTTCCTGGTAAGCATTAACTTTCTTTATACAATCTACTCCAAAATGTTCCAGGATTTGCCACGTAACTGACGTAACAGTAGTCGGATAAACGTATGACGTGTATGCAAAAAAACAGGAGTTATTTGTCAATCACCTAACAGCTGGAAGCCGGTGTAAACCAGTACCGACAGTCGCCGGGAAAGCATTAAGGGAATCGTTGCAAGAGTTCCCGTCCGATTTCATTCTAGCCATGGAATAGCAGAGAGTAAACATTCGCTTTTGTAGAAACTTGGTAAATCAGCTACTAAAACTTACAGAATGTTAAAAGAAGCATACGGAGGTACAGCGTTATTCCGCAGCAAAGTTTTTGAACGGTAGGCACGGTTTCGGGAGGTCAGAAATCCTTTGATGATGATCCGAGCTTTGGGCGCCCTCCAGCTTATAGACAGCGGGAAGAATCGAAGAGTTGCGGAATCAGTTAAACAAATATCGACGAATTGCAGGGAGATGTTTAGCGGAGTCGGTGAACGTCAGTAATTCTACCTCCCGTGAGATTCTATGCGACGATCTGGGAAAACGAAAACTTAATGATGACCGAAAGTAGGCTCGTTCATCGATCTGTTCCGATCTGTTGCATATTATTGCTGAAAGTCCTGATATTTGCCCCCGAAGTATTACGGGAGATGAAACATGATACCTTCAGTATGATAATCAAACCTGGGGCCTCGTCCCCAAGGATATAACACACACTAAAAGAATAGTATCATTCAGACATTAAATCTTTCCAAGTAGCTGTGAAAAAACAACTTGCTGACATCCCAAAAGTTGCCTTCCAGAAATGTTTTCAGGATCCTCAGAAACTGTGGAAATAATCTGTTGATTAAGAAGGGCGTTAATTTGAAGGTGATCAGCGTTAATTGTGAGTATCGTATTTTTGTTATTTATTGCGGCTGTCCTGGAATTTTCCGGACGTAGGTTGTATCTTAGGAACAGCATTTAGATGCTATGAGGTATCGTGACAACATTATCCGGTAAATCTCATGGGAAAACGTGGGGCATAGTATTGCAATTAATTAATTTCCAAACCATTTCGTTTCAGAACCCAAATCAATATGTCCGGAATTTGAAGAAGTTTCACCGTAACAAAATAATTGACGATCAGGCATCCACACAAGTAAATTGTGTTTCCTGTTGGAGACGGTTACTTCCAGCAAAATAATATGCCATGCCGCAAAGCTCGGATAATAACCAGATGGTTCTAGGAGCACGACAGTGACTTCAAAGTGCTACAATGGCCCCCACAGGTCTCAGATCTTCACTCATTTCAGCACATACGAAATCAAATTAAGAAAGCCATTTTGTACAGATATTCAGCTTTTGGTAATTGACAGACAGTGTTGTATTCACTTGGCTACACATACCTATAGAACGATGTCAGCACATTCTTCGTTGAACCCATGAAACATCGAATCGAGGTGGTGTTGCTGATCATACGCAGTCCAGCGCGTTATGACGTAGGTATTCCAAATGATTTGCTCCTTCAGCCTAATTTAGTTCATAGACTACATTACCACGCTCTTCAAACTTGCTGTAACTCGAAAGAAAAGGTTTCTGGTCAAATATTCGCAGGAACCTTTTTCATATACACAGTAGAAGACATACCCAATTCTGGTTAATGATTTTCGAGGCATCCTGAATAGTTGTAGTTTCTGCGAATTCTTTTCAAATTCCTCACGATGTGTTTGAAGAAGTGAATTATAACATTTCCCTTTAATATTTTCCTCGGATTTTATTCGCAATGCATGCTTTTATTTTGTAGATACTTTGTGATTTTTTGCCGTTTCCTTTTCTCTTGATAACCGGTATATAGACGATTTCCACAGTTTAAGAAAGGGACACGATTTGGATCTTTTTTTCCCTTGTAAAGTATCAGATGCTACGCGATGTATCGCGCGAAATCATCGCGCTGCTCAGGATCAAACTCGGCAAAAAACATGGAATCCTTCCTTTTCCCATTCTTCGATTTGGTGTAACTTGCAGCTCTTTTGCCGTGTTTAGAAAACCGTTCCTTCCTAACGATTGTTGCGCCCCAAAATATCCAATACCCAGTTTTGAGGTGATTCAGTTCACTGCTGTCATTTTCGTTTTTCGCACTTTCTTCCTATCTGAATTTTTTTTTCTTGTCTTTGCATTTTTTTGTCTGGAATGAAAGAAGCTTTCAAAGGAAAGTATCGAACATTGACACATTTCCAAATACTCTTGGGAGGAAACTCCGTCAACAATGACATAATGCCCTGCTATCAGTGGTTGTGACCCAATTTCTTTCATCTTGGTATTTCTGATATCTTTAAAGTAGCAATTTTAAAATCCTTCAAATGCAGTGCTGATGTTGCTTACCATCCGAAGGCGAACGAGGCGGCTGATTTCTTTTTCTGACATAAGTATTCCTTTAACTTTCATAAAAAGCAAGCTTTTTTTTTTTTAATTTCATTATCGCATGTATGTTGCGTATGGAAGCTTTTGCGTATTCTCCATTCCTCTTCATTTCACGCTTTCTGCAAATAAATGCCTTACTATGACATTTATTTACACTATAATGTTAGTATAATTTTACAAGAAACATAGATAGCATTTACTGGAGTTGACCCTACAGGAAGTTTATAAAGATGATAATATAACATAAATTTGGCTCATTTATTGAAAATATTAATTTATATATTAATTCTATAAGGGTTTTTTACTGTTAGTCCTATTTTGAGAGAACGGCTGAACGTAAGGATATGGTTGACGTATCAAAATAATGGTCTTACCATGTAGATGTGCTAGTCGAAGAGAAAAATGGGATTAGGGCAATGATTCGGGAGTTATGGGGCAGCAGAGTTCCCATGTAAAGTCTATGGGATAAGCGTGCGACACGTATCTACATCAGGCGCTCAGTTCAGTGTCAGATGGGTGTGTGCATGGTGTTCTATGATCAGTCCTAAAGTATAAGTAAATACTTTATTGCATACTTACCCTTAACAGAGAATGTTTCTCCCGCAGGAAAAAAAGGAAAAGAAAACGTAAGAACCTTACTGGAAAGCATGAGCGATCAAAGGGTCGCAACTAAAATGTATATGTCTCAGACAAGAGATGATGAAGAATATTCGCAACGCTAATCTCATTCCAACAACATTTACAAACACAGTTGTGACTAAAGATGGGAATGAAAGAGTGCGCTATCCTGTTGAATTTTTGCACACGATCGAGATGCGTGGACTTCCGCAACACATTTTACTACTAAAAAAGAGTGCCGTCGTGATCCTCATCACGAACCTGGTTGCACCGGTGACACAGTGATCTAAACGCTGGCTTATGATGATTCGTTCGTGAAGGGTCCGGGTTCAAATCCCGGTGAGGCATGGATGTTGTGTTTGTCATAAGGCACTGGCTTTCTCCCTTCCCTGGATCCAGTGACCCTAAATTAGGGACGGACGACCGCTTATAGCACATTGAGTTGCTCACGGTGGTCGTTAAGCCTTCAGACATATCAAACAAACAAACAAAAAAAGCTAACCGTCGATTCCGACGGGTTTCGTCTAGTTTTCTGTTAATATCAACATGGTTTTCCTTGATTGAAAAGACGAGATATGTTTCATTATTACTAATTTTATGTAAATATTAAAAATAAATTATTTTTAGCATTTATTTAAAATGAAGCACATTTAAAGCCGTTAATTAGGAATTGGACGAATTATTTAAAATATTAAAAAAACTAACTAAAATCTTAAACTTTCTAGAACTTTTGGTGTTAAGTTTCATGCTATAACTTTGATTTTCCCATCGAAATCACTAAAATCATATAAAATGCGGCAGTTTGATGTCCTTTACTCATTTATGTATTTATTATATACTTTAGCACTTCGGTTAAGAAAGTAAGTCTTATTAGTTTTATCGCTTTGCATGTAAGTCTAATATCTCCGTAATTAGAAACACAATGTGAAGTAATACTTACACCTCGGATAGGCTAACCACGAGGGAGATTATTTATGAATTTTTAAATTTTTATGATGCATAATTTTACTGGTAGGTAGCGTAAATATTTTTTACGTCCATATGCATTTGTAAAAGTTGGTAAACAAAAATGAGCTTATAAACTTTCATAATTATGCTAAACTAAATATTAGCGCGGATTCGAAAAGTTAATGAACTTTCTAAATTTAACTAAATAAGCTGTAAATATGCAATTTGGATACTTCTGCAAATAAATGCACGCTTTTGTGCCTAAATGGAACAAAAACAAAATTTTGTGGCTAGCATAACTTTATATCTGTATTCATTTCAGGAGTTTCTTTGATGTTTCTAAGACTGAAAGGTAGAAAAGCGTGCATTTATTTCCCTGAGACACCCTTCAAAGAAGCATACGTCAGGAGTTTCTTTGGAGGGTGTCTCAGGTGGTTGAACAGTTTGCACAAAAACATTTACAGAAAGGAAGACAGTGAGAACCAAAGAAGTTTGTAATGTATGACATTAAATGGCCTGTGTATAGGAGAATAAATGCATCTAAAGTACCATGTGTTCTCGCTCGTGCTGGAATCTGAGAGAAAAATAGACAGTTGCTGCCAAGAGAATCACGACGAGAGCGTGTTACTACACCTAAATCCTGAGGTCCAAAGAAGGAATGAAGGTACTGAAATAAGTGTCTGTTTTCGATTCGTGCATTCAAACAAAAGGTCGCCATCGTAGAATTGAAGCTCGCAGAAATACAGTGATAGAAATATTTTCTGTATATTAATAATGAGTTACTTTTGAAAATTCACTAAAGGATGTTCGGAAATCTGAAGGTACGAAAGCTTCCTTAAAAAATTGAGAGAAATTGTCCAACCGGAGGTGATATTTCTCTCAACTGTACCAAGGGAAAGATGTCGTTAAAACAGCAGAAGTTCTCCAATACAGCCAAAGCTAGCAGCCCGTAATGTTCAGCCACAACAAATTTCCACCTGAGAGAGAGAGAGAGAGAGAGAGATCCTTGACGGCGGGAGCATCCGTGTGTGTGTGCATATGTGTGCGTGCGTGCGTGTTGTGTGTATGTTGTGCTGTGTGTCTAGCATGCTGTCCAAAATCGTCGTCCAAAAGAGTAATCGCTGACCCTCCAACATTACGATTTGTATCAATAAAAGTTTGTGCACGTGTGATTGCGACATAAAGTAACCAAAGATGGATTAATTACTAATGAAGGACGATGCTATAAGTACACGTTTTGATTAATCATTCGATGCCGCATCTTTTCCTACAATGAACTCTTACTCAATCAGGCCTGATAAAATTGTTTGGACTCTCAACATAGGACAGTTAAATTTACCTGACGCTAAACGCCATTGTACAAGTAGACTATTTACAATTTTAATGTTGGTCGTAACGACCTAGAAAATTATCCATAGCACGCTTCATTAATTTGTATAAATTATGTAAATAATTGTGCCTTTAATTAATTGTTTTTGAGTATTGGGCCAGAAATTCTTGCTGTTATTTGGATGCTACTGAATGGTAAATTTGGTCAGGAGAACGCCCATCAATTTCAAATTTCGTTGAGTCAATAACCTTTCACATTTTGATTTGCAGACATTCATTTGTACTAGGAAGAGTCCCCTACTCAGTCAATTGTTAGAAGCGGAGATAACAATGCATATACTGTATGTTGCAAACAAGATAATGTCCATACGTCCTATAGTGGCAAATTGTGCTTCAGAAACATGGAAATTTTGCGTCACGTATTCCTCAAAATGAACACTTATAATGAATAAAATTCTCCGGCTGGACGTGTAGTGCAGGAAAGTTTACGTTAAGTCACGTTAGGGTTATTGATAGGTTACTTGACGTAGCTAAAGTGTGCTTAATCTTCAAAGTGCTAGAGTTTGTTTAGGTAAGACACTCACGTGCAATAAATTCAAAGAATATTTAATTATTTTTACTCAGCGTTCCTCATTATCTTGAATATCAGTAATATAACTTCTGTTTTAGTACATTAGTACCTTGAAGGCTCCTTATTAGAGCGGTAAACACAATATACCCTGAACTTAACGTAAACACTCAATGAAATAGACTTAACGGCCAGACAGAGGTCTGACAATAAAATGAACTAAGAAAACGTACTCACTTTTAACGTTTTATTGGGGAGCTCCTGGTATTACTCAAATACACACTCCAAAATAACACAACTACTGATAGCCCGAACTTTCGTACTATCGTAATATCGTAGAAAAGTAGGTAAATCGCATATCAATAATCAGGAAGAACCTATCACATATAAAACGAAGCTCTCTGGTATACTTGAGCGCGCCTATATATACTGCATACCACCACGTCATGACTTACACGAGCCGCGGATGGCTTAGTGGTTAGTGTTTCAGATTATCGATGCCAGGTTCTAGCCTGGGCTGATCTTTCAGAGATGGTGTGATTTACTAACAATCGCTGAATATCCGCCGTGCATCGTACGAGCACGTAAAGTGACTGCCCCTAGGCTGGACCCACTGGTTAAATGGGTGTTCTTTCCTGTGTTCTCCCTGAAATTCTCTCACCCATCTATGTGCAATATCGTACTTGTACGGTGGCGCCATCTACTGTACTCTAATCTCACTACAAACTGTTCTGTCAAAAGTCGCTAGACTTGCTCTCATTGTTTCTGTGTCCTGCCCAAAAGGCGATCTCGCTGTAGGTAGCTGGGACCTAAACTCTACTCCCTGTGGACGGAAGTCCTACATGAAAATGACAAATGCTCTCTAGCTCTAAAAAAATGTCATGACTTACACTCGTTGCCACATATAATTCCGCGGGAGAAACAACATCTCGTTAAGTGAGAAGATAATTTGCATAGGAAAATAAAATAACAAGAGATAGCAAAAAGAAACTGAATCTAGAGTATACGTTACACACTTTTATGAGTCGAGATATCTAAGAAACTGTGACACATTTCCGTCTTAAAAGAAAAGCTGTGCATTGTTTTGAAGCGGAATTAAGCACAAAACTTTTTTGTTTTTTGTTTATAATACTGTTTGGTCAAAAATAAATTGTTCATCAGTAGAAAAATGAAAGCCGCCTTACGCACGATTAAAATCTTTAATGGTTAAAAACACTAATATCTACAATTGACTTGGATTAGGAACATCTAACAGAAGCCATCGCTCTTGATGTTAAAATACATTATCTAAACAAAACCTGATATCTACAGTGGATCTTTGAAGTTAGCAACTAACTCGTCTTCAGATGTGAATACATTTGCCGACTGTACAAGAACCAAATGGTATAAATACAAACAGTTACTGACATAAGCACTGCTGGATAGTGGGCAACCAATGAAAGTCATGAAGTTCACAAAACACTAAAACAATAATATTCAGATCAGATCAGATCATATGTAAAATATTTTAGGAAGGGAGTGTCTGACCTCCAGGTCTTTAACAACCCTTAGAAATAGGAAACTATGAGATCTGGGCTAGAGTGCCCAATTGGAAAGTGACACAGAAGCGAGGCAGAAAGGGGGAGAAAGACACATTTATTTATTACCGGTGGTCCAGTACCCAGGGGTGACGGCTTAACGTGCCCATCCGACTCACGGCGGATATTTAGTGGTTCGAGCGTTCGTCCCTGCTGGGATCGAACCTGAGGTTCCCCCGTGGCAGTCACGAAAGTTGACCACTAGGCCATCCGGTGCCCATAACAATAATAGTACGTGATTGTCCCGTACTCATAGTTCAGATTGCACTTTCCCATCTACCAAAGTTTTCCAAGGCAGAGGGATTATAGAAGGGTAATCGTTCGTTACAACACATGGTTTTTAACTTATGAATCAGTAGAATTTCGGAGAGTAATAAGATTTCAGTCTTGGAGTACCAAGGCCTCGGCCCATAGCGGCAAATGGGTATCGCGTGCACATAATCTTGACACGGCTGTGATGGGAGCACAAAACTTTAAATTATATTTATGCTCTGAAATTTTGCAACTAAGATTGCGGGATGTAGAGCACACATTAATCCTGACAGTTTCATCCTCGCTTCTGTGTCCCTTTCCTATCGAGCACTCTAGCCCAAATCTCCTAGTTTCCTATTTATGAGGGTTGTTTAAGACCTGGGGTCAGACACTCCTTCCTAAAATCCTCTACATATGTTCTGATCTGATTTGAATATTATTGTTTTAGTGTTTTGTGAACTTCTTGGCTTTAATTGGTTGTCCACTATCAAGCAATGCTTACGTCACTAACTGTTTGTATTTATACCATTTTGTTCTTGTCCAGTCGGCAAATGTACTCACATCTGAAGATCAGTTAACTGCTAACTTGAAAGATCTGCGGTAAATATCAGGTTTTTTTTCAGCCAATGTGTTTTTAACCATTAAACATTTTAATCGTGCGTAAGACGGCTTTTATTTTTCTATTAGTAATTTCAGCTCGAAGTTCATAGTATTTCATAAATTGTTCAGTTGGGCTTTTAGAGGCCTAATTGGGATGACAAATGCGTTAAAAAAATTTGCACTTAATTTGCCTTATAGTAAAATCGCACGTAGAAATTATATGTAAAATAATGTTCCACAGTAAATCTGCGCGAAAGAAAGATAATATTTTGCACCTGATTTTTGGAACCATAAATATTCGAAATCGTTCTATAGTTTTTGCGTCCTGTAGCGGCAACATTATGAATTTAGAACAAGCTGTATGGAAAATGGTTTTTGTGGGAAATAGAATCGAAGAGAAAGGGGAATTATTTGAATCAGATATTTAGAAGACATGATTTAGAGTATTTCGAATACGACAGTATTTGCATTTACTCCCTCTCGTGGTGAAATTAGGCATCGGGAAATAACACAAAAGGTAAGGATCCATCGGTCGTACAATTCAGGCTTCGCAATGGATACAGGTACCTTTCACATCAGAAAAATGTAATTGATGTCCAATCCTTTTATAAGAACCGAAGATTTATAGATCGATGGGTCAAATTTAGAAGTAAATCATGCCTAAATCTGCATTAGACAACACCTATGAAGCCAGGGCAAGAAAAGTTAGAGTTTATAGAATTTGGAATTAAGCTGAACTACAAAGAAAACAGCACAAAGTAAAAACATTGTGTTTGAAATGCCAGGACAAATTCTTCACTAACTACTTGGGAGCTGACGCATTTGGTAATTAAAGCAAAACTACTCTGTAGTGAAGGAATCAATTATACTTTGAAGTTGATCCCAGGAACGTTCGCTTTGAGTGTCTGACAACAGATGATTCATTATATGGTCGTTACCTACCTCGTGTATTCAGCTTAACTAAAGCTCCATTAAGTGAAATTGTATTGCCCAAAGATTTAGCTAATTAAAATCAGAAAAGTAAAAACATAACGTGTTTTGAAATTTGGATCTATACAAAACTTCGTGAAATTCTTTGAAAATTTATTAACGTATTCGACCAGAATTTCGGGAAACAATCGTTTTCTTGCTAACTATGATCATTGAGGTAATTCTAAAATAATACTTTCAAAGTTTAATCTAAGATAATCCTTTAGTTGCATCATTGCTGAAAAAGGTTTAAAGTTTAGAAACTCATTAAACAAATTATTTGAATTATCGAATTCTTTATACACTATATTGACAAAAGTCACTGAACACCTAGCAGAGAAACACAACATAGCATTTATTGACATACATTAGTACAGTGTCGGTCTCTACACTGTACATTAGTACAGTGTAGAGACCGACACTGTACTAATGTACAGTGTCTACACTGTACATTAGTACAGTGTAGACTGTACTAATGTACAGTCTACACTGTACATTAGTAGTCTACACTGTACATTAGTAGTTCTCTACACTGTACATTAGTACAGTGTAGAGACATGCTTTCGACAAGGTTTTGGAACACAACGATTGGTATGCGCTTTCATTCAGTACATAATGCTGCCGCTAACTGTTGCTTAGTAGTAGGCCTTAGTTCCAAACTTCTTATGCGGCACTCTAATTCATCCCACAGGTGCTCTATAGGATTACGATCAGAGCTTTGTGCTGGCCAGTCCACACACGGTACGGAATTATCGTCAAGCCATGCCGTAACCGACCTTGCTTTATGGCTCTGTGCATTATCCTGCTGGTACCAACAAGGCCCCGTTCCATAGTATTGCCATAGAGTTGGTAGGACATAATTGTCCAGAATATCGAGGTAGACGTGCTGGTTAACAGATTTGTCCACGATAACCAATGGACCGGGACCATACCACCAAGATCACCCCCACACCATCAAACTGCCAGCTCCAAACTTGACTGTAGGAACAGTATATTGTGGTAAATAGCGTTCCCCCGGCTGCCGCCATACCCACACACGGCCTTCAGACTGATGAATCGTATATCTGGATTCATCAGTCCATAGGACCCGTTACCTTTGATCTACGGTCCACGATAAATGTTCTTTACAACATGCTAAACGACGAGCAGCATTCAGAGTGGAGATGAAAGGCTTATGAGCAGCCGCACGACCACGGTAACCCATGGAATGAAGTTCTCTGAGAATGGTACGTGTACTTACCTAGGTTCCAGCATTTTTACTCAACTGTACACTGAGGTCTTGTGCAGTACTCCGTCGATTAGCTCTAACGACTCTCCTGAGGCTTCCACGTCCTCTGTCACTGATTTTTTTTTTTTTTTTTTTTTTTTTGGTCTGCCGGCACGTTTTGCTACTTCAGGCACGCCATGTGTATTCCACTTATTCAGTACATCCAAAACAGTTGACTTGAGTATGTTTAAACGCCTCTCGATTAATCTTATGGATAACCCACTAATATAAAGCCCAACAATCTTTCCTTTCTCAAAGTCAGTTCTCTCCCGCCGCAACATTTTCACTCAACCTCACAGTGCGATATGATCGCGGTCAGTTGCAGGCTTGTTTTTATACCGTTTGCAGCTGTACCGCGCATCTTAACAACGCAGCGGATCCGTTCATTTGCTTTTGAAGGGGTGCCTGGTCACTTTTGTCACTGTAGTGTGTATATACTGTATATTTATATTGCAACTACCCTTTCAGACCTAGAGGGTATGATTCACGTTCTTACAGATAAGAGAAAAAAAGTGCAATTAAACATTAAAATTTTAGGAAAAACAATTCATGTGCAATGCCTTTACAGGAAACAAAGATTTATCGATTGATAGGGGAAATCTAGAGGTAACCGATACCTACATTTACCTTGGGAAATATATATCAAGCGAGGGTCACGTTGATTTAGAAATTAATCGTCGTATACTATTTGGTTGGAAAGGTTTTGGAAGAAATAATACAATTTTCAAGAGCAGTATGCCATTATGTCTTAAGAGAAAAGTGTTTAATCGGTGTATCCTTCCAGTATTTACGTAGCGAGCAGAGACATCGATCTTAAGTAAAAATAAGACATACAAAGACGACAGACAAATGAAAGGAGCATGGAGAGAAGTGGAACTTGTGGATCAGGAAAATGACAACAGTGGAAAACATCATGATCAGGGTAAAATCCCTGAAATGGCGATGGACTGCACGTATCATCGGTACTCACGTAAGAACGGAGTACCGATGGACAACCGAAATTTTAGACTGGATTCCAAGTGATAGAAGAAAGAATAAAAGAAGACCACATGGGAGATGGGTGGATGAAATTCAACAGCAAGTCGAAGTAACCCGAAGGAGACAGGCTCAAGACAGACAGTTGTGGAAGAAACTTGGGTAGACCTTCATCCAACAGTGGATTGATAATGGTTGGCCATGATGAAATTAAAACACAAAGAATTAAATGTATCTATTAAGCATTGTAATTAAAAGATAATGTTTAATCGATGCATCCTTTCATACCTTACTTATAAATTAGAGACACGGATTTTATCTAAAAAAGATATAGATGTTAGGGACAACTCAAGAAGATTGAAAAAAGACATGCTTAATGTAACAAAGAATGATAAGAAAAATATCACATGGAAAAAAATGAGACTAGTTCGTGGCGTCATGATTTAAGTAAAGACCTTTAACAAGCAATGGGTTGTATATACTTTTAGGAGATTGGAGACAGTTGAACAAGTAAAATACTAGAACGGACCATAATGGAAAGGAAAATACCCAGAAGAAGATCACAAAGGATATGTGTGATTAAAATTCGAAAGCATGCGTAAGTGATATGACAAAAAATGCTCAAAACAAACAGTTGTGAAACCCAGTTTAGGAGACTTTCAGCCAGCTGTATATTGAGGATAGCTGATGAAGATGATGATATACTAGTTTCATAGTAGTTATAAGAGCAGTTATAGGAAAACCTGTGTGTTCTTTCCTCAGTTCATCTCCAAATATACACTCGCGATAAATCACAAGTGACTTTAAACTTTCTTTTTTTTCTCTAAGACTATACAAATGGAAATCAGAAAGTTATTAATTAGTTCACGCGCAACGGAGATACTTTTTCTGAAGGGAAGTTTATGACGACAAATTAAGTCACAAGAATGGACAGGATACTACTCAGTTCGCAAATACTTGAATCGACGGCAATCAATAACTTTCAATAGTTTTAGCTTGAACAGTCGTTTCGGGAAATTTGCTGAAAACAGTTTGATGTGCTTCTCTTCATTCTAATAGGTGAACGTTTTGAATAATCTTAGATTCATATTTAGGAGAATCTAAGATTTAAACAGCGGCTTTCTACCTCATCGTGTATATTTATACGCAGTGATTTGTTTATCTAACTACACACTTATTGAACATGAGTGCTTTTTTAATTTCAAAAAAACACACCGAAATTCTGAGGAGACCTTTATTTTAATATTTTTCAGATTTACTGTTGCTTTCCGTTATTTATTACTGGCGGAATGACGATCATGTTAGGCTGTACCGATGTTTTGGAAAATATTGCAAAAAGTATTTGCCTTAAACAGTCATACATGATTTAATTCTTATCCAAAGATTATAAAGTTGGTAAACTTCCTGGATGTCAAGATACGATTTTGAGGTTATTAATTTTGGTAGAATCGCGTCACAAAAATTAAAGATTTATGTCGTTATAAGCAAAAAATGAACAAATACGGTGTTTCACAAATCGAGAAATTGCAATACTTCGCTGCATTGAAGGTATTTCATTTCCTTCTGCTGAACTCACGGCACAACATACTTGTGTCAGATAATGAGATTTTTATGCCTTGTATTAAATATTTTCTAATCTCTTTGGTTCCCTTATCTTAAGTGAAGGATCCTTTGATTCTCTTGGGGCAAAATCATTCGTACGAGTTGCTCTGATTGTCGTCATATTATATAAGATTTCGAATGGAAGGCCCTAATACCACCCCACCCCCAGATTTTCATCGTTTGGACGTTCTTTTGTGTTCATCCACGATCGAATGGTAACATATTTTTTTCTGTCGGAGTTCCTTCCCTTTGTTAGCGGAAATGCATTTGTTGAATTTCCTATCCCAGAGTCTTAGGTGTTCAGGACGTCATCAAGCAGACTTCCGGATTGCCGGTTGTCGGTTTGTGCGAAGGGAATGGAATTCTGTTGGACATATAGAAAAGGTATAAAAATAGTACCCGGCACAAGAAAGAAACACAAGAATTCTTTTTTTTTTTTCCAAATTGCGGTGCGGTTACCACCTAGGTATTTTTTGTCCTTTTAAGATGACTTTCGCTGTGTCAGCACAATTACGGAAGAGAAGGTTGAGACGGTAAAAGAAAACTAAAAGCTTTAGATTCCTTGTTAAATATAAGTAACTCTTAAATAGAGCTGCGTTCTACGTTTTCCTTGTTTCGAAACAAACTCCTACAGAGAAAAATCTGTAATAATCAGAACAATATTCCCCAAAAATTGGTATTACGACAGCTTTTGCTGAGAGGAATTAAAAATACAAATTTTTGCTATCAAGAATTTATTAAAATTGTACAAAAGAAAAACAGTACTTGGCGATAAGTAGCAAACATTTGAATTGGAACTTGATACATTCATAGTGTTCCATTCAAATGTGGAAATTTTAATTATACATATAATTTACACATACATACCGGCCACTGAATTAGAAACATTTATTGAAAAGCTCCTTTTGCCCAAATTACAGAACGTATGCGGACTGGCATTGATTCCACAAGACGCTCGAATGCATTTACATACCCCGGCTACTGAATAAGAAACAGTTATGTAGATGTAAGTAAAAGAAACATACCGTATATGCAAAATATATGGTCATGTGCGTCACCACGTGATCTAGGCAAGACCTCTCAAGATTTCAGACCTCAAGATTTCAGTTTTAATTGTAGTAATAATATAAACACCCAGATCCGTCTCTCTGGAACGCTTGACGTCAAACCAACGTGTGCTCCTTTGCGTCATTTGTTTTTCGATAAATTCGTGTGTGCTCTCACGATGTTAAACTGATTGCCTGTTGTATAATAACAAGATATCACTTTCAGATGTCAAGGTGATCGCATGATAATTTAAAAACATTGGATTATAAATGACTCGAATTCTATTTATCCGATCTACAAAATTCGAATTAAAATCTTAATATCACGGAAAGTTGCGTTTTTATATTAATTTAATTTAGCACAATTCGAATAATAATTTGTTCGCTTTATTATTTTTTACTTTTTCAATGTAACTAAATTTCCGAGTTTAGTGCTGATTATATTATACATTTTGCAAAATACCGGTCTATCTAAATGCTCTGACCTACAATTAAAACTGAAATCTTGAGAGGTCAAAGGGAGAAAAATTGCATCTAAAAACAGATGTCAACTCAACAACACATTGCCGAAAATTTAGATAGTTGCGATTTTTAATGCCAGATGTCACATTAATTTGTAGAAAAAGCTTCGGTATGAAGTTTCGAACTGAACTTTGAAGAGGACAGTCTAAAACAAGCGGTGAACGGAAATCTTGAGATGTGCGCAGGAGAGAAAGTAATTTAACGCGAAAAATCAAAGCAAAGGTTAGTAAGGTAAGTTTACACGAAACCAACTGGACTAAAAGGAAAATTGTTAAACAATAACAAATATTTTGCACTGAATCTTTATGTATCGGAAGGTCATTTGAAAAACGGAAATAAATAGAATATAATTTTCAGTTCTAATATGAATGAATTCTTACTATATAAGTTTTTACTCTATTTCCTTACAAAAAAGCCGGCGTCTATTTGACTCGTTTTCAATATGCTTCTATTAAGAATTTCACCGTATTAGGACGGGAAAAATCCCGTATACAGGGTATCCGAGATCTAATGGATACATTAGAAAATTATATAAAACAAAACATTAACCAGATACACTGCATGCCACCCAAAATGCAACACCAAGAAGGAAGCATCCGATTGGCCTGAAATTCGCAGCATGCGTATCCCGCGAGAGAACATGCAAACAATTAGCATTGCAGGGCATATGCAAATCATTTGCGCCCGGAACGCCACCCTGAAGCACTATAAGAAGGGTGCACAGAAGGCGGGGTCTAAGTAGCGGAAGTGTGTTGTGCAACCGGACATGTGCGTGGGAAGTTTCCTAATGCCTCGTCGCAGAATACGGCAGTCATTGCAGCACGTTTCGAAGCTCGACAGAGGATGAATAGTGTCTTGTCGCGACAGCGCTATACCGTACGGAGACATCGGCGCCCGTGTGGGATGACATCCAACTACAGTGAGGCGAGTATGGATTCGGTGGGTGCAGGAGGGACGGACTGACCGACGTGAGCGATTGCCGCAGCCGCGGTACACCACCGAACGAGAGGTCCCGTCATGTTGTGCGGTGGGCATTGACGGCTCGCACCGCCACATCACGAACGTTAGCGCATGAATTAAGGTGTGTTGCGCAACAAACTGTGTCAGCACGTACCGTTCGACGTCGTCTGCAGGAGCGGGGACTTGTCGCACGGCGCCCAATGCTCCGATTAACATTGACATTACACCACCGGCGAGTGCGGCGGCAGTGGGCCGTTGAACGCCGCACCTGTACTACGGAATGGCACGACATTGTCTTCTCCGAAGAATCTCGCTTCTGCCTGCAACACCAGGATGATCGGATCCGCGTGTGGCGGCACCGCGGCGAGAGACTGCATGACGCTGCATTATGCACCGCCATACCGGTCCGTCGCCTAGCGTTATGGTTTTGGGCGCAATTGGATATGACACTCGCACCCCTCTGGTACGCATCGCCGGTACACTCAGCAGCCACCGCTACATCTCCGACCTTTAAGAGCCTGTAGTTCTCCCTTTCCTGTAGGACATGCCAGCAACCACGTTTCAACAGGACAATGCGGGCCGCATGTGGCACGCATCGTGCAACAAAACTTCACGGCCCACCAGGTGTCACTGCTGCCGTGGCCCGCCTCTTATCCCGATATGTCGCCCATCGAACACGTCTGGTCGCTGATCGGCAACCGAGTGGCTCGGCAAGCACCACCCGCGACTACGCCTGATGAACTGTGGCAACGTGTGGAAGCAGCCTGGACCGACATACCCCAAGCTCACATCCAAAGCCTCGTTCGTTCGATGCCGCGGCGTGTAGCGGCCGTTCTTGCCAGCCATGGGGGCCACCCAAACTATTGACTTCTACGCGTTCCGCAAGTCGCACGGGCCTGTAAGCTTAATCATTTCATCTTTGTATCTGTTGTTTTGTGCCCAGTAAATCTGGCTTTAAAATCTCGTGTCCTTCGTGGTGTTGCATTTTGGGTGGCCAGCAGTGTAGAAAAAACTGACTGTACTAACTTACAATATATCTACACAAGTTAATAAATTTCGATTTGAGATCCCTTGGTTGCTCGTTTTACGTCCAAGCAATACTCGATTCCATGCCATTTATTGGCAAGCATCTTGAGGAGTTATGAGATTAATAGCAGCTGTGATACGCTGCTTTCAGTTCCTGCAAGTCAGGACATAGCGTCTGATAGACACAATCCTTCACATAACCCTACATGAAGTAAGCCAATGGAGTTAAATACGGTGAGCGGGGAGGGCATGGAATGGGACCACCACGCCCAATTCATGTGTTGGGGAAATGCTCATTTTGGCACTTGCCTACACAAGTTGCCCAATGCGGAGGGGCGCCGTCTTGTTGGAAAACGACGTTGTCATATCTTTTTTTCTGGGGTATAGCGAAATTTTCTAGCATATCCAAGTAAATGTCCCCATTTATGTTTTTTTCGCCGAAGAAGAAAGGGCCAATCACTTCTCTTTCTGATAGGGCGCATCACACATTAACTTTTGGAGAATCACGTTTCAGTTCAATAGCAAATGAGGCAGTTCACTGCCCCATATCCTAGAGTTGTGAAATTGTGAGGATTCACAGTACCTGATACATGAAATGTGGATTCACCACTAAAAATTACAGTACTGAAAAAGTTTTCGTCGTTTTCCACGCGATTCAGCATATCCACAGCGAAATCGTATCGCAGAGTGTGATCATTTACATGCATCTTTTGCACTATTTGAATTTCATTAGCATGAAACTTTAATTTCTTGTGAAAGATATCGTGAACTCTCGATTTCGGAATGCACAGTTCTCTGCTTGCTTTACGAACGGATTTCCTGGGGCTTCGTCGGAAACTTTCATTAACTTGGTCAACCGTCTCACCGCTGACGCTTGGCCTACCGGCTCCTTCACGATGTTCCACATTGCCAGTTTCCTTAAACTATTTCATCCACCGGTTAATTGAATTCGTTGACGGAGGTTACAATCATGCTCTAAACGGTACCGTCTTTTAACTTTAATGACAGACTGTAATTCCTTAAGCCATAACACACACACATCGCCTTCTGCTGTACGGATGACATGTCTACTGATTGCGCATTTCTCATACATTCCTGATCAGGTCACACATGGCGCCATCTATCGGATTCTGGGAATAATAATTCTGCAAAACCAAAACGTAGAAACCGTGTTAGTAATACGTGACATAGAAAAAGCAAACAATGGTCATAGTTTTTTTTGTACATAATTTTATTTTGACACCCTGTATATTCATATTTATTTAAAGCTTAAAAACAACGGTCCTAGGACAGGCTATAAGTAAGTTGTTTAAGATTTCTGCTCATCGTAATAGTCAGTAATGACGATCACAATAGGAAAAAACGAAGGATCTTTCGGAGTTGGAGAACGGGCTAATCGTACGTGGCCGTCTGGCTGCAGCGCCTATTTCAGAAGCAAGAAAGCTGACTATCTTCTGAAAAGACAAGATTCTCCCAGGTTTTTAATCAGTGGAAAAATTACCCACGTTGTGCGTCTAAGGGGAGTAACTGTGGCGCGATCACAATCTGTCAGGAACCAGATTGCCGTGATTTGAGATTGCTTCTACTTAGAAAGAGAACTTCCTCTGTGCAGGTATTAACCGAAGCATTCAATGTAGGCTGTTTCCGACCCATATCTCAGAGAAATATTGGGTCTATTCAAAAGTTCTACCCGTTTTCGTAATAGATGCAAATTGCGATCGGAGTAGTTACGTCACAGATGACGCTGCAATGTCGAATTTTCGGCCAATAAAGCGTGGAGCAGTACAGCATATAAAGACACTAGGTTTCTTCGAGTAAGTCATTCGTAACGGAAATCCCGGAAGGTGTAACATGGCATGCGATAAAGAGTATATTAGACATTGTTTAATATACGACTTCTACAAAAGGCAGTACTGCGGCCACGGCTTGCCACAACACCTATCAAGTGTATGGGGAGGATGCAGTTGATGATAGGACAAGTCACCGTGGGTTTCGGAAATTCGAGGACGGATAGAGAAGCTGTAAAGATCACCCACGTCCTGGACGTCCATCCGTGGTTTCTGACGAGGATGTGAACCAAGCCATAACACATGACCCACACCCAACCGTCAGTTCAGGAAGAAGCGGAAACGTTGTTGGTACACAGAACAACAGTCCAAAGGTGGATGCATGCCTTTGGGATCATTACTAAGTCAGGTAACTGGGTTCCGCACCAACTCTCTGTAAAGCAACGAGAGGAGAGAATCCGTACCTGTGTTTCTTTGCTTTCTCATCACAGAAATGAACCGTTTTTGGGGCGAATTTTAACGGGTGATGAGAAATGGGCACTGTACCGCAATGTAAAGCGTCAACGGACTGTGTGCCAAGTTCCGGAGCCTGCTCCATCGACCTCAAAAAAGAGGACTGCCTCCCAGGAAGGTTTTGATGAGTGTTAGGTGGGATGTGAAGGGAATACTATACTGGGAGGTGTTGGCACCTAACCCAACGATAAACGCTCACCTCTACTGCCAAAAGTTGGACGGATTGTGAGAACAACTGACATTGAAGCGGCTAGCACCCTTCAATCGCATTCAAACCTTCTATGATGTGGACGATGTGAAAACGGCATTACATGACTTCTTTGAATCTGAAACACTGGAGGTTTTCCAGCGTGGGATACACCTACTCATGGACAAATGGCAAGAGGTCATACAGAATGATGGCAATTATGTGAAATTCCTTGGTACGTTATTTCTTGTGTTCTCCTCCTTTCTTTGTAGCCTAAAAAACAGGTAAGTAGAACTTATGCACACACCCAATACGTGCAGGGAATTGAGAAGAATCGGTACTTGTAATGGCATGCCTATACGGAAGTCACTAATATCTGCGAAGAACCAGAATGTTTGCCAACAGTGGCGTCGGGAACACCGTGTCTGGACTCTGGAAGACTGGAAAAAGTCATGTGGTCCGACTGGTAGCCGTACACATTACTCTGCATAGACGGCAGACAGAAACTCTGGGGGGATCCCATGAAACAATAGACCTGCTCGCCCTGAAAACAGGACTCAAGTTTCTTGAAGCGGAGTGATGTTGTGGGCACGTTCTTTTGCTACGGAACGGGTTCCATGATACCGTTGGAAATTCTGTGACCTCCAACGATTCTCTGAACATTATTGCAGATCAAGTCCTTTTTGCGATATTGGCTTTTTATCCAGCCGGCGACAGCTGTCTAATGCACGACAGTGCTACTGTCCATCGGGCAAGTGTCCGGAAAGTCACTGTGCACCTAAGCTATGCACATAGAAAAAAATGTTCGAAGTGATCTCCACGAGCGTCGATACAGCGCTGAACCCGTTTCAGTTTATTTGTAAACACTTGCAGCAGCTCTGCTTGTCAGATGTTTCTGATGAACGTAGTTATTGCAGTTTGTAATTGATCAAGCGTGCGTGGGCGATCACAATACGCAGCAGATTTTGCTGAGCCCCACATAAAAAAGTCTGGTGGAGTAAGGTCCGAGAAGCGAGGGGGCCATAGGTTTTTTGAGAAGACACGTTCGCTGAAAACCTCATTCAGAATTTTCATAGAGGTGTGAGCTGTTTGCGCAGTAGCGCCATCTTGTTGAAACCAGCTGTAGGGGATTTCGTCTTCTTCAAGGCGGCCGATGAAGTCGTGGAGTATGGAACAGTAACGTGCACTATTCACGGTGTCCTGAAAGAACACCGGCCCGACAATGTGCCGTCGGGATAGCGCAACCAACACTCCGATTTTCTGATCATGCAAGTTTCGTTCCGACACAGCGTGAGGAGTCTCTGTGGACCAAAATCGTGTGTTTTGTGCGTTAACATTCCCAGAGAGGTGGAACCACGCCTCATCTGTAAAGAAGGTGACATCAAGAACAGCAACAGTTTTCGTTTGAATAAAATTGTTAAACCATTCACAGCACCGGAGTCGTTTTACGTGATCCGCCGGTTGCAATTGTTGTACCGCTGTTACTTTGTATGGGTAGAGGTGCAATGATTCTCTCACTGCTTTATGCGCTGTCGCAAGCCCGATATTTTCCTCTTGCGCCAACTTGCGCAATGATTTTGATGGACTCCGCCGCAGGGAGTCAGAGATGTCCATCAACTTCCCATCGGTAAGTTTAGTTGGTCTCCCGCTTCGTTCGGCGTCGAACACGGAGCCTGTCGCACGAAATTTCTCAATAAGTCGACGAACTGCATTACGATGAGGTACAGGTGTGTCTGGGAATTTGGCAGCAAATTGCTGCAGCACTGAATCGGTGTATTCATTGCCTTCTCGAAAGACGTATTCAACCAGAAACACACGTTCCGCAATTGAAAGAACCACTGTGCGAAAAACTGAACAACAACAGCACACACGATAACTACGATACTTACAGTTACAACGACTCGTCTCTGTTGACCTCTGGCCCGCGATCGGCTGCGACTGGGAGAATCCACTTTATTACGTTCCGGTGGCACATACTGCACTTGATAACTGCGAAAACAAAACGGTAGCCTAGTTGCACAGTTATTTTCCGAACACCCTGTATATTCAGCGAGTTGGGCAGCGACTTGCACCATCTTCCCCAGCCACCAGAAAGCGCGGATTTGAACCCACTTGAGAATGTATAGGACAAGTTAGAAAAACAGATCCGGGAGCAAGATCCTTTTCCGCCAAATCGGAGTCAGTTAACTGATTCCCTGGTGAACGCCTGGTATGCCGTGGACGTACATACACTCCAACACCTAGTGGAATCTATGCCAAACTTCATACGTCTGTAATTCGGGTTATGGGATGTCCAACCTGGCATTTAATACAAGTTTGATTCAGTGACCCGTATACGAAGCCAATCTGAGAGAAATATTTGCACAGGGATTCAAATTATTTCATTTGTGTACATGTTGCTTAACCTTTGAAACCAGTACATAAAACCGTTAGGTAGATAGGAAATCTAAGCTCTACCGAAGTGATGTCTGCTGTAGTGATGTTTGTTTCCTTACTAAGGGATTACGTGATGTTAAGACGTTTTACAAGAAACCTCTGAACGGTACCACAATGGGAAGGAGTTACTTTTCAACCTTATAACAGTATATTTATGGCCGTGTAGATCCGTCCCATAAAGTTAACCGTTTATTTTATGTTTATGAAACGATATAGCGAAATCTGAGCTTCTTTTTATTTGTCTCAATAAAACTTCGCATTTTCTACACGGCAGCATTTGTATTTAGAATATGCGCGCGCTTGAAATATCAACAAGCAAGTTATTCTGCAGGTAATTGAAATCTTGTTTGCTCTCATTTTCTGCGTCGACGGTTAATTTTTTTTAATTCTCAGACGGTTCCTATTGAAATAACCATCAACATGATAATTAGTTGGAAAGATATCATTTGAAAAACAGAATGTGTAATGACTCATATACGGCAACTATTTTTGTACTAGCAAAGTTCCAAAAGCTACATCTTCACAATGCATGCTGTTTTAGCCTTAAAAAAGTTATTTAAAATAATTTGTAATATCTGTCAGTTGTTTTTTCATAGTGATGCATTCGTCGTTTTGTATGTATTATTAAATAATTAATATATCTATCTGCATACGAGGGCTTGTCAAAAAGTTTTATTATCACTAAGAAAAAAGAGAGCTACGTACATGAGCTTTATTGGTGGAGTTAGTCCTTCTCCACATATTCCCCATCTAGGGAAACAAATTTCTCCCAGCGATGGATGACATTGCGGAGATCTGTGTTGTACAAGTCCTGTATCTGGCTGTTCAGGAAGTCGTCCACCTCGAAAATCAGCTCGTCATCGTCCATGAAACGTCTGCAACGCATTGGGCTTTTTAGCCGAAGAAATAGGTAGAAGTCGGATGGTTCCAGGTCAGGGGAGTAAGGGGGCTGAGACAAAATTTCATAACCCAAACTAACCGCATGTGGCATTGTCTCTTGAGCAAAATGGGCTGGGGCGTTGTCATGAAGGAGCCGCATGACAACGACCCACCCCATAAGGATTCGTCAGCTTTCTGCGGCGTTTCGCTTTGATGGCGTTCGGCAAATTCTACTCGAGGTCCCGTTAATGCTTTCCCGTTATTGTTTGGCCCTTACAGGCATAATCTGTGAGGACCACACCACGGCAGACTCATAAAACGCTGAGCATGACCGTCCCCGAGAAGACTAGCATCTTCGCCTACTTTGGCGTCGGTGATCCAGAGTGGACGGAGATCTGTTTCCTTATTTCCTTCGTTTAGGAGTCTCATGGTACTCTAACTTAGACTGTAGGTGGTTTTTGGAAGGGGCCGGAGCCCGGGTTCAAGAGGACCCCATACAAAATTTTCGCAATACGTTCCATTACTTTACTTTTTTATTTCGAATTGGTTCAGTATCGCATGGTACTCTAACTTAGACCGTAGACGGCCTTTGGAAGGAGTCGGACCCCGGGGTAAAAGGAACCCCATAGAAAATTTTCGTAAAAACTTCCATTTTTTACTTTTTCATTTTCAAATCAAAATTATTGTTTGTTCGCTTTGCAAATATACAGTTTTCTGTTTATAACCACCGAATTTGGTGTACTATCGAGGAGGAGCCCAGGGTAGAGGGGCCCCCTTACACAATTTTCGCAAAACTTTCCATTTCTTCTTTTTTTTTTTTTTTTTGAATTCGAACTTAATAGTTTTTGTTGTTCTACAGTTTTCAATTTACAACCACCAAATTTGGTGTACTATCTCATGGTACTCTAACTAACACGGTAGACTGTTTCTGGAACGGGTCAGAGCACAGGATCGAGGGGCCCCCGTACAAAAATTTCGTAAAGATTTATATGTTTTACATTTTTTTTTTTTTTTTTTGAATTCGAATTTAGTAGTTTTTGTTGTTTTACTTTAGAACTACCAAATTTGGGATACTATCATGTTGTTCTCAATTTAGAACCACCAAATTCGGTGTATTATCTCATGGTACTCTTAGACCGTAGACGAAATTTGGAAGGAGTCGGAGCCTGGGATCAAGGAGCCCCCAAGCAAAATTTTCGTAAAAATGTTTCATTTCTTACTATTTTTATTTTGAATTCGAATTTAATACTTTTTGTCGTGATAAGTGTAAGAAACGATGTTTTTTTGTGATAAGTGAAAACCTGCAACACAGTTCAGCATCGGAACTGAAGGTAAATTCAACAAAAATCAAACGAAAAAATTAAAAATATTCTGTTCCTAAAGACCCTACAGAGAATAAAACTCAAATTCAGTGAAGAAATGAAATACAATATTAGGTACCGTTCATGCCGTAAAACATTAACCGTTTTCTTTTGATTTGTTCAAAATTTACATAGTGAATTATCACCAAATATTCCCGAGCAACGCCGGGCAATTAAGCTAGAAACATTTAAAAGGCAAACTAGTAGTTATTGCTTTTTCGAATTTTTGTAAGCTTTAGGGGAGGGGGGGCACGGGCCCCCGTGTGCTACGCCTATGGCGTGATCTCTGCGACAGTAACGCGCCTGCCTTCGGGCACGAGGGCCGCCATCTCTTTCGCCGTGCCTGGTTCTTCACTGAGAGACGGCCTTTCGCTTCGTGGATCGTCTGACAAACTTGTTTGCCCACATTGAAAGCGCCTACGCGACTTTACCAATGTGTAAAACGATGGGGCATTATCCCCGTGCACGTTTACGAGCTCATCATGGATATGTTTGGCATTGTGCCCCTTCAAATGTAGGAACCGAATTACCGCGCGGCATTCGACTTGCTCCACAGGCTGCCCCACTTTGTTTTCGGAGCCCTAGCGATGTTCCACGTGACAACAACGCGGGATGATTTGCATGTGTTAATAGCTGAAAGTCATGCGTCTTCGGCGAGGTGAAAATTTTTGCCCTAATCCAACTTGCTTTAGGCAATAATAAAAACTTTTTGACAGCCCCATCCCCCCTCGTATTATCTTGTAAGTGCTTCATGATGAAAGAATTGACTTTCCAATTGGTATCATCACGTATCACTATCATGGTTAAAGTATCAGTTGGTGTTGAATATCATGAGAGTAATAAAAAGATATTACAAGTGAATTACCATGGAAAATAATTTTTGTCGTCTTTCGTACGTATCACCGGCGATGGTACAGTAAACTGAAAAAAAAAGAAAAGAAAAGAAAAAGGATGTACACGTACATTTAACTTTAATTTTTTTACATGAAATCTAATGGCTTCACAGTTTTAATTTTTTAACAGCTCAGCGTATATAGGCATTTGCAGAAACACCTTGGTTTCATGGGATTCAATCTTACCTTCCCTCGGTGTCGCAGTGGTCTAAATGGTGGCTCGTGACCATTCGTCCGAGAAGGCTCCGGCTTTGAATTCCGGTAAAGCATGGATGTTGTGTTTGTCTTACAGCGCTGGGTCTCTCCTTTCCTTGGAACCAGTGGTCCTAAATTAGGTACCAATGACTGCTAATAGCCCATCGAGTTGCTCACGATTGGTTGTTAGACCTCCAATAGAGAAAAACAACAACAACTCAGTCTTTCCTAAAAAAGGCTAGTCTCTTGTTGCCCGATTTTTTTTAATTCAGAAAGTAATAATCCACTCCTTCACTGGTCATCATTTAGGGTTATATGCTCGGTGCACCAATTGAGCCAACACTCCTGCTACCGGGGATCAGAACGTCTGGCATATTTGAAACTTCTGCGTATAGTGGTTGCAATAATAGAAGTTTCCGTTGCTGCGGTTATATTAGAACTCAACTGAGATAAATTTACTAACCCGTGTCATCATGCTGTAAGTTGACGTTACCTATCTTTACGTGATATAGTGGACTCATTTCTACATCTGTTTCTTCAAAGCTTCGCCAAAGTTTGTAAACTTCTGAACGATCGACACTAGGCCATCTGGCAGAATCTTTAAGGATCAGTCCAACCTTAAGCATTTCTACTGATATCCTAAATATTAATGTAACTTATATCAACGACATTTGATTAAAATAAACAGGACATTTCTGTAAACGGTAAGAGGTTGCTACGAAAATGAGCTGCCTTTTCTGGCTATTGTTTATGATGTAAGATGGAAAATACAACGGCTTTTGCCTCATGAGAAGTGTGATCTTGAAGCAGAGCCTTTCTGAAATTGTTGGTTATTCCATGAGCTTCAGTTTGCACCGTGCTACATTTTTGTAAACACAGTATTTTGTGTCATATTAGACAAGTTACTCAAGCACAGTATAGTGTGTTTTGACAATCATGCAGGTTTAACGTTATTCCCATTCCATTTATGTGAAGGAAATTGTACAAAAATTTGTTTGCTGCTTATTTTTTGGAAACCACTCCTCTAAAAATTAAGTGATGAGCGACCTTGCTTGGACAGACGGATTTTGGATTAGCATCGAAAACATGAACGTGAAGCATGGCATATCAGACAACACACGGACACGAATGATTTGAGAAGACTCACATGTTGGTAAAGCTGTACATGAACAAATGAAGGAAAGAAATACGTACTGTATTAACACTTTGCAGTTACCAGCAACCGGTAAAACACTGGTATATCCGTAGTGTTTCGAAAGGATGAGATTATCCAGCAGCGTACTTGTTGGGGGGGGGGATTATCCGCCCTTACTCGTTGAGGGTCATGCGCGAACTGCTGAAACGTCATGAAAGGGCATGGGTGTGCTGTAACATTTATTCGCAGTGCTACTGCCGCGTGCTCAATGGGGTTGAGGCCCGGAGATTGCGAAGGCCAGTCCATTCGCTAAACGTCCTCTGTAAGGTGATGTTTTCCATCAGCTTGGATCTATGTAGGCGTGCGTTACTATTGATAAAGAGAAATGAGTCCCCATCTATTGTAGCAGAAACGACGGCTATATGTTTTATGATCTCATTTCCATAACTGGTCGCCATTGGGTTCTATTCCATGTGATGTAGAGGCCAGTACGATCACAAATGCTGCTGTCCCCATCCGCGAGGATTGCACTACATCTGGGGTCACATTTTTTGTTCTTGAAAAGAGGAGTAATCTGATTTTTGCTTACGCAATGGAAGGACGCGGCGATGATCTGACTGCAAGCTGAACCACCACTCATCTATGAACAAAACGAATCGCCTTTCTCCACCGTCCCAACCGCGATAGTCTTTAGTAAGATAACCTGTTCTGTGTAGAGATGGTCAAGCACGGCATCCATAACCAGGGATGCAGCCCTGTTTCGTTGATCAGGTTGCATATGGTTTATGCTGGTGCGTGTCATCCTATGAATGCAGAATATAAGCATTTCTGGACATCTGCATCTCGTCGGTGGTTCTTACGAGCCAGTAAAATGCTGACCGTTGTGTTTTGTTGTTGGTTTTGGCCGACGCCTTCCTAACCTTTATGATACCATTCTGGTCTTCTGGATTAATCTTTTACTGTCTGCTGCTGACGCTTTGGGGCACTGCAACTGTTTGTGCCGCTATATCCAATATTTGGCTAGATTTCTGCTACTGTGTTGCATCTGTTGTCTTAGTTAAATGGCGTTGCTGTGAAATCTTTCTAGTACAGCAGCTGAAAACTCCTACTGAATTAAAACGACTCGGTGAGAGCGCTATTTTCACCTGGTTTGCTTTTTAGCTCTTCGGTAAAAAGCTTAAAACTTCTTGTTGTTGTGATGTGATTCCCAGAATTTAGCCTTTCATCATGGATTTGTATACCATCCATTTTTCATTCGCTTTATGCTGATATAGCAATATTTCCAAATTTTGTGAGCGCTGCAAATACATTTTCCACCCATTATTTTTTAATTGCACGTACACACACATACATACACTGAGAGACTAATTTATTAAGATGAGAAGATCATTTTGTTCAAATTTGCTGACATGTCTTCCGTTTTCATCTTGTCATTGTGGATCCACAATCACTTGTACGGGAATATTCCCAATAGGTGGCTTGAATACGTGTTCCTGAATGTCTAATGGGAAAATGACGTTATCTAACGGAATTTGAGTGTGGGATCATAGTTGGAACTCAGAGAATTGGAGCAAGTATTAGCAAAACTATTGTACACGTGGGCCACATAACTGCAAGGATATCAAAATTAGACAAAAGGTGGTATATGCAGCAAAATTAACAACGGTGAAAGACAGACGTCTGGTCCAAACTGTTTGTCAGTGCCTTAGGATCATTGCTGGAAGACACCACTGAGTGACAAAAGAGTTAGTAGATGACAAGAGTTAGTAGATGACAAGAGTTAGTAGATGGCAAGAGTTAGTAGACGACAAAGAGTTAGTAGATGACAAGAGTTAGTAGATGACAAAGAGTTAGTAGATGACAAGAGTTAGTAGATGACAAAGAGTTAGTAGATGACAAAAGTTAGTAGATGACACTTCTGGATGTTAGACAAAAGAGTTAGTAGATGACACTTCTGGATGTTAGTCAAAAGAGTTAGTAGATGACAAGAGTTAGTAGATGACAAAGAGTTAGTATATGACAAGGGTTAGTAGATGACACTTCTGGATGAAGGTCTACCTAAGTATCTACATAGACACCACTGAGTGAGAAAAGAGAGGATTTCAATCATGGACAATACCAGAAGGCAATCCAATGCCCTTTGGCCCTGCTTTGAAACGCCTGCGTTACACCAGCGGACGGCCGATGAGTACACCAACATTGTCTGCACCAAACAGGACAATACGTCTCCACTGTGGTCGGCGAGATCAGAAGTAGACCCTAAAGGATTGGAAAAGAGTCGTGTCTGAAGTATCGCCTTTTCAACTGCACTCAATCCTGATGGTAAGGTGTGAGATAGGGAAAAAACGAGTGTACGAATCAATGTTGCGTTCTTACAATTCTCCTGGTTGGTGAACTGAGTGTAATTTCTGGGCCAGATATCCATTGGAGACATTTAGGCTTCTTGATTAATGTGCACACATGCACGAATAACCACTGAAGCACCTTTGGTGTGCATCTTAAAAGTGTATTAAAGAAAACCCATTTTATTACCACCAGGTTCTGAATACTTCCACACGGAAAATGTACTATCTCTCGATGATCTAATATCTCACGGGAACGGTGCCAAAATTTATTAGAATCAGTAAATCAATATCATATATATTCGTGTGCATAGTGTGTGTGTGTGTGTGTGTGTGTGTGTGTGTGTGTGTGTGTGTTAGAGAATTTTGTTTATTTATGTTCGTGTAAATAAATCTTATACGAGTTTGTAAATCTATACGCGTGTCTATGCGTGTAAAAAGTAAAAGAAGTTCACATAGTTAGACAGATATCTGATTATCATTGGTATCATATAAATGGGAGATTAACGTAAACAGTTCAAAACGTGACTACTGAGAATTACAAGATCCGGAATTGTTAAATTTGTAGCTTCTCAATGATATGAAAGGAAGAAATCATGTGCCTAAAATATTCAAAACTATTCTTTGATTTACCAAAGTTATGTATAAAAATACTCTTTCAGTATATGCTTACTAATACCAAGGGAAAATGCGCAGGAATAAGTATATGTTGTGTTACCGAAAAAGAGAGGCAAACTATTTTTTACATAGTGAGATGAAACTTTATCTGGAATTGAAAACCACAAATTTATTTCCTATTGGCTATGCTTAACAAATTTGTGACATCAGACATGTATATACAAAGTAGATGTTTCTTTTCTGTTGAACTGATAAGCGCAAAGAAACAATTTAAAGATAAAAAAAACAGAAAAATTAAGGTAATTGACATGTTACATGACATGTTTAAATTGCTGATCCGGGAACAGAGATCAAAGACGATCGAACACATCATGAAAATAATCTGTCACACTGAAGCAGAAGGCTGTTTCTTTATTACGAACAAAGTGCTAGGGACTCATGTAAAATAACGACGTCTAGTGTTTTAATCATAATCATACCATTTGTTTCGCTAGTTGCTCTTGCCACTCCAAAGTTTTAAGTATTAGCATTAGAAATACTGTTCTTAGAAAAATATTGTGCTTTTGAAACCAAGTCGAGAAATTTACGCGAATTATTTATATCTATATTTAAAATAAAATTATCTTCTTAAACCCAATAAAAATATTACATATTTTTTTAAAATCTTGTGTGCAGATAAATGGCTTAAATGCAGTCCGGCATCAAGTACAAATATTGTAATAATTTTGTTTGGTAGTCACATTTAAGAGGTTATCAAAGTTTCAAAAAATATTTAATAATGGGTTTCATGCGACGTATATATCTCTTGCAGAAATTATTTTATTTGCAAACGACTCTTCGGAAGTTGGTTGCAAAGGTGCATTTTAAGATAACCGCTGCCCACTCTTTCGAGTTCTATTTTTTTCATTAATTTTGACGTATCTTGAGGGTAAATGATATTAAAGAGAAAGATAGGCGAGCTCTCGAAAATATTGTTTAACAAAGTTCCCGTAATTTTGGTATGATACCGTCAAATTTTTCTCTGCTCGGTATTCTTACCCTCAATATCCTTTCTGCGGTAATGAAATTTTTGTCCTCATGATATTAAACATGTTCGAATTCTTTTATTCTTGCTATCTCCAAAAGAACCCGACTCCTTTAATTCTCTTGAGCGAGATCACTTCTGCACGCTCAGAAGATTGTGTCCAGATTACTGTGAAGCTCACGAGGAAACGGCAGTACTCCTTTTCCCCCCTCTACTTTTATCATCTGGCCATTCTTTTGTGTCTCAACACCGTCGAGTGGTAAAGTTCTTCTTTCCACATGTGTGACTTTTTTTCCTTGGTCTCAGGAAATACATTTGTTGAATTTCCTCCCACGATGTTCATACCGTGTTCATGCCGTCATCATGTCGACTTCCGGATTGCCAGTTCCCCTACTACGACAACCGGAATCGCATTGGAAATATCGAAGAAAAGAAACCGAAGGAGAAAGCGAGTGGGTTAGAAGAGAACTTCGTTTGTCAAATAATGGCAATAATCTCATGTCTTTTTTTTTTTTCTTGTGGTTTTGTTCGAACTAAAATGAGCTGGAACACGATCAGTTAAATTGAGCAAGTGTATCAGAAAACAAAGAGTAGAAGAATGTTATTCCATGTACTCTGTTAAAGAATCTTCATTTTTAGGATAGTAAATTGGGTAGTTGGAAATACAATTAATGTTTCGAATTTGAATTCCCTTTACCAAGTTTTCCCCTACTAGTGACTTCAGTTTTTGTTTTTATATTTAACTTTTGAACAGTCTGGAACGAATTAACTCGGTTAGCAATAATGGACCATGATCATATGTAGATGATTTTAGGAAGGAAGTGTCTGACCCCAGGTCTTAAACAACCCTTAGAAATAGGAAACTAGGAGATTTGTGCAAGAGCGCCCGATAGGAATGTGACACGGAAGCGAAGTAGAAAGGGGGAGGAAGACGCCCTTATTTATTACCGGGGGGCCAGTACCCGGGGTCCGACGGCTTAACGTGCCCATCCGACGCATGGCGTGTATTTAGTGGAACGAGCGTTCGTACCTGCTGGGATCGAACCTGAGGCCCTTCCCGTAGCAGTCGCGAACGTTGCCCACTCGGCCACCCGCGGCTGAATATATGGACCGACATTTTCTCGACCAAATATACCCGCTGTCTAAAAAAACGAACCGAACACGGTTGAAACCAGTGAACCTCATAAAGCTTTACTTTTTTTTTTGTCTTAGCTGTTTATTCAACATGGTTGTTTAAGGGAGGGATTGAAAATAGTTATTTCTGACTGATTACTTGCTAAAAAGAATATCATAATGGCGACGAACCTAAAAAAGGAGAGAAAAGATGTTTGAGACCCTTATTTATTCCCAGTGGCATGATGCTCGTCTTAGTGGGATTAGACTTTTTCCATCACGCCTTGAAGCAGAAAAAAGTTACTATAAAGTTCGATTATCTCCAGTAACAGATTTATGGTCGGTATCTAAATCGGCTGAAGAGCACCAAATTCAAAAAAGTGACTGGGTTACAGCTATTTAGTTATGTTCGTTGATTTGCTGAAGTTTATTGGTGGAAGCGCCTAAACCGGCTAAAGAGCACCAAGTCCAAAAGAGTCACTGGGTTACAACAATGCAGTTAGGTTCGTTGTTTTGCTGGAATTTATTGGTGCAGAGGCTTAAATCGGCTAAAGCGCACCAAATCCTCCTATTTACAACCCTAACCAAAACATTAAGACATAAGTAAAATGTGTGTCACAAAGGAGAACACCTTTGATGTGGTGATATAGACCTCGATGAACGTTTGAGCTCACTGTAAACGCCAGCTAGTTCTAGATTACCAGGCCCGTAAAACAAAAGAGAAACATGAGAAGGTGGATAAAAGAAATTGAAGGAGAAGCTGAACTCCGGTGCTACGTATAATCACATCATCATCAGTGTACAACTCAGGCGGTTGAGTCAGGTCCATAACATAAAATTAATAAAAATTAGGATCGAGTGGTTGTGATGCCAATTCCCATTATCTCGAGGAACAACTTTCCCTGCATGAAATCACACAATGACAAAAAAAAAAAAAAAAAAAAAAAAAAAGGGGGGTTCCTTTAAACGATTAGCTGGGGCCGTGGTGTGTGGTACTCCGCAAATAACCGGCGCCCCAGTAACCATCGTGTGGCCGAACCATTCAGTAACGAATTTGCTTAATAATTTTCCATTGAAACCTTATAATCTGGAAACTTTGCCTATGAGCATTTCTGTGATCGCGTTTGAAAGAGAAGTGTCAGTTTCTTCTGTACCTCATTTTAAAATTTCATTCATTTGAAACATTTTCCAGATAATTTTGGTACTCTTGATATGTTTCACGCTAAAAACGAATGCACTCGTCTTGTAGCATTTTCTTACCTTCCGTGGGGGTTCAAGGCTGAATAATACACAACAAAGTGAACAGTTACAGATGGTTTGAGTTGGAACGGAAGGATGTGGTCAACCACCTTGTCCGTTAGCTCGTTAGTCTACTGACCTGTTCGCCCGATCCTCTTCGTTCTTCGTCATCACACTCGGCTTAATTGCTTTGGGACTATCTCTCCCTCTCTCTCAGTCCATCTGTCTTTCCTTCTCTCTCCTGATATCCGCTGATCTCGCGCATCTACCACCTTGAATAGAACCGAACTAATGAATTACGCCCTCGCAGCGCATGAGAGGAAGGCCTCGACAAATGACGTAGCATAGCTCACAGAAAACGACTGAGATGTACCGAGGTAGGTTGGGTATTATGGTTTCGGGATTTGAAGGGAGTTCGTATTCATGTGGACCCTAATTGTGATTTAGCTGGAAATTCGTAACAGAATTAGGTCTTCATTTAATCGAACAGCTCTATTCACCTGCACGATATCTATACGGTATTGCCTCAGAGTAAACTTACATCGGGGATAAATTCCGGCGTCAAATTAATTTCCTTCAGCGATTAGTACCTATATGACAGCTCTTCCTAAATACTGGGAATAAGGACACGATGGCATGCAAATATTGAGAATTTGATCTCCTACGCTAATAAAGGATTATTCAAAGATAATGATATCTTTAGAACACACTATAAAATGCATGAATATGCGGATGTAATCCAAGATTACTTTTCTCGCAATATTTATACGAAAAAAAAAATCAAGTAATACGCGACAATTCTTTGAACGGGAGGTAGAATTCACGATAATTCAAACATTTAATTATAAAAGAAGTGTGTTACGGAAATCCATGCGCTTCCAGAAGTTAAATAACTTTAATCGAAATTAACGAGGAAATACTGTTCACAAAAGTAAAGAATTTTATAAATTAGAAAATGTGGTTAAAATACTTTGATTTCTAAGCTAATTTCCATTTTTATATTGATTTTGTGTTATTTCAGAGTTAATCATATGGTTACGACCGGGGCTGCGAATTGGTCGCACTCCGGGATCTTTTATGGATATTGCAAGTGAGAGGACTGAATAAATGCCTCAGGCTAGCCCAAAGAAAATCGGTAGCGTTTAAAACAAGCACAGACTTTTAATACAGATAATTATTAACACTAATTTTAAGTAACGTTGGGCTGGACTTTCGGCTATTTAACATAATCTAATTGGACTCACCAGCCAATCGCTAACTCATGCGAATTAAGAGTTCCGGAACTGTCACCCCTGCATTCTAAAAAGTTCAAGATGACAAACAGGACTTACTTGGACTCTTGTAATTGGTAATATGTAAAGCCAAAGTTTTGTGTTTTTAGCGTTATCCTGGGGAGACCAGGCTTTTAATACTCTTTTCCGCTGCTCCTCCTGGTAACACAATCTTGGTGAGCACACCGCTGATGAAAATCAGTAATAAGCTGATCTTCCACACGTCACTTCGCCGTGATCAAACTTTTCTGTTTCCCTACCGCTCCTCGGTCGCGGGGGAAGAACGGAGTGCTCTCTGTGAAAAGATGCAAGATGTCGCCAGGCGCGAAAGCAATGGCAGGGCGGAATCAGCTGAAAACGAGCAGCCACACTGGCTCAGGTGACAGCTACTCCCTTGGCGAAGTTAGAGGGGGCGGCGAATACTGCTCTCTTAGTTCATTCTTCCACAGCAGCAATGTCCAAGCGGGTCACTAGATGTTTCCAGAGCACTTGCAAAGAAGTTGAGCTACTTTGGCAGTAGTTGTTCGCATACCTTCCAGGGTTGTCGTAGGAAAGATTCCGGCAAAATCCCCTGTGCTTTGATATCTGAACCTCCCTTGTTCCTTCTATAGTTTTCTTTCGCTCCCTAATTTTTAATCACCATCATCTCGATGCGACTATGAGGCCCGACTTGGCATGTTTCCTGTGTTATGCAAAGGAAACAGCTCTCGTTTTAATAATTTCAGCAAGCTCCCTGTCTTTTATTGGACGTCGTCCTCTGTCCGTCAGTACCCTAGCAACTACTCTTTCCTTTACCCTTGCTTCCCTGCCCCGTCAAAACAAACCGCTCGAGAATTTGTTTATTAGCGTCTGGCCACATCACGTGTCGTCTAGAGACAGAGTTTCAGATGCATTTTTATCTGGGTGAAGAGGCGAAAATTGGGGACTTTGTTCGCAGGATGCGTTTTCTCGCGTTAACTCGGCGCTCTTAAAAAGCATTCCCAAAAATACAGGCTGGGCCATATATTATTTTCGTAACAATATTACAAAACTTGTAATAAAGGTAAATAAGTAAGCAACTCTAAGCGTTCACTGTTTAAAAAATGCTGGTACGTTTCATCAAAAAGTGGAACTATGTACTAGATGCATTAATTTCTGAGATACGGTTCACCATTGTTTAGTGAAAACATAACCAACAACTAAGTAAAGAATTGTAGAACAATAACACCCAACAGAATTTCTGAGGAAAAGATACACCATTGTGGGGTACAAACAGCACCAACGACAGGGGAAATTCTGAACCACATTATTGTGTAAGGTTATACCATGCTTTGGTTTTATTTTCACTACATAGTGGTATGTCTTTAGATCACAAAGTAGTCCGCAAGTGTGGTACCACGTTTTGGTGCCATCCACCACAAAATTTTGAACAGTGTATGGGGCATCCTGGTTGCCAAGTGTTCTGAGGCGCTGGCTATTGACCATTCCTTCGAGATGCGTCCACGAACGTTCCCCGGACGAGATATTGGTTGTGTGCCCATCTGATCCAGCTAGAACAGTTCTAAACAAAAAAATACATCGCCCGCTCTTTCCACGTTCCAGAAACACATAGCAACCGAAAAATTGTTTTCAGCCGCCTCCGTGGAATTGAATGACGGAACTCTCGATATCTAGGCAAGCACGTTAACTTTACACCACGGTGGCCAACAATTCACGGTGCTATGTGTATTTTTAAGTCAGCTTCTGACATCATAAACCCGTAAGATGGGCTCAGCTACTAAGACATCTCCATCTGGTGGGCATTAACGGCACTGGCTACATATATATTATAGCAGTTAAATCCAAACGGCACTGGCTATATATATTATAGCAAAAAATCCTAATATATATAGCCAGTGCCGTTAATGCCTACGAGATGGAGACGTCTCAGTAGCTGAGCCCATCTTACGAATTTATGATGTCAGAAGCTGACTTAAAAATACGCATAGCACCAAGGATTGTTGGCCACCGTGGTGTAAAGTTAACGCGCTCGGCTAGATATCGAGAGTTCCGTGGTTCAATTCCATGGCGGCGGCTGAAAACAATTTTTCGGTTGCTATGTGTTTCTGGAACGTGGAAAGAGCGATGCATTTATTTAATTATTGACACCACGTATTTGCAGGATTTCCACCTTAGAACAGTTCTGTCTCTTTCACAGAACAAATGGTCCAAAATTAAGAATGGGCAACTGATTAAAGCCTTTAGAATTGTCAAAGGCGGTAGGTAAATACCATAGAAAGAAAAATGTGTCAGGGAAATACACAGACAATATCATCTAGTTTATACCTGTACTGGAGACAAACCTAACGTGCACGGTTGTAGAAAGTTTTTACCACTAAAATGTCATGTTTTTTGTTCAGTATTTCTCCGCACAGGTCGAGAGCATTGTGACAAGGACCAGCTCACAAATCATTAGGGTGTGGACCGCAATGGGAATCTAATCAAAAGGAAACTTCCCACCGATCCTTCAGTCAGCTATTTCTCCCCAGGAAGCATGGTGCAAAGCTTAGTGCCAGAAAAAACCCTTTACTGTAGGTTTACCCTCCAACTAGCATTATATATCCTCCAAGTATAATGTTTCTATCGCACATGGGAGGCTGACCGAAATGGCAATGACATCGCCAAAACATGCACAAAAACGTGTACCTTTAGAAGATCTTTTTTTTAAATGTACCATCTTATGGTGTCATTTTGTCCGCCCTCCTGTTTGAGGACACAAACTATTGATCACATGGAAAAAAATATTTTCGCATTGGGAAGCCTATAACTTCAAAACGATTATTCTTGTTTTCCCTTTGATTGTTTTGTTTTCAATGCACCGATGCTTATTTCGCAGCATGAGGGCGAAAATGCAGATGCTATCGAACACAACATAATTTTATAATATATCTTTGCTTTTAAATTTCCGATTGAAAACATTCTTTCTTCTGTTAGACATCATTTATAACGAAGACTACTTTGGGTACTGTTTCATTTCCAAGTACTTTTTTTCCGATAGGGGCGTAAAGTTAGATTACGATATCTCCAATTCTAACAGCTCGATTTGTAAAATTATTTTTGCGTTAGGTAGAGCTGTTGGCGGAAAATGTTCTGCATGCATTTTCTACTTTTTGGTAATGGACCGTTTTGCCAGTCCGGTGCTTACGTGTATGTTCCTGTTTCTGATGTATTTGCAAAAAAACCTGCGTTCTGAAAATTCCATCGACAAATTTCTTTTTCTAATCGACACCGCTCACCACTGCAAACCTTTTCATAGTACCTTCTGCTTAAAATGACGCATACTTTTTCCTCCAGAAGCGTAGTTCTATATCTTACTTTTCTTGATATCTTTCCGTTTAACTTCCGAACTGAAAAATACTTCATTTGTTTCTTTGTTGAAGAGCATTTCTGGTGCGTAATGTTTTGCATACATATGTATAATTTCAAATTTTTCTTAAAGTACAAGTTCGCTGCCAGAGGGCATTAGTTCACATTTCCGTTGACATCATATTTACAGCAATATCAGCGGATCTCAATATCCGATTGAAAAAATCATTTTACGGGCAAATATTATTAATTAAAAATAGTGTGTGTGTATTTTCTGCACAAATCATTGCGCAGTTAACCCGCTAGGGTGCGCAAAAATTTAATATGTTTTCCTCGATATCTCTGCATCTAAATGTCCCATTTTAAAATTGTTTTGATACCAGGTACCATTCACCACGTGTTATGTTTGCAATCGCAATTATGTTTGCTAATTATGTTCGCAATCGCATCTCCGCTTCTAACAATACTATTGAAAAATATTGTTTACAGATGAGGTACATTGTCATCTTTAAATACTGCACAGTTTTTCAGCTAGGGCATAGAGTTAAAATTTTGTTCTCGTTATCTCAGCTTCAAGAGACGTATTGGAAAAAAAAAACTTTCCTCAGCATAGCTTTTTCTACGACGGATACTTTTAGAATATTTCCTACTGTTTAATTTTTTTCAAAATTCTTTCGCCAGGTGGCATCAGCGGTTATAAAAATCCCTTAGAACATTTTCATGGACCATTTGCAGTTGTTCGGCATATTTAATTCGATTACGAAAATTTCCCGGAATTTTTTTCTAGGGTGCTCTTCATTAATTATAGTACTTTGAACCCATTTTCTTTTTTGAGTAACACAATTTTTTTCCGCTTGAGGCCGTAATGTTATACTATATTTTCCTCTGTAACTTTTCTTTAAACTGTTCGATTTGTAAGCCCTTTTTTACGCTTTCCAACCGTAGGTTGAAGAAGCGTATGTGCTCCAGCTTTGTCCGTCTGTCTGTTCGTCCGTCCGCACGATAACTCCCGAAAAAGTGATTCAGTTTCAATGAAATTTTCGTATGTAGTAGGGGACCACTTGGAGACGAAACCTATTGAAAATGGGCGAAATGGGGTTAAAGGTCAGGAGATGGGAGCGGGATCCATTCCATCGTCCTTATGTGTCATAATTTACGTAAAAATGCTTCGATTGCGACACAACTTTATCATGTTTCTCCTGTGGTATACTGAACCGGTTCTGTTGAATATCATGGAAATGGAGACCAAGGTCAAGTCACAGGAGCGATATTTATTCCACTACCATTCTCCTCATAACTAGACTAATAATGCTTAGATTGCGACAAAACTACATCATGTTGTTCCGGTTCACCGGTTTTGTTAAATATCATCGAAATGGGGTCAAAGGTCATATATCATCAAAATGGGGTCGAGATTTATTCGACAGCCATTATCCTCATAACTAGAGTAATAATTTCTGGTATGTTTAAAAGCCTATCATAATCAATGCACTGCATGATTTTACTAACTTGCTTTTTTGTTTTCTTTCCGCATTGAGGAACGTTTGGTACACAGTTTGGTTAGTTAGCGAAACATAGGTTTCGACCTCTGGTAGATATAAGTAACTGCTTTCATTTCTGGATTCTTTTTATCGATTGTATAATAGAAATCCGGTTGATTTTTGTTAACCCGTTTCATTAACTATGAATAATCCTGCTCATATAAAGGTATTTAAAGTATAGACCATTTTCCCCTAGGTGGTGTAAGTGTATCTTTTCTTTCTTGCTGAGGTTTTAGATTTTTTAAAAAATCTGCTTTAGAAATATGCAGTAGGTTTCGTGCCGGAAAGGATTCAAAAAGACGTGCTCATTACAACCGACAATTCGTTGTTGTTTTTATTGTTTAGAAATGGACTGAAACTAATGCCTGCATTTCTTTAAAAAAAAAAGTACGCACATTTCGAGAAGTCATTTACGATTCATGTCCCAGTTCAAGATCAAATACGGCTTTTAGACTGGAATTATATTATACTGCGGAAGTACGCTGGAAATAGCTTCCACTACGTAGGCAGGCTAGCCTTGCCGAGAGTACAGATGTTAGTTTCTAAGGGGCTTCTGCATATGAGGACAATGAGTTGCCGTCAGCAAGAATAGAAATCCATTTTGTCCTTCAAAAGCTATAATCCAAAAGGAGGAAAATAGGAGTACCTTTCAAAGAAATAGTAGCTGTTGATCACCGACCGAACGGATTACACGAAATGCCTTATATAATGACATTACGGAAAATGACTGTATTGCCCTGACAAGACCCAGCGTTGAGTTTCGGTTGTGAGTTCGAATTTCTTTTATTTCGGCACCGGCATTAGCTATTACATCTGTAAACAAGCCATATAGCGAAGTGAGGAAAAAAAGTTGCTCTTTTTCAAGGAATAGCTTTTTCTCTAATGAATTAGAATATATTCGTTTTATCTACTCAAAAAACATATATCTATTCATTATTGGTGATATACTATATTCATTCTAGACAATATACTAAAAAAAAAGAGGTTATCCCCATTTGTACCTTAGTGTGCTTGAAAGTTTTCCATTCTGATGTATTTAAGTATAAATATTTCAGTCTCTCATCAGAAAACCCCAAGTTTTCTTTTGACAAAACCTAATAATTTGAAAAGCTGATGATCTTCACAATGATCTTCGCACTAAAATGAGAGATCTTTGCAATCGTGATATAGAATTATGTTTACTTTAGAGCGTTGAATAAGTCATAGAAAAACTTCCGTTTTACTGCTTTAATTAAAATGTAATATGTATAATGAACCACTAATATTTTTTGGAACTGAAAATATTAATATTCATCAATAAATTAATTAAAATTGAACGCAAGTTCTGCTGAATATATTACTCTTTCACTGTAATATTTATCTAGAAAAATTCTGGAGTGTGAGATCAAGATATTGAAAGACACTTTTGGCTTCTGGGTTTGTCCTTTGTAAAACATCAAAGTACATATATTAGGAAATGAGGAAGCCTTAAGTTCAATTGAAGTTATGAAGTTCTATTCAGAACTCCCCTTCTCTTTAAAATAGTGTACCATTGAATGGCGACAAGCTCCACTTATTTTTGGTTCAATACTGTGTGAAAAGAAGTTCGTTGATGATTTGTATTTCTTTCAAAATAGTAATATAAAACATTTGCATGTCTATATTAAATATGAATACCAGCATATCATTTGGTATGCTGGTATTCATTCTTAATAATAGACATGCAACCGTGCTGAAGTTACATGTTCACAGACATTAGTTAACAATTTATTTGCATAAAATTGTTTCACTATAGCGTGACTCTTCGTCTCACACAAACAAGGTTCCATTGAATGATCCAGATTCTGTGCATCTCTAGTAAGATCTATATTTCTCTTGATAAAGCTTTCCGTCATATATCTGTATCATATGTATATATATATATATATTAGATACTACCTCGCAGAGATAATTAGAATGAGCCAGGAATGCTGGCTCATTTTGCATGTTAGATTTTGTCGTTCATATTTCATGTCAAGGGCAGATTCATTTGCTCAAAATACCCTTTCACGATATTAAAATAATTAATTACAACATTGCTATTATACTATCATCGAACTCTGATAAAATCCGTTCCTGTTATTTAGTATACTCTAAAATTGGAAGTTACTGGTAATATTTATTATTTTGCTACTAAATTGAATTTAGTGGATTACCTAGAAGCATCGTCATATTTCACATTTCTATTAGCGGGGAAGAAAAAAACTTGGGTTTCCTATGCTTAAGAGTTCAAAGTGGACTGAAAATTACCTTCGGAAGCAAAAACCTGTGTGATGTAACGCATGACGAAATCTAAGTAAAAACCTTTCAGTTAAATATCATTTAATATACTTCATATATGCTATGAAAATTTGAATCTTTATGTGCAAAATATACCAGGGTGAGACAAAATTCCAACCAGTTTTGAAATATAAATAATGTCAGACTCCATTCTTGTTCAAAACGAGCGCAAGCTTCTACTGGTTACCTCGTTGCCGTGGAACTAACGTGGCTGATGATGTGCATTTAGTACGGAGCCATTTTTGGTCATCATGCGATCAGAGAAAGGAGATCGATAAACGTGCTGGTCGGGTATTCCAACGTCGTTATTGGAGAAAAAGGCTACTCGTGGCAGCGACGGAAATGTGCACAGTTCACGGCGAGGAATCGGTCGTCTACAGCACTGCAGGTAAGTGCTTCCGGCATTTCAATGCTGGAGACAACAGTCTCGAAGACAAGCCGAGGTCAGGATGTCCGTCGGCCGCAAACATGACACTTTGATCGACGATGTGGCAGCGAACTTTGGCACCAGAACATGACAATTGGCAGCTGAGTTGGAGTTTACCCAATCCACCATTAATGGTCACCTGCTTGGTTTCTGCTTCAGGGGCCATGAATTGGTCCCATAAATTGCCCTCCCCCCAAGCAGGCGGAACAATGTGCCACTCTTTGTCGCAGATAGGTGTCAAATCAACAATCCACAGGACGGTAGGTTTTGACGTCGTATCATCACAAGAGATGAAAAGTGGATATTCCTACATTATCCTAACACTCTTTTAAGCACAGACTGTGATTTAAAGGTGGCGTTTCGAAAAGAAAGTTATGCAGTGCGTTTCGTGGAATTGTGTGGGTATTGTGCACATAGAACTCGTGTCCCCGATTGCCAATATGTGGCAGGGAACCTCTAGGCCAAATCACTGCAAATGGCCCGTGATATTGTGTGAGCCAACGTTACCCAGCACTCATCATTAGGAAGCTGGAGAACAACGCTACGGGCCAGGTTTTTTCTCATACACTTACGAACTCTCCAGGCCGGGACAAGTTGACCCATTCTTTTTATCACAATGGTAAAGAAATAAATAAAAAAGACGTATTTCCCGATTTCCTGGTCTGTTTATCTGTTTTGCTTATTTTACTTACTTCCATGACATAGCCCAGGGCGTAGTTACAGAGACGAGAACAGGTACTCACAGTGTTCTAACGACCTGTTTGTATTGATATCGTAAAAACACTTTGGGGCTTGTTGACAACAAAAAGATAGGTTCGACCCCGAGAGTGTGTGTGTATTGTGTGGAGCGGTGAATGGAGTATCTGCAGTCATGGGTATGGGTGTGCCAAGGATGGCCTCGTGGTCAACGTTCGTGACTATCACGGAGGAATCTCAGGTTCTATCCCAGGAAGGTACGAACGCTCGATCCACTAAATATCGGCCGTGCGTCGGATGGGTACGTTAAACCGCCCCCCCTCCCCGGTGATAAATAAAGGCGTCTTTCTCCCGCTTTCAACCTCGCCTGCTTGTTACTTTCCTATCGGGTACTCTAGCTCAAATCTCCTAGCCTCCTATTTTAAAGGATTGTTTACGACCTAGGGTCAGGCACTCTCTTCCTAAAATCATCTACATATGATCTGAATTGTTTCTCTTATGAATAATTCGTATAAGGTTTGACTTTTGTAGTGCTACTTCTTGCTAATTTAGAAAAAGGAAGATTTTGAACGCGCTTAGTTTTTAATTGTTTTTTTAAATGTTATATTGAATTGAATTGAATTTTGCCATGTTACACTATCTAACATACAATCAAATCACCCACACGATTTCTGTACAAAAAGAGATTAACCAAATACAAATCGCACCGTATGCAAATACAAAAGAAATACAACACATATATGTAAGAAATGCATTAATACAACACAAAAATGAAAATATAAATACATATTTGATCAGTGCCAAAGTTTCGTTAATATAATATTTTCAATGATATCTCATTCCGTTATTTAATTTTGACAATTTAATAAAATACAATAGAAAGACAAAATACTACAAATGGCACATCACGGGGCATCACGGGGCAGTTTAAGGTCCGGCCCGGTGGCCGGACCTTAAACGCATGGACTTAAGTCGGGCTTGGCTCACAAATGGTGTCAGTGAGGACCTCTAGGTAACGTTTCTGCCCCAAGTCACACATCCAGAATGGCCCATTGAAAACTACAGGACCTGATAGAGGTTGAGGTCTTACCCCATCCTCCATACATTCCGGACATTGCCCCGTCAGACAACTACCTGCTTCTCTCCATGACCCATTTCTTACAAAGAAGGCACTTTGCTTCAGTGGTGGAAGGGGAATCTGGCATAAGAGAGTTTCTGTCCTCGAATCCTGCCAAGTGGTATCGCCGTGGAATCGTGGTTTCCGTGGACTATATCAAATAACAGATATAGCAACAACGACCAAAAATGACTATATCAAACAACGGCTGAAACAACAACGGCCAACAAACGGCTATAGCAACAACGGTAAAAAAAAATGACTATAGCAAACAACGACTATAGCAACAACGCCCAACAAATGACTATAGCAAACAACGTCCTGTGCATTGCAGAATCAAGTGAGAGTATATAGTTTCCTTGCATCATTAAACTTTTTAGAGGGAACGGGACGAATATTTAACTCTACCTGGTATATAAAAGGCAAAAAAAGGGCCGCTGGTGGCCTAGTGGGCAACGTCCGTGACTGCCACGGAAAGGACCTCAGGTTCGATCCCAGCAGGTGCAAACGCTCGATCCACCTAAATATCCGCCGTGCGTCAGATGGGCACGTTAAGTCGTCGGACCCTGGGTACTGGTCTCCCGGTAATAAATAAGAGCGTCTTCCTCCCCCTTTCTACTTCGCTTCCGTGTCACTTTCCTATCAGGCACTCTAGCTCAAATCTCCTAGCTTCCTATTTCTAAAGGTTGTTTAAAACCTGGGGTCAGACACTCCCTTCCTAAAATCCTCTACATATGATCATTTTGATCAAAAGGCAAGAAACGTTCTAGTCACCTCGAAAGAAACTGTTTAAGATTTTTTTTTATTGCAGAATCACACACTTTCCTGCTGATAGCGTGAAACATTATTGTATAAAACCTGGATGAATACAATAAAATGCCGACATGGTACATATAAAAGGTCTCCTCCAAACTGCTTTTAAAGAAAACGGTCACAAATAAAGTTGGGATTATTTTGAACATGGCAATCCGATGGGGTGTTAATCAAGAGATAAATAGAACGGCAGTTTAAAACCTGTGATATTAAATTCACAGAGTGATTGAATTTCCTGTTTTACTAAAATAACTCATGTATTTCTTTCCAGATATACTTGCAGCATCCTAATCGCAATTTCATGTAGCATCCAGTTATAAAAATCTATAAGCTTTTGAAGTTATCCTTCATGGGAACACGTATTAATTATCATTAAAAACCGCAGTCGGGTCAGAAAATTAATTGCACTGGAGTTTGCAAAATTTGTCTCGTTCATTGCTTAAATGACAGTTTTACATACAAGAACACAATAATCGCTCTAAGAATATAAATGAGTCCTCTTCCACAGATTCATTAAAAAGCAATCTGAACACATAGAGCAATTAAAATGAATAATTCTGAAAGTATCGCAAAAACCACACACTTGTCTTTCATCTTCTTTATCGCAACTTGTCCAATTATCAAGTTATTCCCCTTTTATCTAGATGAAATACAGTTATTTATTAAATATGCTAAAAGCACGTTTATTTGAAAGATGAATTTACAAATAACTCTTTTTTATAATGTAGAAAAGTAAGAAGTACCAGTTAAATTATATAATTTAAATTGTGGGGATGACTTATAGAAGTTGCGAGTACCCACATCTATGCGTTATTTTATCAAACAGTTCATCCGGGGAGAAAGAAAAAGGAATAAATATTGAACGTTTCGGAATTACGATAAGTTTTCTTCGTTTCCAGGACAGAAGGAAAAAAATTCTACTGAGGAATCTAGATACAAATTGCTAAATTATTTTACTAAACATCTTTATCAAATGTATATTGTAAACGGTAATTAAATATACATTTTATATAATTATTAAATACATATATTATATAGATATTTATTTAATTTATTTGTTGAATAGAATACATTTTTATTGACTGTTTCAAAAACGTGTTTATTTTGCATGAGTAACTCATTTGATATAACTTTAATAATAATAAAATATACTCGTTTATATCCCTTTAGTGCAAAAACTTCTTTTCGTAGTTGATATTTCTTTCCTTTTCAGTACTGGAGTTCATAGTAGAGAGAAATTTTATTTTTAACTCATTTTGCAAGTGACAATCGTACCTACTAGGGCGGTTATCCTCTGAATCTCGTGTTATGAAAATTTACTGTAAATACTCAAAAACGTATTATTTTCAGCTTAAAACAATGAATATTATATTATCAAAAACTTTCAATATTTACATTTCTTAAAATAATATAAAAACCTACATTTTAAGACGCCTCTCACTTCTGCGTCGGAGACTTCCAGTGTGAATTAACAGTGATCATTTTTTGAGCTGTCTGCCCACGTCTGAGCTTTCAGAACAGAAACAAGTCGACTTGAAATGCAGTTATGTAAGTCACTCACATACGATAATGGAATTTGGGAGATACATGTACTTGGAGTGCCACTTTTCCAAAATAAGAAATCAACGCTGCCAACGTTTTTTACTAGTTTTGTACAGTTTTGTACACGCAAAAGAAAATTTTGTACATCACCGGAAGTGGTACTTTTCGGCTCTTTAAAAGTGGCACTCCAAGTACATGCTGGAGTGCTACTTTTTCAAAATCGAAAATAAATACTGCCAAAGTTTTGTACTAGTTTTGTACACCCAAAAGAAAATTTTGTACACCACCGGAAGTACTACTTTTCGGCTCTCTAAAAGTGGCACTCCAAGTACATGCTGAGTGCCACTTTCTCAAAATCGAAAACAAATACTACCAAAGTTTTGTACTAGTTTTGTACAGTTTTGTACACCCAAAAGAAAATTTTGTACACCACCGGAAGTGGTACTTTTTGACTCCCCTTTGTGGCCCTCGAGCATGTACTTGGAGTGCCACTTTTCCAAAAATGAAAATAAACACTGCCATAGTGTTGTCCTAGTTTTGTGCAGTTTTTGTACACCCAAAAGAAAACTTTGTACACCACAGTAAGTGGTACTTTTTGACTCCCCTTTGTGGCCCTCGAGCATGTACTTGGAGTGCCACTTTTCCAAAAACGAAAATAAACACTGCCAGAGTGGTGTCCTAGTTTTGTACAGTTTTGTACACCCAAAAGAAAATTTTGTACACCACAGGAAGTGGTACTTTTTGACTCCCCTTTGTGGCCCTCGAGCATGTACTTGGAGTGCCACTTTTCCAAATCAAAAATAAACACTGCCAGAGTGTTGTCTTAGTTTTGTACAGTTTTGTACACCCAAAAGAAAATTTTGTACGCCACCGGAAGTAGTTCTTTTTGACTCTCCTTTGTGGCCCTCGAGCATCTACTTGGAGTGCCACTTTTCCGAAAACGAAAATAAACACTGCCAGAGTGTAGTCCTAGTTTTGTACAGTTTTGTACACTCAGAAGAAAATTGTGTACACCACCGGAAGTAGTACTTTTTTATTTTTCTTTGTGTCCCTCGAGCATGTACTTGGAGAGCCAATTTTCCAAAATTGAAAAAAAAACACTCTCAGAGTGTTGTCCTAGTTTTGTACACCCAAAAGAAAATTTTGTTCACCACCGGAAGTGGTACTTTTTGACTCTCCTTTGTGGCCCTCGAGCATGAACTTGGAGTGCCACTTTTCCAAAATTTAAAAAAAAACACTACCAGAGTGATGTCATAGTTTTGTACACCCAAAAGAAGATTTTATACACCACCGGAAGTGGTACTTTTTGACTCTTGATTTTCGAAGCAGTAGCTTAAATGGTTAACTAATTTGATTAATATTCCAAGTTTGTTGCATATAAAACACACTTTTGTAATAACCTAGAAGCCGAACGGCCGAGTTGGAAGAATCACCAAAAGAATTTATGTTTAAAATCTCCTTTCCCATAATTTTCCACTCAAGGAAAGTTTTAAGGTCATCTATGATAAAAATCGTCACATTGTGATTCATCATTTTACAAAAAATAGCTCTTAGATCAACATATAGCAACAATACGTATTCGTTTAAATCTCTTTCTTTATATCAGTTCCCCACAATTACTTGCAATCTTTCTCTCTCTACCCCCCCCCCCCATTATTTACAATCATGGTTGTCTCTATAAATTTTGCTGTGACTCATTGTCAGTGTCGCTAAAATGTACAAGCTGTTTTGAGAAGTAACGAACTCTTCAGTGGGAAAACGTTTAGTTTAGAAGCAACGCGAAAGGAGGGTTAAGTTACAGGTATGCGTCACAGACTGAAATTCAAGCAATTTGAATTTCTGCGCAATGTTTTTTCAATCTAGTGGTTTTCAGTTTAAACAAAATTTTTATATAAATAAGCATTGCTTTGTAGAAATAAAAAGATATTCAGTGAAACTTCGGTTATGCGTACTCCAGTTATATTTTTTGACATTTATACGTAATTCTGCATTAGTCCCGATATTTTACTGTATTTTCTAAGCTTTTCCAATCCGATAATAGCTAATTAATTCATTTATACGCTTTTTTCGATGTACATAAATTTTGCAATTTCTGATTATCACAAACTCACAGTTCTTTGATTCGTTTATGTATACGTAACCGGTATGTCACAAGTTTGAGAGAATCGAAACAGCGTTACTGAGTTCTTGGTGCAGCCAAAGATGAACTTTCATCCCATCAGAGAAGGGAATGCTATTTACTTTTCGATTAGCGTTCTTGTGTTCCTTCTTTGTGCAAAGTTGAATCTTGATCTTATCAGAGAAGGATATGTTGTTTAGTTTCGGTTTGGATGAAAAATTTATTTCGCAATCTTTGCTCTGAATAAAACGTGCACTTAGGCAAGCTACAACTTTTGGCATGGTGCGGACGTTTTTTTGTTGTTGTAGTTCAGCCATGAAATAGATGGTGCAAAACTTAATAACGTTCATAGTTATGCTTTTTCTCTGACTTTGACAAATTTTAAACAAGCAAAGATTAGAGAATATTTTACTCAAATACTATTGAGAAATCAACTTGTAAACAATTTGCTTTGAAAAGAGCGATGCTAATAAAGGAGTAACAGGGGTATCAATATAAAACAAAATAACATTCGGATTTACTACAAAGTTTTTAAAACGTAAAGATTTTTTTTCATGTATTGAAAATGCGAAATTGTACATAATCATTTTGTCATGTAGTTTTTAAAATATTTGGCCAAACTTTGGGGACTAGTTTTACCGCCATTTTGGTGATAAAAAAATCATATAAAGGGCCGGAAACTTTTTCCCGCAGCGTTATCCCCCATGAGCATGGGCGTCTGCTGCAACTTTTCCGGGGAAGGGGGCAAACGGGTGTACTCCCACTATTATAATTATTGCTTAAATTTATAGTACCCCTACGTCTTTATATGGCATAGTGGGTGTTGGGTCAGGCGAGTGCATCGAGCCCCTAAAGCTAGGGAGTGGGTTCGGAGCACTGTTAGCCCCCCCCCAAAGTTTGGGAACTTGGACACATCTTTCTTTCTATAGTCAATATTTAGTATTGAAATAACGGACATTAATAATAATTATATCATTTACCAATTACTGGTCACTTATTATTCATATCTGAGTCAAAAGTTTAACCTTACTGTAGGCTTCTTGCTAAATTTAATAATCAACTTACTACAGTCTTTTTGTATGGAAGCATTAACTTGAGGTTACATAAAACAATTGCACTGCTCCATCGTCCTTTATTGAGTATGAGTATAAACCCCCCTTTTGTTATAGACATTTATCTGTTTATTTTTATACCCCCTCCAATTTTCTGTTTCTTGCACTTTAGAAGAGATACTATGAAATAAAAACTGCAAACGTCTTGGTTTTGTCCAAATCTATCAATCACATTTTGAATGAGTTCATGTTTATTGTCAAAAACCTTTTCTCGGTGAATACTCATCATGCACAGTCCAGATAAACGTCCATCTGCCATTTTTGACCTTAACCAGGTTTTTAACCGTGCTCATAGTGCTGAAAGACCTCTCCACTGGGCAGGTTGTTACTGGTAATGTTTGAGCAATAAAAATAGTCTGTCGAACAGAAGGAAACAGATCAGTGTGTTTGAGCACGCCTAAAGTTCGTCTTCACATCCATCATCTTGTTTCTTCCTTCCTGACCACATTTCAAACTGTTATGGATAGGTTTTGCTCATGTGTGTAATTAATAGTTAAATTTAGCAAATGTTAAAATTAAGGTAAATATTGACTTTAGGTGAAAATTAAAATTTGGGAGACGGTGGATGCATTTCGAAACAAAAAGTACATTCATTCAATTAAGGCCATGATAAATGAAAATAAAATGCAATGGAATTAGGACATTCCAAAAGTTATTATTAAAAGTTTGCGTTATTTGAATTCACGATGAGCTGTCACACCTGCAAGTGTAAAATCAGTAATTATTGTTTACATGTGTACCAAATTTGTGAACACTAAAAAATGGATGTTACACTTTGGAAGCACTGATATCCTAAGTGAAAATCCCCCAAATACGTGGCGTCAGTTGAATAAACAAATACATCGCACTTTCCACGTTTTACCAACACACAGCATAACAATTTTTTGGTTGCTGCCGTCCAACAGGCTTGTGCCAGTCTGCCGCAGGACAACTTCAGGCGTCGGTTTGTCTCCATGCCAGACCGTATTGCAGCATGTATCGCCGCAGAAGGCGGTGCTACGAGCTATTGAAGAGGACCGGCTACGTACCACACATCCCTCTGTAATTGTGCTGCAGCTCTGTTTTTGCCATCATGTGTATAATTCATCTGTATCATTACGTCCATAAAATTTCAGTTCAATCCGATGCTTCGTTCTTAATGCGCAAATTTCATTGCCAGTGAGTGTATATGCCGCCCCGGTGGCGCAGGCCTACGACCGCTCGTTCGATGAGGCCCTTGTTCGATCACCGACTGAGGCCTGGGTTGGACGCCAGACATTGTGCACAGTAAAAATGTACATATTTTGAAGAAATGGATGTTCCGTGATGGGATATCTCTGAACACAAGGTTAGATTTCCTGTCAACGGAATTTCGTTGAATGTATCGTAAACCGTGGTGATTACACGATGTTTTGTCAGATATTTCATTATGTGATTACATATTACATGGTGATTACACGGTGAGATGTTATTGGATATAACGTGGTGATTACACGATGCGGTATCATTAGATATTACGTGGTGATTACACGATGAGATATTATTAGATATTACGTGGTGATTACACGATGTTTTGGCAGATATTATTTTGTTTGAGCAAATTGTTCTCTTGATCTGCAAACAATATCGGTCAGTTTCCACTTTATGGACTGTAACAATATACATCCAGATCTTAAAATGTATTTCCTTGCCGTGAGCCGTGTTTTTTTTTTAACATCGCAGAAAACGAAATAGTGTAGCTAGTCTGTATGGTGAATTTCGCGACTGTAATCTGCCACCTCATTTTATTTTTTTATGATTTTATCTGCTTGAACCTTCATTACAGAAACTGTTTTAAATACTGCAATAACATGTCCATGTCCTGTTTTGACATTCCATAAATCTCCAGTTAAAGAACCGAATAGGTTCGTCGTTTAGTAAACGTCATAACCGCTTTGTGAATAATAACCATATATGAGGGATGTAACTAAGTTCTATTAGAAAGATCAGTACTGCGTATGCATGCTTTTGTGCAAGCAAAATGACAATACATACAGAAATGTTATAGATAACCATCTCGTATTTTCATATACATCAGAATGATACTAAGTAAGAACGCTCACAACCGCGATTAAAGAATGCGTAAATACGATAATACATACATAACACATTTAATACAGATTTCACGGTACTGATCTCAATGCGTGATCGGGTTTACACAGGATCTGTCGAGATTTCGATTGTGAACGTGCGGCTTTTCCAGGTCCTAGAACAACAAACAGTCTACATTGTTCTAGTGCCTTGAAAAAGCATCCCGCGAAAGCTCAGTAGATCATGTATTATCCCGGTTACACCAAAAAAATCAGGATAATAATGTTTTAAAGTGCTGCTCTTATTTGTTTCTAGTTAACTCTCTTGCAACCACAGTATCTCATTTTATTTTCGATCTCAGTGTATTGTTTGTGAATCTTCATAATTCAGATGGAAAAAGTAGGATGTTTGCTTCTTTCTCAGTCTCTTGATGATTCACATGCCGCTAGATTCTAAGAAACAGTGTCCATAGTTCCGCGTTTTGTTTTGTTTTTGAGGGTTGAGTGCCACTATTTAGAATGGGAACTTACTTGAATTCACAATAAACTGTTATGCATGTTAAATAAGTATTAAAAAAAATAAAGGATTGAGAGAAGTAGAGATTATAGCAAAAGCTTCAGCGGAAATAAATCAAAAATACTTATTAAAGTTTAGAATATCAAATTAATACGATATTTTCAGGTTAACTCACTTGAAGGTTGTAACGACTAGACAGGATGAAAACCAGTTTCTATATTGTTATTCGATCCAAGCAAGTGGACAAAATTAAAAAGTGCTACCACTTTATCACTTGCAGTTGTCCAAATGTGCAAGATAGACAATCACTTCACCAAGCTTTGTTTAAAACAAGGAATTCACAAAATATATTTGTAATTTTTTGATATTTTGCATTAAATAAATAACTCACTTCTTTTGCGATTTGATTATTTTACTAAAAATACGCATTTTATTTTATTTCTTTCATTCTAATTTATATTTCGTAGAATTTAATGAAACGATTTGGAAACATCTCCTTTCTCTTTTGCTTACCATTCTCTACTTTTCATAATTTCCTTCTCTTAATTGCTTCCATTTATGAAAAAGCAAAGACAATTCCGAATATATTTCTTTTGCAAGAATTCATGCAAGTAAATATTCTGTTTCATGCCTGATTATATGTCATTATTGTCGCTATTTCTTATGAATTCATTAAAAAAATCATACCAATTAAATAATAATGCATCCAGGTTATTTTGTATAATACGTAAGTGCATTGTCAAGAAAAGTATTTAATCAGAAAAAAATTCATTTGCATTGTTATTGTTGCACAGTTTGTTTTACTATTTAAATTCGTCTTTTATCAAGCTCAGAATGATTCTTTAACTGTTCCCAGTGCAACTGAAATTCATTTAAATTATTTCTCCCAAATAAAAAAAACCCCTTTAATTACCGTTCGTTACCAATTTACTAACTGCCAACAAAACTAATTAGTTTATTTTGATATCACTTTTCTAATATAATAATAACAGTCACAAAGTTAATTTGATATTTTTTTGAACTATAGTATGTAAAGTACTCTTCGATTGCAAAGCAGTGAATTGTAAGATATGCAAAACATATTTTTGTAAGACAGATGAAATGCAAATATTCAATGTATTGATTTTTACAGTGTGTTGTGAGAGCCATCCTGCTCCACGAAAAAAAGAAATAATAAGTAAGTACTCAGCATGCCACAATGTCCTCTTCAATAGCAAAATGAAATTAAGGGAGCACTAATTATCTACTAATGAATGCACAAGGCGGCTTAGGGAAAGGAGTAGGGTTTCTATTCGTGACCTCTGGCAACTTCTACCCCCCCCCCCCACCCACAGAAAACAACAGAACTTCAAATTAAGAAACAATACTAACGTACAATTTGTAAGCGCGATGTTGATCCAGGGCCATAATTTCATACAGAAAAGTTACGATTAATGGGGTGAACGCGCAGTACAAAGGCATGCGAAAAAAAAAGTGTAACGTACCAGGAGATGTGACGTACCTACCAGCAGGACGCACACGACATAAAGGCAGATAGGAATCAGAATAATCGTCAGCGTAGCTCAGTTGGTAGAGCGACTTGTTCCGGAATAAGCGGCCTCGGGTTGGAATCCCGGCGTAGACCAAAAATGACGGAGAAATTTACTTCGTTATAAAAGGTCGTCTTGTTAAGAAATAAAAATACCTGGAATTTTTAAATGTTTTCCTTTCACTTTCAAGCGAATAAAGAAAAACGTTTGAGATTTTTCGTCATTTTTGCAGTTTCGTTGTCAGATCTGACAATGCCGTAGGTAAATACCGTAGTATGCTGTTCCGTGGTTAGACCTGTTGTACCCACGAACGGGTTAGCACGTGGTGATCCGCGACAGCCAATTAATATCACCTTCCTTGCATCATATTTTTTGTAAAATGCTCGTACGGTAGAAAAAATAATTCTTTAAAACTGTTTGTGTACCTCCATGTTCGTACTGCATTCGATTTTCTGTTATTAACTCATTTCTGGTGGGGTTTTTTTAACATACGGCCATTGTTGGAAATGGTTCAAAAATTTTGTACATGGAACCGACCCGAACCTTACTCGAACAAATCTGCTTTGAACTATAAATTCGAAACTCGATTTTAATTATACATAATTATAGTATATACACAGGTCGTATAAAATGTCTCTCAGCAGTTGGTATCGTAGGTTATACAGAAATCATGCAAATGTATACGGGAAATTACTCACTCGCATAATTTCCTCACCCATTTACAACTGTCGGCTTTAACCTAGCAGTTTTCCATAAGTTTTCAAACACATCTGCGAGAGTCAAAAAGTCCCTCCGCAGTAATGTTAAGGCTGTTCCACTTAATTTTGATGGTGCTGCAGTCATTTTTTTTTTTTTTTTTTGTATGTTTAATGTTTAATTTCAGTTTTTACTGTTTTCTTGATAACATATCAAGCTTCAGAATATGTTTCATAGCAACACCGATTTTGACCAGTTTCTGTTTCATCATTGCCCCTCAGAAAGAAGGAACACTCATGAAATCAACATTCATATTTTGGAAACTTTCACCTCATCACAAGCTTATAAAAATTGGTGTTGTTGTGAAATATATTCCGGTTTCTTATTGAGACAAAACAACTTCCAGCATTCATTCTTCCCGTTTGTGTTTTCAACAAGCACGTATTTGTAGGCTTCGACGCCTTTATCAATCTCCTTAATATTAAATCCACACATATTAAAATATAAGTAGTTAATTCCCACACAGCATGCAATGGAAAGGGAGGTTAGCACGTCAAACGGAAACCTCTGAATGCGCAATGCAAAAGATGCGATGTGAAAAGTAACTGCATGTCTTACAGTGCGACACGCGGGGTGTGAGAGAGTGAATCACCAGAGAAGCAGGCGACAGACGTTTTCCTGTATCTTACTCCGGACAATCACATTGAAAACAAACGCAAAGAAGTATCGTTTTACGATATGATATCGGCAAGTCTAACGTCGGCGTTGTATCGTTGGTTGGTAGAAATATTATTTGCTTTAAGAAAGAGACGGCAATATTTTTGTATGACAAATCATTTTTCACTCCGCTGGCACGATCATCGAGCGCAAAATTCCACCGTACGCATTTTTCTTTGAAATACTTTTTTCTTTCCAAAATTAAAACGGAAATAAAACCGAGTCACTAACACCTTGACCCAACCCGTTTGACCCGCAAGAAATTGTCGACCTGTTGATCCGTGACCCGTTTCCATATGTGCATACGAGATCTTTTGACGACTACGACGCGGATTTCTTTTTTAAATCGAATTGCCGGAAAAACGTTAGTTTTTGTAAAGCATCGTGTTATGCGCATCCACGTGTAATCCTCAGAGCCTAATTTCATGACTTTTTAAACAGATTTTCTGAAGATTATATGAGGAAATACCGACAAAAATGTACACTACAAAATGCAGAAAATAAATTCAAACATTTTCTAAGCACGAAATATGCGATGGGACAGGCATTTCGTTTGCATGCCACATCAGAAGCAGAGATAGCATGGAAAAAATGTATCTATATATTCACCCTAGTAATAAACTTCTCATTATTTGAAGCGGTGGAATTGAAATCTTTAAGATCGAAGACGCTATATAATACAAAAAGAATTTTGTTTTTGAGCTGCGATTTTAGAATTTCAGGTATGTTTAAAAACAGGGGTACACATTCACGCAATCTGACATGTGAAGCATCCATTTTAAAAACTTCTCTGTATATGAAAACTATTGCCGGAGAAGAATGGCACCTTATGCTAAAGCAATATCTCAAATCTTACACTTTGGACGTAGATATATGGTGAAAAAAACAGAAGTGTACGTTTACGCTCTCTACCGGGAAGCGTTTTGAATTAATCCGTGCAATCAATATGGAAAAAAATGTTTTCCGTGATAAACAGCATCTGCTTTTTTTAATTAAACTTCCTCCTTTTGGCGTATAGATTATCCTGCAGATGTACTGTACACACAAGTAAGCACTTACGATCATTTGGGAAAAAAGAACTGTGCGTTACAAAAAACTACAATTTATGTGAAAAGTATTACTCGCCAGGATTGCTGATCGTAGCAGAAAAGAATTTTAGACGCAGAGTCTGCGGAAAGAATATGATAAATACTTTAGGTTATTGGAAGAAGAAACTCTCACTGTATGCAAGATAGTCTTCGTAATGAACACTATCGAAGAAAAAAAAATGTTTACATCCCGTCTTCAAAAGCGATCATATCGAATGAAATATATTTTGTATACCATAACATCATATATATTCATCATCATTGTCAACCATTCTCAATCCACTGCTGGACGAAGGTCTCCCCAAGTTTCCTCCACAACGGTCTGTCTTGTGCCAGTCTCCTCCATGTCACTCCCGCATACTTTCGAATTTTATCCACCCATCTATCATGTGGTCTTCTTCTGGGTCTTTTCCTGTCTCTTGGAATCCAATCTAAAATTTCGGCTGTACATCGATGGTCTGTCCTTCTGGCAGTATGTCCAGCCCATTGCCATTTCAGGGATTTAACTCTGATCATGATGTCTTCCACTCTTGTCATTTTTCGGATCCACGAGTTCTTCTTCTTATCTCTCCTGGTTACACCAAGCATGCACCTCTCCGTGCTTCTTGAGTTGTCTATAGCCTTTGTATGTCTATTTTAGTTAAGGTCCACGTCTCTGCACCATACGTAAGCACTGGAAGGATGCATTGATCAAACACTTTTATTTTGAGACATAATGGCATATTGCTCTTGAAAATTATGCTGTTTCTTCCAAAAGCTCTCCAGGCAAGTTTTGTGCGCTGTAACGAATTAAATTTCTCAGTCATTTCTGTCCACGCCAGGATTCGAACCCGATTCCCCTCATTCCGGAATAAGTCACTCTACCAATTAAGCTACGCGGACGTTTGTTCTGACTGCAATCTGCCTTTATGTCGTGTGCGTGCTTCTGGCAGGTACGTCACATCTCCCCCCCCGAAAGAGGGCCGGGGCATGGCCCACGGGTCAGCCGTGACCATGAATCGTTGCAGGCAGCCATCAGCTGTAGAACGTGCACTTGAGAACTCCCAGTCAATCTGGTGTGTGGAATGCAACATCACACATTTTTATTTTTCGAAGCGCTGGAGAAGGGATTCTCTTATTTTTCCTATCTCGCGGTGTGGAAAGAACATTACACCAATGCGAGATTTTGAACGGCCGGGTCATCCGGAAAGTTCGGGCGCCATTGTAAAAAAGTATATTTCTCCGTCATTTCTGTCCACACCAGGATTAGAACCCGGATCCCCTCATTCCGGAATAAGTCACTCTACCAATTGAGCTACGCGGACGTTTGTTCTGACTGCAATCTGCCTTTATGTCGTGTGCATCCTGCTGGCAGGTACGTCACAACGCCGATTAATTTCTTCATTATTGTGACCCTCGCTTGATATCTGCTGTCCAAGATAAACGTACGTGTCTGTTATCTCCAGCTATTCTCCATCAATCGATAAATCTTCATTTCTTGTAAAAGCACTGAACATCACTTTTGTCTTCTGAAAGTTCATTTTCAAACCCACTTCCTTACTCTTGTCAGCAAGTTCCTGGATCATACTCTGCAGCTCTGATGGGGTAGTTGCAAAGATGACAATGTCATCAGCAAAACGAAGCCGGGTTAGATAATCTCCATTAATCTTTATCCCTTTGTTTTCCCAGTTCAGCGATTGAAAGACATTTTCCAATGTGGCATTAAACAGCTTCGGAGATATGGTGTCACCTTGACTCACTCCCTTTCCAATTTTTATGTGTGTTGTATTTTCAAACAGCCGAATCTTTGCACCACTTGCATTTTAATAGATGTTATTAATAATATTAATGTATGCATCTTCAATACCGCAGGATTTCAGAGCCATTGTAACTGCTGATGGTTTCACCGAATCAAAGGCTTTTTCATAATCGATAAAAGCCATGCACAATGGAAGTTCATATTCCCTCGCTCTTTCAATTAGTTCTCTCAGTACATGGATATGATCTATTGTGTTGTAGCCACTCCTGAATCCAGCTTGTTCTCTCGGTTGAGCCATATCCAGTGTTACCTTCAAGCGGTGTGAAAGAACTTTACTGAAGATTTTATAAACCCCTGATAGGAGACTGATAGGTCTGTAGTTCCTGAGATCCTCAATGTCACCTTTTTCATGTAGCAGGATCATTGTAGCGTTGATCCAATCCTCAGGAATCTTTCCTTCATTAAGACATCGAATGAAAATTTGGGCGAGTACTGTTTCGATTTCTCCACTTGCTTCTTGTATGATGTCTACAGTAATTCCATCTTCTCCTGAAGCTTTTCCCCGCTTCATGTTCTTGATTGCATGTGCAACTTCTGCTGGAAGGACTGGAAGAACTCTGCTAGTGGTACCTTTCATGATGTCTGGAGTACATGTATCATCCCTTTCATATAATTTGGAGTAGAAATCTTTCACTCTTGTCAAAATGTCGCTTCTATTTCTTGTTACAGAACCATCTTCTTTTCTCAGTGCCATAATTTGTTTTCTTCCTTTACTGAGATGTCTTTTTGCTATCTTTAGGCTTTGGTTGTTTTCAATTGCTTTCCTCACTAGTTCACAGTTGAATTTCCTTACGTCTTCAGTGATACGTTTTCGTACTGTCTCGCATAGCTCTATATATTCCACTTTGGAAGTCTTATCTTCTTTAGTTGTCCTCACCTTTCCTCCTTTTTGCATCAACATTTTGGTTTTACCTGATAATTTGTTCACATGCAACTTGTTCTGAGACCCAGCTAATTTTGTTGCTGTTTCCATAAGAGTTTTGGTTACTTTTCTGTTAACTTCAGAAATTTCCACTTCTTCCGATGTTAGGCCTTCTAAAGCAGAGAATCTGTTCTTCAGTTCAACTTGAAGGTATATATATATATGATATAAAGAGTGATGTAAATCTACGTTTATGTTTAAATTATCATGCGTCGGAAATATGGGGAAAATATATTTTCCCTGAAACTTGAAAATACAAGTTTCAGGTAAAATATATGTTTCAGGGAATACATACGTGTACGTTCAAATGGATTTGAAAAAAACGACGGGTATAAAATGTTTTAAAAACCTTCAGCCTTGATTATTTTGAAGTTTACTAAACCATTTTCTTACGGTTCAGACTTTCTTCTTCTTCCTCTTCTTCTTTCTCTTCTTCTTCGAAAGATAGAGATAGAGAGAGAAAGAGAGAGAGAGAGATGCTTCAAATTGAAATATTAGGTGCTCAAATCGGGATTTACTATCGGTAATATATCGCGAAAATTTATTTTCAAAACAGCGCTAAGATCATGAATGAAATCCAGCAAGGTATTGACATGCATCATAATACGTGAGATATTATACAAAACTTTGAAAATATCGGCCCCGGCCCGGTGGCGCAGTGGTCTAAACGCTGGCTTATGAACATTCTTCTGTGAAGGAGTCCGGGTTCAAATCACGGAGAGGCATGGATGTTTTGTTTGTCTTACGGCACTGGCTCCCTCCCTTCCCTGGAACTAGTGACCCTAAATTAAGGACGGGCGACTACTTATAACCCATTGAGTTGCTCCCGGTAGTCGTTAAACCTTTAATAAAGAAAAATGTTATCACGCAATTGAAATAAAGTTGGAGCTTTCATTTCAATAAACTTTCAGTGTGGTGTATATATATGGGTAATTTCATTCACTTATCCCGAAAATGCGTTGCAAATAATTTGGAAAAATGAGCAAACATTTTTAACGAGGTATTCAAAACTATTTTCTCTAAGAGGTGGTTGTTTTCTACAGAGGAAACAATATCGCTGGGGTGTATTTAAATGAAATATTTAGAACACCTTCTGGTAAAAAAAAAAAAGGTACAAAATATTTAAAAACATTCAGAGTTGATTATTTTATTGTTTACTAAATGCAGGTCTCTAAAATGATATGTATAATTAGAATTATTTCTTTTCTGTACGCGCGGTGTTCCAACCTGTATCAAAATCTTATCTTTTTGAATGAGTAAAAATCAGATTTCTTCTGTTTACTTTACTGGGCAGATTCAATAATTTTTGGCCAAACTTACTAAACACAGTACTGAAATTCCTCCGGTAATACACGATATTGAAAGTGAGGGTGTGGTATACCATTAGAAGAATACTTAATAATTTACTCTCGTGTGTTGTACAATAGAAAACCGGCCTCAAACAACAGACAGTTTTCCGATATCCCAAAAAGGTTTATAGATAATTAAATTGGCGGAAGGTGACCACAAATTGAACCTATGTGGAATATCTAAAGTTTTAACCAAGTTTTCCCCGCAAACCCAGACGTTTATGAGCCTTTAATATATTTTCGATAATTTAGCTGTCGATTTTCTTTAGTTCGGTTGATTTCTTTTTGCTTTCTCAGCTTCCTACCTTAATGAAGTTCTGTTGTATCGAAGAGAAACCTCCTGCCAGCTATTCGTAGAGGGCAGAAAATTATTAGTTTTCGCGTGTGGAGATCACAGTTTCCCCACTGATGTTTAACAAAGCAAATAATGGCAGTCTTTAAAAATTAGAATCTTTGTATCGTTATTGTACGTGATCACCTCTCTGGGAAACATCGTGAGAGAAATGGGCGCGTTGGAAAGTAACTTTCATGTCAGTTTATTTTTAACATATTTTTAGGAAAAAAATTAGTATTGACACAATTATTTTGCCTATGAATCTGCCAATTTAAATTGAAATCTATTTCTTCACTAGCTCCTACTAAGAGGACAATGGTACAGGAGGTTCCTAATTTTCAGATCTACAGTTTGAAACTATTCTTCATATTTGAGTTACTTTATTGCATCATTTGTAATAGATGAATAGAAACGTACGAGCAATCAAGAAATGAAAAACCTCACTGCTACGAATATTGACTTGAAAAACTATAGTAAAAATCCTTCAAATACGTGGCGTCAGTAAATAAACAGAAATATATCTCTTTCCACGTTCCAGCAACACACAGCATATATATAACAATTTTTCGGTTGCTGTGTGTTGCTGGAACGTGGAAAGAGTCATGTTTCTGTTTAAAACTATACTAAGCCATATGTTTTCAAATGTGCATATGCTGTATAAGAGTTGTTCAATAAGTAGTAAGGCATTCAGCCTGAAAGAGTCAAAACATGACATACCTAAAAATAATTACCGACATTATTAAGACAGCAGTCTTATCGTTGCACACGTCCTTGTATTCCTGCGACATAGAACGAGGTAAACAGCTACTGCAACCTGTTATCTACAGCTTCATGCACCTGATCATCAGAAGTGAAACGTTTGCGTTTGAGAAATTTTTTCATAGGTTCAAATATGTGAAAATCGCAGGGCGATAGAGCAGGACAATACGTCGTATCTTCAAGGATTTCCTAACGAAAGCACTGCCGGGTCATTTGCGTGGTAACTGCTGCATGTGGCCGGGCGTTATCATGCAGAAGCGCAATACCCTGAGTGAGGTTGCTAGGTCTCTTGTTTTGGATGACTTGTCGAAGCTTCATAAAAGTTTGACAGTACCATTTGTCATTGACGATTGATCTTTTTTGTACACTATTAAAAATTGGCACTTAGAATTAAGCAAAATGTACTCGTTTTTCAGTACATTCTGGGCTTATAATAGCTCCGAGTACATTTGTCTCAATTTTCGAAACGATACGTAGTCATTTTTGTGTACATACAGGGAATCAATTCTGAGTATATCTGGTATTTCTAATTTGAAATATATGTACTCATTTTTGAGTGCATATATTACAAATATATGTACTCAAAAAATCCATATATTTCAAATGAAATATATGGGCTCTAACTTCATTCACTTTTTCTGTGCCGTTTCGGGCAGGGCACAGAAAACTTAAGGAAGTTAGAGCGAATCTAGCGGTTCTGACAGGATAGTTAGTAAGTGAGAGAGCACACTAGATGGCACCAACGTACGATTTCGCACATAGAAGGCAGAGAGAAATTGGGGGGTAGGAACTTTTACCGGGGATTCCTACCCGGAGTCCGTCACTTCACGTCCTCGTCCGATGCATGGTGGATATTCAGCGATTGTTAGAAATTTACACTGCCAGGCTAGGTTTTAACCTGGGGTCCCTCTATCTGTAGTCTGAATCTCTAACCATTAAACCATCCGCGACTGGATTTCAAATTTGGAATACGTGTACTGCATACATACTCATTTATTCATAGAATCAACTGGAAGTATATTATTCGATGGCACATCTGGAATAATAGATATAATCGTTGTTACACGCTGGACAAATGGACCGCGCAATTTTATGACAAATATATTCATAAAGTGACAATATATTATTTATGAGATTGACACAAATATAGTTAAAGTAAAAACGTAAACAAAGATACTTTTAGCGTAATTAAATTACTTGTGGCCAGTGACTTTGTTGTACTAATTACTTATGTTTGTCCCTTTACACATTTATTAAACAATTTCGATTGAAATCTATAATATCTAAAATGAAGTAATACGAGATTATATTTACATTTATTGACGCAGTTATTTGTAAGTACGTATGGTTACTTATATTTGAGCATGTTACGTACTCCTCCTTTACGATATCATTGTACTTTAAAAAAACCGAGTAGATTCAGGTTCTCAGTTTAAGTAGATTTGTTTTAACAGTGTAACCACTCAAGAAGCAATGGCTCTCGATGGTCAAAAAACAAGATTAACATGACCTTGCTTGCGGAAATGGTTGACTGTGATTTCCTCAGCGGTGGCGCGATGATGCTTGCTCCCACTGAATGCTTGTTCGTTTCGCTCTGGCTCGAAATGATGATACCATCTTTCCTTCCCAGCAATCATTCGTCTCTGGATATTTTCACCTTCTTCGTGGTAGCGGAACAGATGATGCAAAGATAGCCCCATTCATTGACTCATCAGTTCATCGGACAGACGTTTCATTACCCACGTATCGCTGTTTTACCTTCACGGCGGTGTTTGTGCTGTTCTTTTTCTAATTGTGTACTATTGTTTCGCCTGTGTTATCCTGTAAATCATGCCCAGCCAATGTCATGTGACACGATGTGTTTCTCTTTGTCACTTCTGCAATTTTTTATTCAATAAGCTTTGCTTGCAGCATTTGTTATTCATCCCCATTGTCATTGCAGTGTATATACCATCATGTTTTTAACAGTTTTGTATTATTTCCCAGTGAGATGCCCAATACTGTACGTCTCCCTCTTATGTTTTTCTTATGATAAATTAGAATAAAGCGATTTTGAAACCTTACGATATCCAAGGTGCGAATGCATGACCGTATTGATAGTTCCGATGCTCAGCCCCACACTGTTTGCCAGTTCTTGGATCGTGATTCTTCGGTTGGCCGTTATTGCAGCATCCACACATACAATTTTTGTCACTGAAGCAGCACCACGGGGTGATCCTGAGCTTTGCTGATCTCCAGTGCATGATCGTCCAGCACTGAAGAACTGGCACCACCGCATTACAGTACTGCGTGGAAGACAAGCATGCCCATACACCGCCTTCATTCGTTTGTGAATGTCGCTTGGTGTCGTTTTTTACGCTTTCAAAAACTGAATTACAGCACGTTGAGCAACTTTGGACATATCCATCCCCTACGAGAGAACAATGAACTTAGTCCAGCGCGTTACACGGCTTCCGTAACAAACGAGCTGCAATGCAGTTGCATAGCCTCTAAATCACCTGAACACTAGCGCCACCCATTGCCAAAATTAGGAAGCGCAAACGCATTCTAACCGAAGAGTATCGCTACTTATTAAACAATCATTATAGTTCCTAGATATGTACGGAGTTTTACCGAAACAAATGAGCTGCCCAGTTTGCAGAGTATTGAGTGACACTGCCTTCTGGTGGTTAATCGAGTTGGGCTCGGGTTCAAGTCCCAACTGAGTCAAAGATGGTGCGCTTGTCTAATGGCTATAGCTCTGTCCATTTCCGCATACGGAGAGCCCTAAATCTGGGACGGGTGACCACTTATAGTCCTATGTGTTAAGAACAAAGTCTTAAGGCTTCACGAGTACACCCATGAGATATTATGCTAGCGTAAGTTTGATAGTAATATTCCCAAATTAAAAACGCTAAAAACTCTTGCGGCACACCGTTGACGGAGTGGTATGGGTTTGTAATTACTATTCCGATATGAACCCCTTTTCTGAGTCCACAACAAGGCATGGGTGTTTATTATTATTATTATTATTACTATTATTTATGGCTGTGGAGCTGACTCTTTGCTGGAATAATTGATTCCATATTAGGGACGGGCGACTACCTATAACCCAATGCGTTCCTTTTAGTGTTGGTTCAAGCTCCAAACGAACAAAAACATCTCATGTAAATATTGACAGTTCAAAATCAAGATCAGAACATGGACGTCGTGAGGAGGATCGACAGATGATTCGATATCTTCATGCAAGAAAAGTTTCTCAGGTTTACATTTATCGGTAGCAGCTTACGGAAATGTATAAGGATGAAGTTTATTAAAATCAACGCAAATAAAAATGTTGCATATTTACGAAGGCCCAGTGAAACACTTTCTAAACGAAATTTGAAGTGTTTGATCTATCAGTTCCAAACTTATTAAAGGCTTAATGTCCGTGTTCTTCTGAAGTATTGGTCGCAATAGTGCTTATTTATGTTAAGTGTTAACTGCTGAAATATTACACTTAAATGAATGTAGTTTCACCATTGATAAATAATTGCTCTGCTCCATGAGCAAGAACAATTATTTTCTGAGTAGGTAATAAACAAGCCCATGTCCTTAAGAGACAATTTCATGAATAATTTTTCGACGGTTTTGGAGAAAATACATATGAGCGAGGGATCTAATTATGCATCCTAATCACCCCATTAGACACTCGAGTACCTTGTAAGAAATAGAACCCTTCTATTTCGATTGGTCTGGTAACACTATCGGAAACCACATGCTTTTAAAAATACGTTAGGCTATCAACAACTTCGTTTCGAACAGGTTGCTTTTCAAGCGTTGTACACAGCTTGAATTTTTTGTAAACTGTCCACAATTGCATTATTCACCACGATTATTTCTTTAATCAAGCTCTTATAGATTTTTTGATTGAGGTACGAAATAATATTGTCAATTGCTGGATCTGTAATCTTAGATGTCCAAATAATATTTTTTTTCCTGTTTCTTTGCAGCCTCTATCCTATACACGGCAGTTGTTAAGGGTAAAGTGGCTTTGCCTTGCGACATATCACCTCCATCGGCAGACGACGGCGTTGCACTTATTCTGTGGTACAAAGACGAAGCTCCGTCGCCAATATACACTCTCGACGCCAGAAGGGGTACTCTCGACCAAGCTCGTCAGTCGCCTGTGTCAACACTCGACCATCGTGCCTACTTCAACATGATCAATCGTCCTGCCTTTCTCCAACTGGACCCCGTACAGGAGGAAGACGCAGGGGAATACCGGTGTAGAGTTGATTTTCACAAAGCTCGCACAGTCAACACAGTGATTACGCTCAAAGTTATAGGTAGGTCTTTGCTAACTACATTGATTTTACTAGAACGTAATGTAAAGCACACTGCTCGGCATTAAAATTGCCGCACTCAGGAAGAATCAGCCCAATAGGCCTAAAATCGCCAAAGACATCGGATATAAAGTGGAAAATACACGATTTATTTCCAAGGTAGTATATCAGGCTACAAGACAAGATCACGTGACAACAGTCAAATCTTTTGTGACTACCATCTCTTGCAATGCAATAAAACACACAGTGTGGCATGGAGTGATGCATCTTTCTTATTGCACCTTGAAGTATTTGGGACCACGCAAAGTTTACTTGATAGCATTATTCAATATTACCCTGTGCGTCTGAGGAGAGGCTTGCAATGGTCGTCCAAAAAGCTCACATACGTGCTAAATAGGATGAATTTCCTGACCATGGATGCATATAATCCAGTTGCAGGTACCTGGAAATGTTAGCCTGTAAGGAAGAGTGTTTTCTTGCTTGAAAATTGCATTCGGTATACCACTCAGAAAAACAAACATTCGACTCGTAATGCGTCACCCACGTACCGTCGGGCTGTCACCGTACCTGTTTTACGTATCGGAGGTGACCACCTATTGCAAGTAATGGCACCTCATACGAGGATGTCCGGTTGGCAAGCGGCGTCCTGCTCGCGGACAACAGCTGTATCCTCACTTCGGCCGCATTTTCACCAGACGCGGACTCCACTATAGTCTTCACCGAGGCAAAATCAGAACTCAATCATTAAACACGACAGGATGCCATGCTTGACGTCACACAGCTATACTACGACACCATTTCACACGAACTCAGTGATCCCCTATGGACAGTGGCATTCGGTGCAACCGCGGCCAGGAGCTCACATATGTCTCCTCCGAATTTTTGTTCGCCGCCCCGTTGGCGCAGCGGCGTAAGCCCTGGCTAATGACCCATTTATCCTGCGATATGGGTTCTGGTTCGAGGCATGGATGTTTTGTTTGTCTTACGTTACTGGTTCTTTCCCTTCCCTGAAACCAGTGGATATCCATCAGATACAGACTAGTTCTTATAGCTCATTGAGTTGCTCATAGTGGTCGTTAAAACCCAAACAACAAAAAATCGGTTCATTGTCTGAGCCTTGACAGAGATGCCCATAGTCGCCGCTACAGAACGTAGAATATCTAGTTTGCAGCTGGGAAATTTCCTCTAAACTGAAACTGCCGATCGATGCAGGCTGATGTTTGCTTGACTGCAACCGTCATTTTACGGCGACAGGTGGTGGCTACTTGCAGTTGCTGTTGTCAACATTGTTCAAGCCTTCCGGAATACCGATACACGTGGGAGCCCATTTGGAGAATCCACCATCCAACTTCACGGAGACTTACGACCCTGCACCTGTCAATCGGATTCGGCTGCTCATAGAGTTGGCTTCACGAAGGCATACGACCATGCACCTGTCAAGCGGATTCGGCTGCACATAGATTTAGCGTCGAGGTATAGGATGTATCATTGGCTCTTCGTAATGTTGCACCAGCCTTTAACATTTCGTTGCTTTGTTTCTTACGAGCTGGAGCTTTCCTTTTCGCATGTACTGTACCAAAATTTCCTTTTCGCATGTACCGTACCTCATGGGATCGGATGAATACTCTAATGATGTGCATACCTCATCTGCCTGCGTACAATTCAAATATGAATGCCGATACGCCAAATTCTTCTGGACGAGGCCATATCAGTGTAGAGCAGTGTACAGTACTTTGTGCTTAGTAACAAAATCTACATTAGTAGAAAATAAACATTTCTGCTTGCAAAAGACCGAGGATATTAGTGTTTAGTGACAGATGCCATGTCCTTAAGACAGGAAGATTTATATCGTGCATGATACCAGTTATTAAATTTTGAATATGAACTATTCTGTAGTCAGTAATAATTACTGTGCTTAGTTAAACTATAACACTTCTGTTTTATTCTTTGCTTAACTAATCGAAATCAATTGCCATGTTAGGTCTTTAAATTACCGTTTTCATTCAATCTAGTAAGCAATAAAATTAACGAATCTACATATTTTATGCTGATTCTAATTTGCGAAATTTCACGTGTATCAAGCAAATGCTTTAAGTGGTGTGAAAGTTGCCGTTGTTTAAGTTATTTCGGTGTATCACTGAGAGGGACATGGCTTATTCAGGAGATGTTTATACAGATCATAGGAACCTTTGTTGGTTGCTCCAGTGGCGGGACTGATCAAGGGCACGTGCTTATGCCTAACCGTCTTAGTTGGGTTAGCTTCTGTGTCTTAGATATGACTTTGGGGATGCATTTGTCCCAACTTCTCCAAATCCTTCCTTTCTTGGGATCGGTGGTCCTTAAACATGGATGTGTTCCCAAGATAATCCGTTAGGCCCTCGAATGAAAATGTTTTGTCTAATTCTAAAATTTGTTATTCATGAGCATCATAAGATACGTATCATATGTTTTACAAATCTTTCAATGGAGCGCATCAGACCAAAAATACATATCAACAAAATACATATAAACAATGCGGCATTGTTTAAATCATTTTGGCAGATGTTGTATATACACTGCCTGACAGAGAAAATGCCACACCACGAAGGTATGCTCCAAAACGGACCGAACTGTACACACAGATAGCCAAGTAGATCCTGAGCAAATAATTTAATTGTCACATACAGACTAGTCCCCAGCGGCCGAATATACGAGGGGATCAATAATAATAAGTGTGACTCCCATTTTTTGGGCAATAGAGTGTTGAATTCGACGTGTCATCGAAGCAATGAGAGTCCGAATATTGTCCTGGGGTATCGTGGATCATGTGGTGTTGATCCGAGTCCACAGTTCATCATCATTTTGCGGAGCTGGGATGGTACTCAACCAACGTCTAATCGTGTCCCACAAACGCTCGATGGGGGAAAGGTCGGGAGATCGTTCTGGCCGCAGAAGCATCTGCACTCCGTGTAAACCATTCAGACTGATTTGAGCGGTATACTGCAGGACGTTATCCTGTTGAAACACTGCGTTTGGGATTCCCTGCAAGTACGGTAGTGCCACGGGCCGCAGCATCTCTTCAACATAGAGGCGTGCCGTCAGTGTAACCGTAATGCGCACCAGAGATGAGCGGTTGTTGGCGCCGATAGGACCCCACACCATGATTCCACGTTGCCGGGCCGTGTGGCGCTCCACAATGGCGGAGGAATCCGCCCGTTGGCCACGTCGCCTCCAGAGCCCCACAAGGCGATCATCCGTGGTGAGACAGTACCGCGATTCATTGCTGAACCCCACACTGTTCCATTCGGTAACCCACGCAGCTCTGCAGCGGCACCACGACCGCCAAGTGGTGACCACGATGGCTCGCTGTTAAGAGCAGCCATCGGAACGGATGGCTGTGTACAGCACACCAGACGCATCTAATATGAACGACACTGTTTTCGTCGATATCGGAGCATCGAAGCCTTCCCGTACTCTCCGTAAAATGTCGCCCGTTGTAGCCTGTGGGTTCACTACGGCATGACGTTTGATGCGACGAACACTGCACTCGGATATTCATCTTCGTGCTCTGGAACCCCTAAGACGTTACACAGATCCTTCCTGGGACCACTGCCTTCAAATGCGACCGTAGATTGTGGCATCAAGTTGCGTTTCTTCCGCAATAAGACGCAAGGTCTATCCTGCAGTACGAAGCCCTGCGATGACACCTCTCGTGGACTCATTCGTTTGACGAAATCGCGTACAACTACATCTTAACGGCATTGCACCCCTTGTTCATTCTACCGACACGGTTACGGAAGAACCACTCACTTCTCAGGGCCGTGACGACGTCTCGATTAATGACCTGAAGGGCTGGTTCGCTCTTATATCCCGCGCGCCGTTCGTTCGATTGGCCTGCAAATGCAACCATTTGCCTAACTTGAACGTGTGCACCTACCCAGCAATTTGCACGGAGCTGCGTTCACGTCTTCGTGGTATGACATTTTCTCTGTCAGGCAGTGTATATTTGTGGTGCTGACTTCAAATACAATTTTAGTTGTACTCGATCACTTAAAGATTTCTCCACTGAGGTAGTCCACGCGCCGAGGAGAGGAAGACAATAATTAGCTACAGCCAGTTGTTTTGCCCTCTTTCCTCCCTCACGTATCACGTGGTTGGTTCGCAACTGAAATCATTTACATAACCCAAGTGTCGGCACATACTTACCAATTCGCAAAGCGCTCCCATAAATACTTTGCCCTGTAGCATTTTCTATGCCGAGAAGTTTCAGTGCAGACACATAACTCCAACTGGTATCCTGCAGTTTTATATCGATGTTAAAATAGTCTCATGCGCGGCCGCCCCGATGGCGCCGCGGTTTAAGCGCTTGCTTCTGATCCATCGAACGAGATGGGTTTTTGTTCTAATCCCGAGGAGGAATAGATGCTGTACTTGTCTTAGGGCACTGGCCCACTACCTTCCCTGGAGGCAGTGGCCCTAAATTAGGGACGGTCGACAGCTTACACCGATGAGACATTTCATTATACCACCCCCAGCCTAGAGAAATCACAGAGCCTGAAGACCGTTTGCTGGCGCAGGTGAAGTTCATAGATCAGTACATATACAACCCGAGGACCGGCTTTTGGTTAGTAGAGAGTTCGGAGTACAAATAGGAAAGGTGCCGATTTATCGGAGTTTGATGAAGGACAAATTGTGATGGCACGGCGCTTCTGTACTAGGATCTCGGAAACGGTGCGGCTTGTGTATTGTTCACGTGCCGCTGTAGCGAGTACGTATAAAATGTGGTGCATAGATAACCAAACTACGAACTGTCGTCCAGCCTTCTGTCGTCCGCAGCTCTTTGATCCCGGAGGAGAGCGGAGACTGTCGCGCATTGTTCATAGTGTGACAAATCACTCGCAGCTACAACAATGGTGATCAGGACACTGTGTCGCAGCACACATTGCAGCCTTCTGCGCATGGGCTTGCGCAGAAGGCCCATGATCAGTGCGCGTTATTGCCAACAACGCAAGAAATAGGCCCAAAATAATCAAAATTGGACGATGAATCGTTGGAAGAAAATGGCCTAGTCTGACAAATCGAGATTCCTGGTGCATCACGTAGACGGCCGAGCGCCGATATGCTTATTACGTATGGATGCTATGGCACCTGGATGCACTGTTGGAAAGAAACAAGCAGGCAGCGACATGTTATGCTGTAGGCGATGTTTCGTTTGGGCACTTTAGGCTCCATTATCCAAACAGCACAATCCCTGACACCTGTCAGGTCGTTGAGGACCAAGTTCATCCATCCATGGCCGCTCTGTTCCCTGGTAGTGATAGCCATTACCAACAGGATAGCCATACAAACTATGAAATTATGCATCACTTTCATTAGCACTAGTAGTTCTAGACATATCACTTTTTTCAACCTCAACTCATCACTACTGTCGTCTGAGTCACTCACTGTCTCTATATATTCGATCATCCTCAGTTCCATCCATGGCATTGCTGATTCCATATTTTCTTGAAAGTCTTCACAGCCACCTCTTGCTTGACTCAATTCCATGAGTTTAGGACCCAGTTGCGGACCTCAGTAATGATTTTATTTTCACTCTCACCGTCGGTGTCAAGTTATTACCTGATTCTTGCATCCATTTATTCCATTCTTCTTTCATCAGGGTTTTTCAGGAATTTAAGTCGTAGTGAAGAGAGGGGATAAGAGGTACTGTACTCGCAGTTTCGCCGCGGTAAATACAGGGTTCTCTCAACCGTTTACCCCCGTGTATAAGACTACCCCCAGTTTTTCGTCTGAAATGTTTGGAAAAAAATATCGTCTTATACACGGAAAAAATATGGTAAACTATAAATCCTTATTTCTGAGGAAGAAATATCCTTTTCATAACACGTGGAAATTCGTCAGAATTTTTAACACAGCAGTCAGACCTCACTGAATTGCCTGTATTTACGGTTTATCGCCTAACATTAATCACGACAGAAAACTTGAAAATTACTTCGCCTTGGATCGGAAATCGAACCAGCATCTCCCGATTTCCGTTCGAGAATGCTATGTGTTACACCACCCAGTTTCGATTCTAACTCCAGGACGATATAATTTTCAAGTATTCTGATGTGATTAATGTTGCGTGATGTGCAGTAAATCAGGCAATTTTCAAGTATTCTGATGCAATTTTCAAGTATTCTGATGTGATTAATGTTGCGTGATGAGCAGTAAATCAGACATTTTTTCAAGTATTTTGATGCAGTTTTTAAGTATTCTGATTTTCAAGTATTGTGGTGTGATTAATGTTGCGTGATGAGCAGTAAATCAGGCAATTTTCAAGTATTCTGATTTTTAAGTATTCTGATGTGATTAATGTTGCGTGATGAGCAGTAAATCAGACATTTTTTCAAGTATTCTGATGCAATTTTTAAGTATTCTGATTTTCAAGTATTCTGGTGTGATTAATGTTGCGTGATGAGCAGTAAATCAGGCAATTCAGAGATGTGTGATTGCTGTATAATTAAAACCTTATTTGTTTCTGTAACCGATGATTAAAACTTTAATTTTGATGTAAGACTGAGAATGATATACTGCTTTGGGCATCATTTGCGATATCAGGACACCGAAGTTAATAAGAAACAGGCAATGAATATCAAACAATAGAACTTCTGCAGATCACTGAATTGTGTTCAGTTTGAATCGTGAGGTATAAAAAAATTTATGAACACATTTGTTCCACTGACTTTTTCTTACACCTACTAAAACTGTAAGACTGAAGAAAGTCATCTGCGCAATTAAACAAGGAAATGTCGTATCCGGTTCCTTTCTTGTAAACATTCTTGATTTATCGAGTGTGCTATACTTTACACATTTAGCAATTCTTTATGTTCCAATACATTTGTTCTGGTATATTTGTAGCGTTATTTCTATATTTTAAAATGCTCTTCCTCGTAGTTGTGCTGTTAGCTGGCACTTTTCGTGTTACATTTTCTTTCTTTTTTTATTTTTCTGTGTGTGTGTGTGTTTCTGTAATCCACTCTCCAATGGTCTACAAATTGTCTTAACCGACTCAGAGGGGGAAACGTCTTTTATCTTTCGCTCTGCCACATCGACACAAGCACGAGAGGTAACTCGACGCTTGGAGACACTTGATATCTTAAAACTTCCAACTGGATTCACCGAGTACAAAAAAAAAAAGAAAATAAGAAAAAAAACTTTCTCAGGAGATATTGACTTATTTCCTTCGTAGAGTCAAAGCCAAAATGCTTCAGGTATTTCAGATAATAGGGAGAAAAAGGTGGAAGTATTGTTCTGTATATTTCTTGCGGCACATACTGCAGAATCACGAAAGTATTACAACACGATTTTTTAGGAAATGATATTGCTTCAATAAATTTTGAAAAAATAATATTGCACCAGACAAGCTTCAGTTTATGAATAAGCATATCGTAACTTTTCGATTTGGATTGTATCGATTTATCCAATTTTAAGATTACAGAAACAATTTACTCGGAGTACCACACTGCATTATTTCATACGATATTGTTATTATTGTTTGTATATTATTCGTATATTATTGCACTTTCATATTTCTGTTGAAGTTCTACAGGAAATGTAGAAACTCGCGATAGGAAAAGTTTCATATTCGAATTAATTATCATGTATGCTCTTCTATATCTCATAGAGTGCACATAGGAATTACCGTCCCCAAGAAAAATAGAAATAAAAAAGTGGAGGTCACAATGTTAATGAAATTATTCACCTATCAATATTTTTAATAGAAATGGAGAGCAGATATAGTATCCATTTAAAACATTTTCATTCATGGCCAATCACACGAAACATCAATGAAACATCTACTTTATCACGCACTGCTCCGTTTTATATACTACACATAAAACGTCTGTTATGTGGAGGAAAGAACAACACACACTACATTTTTTTTAACTTTAATTAAAATCAAGATATTGGTTTTCTAAAGCGAGAAAATATGCAGTTGCATTTTTCTCATGTTCCGTTATTGTGATTGTAAGACACACCATCCAGCTTTATAAATTTTGGCACTACATTTTGCTCGTGGAATCTGTTATTAAGGCATTTAAAATTGTAAATGTGTTTCGATAAGAAACAAAACATTGTCTGTCACCCCTTTTAGGAAATGACGTGAATTATGCATTCCGACCCAGTCCACTTTTCAAAAAAACTTTCAGCTATTGGCTTTAGAATTCAAATTAATTTAAAATCCATAGTAGCTGACCTGCAAAAAGGAACTGTTAGAATCATGTACTAGTCGCAAACTTTTGCCAAAACATGCACAACAAGAGAACATTTGCAACACTACCAAAAGCAGTTCAGAAATTTTCATGTCCTTACCAAACAATGACTAACATTATCAAAAGCGATCCAGAAATCATACAATCGCTAACAAGTAATCACGATTACTGCGAAAAAGAACATACAATAGCTGTATTTGTTAATTTATTAAACGCAACCACCAAAAGTTGTCGCGTCCTACTGGAAAAATCACTATCGTCAACAACTGGCAAGGAATATATAGACACGGCACAGGCCGGACGTGTCGTTTCGCCAGTTCGCAGACCATGCAGAAAAGAAAAGCAAAGATTTGTCTTAGTTCGAAATAGGAACAATTATTGGTGTGAGAAAGGCTGCACCGCCTTATCAACAATCACAGGCATTACTGGATATTCATGGACCGGTGATGTGAAAGTGCTAGAGAATGAACCAAAGAGAAGAACACATCCATCCAGAGTTACGAAAAAGAAAAACTAAAGATGGTTGACAATTGAGGTTGACACCAGCTGGCACGAGCTGTTAAAGGCAGAATTCAGCTAGGTCGCACGGAGAAATGTTTCCGAGAACTTATTTTGGTTGGTGCTCTTGCCAATGAGCCGATTAATATAGAGGCTTTTTAATGTGCTCATGTCAGCGTACCATCATTAACAGATCAGCCTCCAGTGTGCGCGGAAGAACCAGCAGTGGGCACCGAATAATGGAAATAAAACACTGGTCCAATGAGTCAAATTTGTATGATCAACATGCAGATGGGCAGGAAAGTGCTCCAACATGCAAACGTAGCGTGGGTGAATATCTCAAAGCAGACTGCCCGATTTGACTGAAACGCCCGAGTACTTATGATATTGTGGTATGGAGATTTCTGTCATAAGCTTCACTGAATCTCCTCATCCACTTTGAATATACCTTTACCAATACACTTTTACCCTAAGCATTGTGTTGGACCAAGGGTTGTCTTTGTCCACATGTTGACGTTGTACCTGGATGGAGGAGACTTCCCATGGTGACCTTGAACCAAGGGTTGTCTCACATGGTGATCTTGAATCTCGATAGAGTAGGGTTCCCATGGTGACCTTGTATTGAGGGTTGCTTAGTGTTTTTGTAACACGGGCTGTCCCTCGCTTAGTGATTTCTTACAAAGGGTTGTCTCACATGGTCACTTTGCATTTCAAACAAGCAGGGCTTCTTGGGTGGCCTTGTACTTTGGGTTGTTCAGTGACATTTTACCAAGGGTTGCCGCATATGGTGATCATGTATCTGGATGGAGCAGGGATGTCTCAGAATGACAAGGCCTCGTGTCATAAAAACTATATTATGCAGGAGTAGTTTGGGGAAAATGTTGAAGCATCCCGTGTGATCCCCTGTCCATCAAATTTCCGCGACGTATATCATGTCAAAAATTCGTTTTGATGCAGTGGAACGGAGCAATCTCAGGTATGCGCAGGGACCCTTCACCTGTCGGAGAACTTCTGGAAGACATTCTGTCCACGTCACTTTGCATTTTTGAAGAGAACTTCCTCCATTGGGGAGTCGATACGACGCGAGGTATAGAAAGGATTACGGCTTTAAAAGGCGAGCCAAATCGGTTTTATGATGGTGGTCTTAATGTTTTGGAGCATGAACGTGCATAGTATTATTTTGATATGTAGCTTAGAAATTTCTTCAACCACCTTAAAGTATCATGATTTAATAGCTACATTATTCACCGTGGCTGAATAACTCTCCCTTACATTCTGGGAAAGTAAACTCACGTATTAATTGAAAGTTATGTATTTGAAATGTGTTCTTATCAGAAATAATTTCAATGGTGTCTCACGCATAGTAAGAATGGTATATTTATGAGATAAATATGAAAGATTGAAAGACAAGAAAAATAAACCAAATCAACTATGTAGAAAACACATTCATTCTCAACTCGATTTAACTCTTTCGTTATTGGAATCGTTCAACGATCGCCAATAGGAGGTGTCCCATTGGCTAGAAATTCAATAGAAACAGACTGCCTTATTTGTGATGGCGGTCCAATATTCCGACAAAACACTTTCCAATCAGCGGACCCTACCCCGAACCTACATTTCGTTCTTTCGGTCCATACAACGGAATGCGAATTGGCCCTAAAGCCTGGAAATTGTTGTTGTTGAAATTCAACATTCGTGCCGAAGTGCATGGTAAAAGTCAGGTGAGATCCTTGAGCGACAGACATGCTGAGCAGCCGCTGTAGATATGCAAACGGGCAACTAACGGAGTTTGAACGAGGCCGTATCGTCGGCATGACAAAGGCATGGTGGCCGGCGAGCCAAATTGGCCGGTCTGACAGTGCAGTGCAATCGTGTTGGAAGCAATGGGCACGGGAAGGCACCCGGACACGGCAGACTGGGTCTCGACGACCCAGACAGTCCACCAGCAGAAAGGACCATCGGATCGTCATATCGGCGAGCACAGATGTAACGACGTCCTTGTCCAATATCCAGAGACATGTGGCAGCTTCACAACGGTCTCTTGTGTCCACCAGAACCATTTCCAGACGTCTGGAAAAGGCGATACTGCACTCTCAACGACCTTTACCTTTTCTGCTATTAACACCGGTCCATGATCTACGTCGATTGCAGTGGTGTCAGCAGCGAGCAACGTAGAATGCTACGGACTGGCGACGTATAGTTTTCAGCGACGAATTCCGCTTCTGTATGGGAAGGCCGACCACCGTGTCAGAGTGTGGCGGACCGTAGGTGAGCGCTGCATTCCCTACCTCGCTGTACAACGGCACACGTCCCGAACTGCAGGCGTGATGATCTGGGGAGCTATCGCATATCCCAGCCGGCCTTCCCTCGTAGTGATCCGTGGGACGTTGATAGTCCAGCGCTACATGCAGAAGATCCTGCGGCCTCATGTGCTGCCATTCTTGGCGGGACCGCCCGGAGCCATTTTCCAACAAGATAACGCTCGTCCTGACACGGCTCGGGTTTCCCAGCACTATCTACGTCATGCTTCGACGAGTCTGTGGCCTGCCAGATTGCCTGATCTCTCACCAATCGAGCCCGTATGGGACGCCAGCTTTCACCATGTTCCAGTTTTCGTGGTTTAGAGCGTCAGTTGTAAGAAGTGTAGACCAATGTGTCACAGGATAACATACCACGTCTCTTTGACTCCATGCCGGACCGTATCACCGCATGTATCTGAGCACGAGGCAGTCCGACGCGGTAGTAACGCTAACCAGAATGTGTACCGTATGTCCGCGGGAACTCGTTTTAATCACTTCTGCCCTTGATATAAACCATCACACTACTAAAATCTCATTTCAATCCAACGTCTCCTTCTTGGTGCGCGGATTTTTATGACAATGAGTGCATTTCTAAACGTCTGTAAACACTTAAAATTCAATACAGTTCTTAAAGAGAAAGAATATGCGGAAAGCTATTTAAAACGAAAGTGAAAGTGTGCGCTTTATATGTTAATTCGCTAGAACTCTTATAGAAAATCCAGTGACTATTTATGTAGTTTGTTTTGAATAAACATGTGGTGTGCACTAGAACAGTATTTGAACCGAATGTTCCTAATTACATTCACAAAACTGGGTTCACTCTATGTCTTTATTCAATGTCAGAAATGTTATAAAACTCGCCAAAACTATTTGATGTAATGTTTCTTGGAGCAGAAGAATTGGTGGTAATCTGGTGTACGGTCGACCGACGCACGATGTTCCGTTTGATTAAATTTCCGGTAAAAGATCATAAATTTTCTCAACATAGTTTCTAATAAGAGACTACGAATAAACACGAAAGCACAGACCATCTCCCTGATAAATCAAGCGGCTCATAGAATCTCTTTTGACGGTTCTAATTGCTGCGCAAAGGGTTTGGTTTTGGCGTTCCATCTTTCAAAAATGTTACAACTGCACATTATCTTTCACATGTATTGTGCAGAAACGGTGTAAAACAGATTACGAATTTAATTTTGCCCGTCCGTCTGCAGAAAACGATAGCATTTTGTGATTGATAATTAAATTTCCCAGCAGCTTCCGATTCTGAAGACGTAAGCTCAAGCTATTTTGCAGTGTTTATTCGAGCCTGCTATTTTCCTCATCTGAAGATAAGTATTATTCCGGATCTTATGTCGATGCCTGCGAAAGCAGTTTTCTCGAAATTCTTAATTTCTTGCCGGTGCCTTTGTGTTCATGTGTTCGAAGTGCATTTGCCTGCCGAATATGCCAACTATTCCATTAAATCGCGGTGAAAGTTTTCATACTGAGCTTCTGTTCCCAGTGGTGTTATTCGGAATTTGAAACAACCGCGATAATGCATCATTCCATGAGTGACAGAACGTGCGTTTGCGAGTACGCTACTGGATAAATTATTAAGGGTTCTTTTAATGATGCACGGACGAGGATGCAGATAGATATCTTGCCAAAGAATCCTTAAGTCATTTAAAAAGTGATATCCAAATTACCTAAACGTCTGCATTTTTAACGGGTAGGTGTGCACCTTTCCTGTTCAGAGTGAAATCTGCAAGGATGTATCTCACTTGATCTGACGGAAAGAAAATTAATATTTTCTTTAACAAGATAGAAAATTCTTTCTGTGAAGGAAATAATTATAAGGTTTTCCAATATTCAGAGAATAAATAAATAAATATACACTATATTGACAAAAGTCGCTGGACACCTAGAACAGAAACACAACAGCGTTTATTGACATATTGTTGTACGGTGTCGGTCCGCCTTTGGCCTTATTGCATCCACTCACCCTTCGAGACATGCTTTCGACAATATTTTGCAACACAGCGATAGGTATGCGCTTCCACGCAGTACATAATGCTCTCGCTAACTGTTGCTAAGCAGTAGACCTTCGTTCCAATCTTCTTATGCGGCGTTCTAACTCATCCCATAGGTGCTCTATGGGATTAAGATCACGACTCTGTACTGGCCAGTCCACAAGCGATACGAAATTATTGTCAAACCACGCCGTAACAGTCCTTGCATTATGGCGCATTATCTTGCTGGTAACAACAAGACTCGGTTCCATAGATTTGCCACAGAGTTGGTAGGGCATAATTGTACAGAATATCGAGGTAGACGTGCTGGTTAACAGGTTTGTCCACGATAAACAATGGACACGTAAACATTCATACACGAGTACACTACCAGCTCCAAACTTAAACTATAGGAACAGTACACTGTGCTAAATAGCATTCCCTCGGCTGCCGCCAAAACCACACACGGCTATTAGACTGATGGATCCTGTATCTGGATTCACAAGTTCATGGGACCCGTTTCCATTGATCTGCGGTGTACGATAAATGTTCTTTACACCATGCTAAACAAGGAGTTGCATTCCGAGTGGAGATGAAATGCTTATGAGCAGCCGCACGACCGCTGTAACCCATGGAATGAAGTTCTGTGTGAATGGTACGTGTACATACTGTGGTTCCAGCATTTTTACTCACCTGTACACTGAGGTGTTGTGCAGTACTCCGTCGATTAGCTATAACGATTTTCCTGAGGCTTCGACGTCCTCTATCACTGATTAGCTTTGGTCTGCCAGTACGTTTTGCTACTTCAGGCACGCCAGGTGTCTTCCATTTATTCAGTACATCCACAACAGTTGACTTGGGTACGGTTAAACGCCTCTCGGTTTCTCTTATGGACAACCCACTAATATAACACCCAACAATATTTTCGTTCTCGAAGTTAGTTCTCTCCCGACGCGACATTTTCACTCAACCTCACAGTGTGATATGATCGAGGTCAGCTGTAGGCTTGTTTTTATACCGTTTGCAGCTGTACCTCACACCTTAACAACGCAGCGGATTCGTTCGTTTGCTTTTGAAGGGGTGTCCGGTGACTTTTGTCAATATAGTGTATATATATATATGGTTTCAATGTTTAAAATGTTTAAGCCTTAAAAGTTGCACAAACCATCTATGTATCTTAGAGTTCGTACCTTCGTTATTCTCACACATGCAGCTCTCTTTTATACTATGATTTAGCTTGAACGATAAAGAGGAACAAGATTATCGATATTAAAGTATCCATGTAATGCTACTACTGCTGAAAAACTATGCTAACAAAACTGGAAATGAGTACAGAAAGCAGAAGATAAATCGAAGTATAAAAAACTATTTTTGTGTGGCCTTCAGGAAAATACACATATGAGCACTCACATTATGACCCCTACATACTACGTCGTAGGACCCCATTTAGCCGGTAAAACAGCGGCCGCTCGGCGAAGCATCAATTCAATGAGGTGGCGATAGGTATCCTGGGGTGTCTGGTACCATAATGCGACAGCTGGTCCTCCAGTTTCCGTGCGTTTCGGGGTGGTGGTGATTTAGCGCGAACCCGCTTTTCCAAGTCGAACCACAAATGTTCGATTGGGTTCATGTCAGGTGAATTTGCAAGTCAGGGCATGTTCCTCGAACCACTCCTTGACGATTATTTCAGTGTGCCATAGCGCATTATCCTGTTGGCAATGGCTATTACTAGCAGGGAATGCTGTTGCCATGAAAGGGTGAACTTGGTCCTCAACAATGTTCAGGTACCTGAAAGGTGTGAAGGATTGTGCTATTGAGATAAAGGAGCCTAAAGTGTCCCAAGAAAACATCTCCCACAACGTAACACCACTGCCGTCGGCCTGTTTTCGCCCAACGGTGCATCCAGGTCCCACAGCCTCCGTTGTTAATCGGCGATCCGCGCTCGGCCTTGTACGTGATGCACAAGGTTTCTTGATTCGTCAGAACAGGCCACTTTCTTCCAATCATCCACGGTCCAATGTCGATGTTCTTATGGCCCATTTCATGCACTGTTGACGATGACGTGCAGTGAGCATGGGAACTGGCTGGGTCTTCGGCTACGCAGGCGCATGCGCATAAGGCTGAGATATACTGTGTGCTGGGACACATTGCGCAGATGACCACTGTTGTAGCTGCGGGTGATTGTTGTAGTGTGGCCCTGTGGGTCGCTTTGAACAATGCGCGAGTCTCTGCTCTCCTCAGGTATTTCAATGAGCTGCTGACGACCCACGGCCATCTGTGCACCACTTTCTATACGCACTCGCTACAGCGGCACGTGACCAACCCACATGTTTCGCCGTTTCCGAAATCGTTGTTCCAAGGCGCCGTGCCATCATGATTTGTCCTTTATAAAACTCCGATAAATCGGCAGATTTTACCATTCTGACTCAGAACACCCTACTAACCAAAAGCTGGTCCTCGGATTGTATATACTGTATATACTGATCTGTACGCGTCTTCTGCGCCACCGTTTGGTCTCGAGGTGAGCTCATTTCTCTAGTCTGGGGGCGGTCATAATGGAATGGCTCATATGTATAATTCTCTGTCTTTTATTGAAAAGACACAAAAGCCCAGTATAAAAAAATATCTGCATATTCGTTGTGGTATTTCTGGGTGTTTTGTCCACAGATGTGGTTTTAAGTATGGTTGACGAAAACATTTAAGTCACGCAATACGATAGAGTTTGTACTTTTTTTTTGTTTACATTATGTCACGCAATGCGATGGAGTTTTTCGGAATGCTACGAAGTATGACTACTCAATCTGATATTAAGCAGTCACTAGATCTTAACAGGAAACTATTGCACAAGGGTTGAAATGAAGTTGATCTTTATCTTGGTAAACTAGAATTACAACCGCAGAAAGTAGCAGACGTTAGGTCCAGTACAGCAGACGGTATAGAGACCCTTGTTCCCAGCTCTCTTGAGACATAACTTATGAAGTTTTCTACTCTAGAAAACCAGCTAGTTTGAAATATATTCTCCATAGATGTATTGACATATGAAATTGCCCATATTAGAGTGCGATTTGCAGGTGATCTGAAAGACTTACCGTGTTTCTCAGTTTGTTCTTTAGTCTCTGACCAGCAGTGTAATTTATTTTCTACCTGGACGAAAATGGAATTTAAAGATTCACTCTTATGTACTAGACATATTAAATATGTCTAGTATATCGAGACGTGTCGTATAAATACACAGCGATTTATATGCTATCTATAGATAAATATCACAGGTTTTCTCATCATCCGTAGAATAAATAATCTTAGCGAGGATGAATCTGTGTTCCTACTAACGTTTTAAATTAAATAGCAACCTGCGTTGCTCCATATCAAACACAAGATGAAATTCAACAATTGAATATAGGCATTGCCATGACAAGGAGAATTCTAAAAGGTTCCGAGGTTTACTCAAGAGGCAAAATGATGGAGGGAAATTGCATTTGTGAAAACCTCCGTCATCATTTCTGCGCCAGAGAAAACCTCTACAAGAATAGAATGTGTTTATTACTGACTGCAGGAGCGTGAAATTTCCGTTGCGTGCTAAATTGAGGAAAAATCCATGTTCATAGACAGACTCCAACGCTGAAACGCTTCTGCTACGAAGCGCAGGTATGAATCCCACGAGAATGGGTAACCTAACCCGCTAAATTAAATACTCTCGTAATCATGTGGTATACTGATACTAACTGACAGAGGCATCACGTTTACGATAAGATTTTGTGGTATTCAAAACACAGATTATCCATCATTGCCGCTCATATTAACTATTCCACCTTCCTTACTCATATAATAGCTACCAATGCTGTGGTTTTCGTATCGCTCATTAAAATTTCGGCAATAGGTATTCTTCAAAACAATTTAGGAACAGAACTGTTAATAAATGACATTACATGGGAACCATGCATCGTATTGAAGAAAAAGAGGAAATGTTACGCCACACACGTGTCTTGCGCGTTTGAGAGAATAATTTATGTGACGAAAGCGTACCTATCTTGCAAGGCCAGGTGATACGCAAGCATACCATAGCCTCTCCTTGACAAATGTGAACCCTTCCTTCTCGCGGTGCATCCTGTTCCTATTATAGGAGCTCTGACGACCGCCAAATAGCGGTATAACCACACTATCAGGATTAGAGGAAAGGATATCGCTCACTCACCAATCTGTTTGATCAGCGTGGTGAGTCATGGCCAACCCGGCGTCCACCCTTAAAAAAAGCATTATGATTTCGTATATACATAGTGTTATCAAAATAATATGACCACCTACCTAAAAATTGCAATAACCACCCTTGGCCCTGATAACAGTTGGGAGACGGCATACCATGGATGCAATTAAGCCCTGGAAAGTTACCCAAGGTACAAGTGCCCATTCGTACTGCAGCACAGCACGGAGATGACGAGGTTGTGGGCTGGCAGGTCGAACCTGTCAATCCAAACAGACCCACAAGTTCTCTATGGGGTTGAAGTCGGGTGATTTGCAGGCCAAGGAAGAACGGAGACATCGCTGCCGTGTTCCTGGAACTAGCCACCCACTCCCTTAGCGACTTGCCACGGTGCATTGTCTAGCTGTTAAACACCATCACCAACAGTGTAAATGTCCAACATGAAGGGATGCATGTGGTCAGTGAGGATGGATAGGGAACCACTGATATTTAGGCACCCATTCAGTGGTACGAGCGGTCCCAGTTCATACCAGGAAAACATACCCCAGGCATGCACACTGCCACCGCCGGGCTTGTACTTGCCCAACAAGTGTGATCAGGTGTTGGGTTTCGTGGGTCTGAAACTGTATCCGCTACAGCCCGTCATTTCTGTCGAGTAGAAACTTCAATTTGTTGGAAAAGGCAACCTCTTACCAATCTGCCACTGTCCAACGACGGAAGTACCATGCGAACTGCAGGCGTCGTTGCCTATGTACCTGGGTTAACATGTGAGCTTTGAAGCAGCGTCGACTCCGGAGACTCGTTCGTAACATGGTTTGCTCTGCTGTTATTGGGGACACGTACCTGGATTACCCAGAGTTCAATTACGTGATCAATTGCTGCACTGTAGAGCAACGATTACCATTTAGCAGACGACGTTCTCCTCTGAGGCCATCGATGGCCTTTGGGGCTCCATAGTTATAACCGTGGGAGATAGATACTCTGTGTGCTATCAGTCCATTGTTAGTACCTTACTACAGCACCTCACGAACAGACCACGATTTCTGCTGTTCCTCAGATGCTTTCAACCTTGGCGCCGTAGCCGATAATCATTCCTCTTTGAACGTCCGTCAGACAACTGCCTCTGCCTATTGTGCTCAAGTTACACATTATGGCTCATCTGACCTGGCCGGTTTCTTATATCTTCTCTTGGTCGACCTTGTCACGTGTTTATAGGGCAGCGGGTGGCCTAGTGGTCAGCGTTCATGACTGCCATGGAGATAACCTCAGGTTCGATCCTGGGCAGTTACGAACGTTCGAACCACTAAATACCCGCCGTGCGTCGGATGGGCACGTTAAGACGTCAGACCCCGGGTGCTGGCCTCCTGGTAACAAATAAGGGCGTCTTCCTCCCCCTTTCTACCTCGCTTCCGTGTCACTTTCCTATCGGGCACTCTAGCCCAAATCTCCTAGCTTCCTATTTCTAAGGGCTGTTTAAGACCTAGTGTCAGACACTCCCTTCCTAAAATCATCTGCATATGATCTGATCTTTTAACGTGCACTCTGTGAAGAGCCTGGGCGGGCACACTGTGATTCCAGTTGCGGTCATATTGTTCTGATACGGCTGTGTATATATACACACTGAAGGGCCAAAAACACAGGGATACCTCTGTAGTACTGCCTTGATCCTCCTCGCGATCAAATAACGGCAGCAATGCGACAGGGCATGCACTCCACGTGCTCTGTGTAGTACTGTGGAGACAGTGCACTCAATATTTCCTGAAGAAAGTCCCACAATTCCGTTGTATTTCGAGTTGGATGATTCTTAACTTTAAAAGCACGTCGAACAGCAACCCAAATTTGTTCGATGAGGCTTAAATTTGGCGAGTTATGGGGGGGCAGCGCAGGATACCAAACACCGTGTAATGTTCCTCTAGCCGTAATCAGCGAATGTGAAAGTGTGAGGAGTTGAATTGCTGTGTGTTGTTGTGTGTTTAAAGAAGTCACACCCTTTGGAGTGGTTCCATGCCACAAACGGGTACAAATGATCCCCAAGGATGCTTACGTAGACTCTACCGGTCAGTGCAATCTGCAGACATATTAGGAGTCCAAATGCGTGCCAGCTAAGAACATTCCACACTATAACAGAGCTACCACCTGTCTGCACTCTCACTTGTAAGCAAGCGGGTTCCATTACCACATGCAGGTTCCTTGTCGTCAATCCTAGAGGCTGTCATCTGCCAGAAACAGTTGGTATCGCGAAACAACTGGTATCAAGATGTCGGGCAACGATGACAGGCTACACATTGTCAGTCATCTCGCGTCCAATAGCGGTGTTCCCTAGCCCAGGAGAAGCATACAGACTTGTGTCGTCGGGTCAGCAATGACATCTGGGTGAGCCGTCGGTTCTGGAACCTTGTGGATCACAGGAAACGTTGTACTGTCAAAACGCTAGTGCTACTACTGGCACCAGGATTGAATTGCCCTGTGAGTCACGTCGGGTTTATGTTCCAATCGTGCCAGATGCTGCTGTCCACAATCGTCCATGGCTTTTCTAGGGCCCCATCGGACTCGCACTCTGGAATTTTCCCCGTGAGTTTGTGCTGTCCAGGAGCACCATTGAAATTCTTGAACGTGTAAATCCAAATTTCGTAGTAATTTCCTGGGATGGAGTGACTCATCTCTTGCGGGCCGACTAACGTACCACGTCCGAAATCGCTGAAATCCTGATAAGCTTTCGTTTGAACTAAAAATGCTACTATTTGAGCTTGTAAAAATATATGTTTCTATATACGTCTTTTGCGTACGATATTACACTGTGGAGTCACATTATTGAGACCAGCAGCTAATATCCAGCGTAGCCACCAGCGTAGCGTACCTGTGAACAGCGTAGCCACCAGCGTAGCGTACCTGTGAACACCTTCCAGCACCAAAATGGTGCTGGAAGGTGTTCACAGGTACGTAGAGCCATGCTAACTGCGTTTCATCTGACAGCTGCTGGAGGGTGCGTGGTGAATGAACCATAGAGCGAACAAAACCATCAAGTTGGTCCCACACATGCTCAATTGAGTTAAAGTGTTTGAAATTAAGGGGTTAGGGAAGTACTTTGAAGACTTCATCGTGCTCTTCCAAACACTCTCGGACATTTCTAGCTTTGTGAAACGTTCCATTTTCGTGCTGGAAGATCCCATCTGCCACAAGGAAGACAATCAGCATGTATGGGTGTACGTGGTCTGCAAGGATGTATTCATAACGATTTCGGTCCATAGTGCCTTCCACAGGTATGAGTGCACCCATAGAATGCCACGAAAACCTTCCTCAGACTGCATCCACCCAACTCTTACTTCCAGCAATAATTGAAGAGTGTTTGTTCTCCGATATTTCTTGCCTTATACGCCAACGTCTAATCGTTCGGTGAAGCAGAAAGCGTGACTCATCGGAGAAGGCAGTCTTTTGCCAATCAGAGGAATTTTAATTCCGATACTGCTGTATAAATGTAAGCCTTTTTTTACCATGCACCTTGGTTAGCATAGGTGCAGTGGCCACCCATCTGAATTGGAGCCCCATGCGCAGCAGGGTTCGCTGAACTGTCCTTTTTGACACAATTCCGGTAGCCACCTGGTTCATTCGGACAGAGAGTAGCTCCATTGCAGAGTGTCCATCGGCCCTCACACACCTTCGCAGCAGAGGTTCACCCCACACATCAATGGCACGTGGTGCTCTGCAGTTTCCACGTGGCTTAATCGCAATGATGCCATTTCTCCAATCACGATGCACTTTAAACACAGCTGCGCGCGAACAGTTCACAAACTGCGCTGTTTCAGAAATACTGCCACCCTTGGCCGGAAAACCGATAATCATCTCTGTTTGCAAATCTGATAAATCGCTCCTTTTATCCATGACAGCAACGAGTGATATGTTTTCAGGATGCTAACAGCACACCTTATATACACTCAAAACCAGCTCACGACACGTGCTTTCTTTCCTTGGCTACGCGTTGTTGACCTCAAAAACAGGTGGTGGTCACAATAGTATGACTCGACTGTGTATTTACTTCGTGGGTGTGGTAGCATCTAAAGGAAATGTTAGCGCCCTTCTCAGCTTTTTAACACCTCAGTGTATACTGTATTTAGCTGAAAACAAGACGAGGTTCTTTTTACACATTTTTCATCCCATACCAGTGGGTTTTCTTACACGTATTAGCATACCAGAAAAAAATTCCGTCAGGGTCAAGGTTTTCTTGTATGATAGAGACTAAATTAAAACTGACCTTTGATTTCTCATACGGAGATAATTGTAATTCAATGTTTATACCTCATTCAGTGTTATACACGGACCGTTTTTACTTAAAAAATGTTACGTTTGTTTTTTGTGATTTGGATATGAGGTTTGGTTTATGAATTAATTTGATGTGTACCCGTAAAGGTGTTAATGCATACTGTTTCTTGAAAACACCATGTAAATTTCCAATTTTACGAAGATCGTCTTATATTAATAAACACGTAGTGCGATCAAAACGTTCCATGACTAGGTACGTAGCACGCCAACAGACGGCAGTTCCCGGATGCGCGAAAAGCGGTAGAGGAAAGTGATCTTAATGACTCATTGTGCAGAGTGGCGTCGTTCTGTGAACATCGGGAGCTGTGCTACTCGATATTTGGTGACCTCGTGCAGAACACAGCTGCGATTTCGGTATGGACTGCAAACTAGAGCAGCGAGCGAACATCAAATTATGCGTCAAACTAGGCATACCTGGAACGAAGACGCATGAAATGTTGCGGCAGGCTTATGGCAATGAAGCAATGAGTCGTACGAGGTGTTTTTAGTGGCACGCGCGCTTCAAGAGCGGCAGAACGGCCCTGGAAGACGACGAGAGGTCAGGGCGACCGTCCGCGAACAAAACCCCTGAAAATGTGGACCCAATTATGGAAGTGGTGCATCAGGATCGTCGGAGAACCATTCAAGACATTGCTGCCATCGTCAGTGTGTCATATGGAACAGTGCAAAAATGCTGACGTCGGTTTTGAACATGCACCCCATTGCTGCAAAGTTTGTGCCGAATATTTGAACCCCGAACAGAAGGGGCTCCGTGTCGAACTCTGTCAAGATCTTCGTCAGCAGGTGGTGAATGAACCAACGTTCCTGTCGCGGGTCATCACTGGGGACGAGACTTGGCTCTACGGTTACGACCCGGGCACCAAAAACTAGTCGCCGCAGTGGAAGATCCTGGCATCTCCACGGCTGTAGAAGGGCCGAGAGGTCCGGAACGCAACCAAAAGCATGGTCATCGTGCTTTTCGACATTCGTGGGCTTGTGCTCCGTGAATTCGTCCCCCAGGGCCAGACCGTCACCTCCTTTTTTTTGCTGCGATCCTCTGCGACATCTTAGGGAAGACATTCGCCACAGTCGACCTGAAATGTGGCGCAGGGGAGATTTCCTGCCCCATCACGGCAATGCAGCAGCTCACAGAGCGTTCGCAACACAACAGTTTTGCAGCCGCAACAGCATGACTACCCTTCCTCACCCGCCTTACTTGCTGGATTCGGCACCCTGCGACTTCTTTCTGTTCCCGAAGATGAAGCTGAAGTTTAAGGGTCGCCGTTTTGAAACCTTGGACGAGATATAGCGCAAATCGCAGACGGTGCTTGACACAATTCGCAAACAGGACTTCCAGGGAGCGTTCCAACAGTGGCAAAAACGCTGGAAGCAGTATCGATACCCAAGGAGACTACTTTGAGGGAGATCATAGCTAGACTTAAGTAACGTAAGTATTTTGTTGTATATCGGACTAGTCTCGGAACTTTTTGATCGGATATACAGATCTGCGCGTGTGTGTGTGTGGGTGTGTGTGTGCAAAAGTGAAAAAAAAAATCAGTGTTGGCATTAACTTTTAATAAACGCCTGCGATCTTACTTCTAAGTTAAACCCTATTAAAGAAGTTCGCAATTTGATAAATGCAGTTAGTACGTATCTTAACGCACATAAAAATGATGAACCGTTTTAACTAAACTCATTTACTGAACTTTATTAAGAAAATCTCAATCGTTTTTTTCGAAACTGAGCCCACCAGTTATTCCAGATTAAAAGCATATTCCGAACTTTTCTTTAACGATGGCTTCTGATCATGCGTTCGAGCTGGGACCCGGTTAAATCCCCGTGAGGCATAGATGTTATGTTTGTCTTACGGCGCTGGTTCTCTCTCTTCCATGGAACCAGTGTCCCTAAATTAGGGACGGGCGACTGCTTATCGCCCATTGAATAGCTCACGGCGGTCGTCAAAAAAAAAAAAAAAAAGGGAATTTTTCTTTCTCTGATCATCGGAGCTTACTAGCTAGGGTTTGATTAGCTTGCAAACATACATAAACGAATGAGCACCTAAAATTGCGTATATGTTAGGAATTTATATTTCGAAACGTAACTGTCCGTATTATCCTCAGATCATCTCATTTTAACTTGACTTAAGAGAAAAGAAACACAAAGGAATTTAAATCCATTGTTTTTATGTTTCACACTGAAATAATGTAACTCCAGAAACGTGAGACTTTCTTATATTTTAATTTAAAATTCTATGAAATTTCGATTCTAAGCTTTTCTTCCATTACATCTTCCCTTATACAACTGCATAAATTAATATCAACGGAGAACCATTTGCTAACCTGCGAAGAAATACCAACACAAGTTGGAATTTCCAAGTTGTAACAAAACCATTTAGACTAAGGCTAAAACATTCCAGAAGATCGCGAGTCTGCTGCACACTTAACCGATTTACAAGCAAGGGAAATCGGCATTGTAACTGACCCAGTTTTCTGCTCCAATTCCAATATCGCACAGAGGAGAGATTCCACTTGAGACCGTTTACCTCAGAAGAACGGTGACCATGATAATGAATCAGGTCTTAGAAATCTAGAAGTCTCATTTTTTTTCTTCAGAAAGTTAGCTAAGAAAACGCCAGTTTTACTGCATTCGAATTTAAAGTTTGTGCCCAGAGTCCGTGAAGCTGTTTTCTGGGGGATGGAGAAGTGAGTTTGACGATCACCATCAGCAATTCTGTGGGCTACAAGCAATAGCCTCCCTTCAATTTGGGGTCACTCTAGTTATGGAAGAGACAAAGCTTGCCACAAAAGTAAAATACACCACAAAATGGTTAAAGACCTAGATTTCTGTCTAGTCGTTCGAGCTAGGCCCGATTTCGGAACTCATGCCGTTTTCGAACTATGGCTTAGCTGGAACGACTAGACAGAAATCTAGGTCTCTAACCATATAAACACCGGGGCAGCCTGAAGCTGACTTATCGCTGATAAACAAGGCGACACAGGCAACATCCCAGTGGAATATGTAGATAATACGCACGTCTGCGTTGTCTTAAGGTACGTGACATATTTCGAAAAACGTCGAGATCTCGCACACCGCTGAATATCTTAGAAATCCTGAAAATGTGGTTCCAAATCGTTTTTGAAGAAAGGTCTTGCCCTTGCCGAACGCTATGTGTAGTTTTGCAAGCTGTTGTGCTTCCTACATTGGAAATATGCAGTCCTGTTAAGAATCTAAGGGAAAGATTAAACTTCCCTTTCAATTCCTTTAATTTTATGATTCCGTTTTATCACTTTGCTGACAGGGTATTTTGGTTTCAGTGAAAAGCAGCTCATGTTGAAAACATTAAATTGTGCATAATAACTTAATTTACGCCGGAAACATTTAACTAAATTACGGTAGGACTACTTACTACGAGCGATACATGATTACAAAAGTACCATATATAAAATTGTTTGGGAAAAGCGAAATTTTTTATCCCAATTTCCATTCAGCCACAATGTCAGCAAAAGTACAAGTTTCCAATCAGACACACATATTTTAGGTGTGTAGACATGCAACATTCCTGGTAATAAGGAACATACTTCTTTAGCAGAGAAAAAGTAGGACTTTGACCCGATGTCAAGCCAATTCGGTCACGCGAGTTCCGATTGAAATAATTGGTTTCTGGTGAATTGTCTGTCTCTCGGCGTTGAACGGATATCAGGTGAAGCAATGCTTTTCGTTTTCTTCTGCACATTATATTTCCAAAATTCTTTACTGATACTCTGACAGATTTAAACTGCATAACGCCCTCTCTAAAGTTTCTTATTCATAACCTTTTGAGACCACAATTTCTACAGTGGATCTCGTATCAAAGTGTATCAGTAAGTTTTAATATTAAATCGTCCTTCTACGTCCTGCTCCATCTTTCTAGAGCAGATTTCTCGTAAAAGATTGTGCGGGCAGTGGACGAAAATTAATTAACTTAGCACTAATAGCTAAATAAATTTGGAGCAACACTTTCTCGGTCATATTGATCACTACCACTCGAATGAAACAACGTTGACAACCGTATTACGTCTAAACTGTGATAAGTAAATTTGCTTTATAAAATTTTAAAAGGGAACTAAGTGTAACGGAAAACAGTGCACATCACAAAATGAAACTGTTCAACTACAGATTCATCTCTGTGATACATGGATTTACTATACCTGAAAAAAATGCGAACACTGCTGTATGGGTATCAGTTTTATCTCTCTCTCCCTCTTTATGGACATAAAATAATCCTTTCTTCAATATGTGAGCACGAATATAATCTCTCGCCAATGTGCGGGCATAACTGAAATCTGTTTCACCACTGTTTCGTCATAAATTTCACTACAATTTTCCTCGGCTTGTATAGTCGTAAATGAAATCTAAGTTATTCGCAATTTCTCCACTGTATGGGCACAAATTAAGTTCTCTTTCTCCAGTGTAAGGTCATAAGTGAAATCTCTCTCATAACTGTGTAGTCATAAATTAAATCTCTCTCACAACTGTTTTGTCATAAATTAAATCTCTCTCACAACTTTGTAGTCATAAATCAAATTTCTCTGTTTCTCCACTCTACGTGCATAACGTAAACCCTATCTCCACAGTGTGGTCATAACTGAAATCTCTCTCACCACTGTATGGTCATCAACTACTTTTAAATATCTTTATCTCCCCAGTGTATGGTCAAAAATTTAATATCTTTCGCCCTCTCCAACATATGGAGATCAATCAAATTACACTCTCTCGAATTTTGTTCGTTTCGTCACTGCGGCCCGAAAATGTTGTCAAAGTGAAATAATCTGATAAAGTGTTTAGTAATTTGCGTGGTGCTTGGTGAAATTCTCAAGAGCCGGGAAATTTATTTTTAAAATGAATCGATTTTAGAAATTAAGGGAATTAAATATATATGTATTTATCCATTATATTCATTCGCTCTATTAGAAATTCAGGAAATTTTCCTCCAGTGATTATAACAGTTACATGCGTCATTTTCGATGAATGTCGTAGCTCTCCATTTTTTGGTATCTGAAATTCAGGTGGATCACTAACAAATAAAATGCAATCAGTTATAATAAAATATGATCCACGTTTTGTGTTTTTATATTTAGCAGTGACATCTTATTACATTTGACTTATTTCAATTGTATCCAAGAGAACTGATGGCTAAGTTGTTGTCATGTTTAGTAAATCTTCGATTCCATTATGCTTTTTAGTTTTGGGACATCAACGTAAGCCAAACTTACGGGTTGTTTTTTCCAACTAGAGCCTCTTTGACATTTTCTTGCTACATTTTCTTGAGGTTTACGACACTCAGAATTATTTTCTCGTTTTACGTTCTCAAAAAAGAGCGTAAAGGAAGAACATAAAACCTAACAACGACCTCTGAGTGCAAAATAAAATGTGAATTCCGACCTTTAGTTTCCGGGACTTATTAAAGACGGTTCGGAAGGATTTAATTTAATAGAAAGTACAATAGTCCAAAACACAGCAAAAAAAAAAAAAGTAAAAAAATAAGTGATTAAAAATTTACTTATGCGTCATATACTTGTATAGTTTTCAATCATGCTCTTGTAACTAAGATACATGTTGGGTGGCGCAAATTTCAGTACTGCTAAAATCACTGTTATATTCCACTAAATATCGGTTACAGATAATCTCCTTAGGCAAAATCAAAATGTGTTGTCTAACAATGATCTTTTCACAAAGATAATTGTGATTTCCCATAATCGAAGCTTTCTAATGGTCTAATAAATTTGAATTGGCACGCAACTGTTTCATTCTGCTCCTACAGGAAGTGCGTTGAAAAATTCGAAAGAGTTAAAAATCTAAATAAAAAAGAAGTGGTTCCGGAAGCGATTTTTATATTTTTGAAACAAATCTTTGCCATATGTTATATGGGTTTTAGAGTGCCATGAAAAAATGTCGTATTTCATCTATTCTAAGACGCCACCACTTGAAAGGCATTCTCTTATTTTCAGTAGTAATAACAAAGAAAAAATTAAAACTAAAATAATTAGCATATATTTTTACAATGGAATACGATGTACTAACAATAGAAAATATTTAACTTATATAATGCTTCGCATTCTTTTGTAGTAATATTAGAAGAACTTAAATCTTCTTTACGTTCATGGTACGATTCTTTTAAATCGCATTTCAGCTCAGGATGACTGATGTCCGCATTCTCTTCACCCCACATCATCTTCTGTGCCATTGCTGTGTTAGTGATGTAGCATTTCTTAAAAACTGGGCTTCTGACGTAAACCTGTATTTAGCATTCCTTTGGAGCTTCTGTTTCCGTATGTAAATTTATTCGCTCTTCATTGAGGATTATTAGGAACTCTAACAGCGAGTTGGGGAAAATAAATAGACAACTTTAAATGAAAACGTGTGGAGATAATGGATACAGTGCATATTTTGACTTTATACTTAGGATAGCGAAACGTTTGTAAATTTATATGAATGTACAAGTAAGTGTTGTAACTATCTCATCTAGATTTCAATTTTGATACTAAAGCTTGTTATTAAGTGTTTGCCGTAGGATTTGATTATAGTGCGTGGAGTATAAATGATTGACGTTAAGTGACTTTCTGCTTTTTCGTCCAATACGGCCGGCTTTTTCATTCACTTAGATATTTCTAGAGTGGGAAATATATGCATTGGCTGTTTATTAAAAACAAAATCTATATTCTATCAATCGTTCAGTTCTCGATACGATGCAGCTTCCCGCTAACTTTACGGGGAATTATTATGGAGTGTCGAAAGTAGAAATCGAACTTACCATTTAAAGCTACATATTCACACCCGGTAAAGCTAGTGTTATGATTTACACAATTAATAAAATACTTAATAGATGAAATGTATAATTACATAAACATGAGTAGAAGATTTTAGAACACGACGACATCGCAACATATTACCTCTCTTAAAATAGTATAACTACATGTATATTGGTAACCCGAATTTGTTGATGTAAATTATAATTCAAAATTCTCCAAGATTTTGCACATCAATCAGATGGCTTTTTCAAGGAAGGTAGACAGCTAACTGCAAACTGGGTGATATAACATAACACTTCAACAATTTGAACGCGGTGCCTTGACCAGACAACAAATGAGCAGGCGCAAATGTTATCGGTCATTCGAAGAAACGAGGTCTCGATGGTAGCGCACGCGGTACAATGGTAGAGCATGCAGCATTATTTGAAGAATTGATTCACAATGGTGCCTCGTGACCGCGTTTCGGCGAATGACTGTTCACATCTGCGCATATTCATTTGTTGGCTAGTCAAGTCACCGCGTGCAAATTGTTGAAGTATTCTATTACCCAGTTAGCTGTCTACCTTCCTTGAAAGAACCATCTGATTGATGAGCGAAAGCGTGGAGGCTTTGATTTATAATCTACGGCAAAAATTCGGATTACCAGCTTAGTTATACTATTTTAAGTGTAATTGTTATTTATAATAATTCTTATTAGCTAAAGAATTCCTTGTTATTAATTACATTACTTCTCTTTCTCGAATAAACATAAACTCAACCATCTTCTTTTTGATTACCTGTCTTGGAGTAGGAATTCAGTCTCCAGACAACGCTCACTAACAGCAGCCGAAAGTAAACACGGATCCTGAGTACCACCTGTTCCTCGGAAGATAATGAGACCTTTAGAACTGAATGTAATGGAACACCGACAGGCACATTTCCAGTAATAATTTCTAACAATGTGTTCAATGAATTGAATAAGAACATTGGTCTTATTCATTCATCAACAAGTTTAGTTGAAGATATTGATTGAATGCAACTACGCTAAAGCAACGTTGAGTTAATAGAACTAATCTATCGTTGAGCTAAACTATTGTCCCTGGCATAAGTAAAGCCTCAACTATTGCCCCTGGCATTTTCTTCCAAACGGCTGAAACCCATACTGCACATATCGTTTGACGGCGCTTTCTTTATCTTACCAGGAGTGTCACAGAAGATTTTCAGGCAGAAACCGAGACACACATTCCTTCTTCAAATGGTCCTAGAATAGTTTGTTGACTGAAGCTTTCAGTATTATCAATTGACTAAGACTGAAGTGGTAATCCGTTTTTATCGGCTTACGCAGATAAAAACGTATTACCACTGCGGTCTTATATACTTGGTGTATTAACCAGTTCTGCTATCTAATCAATTCAGAAGTCATGTGAATTGGAAAACACAAAAACAAAAGCATTACAATTTTCGGAGAGCTTATGCTTTACCTATTCAGATAAACATCTGCGAAACGAATCAGGAACTAAGATACTAGATGGGTTGTAACGTACCAGGAGATGTGACGTACCTGCCAGAAGGACGCACACGACATAAAGGCAGATAGGAATCAGAGTAAAATGTCCGCGTAGCTCAATTGGTAGAGCAACTTATTCCGGAATGAGTGGACCCGGGTTCGAATCCTGGCGTGGATAGAAATGACGGAGAAATTTACTTCGTTATAGGGTTACTTTCAGCTCCTTTATGTGCATTCTAAATTAACTTCTTGCCAGCTTTCCTTCAGCTCAGCCATTCATTTATTTTTTTCACGTACAATGACATCTTTAGGAATATATTATTATTAGGTATTGTTTTCTCCTTTAAAAGTATATATGGCGGCAATTTTTGGTCACCAGCACTTACGTCAGCAACACGTAATTGGCTACTTTCGTGGCCTGTGCTCACGGTTTTGATCTCTTTAGCATTTTTAGCATTAACAGTCCAATTTTGAGGCATACCAACGAACACCGGAGTTTTGTCATTATTTCCTTGACTACATTTATTGTTTCGTTTTATATTCAGCTGAATCACGTGTTGCTGGAATATAAGCAGGTTCTGTTCGAAATCTACAGGAAGATTTTGACAAGTAGATGCTCGCCGCCTACTTTTCAGAAATGTAACGCTTCAGAATGTTTCCTGTCCGGTCCGAAATCTTCAAAGGTATTCATAACGAACGCCTGGTATTTTATAAATATCGACATTGAACTTGGGGGAACACCAAATTTAACCACAATATCTTTTCTGCGCATTTGACTTGTCCACGTTTTTCAACAACCCAACCTTTACCACATCCCTAAGAGATTTACCTTTTTAATCTACACCGTCGGTTAGAGAGACTGAAACGTACTGAACCTGTTTTACAGAGAATGAAGACTACTTGAGGAGAGGGATGAGGGCAGTGTGTAGAGAGTACAATAGCCCCCCCCCTTCCCTTCTAGGTGACCCGTCAGCGTCTCAATGATCTTGACTACCCTTTCCTTCTTCCTTTCGCGACATCTCCCTTCTATTTTTTTTTATCTTGCTCTTCTTATAACATTTTCATTACAGTAGGAAAATCCCAATTTGTCTTGAAACAAATCGATATATATATATTTTTTTCGATATGTAGAAACAGTGTTTCTACGTAATATCACAGGGATTCACTAAACTGCGATTTATGGAGAATTTCGATGTACGGGAGTTCGATGTGTGGAGGTACGCTTGTATATAGTAACAAGCCCAATTAGGCGCAAAAAGCACTGGTATCATCACGTTATCTATAAAGATCCAAAGCACAAAAGCCAGGAATATCTTGATGAGAAAATATCTCACGTGAAGCAAACGGGCGCTTCATGGGAGAAATGTTCATATGAAGCACACGGAATCAAAGAGCAGACTGTTTGAAGACCAAAGACGCGCCAATCCTCATCTTGTTGAGAATATTCTAAAAGTCAGCTAGAGCGAACTTCATTCCCCCAGGGTCACTTCCAAATGAATGGCGCTCTTTATATGCGAAGCATGAGAGAAATTCTCATAGTGCGACTAACGTAAGGAATACGTTTGGAGACGTTTTACATGTCAATTAGAATCTCAAAGTTTAGTTCAAGTGAAGTGACAGGAGGTATGACCAATTTAGCTCAGGCAATGGCATCTACTTCACGATTGGCACCTAGTGACTGATTATCTCGTTTTCCTGGCTACACCACCTCCATCACAGCTAGTGATCTTCCTCCCTTTCCAAACACATGTGGGCGAACCCCGTTTGAGACTGATTGTAAGACGCTGTCAAATGCAAGGTGTATCCCAGTCTCAGAGATTTTAAAATGTGAGAAAATAAGCTTCTTTACATCGATGTGTTATGGTATATAAAAATGATAAAAGAGAAACGGGTGTAAATATAATATGGGCAAGAAGTTTTGCAAATTAAAATATTTACATTTGAACAATGTGTATATTTGCGTGCTGTTTACTGGTATGTACTCGAAGACTTGTTACGGAAGTAATAATGCTATTTGCAGTAAAATAAAAAAAAATACGTGAAATTATTAAGGTAAGAGGAAACCACTATTTCTTTGAACTGTTACGCCCTGGTTTCAATATTTTAAAATAATATCTGTACACGTTATTAAAAGCAGTAACTGAAAAAATGTCTTAAGTTAAGGATCTTGAAAGGTATCTTCAGTTTTGAAACTCGTCTTAACTATTTTGGTCTCCTAAAGCAGAAACTTAAGTGGAAAATTTTGATCCTGCAGTTTTACCATATTGTTATTTTCCAATTCCAAAGTGAGGTTTGTGTAGGGATATTTGAAGTTTAGCATACTGAGGAAATGCAGCAGCTCGGAATGCGGATGTGGCCAAAAGACAAGAATGTCATCCACATAGCGGGTGTGTATGGAAGGATTTTGAGCGAACATACGCCAAGTACCTCATTCTCGAGGGTTTGCATGACGACCTCGGCGGGAATCGCTGAGCGGGGTGAGCCCATAGTGGCGCCTTCTTTCTGCTAGAATATAACATCGTTGTATTTAAAATATGACATGAATGCAACGAGTTTTAAAACTGAAATGACAGCCTCTATTTCCAGAGGCAGGAGAGGTGGGTTATGAGTATATACATTTTGACAAATAATGTTGTGTGCCTCCCGAAGAGGGATGCTGTGGTATAGGGACACAACATCCAAGGAGACCAGTATAAACGTCTTGTCTTGGAAATTGAAGGATTTTATGAGATTAACAGCTTGTAGAGGGCTGTTAATTGAAAACTGAGAGTGATTTAGGATGAGGGAGAGAATTTTTGTAAGGGTTTTTCCAAGTGGGTGGATAGGAGACGCATACGAAGGAACCAAGGGGCGGAGGGGGTGATTTTGTTTATGGAGCTTTATCTTCCAGTAGGTTTCGGGAACTCTGGGGCCCTTGGCAGGGTTCATGTTATCAGAAATTTCTTTAGGTAAGTGGCCACGATTCTTCAACTTTGTGACGGACACAACGGTTTTTGCGACAGGATCAAATCTTAAAATTTTATGCGGAACTGCTTCTATAGTTTCTTGCATCTTTAGGTGATATGCATCACCGTCCAAGATTACTAGCCTATTCGATTTATCGCCGGATATGATAGGCAAGTAGGTCACTTTTTTTTGTAATTCACATAGTTGATGCCTCTCCTCTTTGCAGGGTTGACTTTGATTAAATGTCGTGGTAGCACCATGGTTTGAATCCTGTTTGCTCGAGACTATCTAATGCCGAAACGACTTGTCAAATTTAGTTCTTGCGTCGTTCTGGTGTTCTGCAGGCAAAGTCCGGATGATGCTTTCAACTTGTGGCACAAGTTGAAAAAGATTCGGTCTAGCAATAGGATAGCAAAATTTAAACCCCCGTTCCAGAGCGTTCTTCTAAACATCCGAAAGTTCGGTAGAGCTTAAGTTAACATACATTCTGGGCTCATGTACGTTTGGTTGGTTAGGTCTTTCAAAACGACTGGATTGAGATTGGATTTCCGAAGCCACCAGACCACGGAGTTCTATGACGGTTGTTCTATGATTTAGTTTCACTCTTTATAATACACTGCTGGCCACCCAAAATCCAACACCAAGAAGGACACGAGATAGCAAAGCCAGATTTACTGGACACATAACAACAGAAACAAAGATGAAACGATTAAGCTTACAGGCCCGTGCGACTTGCGGAACACGCAGACATTAATAGTTCGTGTGGCCCCCATGGCTGGCAATAACGGCGTTACACGCCGCGGCATCGAACGAAAGAGGCTTTCGATGTGGGCTTGGGGTATGTCGATCCAGACTGCTTCCACACGTTGCCACAGTTCATCAGGCGAAGCCGCGGGTGCTGCTTTCCGTGCCACTCGGTTGCCTATCAGCGACCAGACGTGTTCGATGGGCGACATATCGGGAAAACAGGCGGGCCATGGCAGCAGCGATACCTGGTGGGCCGTGAAGAATTGTTGCAATATGCGTGCCACGTGCGGGTGCGCATTGTCCTGTTGAAACGTGGCCGCTGGCAGGTCCTGCAGGTAAGGGAGGACTACAGGCCCGAAAACGTCGGAGATGTAGCGGTGGCTTTTGAGTGTACCGGCGATGCGTACCAGAGGGGTGCGGGTGTCATATCCAATTGCGCCCCAAACCATAACACCAGGCAACGGACCGGTATGGGGATGCATAATGCACGAGTTATACAGTCAATCGCCGCGGTGCCGCCACACTCGGAACCTTCCATCGTGGTGTTGAAGGAAAAAGCGGGATTCGTTGGAGAAGACAATGTCGTGCCATTCCGTAGTCCAGGTACGGCGCTCAACGGCCCACTTCCGCCGTACTCTCAAGTAGTGTAACGTTAATGGTAATCGGAGCAATGGGCGCCATGCGACAAGTCCCCGCTGCTGCAGACGACGTCGAACGGTACGTTTTGACACAAGTATTTGTGCAACACACCCTAATTTCTGCGCTAACGTTCGTGATGTGGCGGTGCGAGCCGTCAATGCCCGGCTAACAACAACACGTCGGTCCTCTTGTTCGGTGGTGTGCTAATCGCTCACGTCGGTCCGTCCGTCCCTCCTGCACCCACCGAATCCATACTAGCCTCACTGTGTCTGGATGTCGTTCCACACGGGCGCCGATGTCTCGGTACCATAAACTACTGCCGCGATAAGCCTATATTCGTCCTGTGTCGAACTCCGAAACGTTCTGAAATGACTGCCGTATTCTGCGACGAGGCATCGGGAAGCTTCCCCCGCACAGGTCCGGCAGCACAACACACTTCCACTACTTACCTTCTGTGCACCGTTCTTAGAGCTCGGTGGCGTGCCGGGCTCACATGATTTGCATATTCCCTGCAATGCTAATCGTTTGCATGTCCTCTCGCGGGCTACGCATGCTGCGAATTTCAGGCCAATCGGATGCTTCCTTCTTGGTGTTGCATTTTGGGTGGCCAGCAGTGTAGTATGCAAAATAATCAGTGAGTGATCAACAGTAATAGGATGATATGTTCTTGTGAACTGGCCATGTAGTGGGTAAGCCATACGTGCAAGGTAATCTATGTAGGTTCGTTTCAAACGAATTGCGGTATTTAGTCTCTTGGTCTCTGACAACCTCAATACACATAAGTCTTTCTTGGGAACAGCAAATCTTGTCAGTGTTAAAAACTTAGGTATAACCTGCAGCTGTTTGCAGTTATTCAAAAAGGCAAGGTGTGTCATCTCAGTTCCTATCTTGCATCGTAATTTAAAAATGCTTCTACCTCATCTCCCTGAGAACTTTAAACCCGAATGAAATAAATCAAGTGTTCATAGGATCAACTCTACGCAGTTTAAAAACCCGTTTGTTTGAACACTCACGCGATGTCAGAACAGGCTTAAATTCGACAGCTCTAGCTCGATTGGTAGCTAGCGGCACACATAGACCATTATGGGATGAAGTTAAAATCCTTATTACACACAGCACCAAAAGCACGACCCTCTTTGCAGAAAGCTTGTATATCCACCATTATAGAGATATTTGCTGTAATGACGATATGCCCTCTCTCTCCTCCCACGAACATGGACTAATCTACTGGAACATTATGGAATTAATAGCAATTATAGCAGAAACATTAACACTTGTGTAACATCATATTGACTCTTTTTTCGTTCGCAGTGCTGTGACTTCTCTCTCTCTCTCTGTTCACAACAACCTTCGTGAGCATGCGCTCTAACCATTTTCTGTGTCATCAAAATCCCTTTATATGTTGCGTGTCTTTGTTCTCTAAAGCCATTCGGTGGGCGACCTGATGAAGATCACTAGTGTGATCGAAAGATCTACTGTTTTTACCTAAAATATGTTTTTAACTTGTAAATACCGTTTCTAATTTGATTAAATGTGTAACAGCTCTTTATCATTTTATCAAAGGTGGTGATTGAACAAGTTGCCTATCGTGTTATGTATGAGAGAGGTCTACCCCCATGCGAACAGGTAGTGTAATTACAAAGAACTTGCAATTAAATTAAAATTTAAATATAACTAAATTGATAAAAACTAAGGGAAAACGATTTTGTGACAATTTCGTTTAGCGTCTTCTTTTATTCTAGGGTTTAATATTTTGAAAAGATAACTATACCTGACCGAAAGCAGTAACTAGAAAAATGCCTGTAAGTAAGATTCCTAGAAGGGATATTCAGTACTGTAATGTGACTCAACTATTTTGATCTATTGAGACGGAAAGAAAATGAAAATGAAAATTCGTAACTGCACTTTTTCCAAAACTTCTTTTTGTCATGTGTTTCTCTTTTATTTCCAAAACGATCATAGGTGACGTTCTAAACAAGTAATGGTACTAAGTTAGAAGTTCACGAAAAAATTATAATCAATGTAATGCAAGACACAAAAAGCCTTTGCGATTGAAGATTGCCAGATATTGTGCAGTATAACTTAAGGATTTTTGACTGCATAAAATTACCAAATGAAAAAAAAAAGTAAAAAAATAAATTGACACCAGTAATGTAAAGTGACCGCCAAGAGAGATAAATATTATTTTTCTACCTCGTTTGCGAAAAAGAAAACAAATCGAAGAAAATATGCTATTACATTTTATTACCGGGTTTCTTTTATCCAAGTAAATAAAACATACCAACTAATCAGCGCATGTTAACTATTTCGAGACATTTGATTTTGGGGCAACTAATGCTGCATTTAAATTTCATTGAGACTGTACCTGAAACTACTTGGGGCATTTCTAAAACGAAATTTCCGAAGCATTTCTCGGATTCCCAAATGAGATTCAAACTTGCGTAGTAAAGTCATTACTCCAGTTTCGCGAAAACAATCTTAACATCGTTTTCCTTAAGCCAATTCATAATTGTTTTCCGAGTTCTTAACAGTTGACTCACCAAAAAGTACGAAGGAAACAATATCTTTTGAATTACAAAATTATGTGTGTTTGTCCTTCTGAGAAAACCGTTTGGAGAAATGTTACAGTATTTCTCGAAAATCCATTCGTCGCGCATTAAATACGGATAAGCATAAAGAGAAGAAACGTGAGATGTTCTCTGGGTTTCTTAAGTAGGAATCGCCGTATTTAAAATGAACGCTTCGAACGAAAATACTGAGGCAGCCACATGAGAAAACTCGACACTCAGCGGCGCTGAAATGCCTTCTCTGCTAAATAAAGTAAAACACAAAATACGTATACGAACAGAAGAAATCTAATTTGTCGTACGTGTAAGGCAAACTTCACGCAGGGACTAGAGCCTTTTAAATTATCTTTCAAAAACGAGGGAAACTTTAATAAATGAGACGTCAGTTGAAAAGCGCACATTGCCAAATAAACTTTCGCAATATGTATATGATTTTTTCCTTAGAACTTTTGACTATTTATCCCATTTGGATGATGAACAAAAAACGTTTCTGGCTTTTTCCCTCCTCCCTTGCTTCCCTCACGCGTAACATTATCTTTTTGTCAATAACAGCAAACATACCAGAATGCTTGTTTTTTTTGTGGCAAAGATAGAAGAGCGGCAACTGTAATCCAACAAGAAACACAGTAGGGAATAAAACAAGCGAAGAGCTAGTTTCTCCTTTATAGTTCATTTGGTTATTTCTTTTGAGGTGAACGGCGCCTGCTATGCATGCCTGCATGAGGAATTTGCTGTTCTCTGTCTTTCATTTTTTTTTTCATTTTATTTTTTTTTCTTCCTGCGGGTGGGTGCGTTCCGTGCAAATTGCAAACGGCATCAGATGAAAGGAAAAGAAGAAAAAGGAGAATAAAAAAAAAAGTGGAACATGAAAAACGAATCATTTCTCGACAGTTGTGGGTGCAGTGTCATTCACAGATGTGTGTCCCGGACGAAAAGGCTGAGAAAGAGCGACCCTATCATTAGAGATGTCATTTATTTGGCACAGCCTGACAGTTTTGCATTTGTGAAAGCCCTCATTACGACTTGGAAAGCGCTTCTGTCATTTCACGCGTTTCTTTGCTCCAGGACGTCGAAGAGGATACAATCGCGGATCAGAGGAGTAGATAATGGGGAGAGTCGCTCGCTCAGATCGTTTGAATACCCGAGCTTATTTCGGAATTTTCTCCACCGCGTCTCAGAACGGACGTCTCCTAAGACTAATTGTCCGCTTTGAGCTGATTGAATTTAGTGTGAGGAGTAATTAGAAACTATGATACGCGGGAGCAATGTTCTTAGAACTCAATTAATGATATCTTCAAATGACTAGAAATTCTTGTGAAGACCATTATATCTTTCAAATAAACTTACCAGAAGGTGTTTTCTGAAACTCTCTGCCTAACGTTTCTTCCACTACGATAAATCTAAATATTTAGTTTCTCTGGAGAACAGATCTGGATGACATATATGCTCCAAATAAATCTTTACTGGAAAGAACATTCATGCATTTATTTAAAACTTTAAGTTGAAAGAATTTCTACCTGGAAGAAATATTTGTTGCTTTTGTGGAAATCTTACGTACATTCATTTATAAATAACTCTTCTTTAAGCATCGTGCTAAAAAGTTGACATTTTCCAAGAATACATGTTTTGCAAAAAATGCTAAAATAACAATTATTAGTGAACGAAACTGTACGAGTTCGAGAATTTTATACGTATGTATAATCCATTCATTAAGTAGTATAATATGGAAAATGTCTAATCTCCAATGCTCGGCAATTTGTATAAATATATTCACTCAAGAGCAATTGAATTAGAGACAGCTGGCGTTATGCAAATGTGGCGCTATGGGCTGCCTGTAAACGGAAACGAAATGACGTATGCAGCGATCAGACAATATAAGGAGTGATGCGACGGGAATCAGTAACAGTCGGACGGAGTATGGGTAAGACGAAGGATCTAAGCGCATTTGATCGTTGCCAAATTGTCGGGGCCCGACGAATGGGTCACTCCATCCCTTAAGTCGTGCAGGCCCTGGGATTTTCACGAGCCACTGTGTCACGGGTGCACCGTGAGTATATCGAGTCCTGTAAAACCATCCCTGCAAGGGCCAATTGCCGTGGACAACAGCGTGTGGATGAGCGGTGTCATCGTTGGCTAGCTCGCATTGTAACAGCAGATAGACGGGCCACAGTGCAAGAAATCACTCGGCAATTTAACGCTGGTGCCCAAAAACGTGTAAGCAGTCACACCATCCAGAACCATCTCCTCGCTATGGGGTACAGAAGCCATCGTCCCACGAGGGTACCGCTGCTGACCGGAAATCACAGGGTGCAATGTTTATCATGGGCGTGGGAACATTGCCACCGGACTCTAGACATGTGGAAAAATGTCGCCTGGACTGATGAGTCGAGATTTACGTTGGTGCATGCGGATGGCAGGATACGAGTACGGCGCAAACCACATGAAGCGATGGATCCTTCTTACCAGCAGGGTTCTCTTCAAGCTGGTGGGGGTGGCATTCTGATCTGGGAACTGTTTACGTGGACTGAAATCGGACCCCTCTTTGGTGTGACATCGTCCTTTACAGGTCAACGTTACCGGGATATCCTGAACGACCATTTGCTCCCGTTTGTGCGTCTTCAACATCCCACTGGGGACCTCATCCTGCAACAAGACAATGTAGTTCCCGAATTGTAACCGAATCGTCGTATGAATACTCCACCGGCGTAACCTCGCTCCCTTGGCCAGCTTGGTCACCTGACCTCAATCCCATCGAGCACATCTGGGATGCCATCAAGATAGATGTTCGAGGCTCTGACCCCCTCCATCAAATCTTCGTGAACTGTGAGAGGTCATTCAGGGGTCGTAGATCCGTACGGCTTCCCAACGCTTCCGGTGTTTTGTCGAGTCCATGCCGAGACGAATCGCCGCCGTCATCAGGACGAAAGGTGGTGCTATACGTTACTAGACAGGTATCTCTAATTCAATTGCTCTTCAGGGTATGTATATACCACAATACACAACTAAAATATCGACCACCCAAACGATATACACAGGGTGTAACGAGAAGTCCGGAGACAGCCACATAACTGGTGAAATGATGGTCGTACAGGAACGAAACTGGTGGCAAGGTATAGGTAAAGGGCCATGGCCGATCGAAAGGGACCAACAGCGGCGCCCTGGATATTTGTGGCGTTTATTAAAACTAGCTTCGAAACAAAGCGAGATGGATCGAAAAAGCCAATTGCAAAGTTGTAGAGCATCTGCTGATTAGTAGGAAGCAATACGTGGTTCGCCGGAAACCAGGAAAGAAATGCCTGTAAACGCAACGAATGCGAACGTACGCCGGACGGTGTCAGTCGGAAAACCTTGCTTAGAAACCGACATGCAACACGCACGATAAAGCATAAGGGACAAAAGAATGATGACGCTATTGGAACAGAGTAAGGATTTTTATGTAATCATACAAAATGCAATTACGTAACGAAAACAAAAGTCAGACATGTGTGCATACAAAACCCACATATTCCAAATGCGCACCTAATCCAAGGCTTGTTAAATGTGCACACCGAAGGCTGCTATGCACGTCTGAACTCGAGAAAGCGCAGCTTCTCGTACATTCTCCAACATATCAGGAGTCATACTGTGACATGAGGTCATGATACGGTTGCGCAAATTTTTGACATCTGTCGGTTCCGTTGACTGTACTTGTTTCAGGTATCCCACAGAAAAAATTCTATAGTCGTTGGATCCAGGGAACGGGGAGGCCACGTCACTGTCTTCATTTACATAAGCCTGCCAAGTGTGTCGCGGTAGCCAACGGTTTTCCGAATGACACCGTCCGGCGAAGGTTCGCATTCGTTGCGTTTACAGGCACGTGGTACCTTGCTGGTTTCCGGAGAACCAAGTGTCGTGTCTTACTAACCAGCGGATGCCCTACAACTTTACAATTGACTTTTTTGCCTTATCTCGCTTTGTTTTGAAGCTAGTTTTCATAAGTACCGCAAATATCCGCCATAGGGCGCCGCTGTTGGTTCCATTCGATTGGCAATAGACGTTTACGTATACCTAGACACCAGTTTTGTTCTTTTACGACAATTACGTATTTTACCAGTTATGTGGCTGTTTCCGGACTTTTGGTTACACCCTGTGTACACGGAAAGTCCCTGATCAGGCCAATATCTCACGAACTTATGTAGTTAGCGATTTACTTCTTATGCAGGTGTATAGGAAACAACCTATGACGCATACAGCAACACCACGAGGAATCCCCTCGCCACCCTTTTTTTTTGGAAGGGTGGGCTATCGCTACACCTTTTGCAGATAGGGCAAGAAAGTCAATTACAAACTTGTTCAGCGAGGCACAAATGGTACACCAATGTTTTTGTCCCATAACAAAAGATGGAAGGGGACCAAAAGTGTGACCCCCAAAAAATCACAGCATCCGGAAGCAACAACTGAGTACTTAGGCAAAGGTACAAGATGCGAATGTATAATGCTGTAGAGATCTTATTAACATGATTGTAACGTATACTCTAGCTTACAATTGACTTTTTTTTGTATATATTGTAACGTATACTCTAGCTATATATATATATATATATATATATATAACAGCAACAAAATTAGCTGGGTCTAAGAACAAGTTGCATGTAAATAAATTATCAGGAAAAACCAAAATGTTGATGCAAAAAAGAAGAGAGATGAGGACAACTAAAGAAGATGTGACTTCCAAAGTGGAATATATAGAGCTATGCAAGACAGTACGAAAAAGTATCACTGAAGACGTAAGAAAATTCAACTGTGAACTAGTGAGGAAAGCAATTGAAAACAACCAAAGCCTAAAGATAGCAAAGGGACATCTCAGTAAGGGAAGAAAACAGATTATGGCACTGAGAAAAGAAGATGGTTCTGTAACAAGAAATAGAGGCGAAATTTTGACAAGAGTGAAAGATTTCTACTCCAAATTATATGAAAGCGATGATACATGCACTCCAGACATCATGAAAGATACCAGTACCAGAGTTCCTCCAGTCCTTCCAGCAGAAGTTGCACATGCAATCAAGAACATGAAGCGGGGAAAAGCTCCAGGAGAAGATGGAATTACTGTAGACATCATACAAGAAGCAAGTGGAGAAATCGAAACAGTACTCGCCCAAATTTTCACTCGATGCCTTAATGAAGGAAAGATTCCTGAGGATTGGAACACCGCTACAATGATCCTGCTACATAAGAAAGGTGACATTGAGGATCTCGGAAACTACAGACCTATCAGCCTCCTATCAGTAGTTTATAAAATCTTCACTAAAGTTCTTTCACACCGCTTGAAGGTAACACTGGACATGGCTCAACCGAGAGAACAAGCTGGATTCAGGAGTGGCTACAGCACAATAGATCATATCCATGTGCTGAGAGAACTAATTGAAAGAGCGAGGGAATATGAACTTCCATTGTGCATGGCTTTTATCGATTATGAAAAAGCCTTTGATTCGGTGAAACCATCAGCAGTTACAATGGCTCTGAAAACCTGCGGTATTGAAGATGCATACATTAATATTATTAATAACATCTATGAAAATGCAAGTGCAAAGATTAGGCTTTTTGAAAATACAACACACATAAAAATTGGAAAGGGAGTGAGACAAGGTGACACCATATCTCCGAAGCTCTTTAATGCCACATTGGAGGGTGTTTTTCAGTCACTGAGCTGGGAAAACAAGGGGATAAAGATTAATGGAGATTATCTAACCCACCTTCGTTTTGCTGATGACGTAGTCATTTTTGCAACTAGCCCATCAGAGCTGCAGAGTATGATCCAGGAACTTGCTGACAAGAGTAAAGAAGTGGGATTAAAAATGAACTTTCAGAAGACAAAAGTGATGTTCAATGCTTTTACAAGAAATGAAGATTTATCGATTGATGGAGAAAAGCTGGAGATAACAGACACGTACGTTTATCTTGGACAGCAGATATCAAGTGAGGGTCACATTGATGAAGAAATTAATCGGCGTACAAAACTTGCCTGGAGAGCTTTTGGAAGAAACAGCATAATTTTCAAGAGCAACATGCCATTATGTCTTAAAAGAAAAGTGTTTGATCAATGCATCCTTCCAGTGCTTACGTATGGTGCAGAGACGTGGACCTTAACTAAAAGAGACATACAAAGGCTGCAGACAACTCAAAAATGCATGGAGAGGTGCATACTTGGTGTAACCAGGAGAGATAAGAAGAGGAACTCGTGGATCCGAAAAATGACAAGAGTGGAAGACATCATGATCAGAGTTAAATCCCTGAAATGGCAATGGGCTGGACATACTGCCAGAAGGACAGATCATCGATGGACAGCCGAAATTTTAGATTGGATTCCAAGGGACAGGAAAAGACCCAGAAGAAGACCACATGGAAGATGGGTGGATGAAATTCGAAAGTATGCAGGGGTGACATGGAGGAGACTGGCACAAGACAGACCGTTGTGGAGGAAACTTGGGGAGACCTTCGTCCAGCAGTGGATTGATAATGGTTGACAATGATGATGATGATGATATATATATATATATATATAGACGCGCTCAAGTATAGAGAAGAGCTTCGTTTTATATGTGATAGGTTCTTCCTGATTATTGATATGCGATTTACCTACGTTTCTACGATATTACGATAGTACGAAAGTTCGGGCTATTAGTAGTTGTGTTATTTTGGAATGTGTATTTGAGTAATACCAGGAGATCCCCAATAAAAGGTTAAAAGTGAGTACGTTTACTTAGTTCATTTTATTGTCAGACCCCTGTCTGGCCGTTAAGTCTATTTCATTGAGTGTTTACGTTAAGTTCAGGGTATATTGTGTTTACCGCTTTAATAAGGAGCCTTCAAGGTACTAATGTACTAAAACAGAAGTTATATTACTGATATTCAAGATAATGAGGAACGCTGAGTAAAAATAAATTCCATATTCTTGGAATTATTGCACGTGCGTGTCTTACCTAAACAAACTCTAGCACTTTGAAGATTAAGCACACTTTAGCCACGTCAAGTAACCTTTCAATAACCCTAACGTGACTTAACGTAAGCTTTCCTGCACTACACGTCCAGCCGGAGAATTTTATTCATTATATGATAAAATGGACATTAAACCCGTGACCGTTAATACTAAGTATAAAAAACTTTAAAACATGCTTAAGTTAAGTTAGAAAGTTTAATTAAGAGGAAGCTTTCAACTGATAACTTGCCGCCCCGGTGGCGCAGTGGTCTAAGGCGTTGGCCTCTGATCATTCGTCCGAAAGGGGTCCGGGTTCGAATCCCGGTGAGGCATGGATGTTGTGTTTGTCTTACGGCACTGGCTCTCTCCCTTCCCTGGAACCAGTGACCCGAAATTAGGGACGGGCGACTGCTTATAGCCCATTGAGTTGCTCACGGTGGTCGTTAAACCTCCAATCAAAAAAAAAAATAAACTGATAACTTCAGTCTTCGTCAGCCTTGTTGACAGATGGAAACGATAACGACGTCATCGTTTCCATCTGTCAACAAGGCTGACGAAGACTGAAGTTATCAGTTCAAAGCTTCCTTTTAATTAAACTTTCTAACTTAAGCGTGTTTTAAAGTTTTTTTTTTTTTGTGCTTAGAGATTTTCTTAGTTTAGAAAATACAATTTACATGTTTGCGTACTCAAAATGTTGCTCTTCAGCAACGATGCACGCATCGAAGCGTTGTACGATCTAACCGTGCAAGCGTTGCATCATATCCCCATCAACAGAGGCAACACAGGCGGATGTTATACGCTGTTGCAGATCTGATACATTTAGCTGTGGTGTTGCATACACCTGTGATTTAATATCGCCCTAAAGGTAAAAGTCCAGAGGTCTGGTGAGCGTGAAGACCATGTTACGAAACCGCTTGGTCCTATACATCTTCGGTGAAACACATCTTTTAGCCATTTTGATAGGTTTGCACTGCTATGTTGTGGTGCTCCGTCGTGCTGGTACCACATGTTCAATAAAGGCTGTAATGGTACATTTTCCAAGAAATCTGTCTGAAGGAGATGTAAATATCGTTCACCATTCAGAGTTACGTTGTAAGAAAAATATCCTAAAAGCTGACTGCCCCAAATGCCACACTAAACGTTGGTGAACCACCTCACTTGTTCACGTGTGCGTCTCTCGTTCAATAGGGATTTTCCAGTATCCAGTAGTGTACATTATGTATATTCACAAGGCCATCTCGTGTGAAGCGTGACTCATATGTCCATAAAAATTTTGACAGAAGCTCCGGGTCCTCTTCTAAAGCATTCAACACGACATTACAAAAATGAAGGCTTTCATTCGCATCAGCAGGCCATAGTGCCTGCTGAGAATGAAAGGAATATATAGATGCATTCAGTTCCTGAGCAAATTTTGTAGTACAGGCTGTTGGTTTAATCAATTTTCCCGGGCGACTTCATTTGTGCTGCTGTGGGGATGCGCAAATACGTACGTCAGAATATCCATTTCGTCCCCTTTGGCCTGCCTGTACGTGAGCGTTGGCTGACACTACCCGTGTTCCCGTGTTACGCAGGCGTTGGACTACATGTCTGATGGTCCTATAATCTGGATGTCTGGCATTGGGAAACCACTGTGCATACAGCCGTGCCGCTGCACGAGCAATCCGGTTGCACTCGCCATAAATCAGGGCCATGTAGCACAATGCCACGCTCGTAAACGCAGATATTAGTGCTTGTACTTTACCTGTAAAGTTTACAGGTTGACGGCAGCATCTTGATAACCTTCTAAACTGGTAGTCTCTTAGTAAATGGAAGCACAAAGGAAAATGTTCCCTACAAACCTTATCAACAGTTCTTGTTCTGAAATAAAATGAAGTTCCTTGACACATTCAATATCAGACTTTGATGTCCAATCTAGTAAAAAAATACCCTGAAACAAGGAGAAATAGCATAAAGTGCCGAAACAATCATCCAATAGGAAAACTGTATGCACATCTAATTGACTTACGAACGTGGCAAAGCGTTCGACTTTCTGTCACTGGTTCATGAAGTGTTGGCATATTAACCACGCATGTATTGCTTGTATTCTGACGACGAAGCAGAAAGCATGCCATCTAAAATCTATGCAAATATGCTTCGGACACAGCGCCTCAGATAGCTTTTCGCATTTGGAGAGTCCTCTTCCATTTTTTGCCTTGTTGAACAACTTGTAATTGGCTTTAAGGAACGCGTGATAGCCCCCTCAACCCACCAAAAAAAGGAGGACGAGGTGATCCTTCGTGGTGTTCTTGTGTGTGCTATAGGGGATTTCCTATACAACTTAACAAGAAATAAATCGCTAACTGCTATAGTTTGTGAGATATTGGCTTGATCACAAACTTTCCTTGTAGTCCTGTATATCATATTATATAACTAATATTTCTGGCCTCTACTTTGAAATGACCCTCACTGGTAAACATAAAATTTCCGATTTGTTTACACGTATCAAATTACCCCACTAAATGTATATGCATATACCGTATTACATAACTGGGATGTCTAACTTCGGCCGCAAAACAGCCTCCTAGTAGGGGACGAAAGCTTAGCTACTGTGTTACAAAACTAAAATGTCTAATCTTGAAATTGTGAACTCGGCGTTTTGCATTTATCATATTACCGTACTAAATGTATTTGCGTCGGCGGATATCATAGTATGCAACTAAAATGCCTGACCTCGGCCAAGAAAAAGCATCCTTGCGGAAAGCGAAATCTTAGCTATTTATACGAATATTCCACATTGCCGGACTAAATATAGTGTACATATGGCATTACACCATTAAATAATCGAATTTTGGTGTTAAAATCGCCTCCTAGTGAAAAGCGAGAGCTTGACTATTTCTATGTAAGCTATTACACACATAGATTCTCAGTGTAAAGTAAAAGCTTAGAAATTTGTATATTGCATCACTGAATGTACGGTATAGTACTATTCGTTAAAAATTGCAACACCGAGAAAGGGTCGCGTTTTTCAACTGAAATTTATATCTCAGATTATAGGAGATAACTGATTACATTTGTAGACAATATTCTTTCTATTCAAACTCAGTATCCCACCTTGAGCAACAATAACAGTCTCTCAATGTGTGACATTGAATGGAAGAGGTGTTTGATATTATCCTGGGAAATAGCCTGCCGGGGTGCTGTTATGCGAAACCTGAGTTCATTTATGTTAACTGGCGGAGGCGCTTGGCTTGACAGGCCAGTCGCTTACCTGCCATGTCCCAGACACGTTCGATCGGGTACTCATCCGGCGAACGTGCAGACCAAGGAAAAAGCGGTATCTGCCGTGCATGGAAGATGATTTGGGTCTTCCTGTCTTCACATGGTCGAGCATTGTCCTGCTGCTGGAATGTAGCATCAGAACAACTCTGAAGGAAGGTTATCCCCTCTGCCTCTAAAACATCACTGATGTATCTCTGCCTATTGAGGGTTCCTTCAATTCGTATCAGGCGAGATCCCGAATTGAATGCAGTAGCGCCCCGAACGTCGACGCTACTGCATTCACTAACGCCACCTGCCACGCCCCCTCGTCCTCCTGCCGCTACTGTATTCAAGCAGGCGAGACTAGAATTGAATACAGTAGCGCCCCGAACGGCGACGTTACTGCATTCACTAGCGCCACCTGCCACGCCCCTCGTCCTCCTGCCGCTACTGTATTCAATACGGCGAGATCCCGAATTAAATACAGTAGCGCACCAAACGGCGACGCTACTGTATTCACTAGCGCCACATGCCACGCCCCCTCGTCCTCCTGCCGCTACTGTATTCAATAGCACCACCTGCCACGCCCCCTCGTCCTCCTGCCGCTACTGTATTCAATCAGGCGAGATCCCGAATTGAATACACTAGCGCACCAAACGGCGGCGTTACTAAATTCACTAGCGCCACCTACCACGCCCCCTCGTCCTCCTGCCGCTACTGTATTCAATCAGGCGAGATCCCGAATTGAATACAGTAGCGCCCCGAACGGCGGCGCTGCTGTATTCACTAGCGCCACCTGCCATGCTCCCTCGTCCTCCTGCCTCTACTGTATTCAATCAGGCAAGATCCCGAATTTAATAGGTATGACGCAACGAACACACACAGCTAGGATCCGTTCTTCGAAGTTTAATCGTGACTGGCTAGAAAACACAACCTGTTGTCAATCAAGGCGCATATGCTTGTGTTCGAGACCCTATTACAGTCTGAGGGGTCTGTGGTTGAGTTTCAAAGGAATGTTCAGCAGGGGGGATCTCCTAGGGATCAGTCTTCTATTAAGCAGGCGAAGTCGAACTGTGCTGGACAACAAAGCCTAACTTGTGACAATGCTCCACGGCTTGGTTAACACAGAGGATGTCGCTGTGGGATAGGTCACTGCCATGCGGAAGAGGTGTCTGTCATCCCGTGCAGTCGTGATATTTTGCGGTCTATTTTCCGCGGATTTATGCACGTCTGAGCCTCATCTATTCAGTGACGCCACAATTATATTACCATACACTGGCATTTCGTCCCGTTCAGTTTCGCGATAAGAACTCCAGTTTCTCTCATTCCAACTATGCTTCCTCGCTCAAAGTCCGTCAGGTGCTCATAATGCGAACTTCTTCTTAGACAGGGGATAGTGAGACACAACAAACACCCTTTCGTCTCAGTGTCGGCTCTTTACTGATTGCAACATCTCGTTTGAGCCAGCTCTTTTTATCCAAGACCGGACTTATCAGAAAGGGCAATTTCACTGACATTTAAATGATTTGCATGTCCTAACCTATTTTACATATCCTGCAAGTTTCAAGCTACACTAATGTTTGTGAAAATTGCTCCGAAGATAATGTTTGTAAAGAAATTGGAAATGCATCGTCTGCAAATTTTGAGAGACGCTCTCAAGGCAAAGTGCTTACGTTCCAGACGAAAACCCCACTGCTTGTAGGAAAGGTAAAGACTGAATTTCTGGAACAACGACCGCTAAAACTCATTTAGAATGACCAACTTTAACCTCGCAAAACTCATTGCGTAAAGTAAAACAAAACAGGAGTAAAAATCTCCACTGGATGTATCTGACGCATTCCTTGGTGTTTTGCTCTGTATTCCATCATCTTCAAGATAGAAAGAAAAAAAAAAAAAAAAAAAAGCAGTCTGTTGTGGACCACAAAGAGGATTGAAGTAATCTCGAAAGCGTGCCATGAGAAAGATCGGATCTCAGCTGTATTGTCCGATCGGTGCCGCCGAACGTCACCTCCTAGGCAGCACAGCCTTGCAATTTAACGAAGGCCCAAAACTGAGCCACCGTATTTTAGAAATTGAAGAAGGTGGCTCAGTGTTGGGCCTACGTTGAATTGCAAGGCTGTGTTACCTGCGCCTCTTTTGTGCTGTATAGAGAGAAGGTAATGTGTCTAGTGTCCGTGTGGTCACTTGTCCGAATCTCCATATAATTTTTGAAATGCTTATCCTACAATGTTTCATATTTCGGTGTTTTCACTTTCAACGGTTTTGCGTTCAATGATTTAACCTACAGCCTTGATTTTCGAAAAATGTGTTCCTCGATAAGTTAGTTTTCGGCGATTTCCATTTCGATGATTTCGTTTTCGGTGAATTAACCGGAGCAGTACATTGTTCTTGTTGTTTTTTTCAAATTCCCGTCTTTTCTAAGGATGAATCGCTTTAAATGGGATCTACTGTGCATTATACAAAGTCGAGTCACATTATTGTGATTACCTCCTACTTTTGACGTCAACAGCGCGTAGCCAATTAAAGAAGGCACGTGTCGTGAGCTGGCTTGTTCGGTATGTGAGGTGTACTGTAGGCATTCTAAAAACATATCACTCGTTGCTGTCATGGATAAAAGGAGTGATTTATCAGATTTGCAAAAAGCGATTATTTTTGGCTTTCAGGCCAAGGGTGGCAGTATTTCTGAAAAAGCGCAGTTTGTGAACTCTCAGCGTGCTGCTGTGGTTAGAGTGTATCGTAATTGAAGAAATGGCACCATTGCGAATAAGCGACGTGGAAACTGCGGAGCATCACTTCCCATTGAGGTGAGAGGTAAACGTCGGCTGCCAAGGTGCGTGAGGGCAGATCGACAAGCTACGGTGGAACAACTCACTTGCCGAATGAGCCAGGGCGCTATCGCACGTCTGTCTAAAACGACAGTTCAGCGAACCATGCTACGTATGGGGCTCCTATGCAGACGCATGATCACTGCGCATATGCTAACGAAGGTACATTTGCCAGAAAAGGCTTACGTTTACATTGAAGTATCGGAATTGGACTACCGCTGATTGGCAAAGGATTGCCTTCAGCGATGAGTCATCTGCTCCATCGAACGGATGGACATTGGCGTATAAGGCGAGAAACATCAGAGAAAAAACACTCTTCAACCATTGCTAGAAGAACACAAGCTGGTCGAGGCAGCGTTGTGGTCTGGGTCATATTTTCGTGGCATTCCCTAGGTCCAGTCATGCCTGTGGAAAGCACTATGGACTGAATTCTTTAATGCATCCATCCCTGCAGGCTACGTACACCCATACATGCTGATTGTCTTACCTAGGGCGGATGGGAACTTCCATCACGAAAATGCGACGTGTCACACAGCTAGAAATGTCTGAGAGTAGTTGGAAGAGCACGATGGAAACTTCAAAGTACTTCCCTGGCCAGCTAATTCCGCAGATCTAAAACCTTTTAAACATCTGTGGGACCACTTTGATCCTGTTTTTTGCTCTATGAATCCTCGACCACGCTCTCTCTAGCAGCTCTCAGCTGCACTGCAGTCCGCATGGCTCCACATATACATGTACCTGGGAACACCTTCCAGCACTTTATTGAGTCACTCCCAGACGGTCTAGCTGCTTTCCGTGCTGCACACGGCGGTTACTCTGGTTATTAACCGGTAGTCACAATAATATTACTCAACCGTGTATAAATAATACATGTTTCTGTTTTCACTATTCCGGGTATTTATTAAATACGGCCTAGTTAAAAGTGGGCTGTAATGTATATTATGAAAAATAAATGTTCCTGTTTTGCGTTTTAAACCCATGTCTTAGATAAATGCGGGTTTACAAAAATGCGGGTCGTAAATAAATCGGTTTTACTGCCAATTATCGTAAACCAATGTACTTCGTTTCATTATCAAAGCTATGTTCTTGCTATATATTCACTTTTCATAAGTGGGTTCTGAGTTAGGTTTTGCATGTTGAAGGTCCAAATATTTGAAAATCATTTCACCTCATCCGAAAAAAAGATAACCTAAACAATTGTGAGACATTTTTCTTTAGTAAAAGATACATTTTCGACCTTCTTTTTGTGGCATCTAGGGTGCTGAAAATAAGATACATAGGACATACATCAGAGACATTTCGAATTCAGCATAATTTCAAAGCAAGTTTTCGGTGGGAATATTAGTTTGAAAGTTGCAAATACTTTAAGCGTCTCTATCCACGAGAGTATCATTAGGATATTTCCACTATTCCCAGAGGCATGTCTGTATACATACACTTATACACGTAAATACAATTTCGTACGGAAACGCACTGTAGTGTGAAAGTTACCCCGTTCTGAAAGACTAGAGATAATTTCGAGAAAACAAAGTTTCCATATGATTATATGGACTGGAATTAGAAGAACTCGTAGAATTGCAAAATAAATTATTTGCGCAGAACTACGATACACATTTATCATCAGTAATGTTCATAGAACGCTATTTCTAATTACTTTTGACTCAATTCTTTAGGTATGTCTTTCACTGGCATACACACCGATGTCAGCGTTTCGAATTTCAACTGAAAGTGCTCTTTTTTTTATAGTTGTTAAATGGCATTTCTACATTTAAACTTTTATCTTTGTAGCTTCTACTAACTCGATCAAAATCATGGAACAAGACTGCACATACAGAAAGAATTTTGAGGCGACATCTATAATTATTCTGTTCATTCACTTGGTAAATTACACAGTAGAGAACAAATTAAGGATTGACAGCTACCTATGATATATTTTTATTTTCGGAAAGTGAACGGTGACAAACCCAAGAAACTTTTCGCCTTTTTCTTTTCCTTCCTTTAACGATTTTTATGTGTTATATGCATTCGTTGTACGCTCTCAGTCCTAAATTATTGTTAACTTGAAATTTAATAATAGTGTTTTTACGTACTTTGTTTTCTATGACATTTTGTAAGACGTTTAATGTGATTGATCATAAATGATCATATGTAGAGGATTTTAGGAAGTGAGTATCTGACCCCAGGTCTTAAACAACCCTTAGAAATATGAAGCTGGGAGATTTGTGCTAGAGTGCCCGATAGGAAGGTGACATGGAAGCGAAGTAGAAAGGGGGAGGAAGACATCCTTATTTATTACCTGGGGGCAGTATCCGGGGTTTTAATGTGATTACGATCTACAGGTGTATTTATGGATTTATTTCTCTCAGGTTCTTAACTACTTAACATAATATGCTTAGAGAAACTCACACAAGACTTATACTTTTCTGCTTCCAATGTTTTTGTACAGAAATGTATTTTGTCTTTTCCTGTGCTCCTACTTTAGCAAATAAATGCGTAATTACTTTTATTACAGTTCTAGAATGTAAAGTTAAAAAATGTGTATGTGAAGAGACCACACACATTTTTTGAGCTCTGTATCCAATCTTTTTAAAATGAGCATTGATTTCGCTGAGCTTTTCATAAATTATTACTGGCAGACCAGGTATTTTTTTTTATTTATACTAAACCAACTATCAAGTGAAAATTGCGTAAAATGTAAATGGTGAAGACTGCGTTTTATTCTAATAGATTTTGAACTACCTTTTTTGTTTTTCATAAGCTACTTTAATTCGTATTTTTCATTGGAAACATTTCCTTTGTCATTAAAAAAAATTATGTATGTTGTCCACACCCACAACAAAAGCAATGTGAATGTGGTTAACGACGAAATTCATTTTGTTTGTCCGTGATTTCAACAAATCGAATTAATAAATCTGTATTCAAATCAATTCAAAAATTCGTATTCCAAATCCAATGGTCACGTGGTGGTGGCTTAGTGGTCTGACGCGATGCTTCTAATTATTCTTTCAAGGAGGATGCTGGTTCGAGTCCGGAATAAGGCGTAGACGGTGTCCTCATCCGATAGTGCCTGAAAACAGTGACCCTATATTTATGAAAACAGTGACTCTCCTATGCCTGAAAACAGTGACCCTGTATTTGAAACAGTCGACTGCTTGTTTCCCTACGAGTTGATCATAGAAATCGTCAAACACCGAAACAAAAACAAACAAAAATGATCCATGCTGAACTTCTCGAAAACTGAAAAGAAGTTATGCATATAACGTTTCAATCGTCATTACTCTCATTCTACCTATCAATTTCCTGCCACCTACGATTGGTCATGTTTGTCAAACACGGACGTTTCCACTATTTTTGGACATATTTGAGGCTGCTTCCTCAATTATTGTCACTAAACAAACCTACTTTTACTGAAAATTCTTTTTTAGTGAAAATCCAGTGCAACATGTAAAATAGGATATGAAAACAAAGTGATGGAAAAAAATATTTATGACTTTAATTTAAAATATTTTGTTCATATTTCCGTTAAGCAGTCTGTGTTCTCAGTATTTTGAAGTGTTCGTACACTGAAGCTCCTTCCATTAAGAAACTCATATAGCAAGCTTCGTTCATGTTTCCCTCGAGGAAAAATAGGGTATTTGCGCAAACTGTGCGCTAAGAACTTTGGGATTACTTCTTCAAAATATAAAAATACACGAGGAGGTTACCAACATGCATTGCAAGCAATTCTTCTTTTTTAACTTGCACGACTTTATAACGGGGGTACCTCATTATCCGAAGTTAAATAATTCCAAAGGAGTTGCAGAAATATGTCTTCAGCTTTGACCGTTTTCTCAACTACAAAAATAGAAGTTTAAATAAAGCAGATATATGTAATATGCTCTATCAGGAAGAGAGACGTGAAATAAATAAAAAATATATCTGCTCTAAAGAAACAGCATTGCCTAGAAGAAGAAATAAAAGGAAAGCAGAAAATGCGCATTTTCACCAAATGAGCAACACAAATGTAGTAATTTAATAATGATAATATAAGAGGGGGATAAATTATATAATTATTAGTACCTAATTGTAGTAATAATTATGTAATTTTCCCCCAGATATTTTATAGTATGTACAGGGCATTTGGCAGACAGACTGACTAGCAGACAGATAGTAGACAGCGAGTTATGGTAGACAGTGAGCTTATAGTAGAGAGCGAGTTATGCAGCGTGTCCTGACAAAAACACGTCACTAGTCTCAGCAACCTAAGCCAGTAGTGAGCTGATATCCACTGTGTACGCACTGAGAGAGTTTTACAGTATTTATCTATGACATCATCATCATCATTATTGTCAATCATTATCAGTCCACTACTGGATGGAGGTCTCCCCAAGTTTCTTCCACGAATGTTGGTCTTGAGCCAGTCTTTTCCATGTTACCCCAGTACACTTTCGAATTTCATTCATTCATCTCTCATGTTGTCTTCTTCTGGGCCTTTTTCTGTGTCTCAGTAACCATTCTAAAATTTCGGTTGTCCATCGGTGTTCCGTTCTTCTGGCCACATGTGCAGCCAATTCCCAGTTCAAGGATTTCATTCTTGTCATTTTCCTTATCCACGAGTTTCTCTTCTTATCCTTCCCGGTTACACCAAGCATGCATCTCTCCATGCTTCTTTCCGTTGTATGCAGAATTTGTATGTCTTTTACAGTTAAGGTCCATGTCTCTGCTCCATAAGTAAGATGCAGTGGTTAAGTACTTTTCTTTTAATACATAACGGCATATTGCTCTTGAACATTGTTTCTTCCAAAAGCTCTCCAGCAACGTTTGATACGTAGATCAATTTCTACGTCAATATGACCCTTTCTTTATATTTGTTGTAGAAGGTAAATGTAGGTATCGGTTACCTCTAGATTTTTCCTAGCAATCGCAAAATCTTCATTTCTTGTAAAAGCATTTTCTCCAAATATTTAACCACAACATATTACGCTCTAACAAGTAGAGAGGAATCATTTCTGTTTCTGACTACACCAACCGTCGTTAAATCAAAACAGTTCACACATAAATTCCTTTTTCATTTATGCATATTTTTGTTTCTGCGAGAGATTGTTGCTCATTGTTGTTTCGCGGGGCATAACATTTAAATCAATATTTTTTAAATATAAAAGAAAGTCCAAAAAATACAAAAATACGCAGTTTGCCCAGACGTTTGTTCATTATTCCCAAAAACGTGAGGGACACTACATTGGCTTCACAATTGCCAAAATTTCCGATGCATTTTACTGTAAATAAGTGCTGATTATGCGCCATGTTAATTTAGTTAAATGAAGGGTCGTCATGTAGCTGTAAAATAAATGCTAAATAAAATAACGTACAAATGTGTATGTTATAAGCATCAACATTTAATATAACGGAGAGAGCTGTAAAATGTATGAAAATATAAATTTTCATTCCGATGTAGTATACAGACTTTGAGAGAAATGCCACTCTTTAAAATTTAAAAGACATTCATTTTAATTTATTTGTTAATCTCAAATATGTATATTAGTCCAAGAGCAAAGACCAGGAGTTGTGTACCCGAAGAGTGCAAAAAGCTTTGCGAATATTTCTTTTGTTTATATATGACATAAGTGTCTCAGAAAAGCTAGTCTTGCAAAATTTCAATAGTGGGTTGCTGCGTTTTGACGTCATCAATATGGCGGCCGGGTATTATTTAGTTGCCGCATTTGAATATGCATAACTTCTCACCCATTTATGCTACAGAGATGAATTTCTTTCTGAAATGTTTCAAATTCAATGAGAAATACTTTTTGTATTTACATACTTTTGTTAACTCCAATGTTTTTTGCAATAAATATTGCATCTTGTGAAGATGAAGATACTCGTTGCTCCAGTTTTCCACTTGTCCTTTTAGAAGTGCCACTGTATAAAGTTTTAAAATATACTTCAAGAAAGTCCGGAGGTATATTTTCTCCTGAAATAATATCGTGAACATTTAGAACGTTATCAAGTTTCGCACACATTGAATGTTTAACAAGTTAGTAAAATCATGCAATGCATTGATTATGATACGATTTCCAATAATATCAGAAATCATTACTCAAGTTATTACTGAAGTTATGAGGATAATGGCCTTAGAATAAATCTCGCTCGTGTGTCCTGACCTTTGACCCCATATCTTTTATATTCAACAAAACTGGTTCAGTGCACCTCCGGAACAACATGATAAAGTTTTGTCACAATAGAAATATTGTTACGTAAGTTATGGCGCATAATGGCAATGGAATGGATCTCGCTCATATGTCATGACCTTTGACCCCATTTTCAATAGTGTTCGTCCCTCAGTGATCCCCTACCACATACTAAAATTCCATCGCAATTGAACCTCTTTTACGCAAGTTATGACGCCTAAGGGCAATGGAATGTATCCAGCTCCTATGTCCTGACCTTTGACCCCATTTCGCCCATTTTCAATAGAGTTCGTATCCAGGTGGTCCTTTACCACATACTAAAATTTCGTCGAATTCGAACCATTTTTAAGCGAGTTATCGTACGGACGGATGGACAAAGCTGGAGCATGCACGCTTCTTCACACTATGGTTTGAAAGCGTAAAAAATCTGTGTACGCAAAAATAAACGCACCTCTTCAATCTGTGCTTTAATTTGAAATGCATAACCATTGGCTAATGATTCAGCTTCAACTGGTGAAATACGGTTGGAACATAGTATTATTCTTTTTTTGTTGCTCGATTTCGTTGTTTTTAAAACAGGACATAACTCACTCACCAGTTTGTAGACTAACGTTTCAGTTGAATTCGTAGAATCCTCAATTCCTTCTTCAGAGAGGTAAAAAGAATGCCGAGAGTGAATCTAAGTACATCAAATAAGGCCTTTGGGCCTCATTTGATGTAATTATGTTTCATTGAAATAATCTATTTTACTAAATACTCTGTCGCTTTTTCCTTGATACATTTTTCCAGACGTTTCAGTGATTGTTTCTTTTTTATTATTTGTCTCTTGAGACAATGCAGTCTTAATGTAGTGTTTGAGGCATGAGGGGTAGTAGCATACCTCCTTTCCTATGACATTTTTCTAACCCTTCTCAGGGTTCTTGGTTTGGCATTTGGCCAGCACTTCATCTTTCCTTTTAACTTTTTTTTTTAATTCCACAAAAAATACAATTTTTTTTTAACAACACTTGGGTTTAAAATAAAAATACCAACGTTTACCACAATCAAAGGTTTATTATACATATATCGACTATAGTTTCACAGAGCAATTGGCTCGGCACCATTAGGACGAATGGAGCGTAAACATTCAAATCATTGTGACATCATCAGTTTACGCTCCATTCGTCCTGATGATGCCGAGCCAATAGCTCTGCGAAACTATAGTCGATATGTAATAAACCTTTGATTGTGGTAAACGTTGATATTTTTATTTTATCTCAAAACCAAAAGTTTGGTAGTCATAAATTATATATAACACCTGTGTTTGTTGTTATTTTCACAGAGAAGTCAGCTGGTTCGTTTGATTGCAAAGGGTATCCTGAAGTTTATGCTAGGAGCGTTTCAGTATCTCATGCCTTCTGGACTGCGGTGAAATTTTTGTAGTAAGCTCAGAAATTTTTGTAGTAAGCTACGTTTGCTTACATCAAACTCTTTTGGAAGGGATTTACAAATATTGTTGCATACTTGGAGTCTTTATAAATTCTTAATCTTGGAGAAGATTCATCTAATATTTTCTTACATGTTGGACCGGCTGATCTGAAGATGGGTCCCTGGATATTTCCTGTGTGGATGATACAAATCTTTTAATCCGCATTCATTTTGAATGTAAACCACAAATACGCTAACCTGAAACAAAATAGAAAAAAATGCACAATTACAAAAAGTATTTGCCATTAAATTTTAAACATTTCAGAAAAACTTCATCTGTGTAGCATAAACGGGTGAGAAGTTTAAATATTTAAATGTGGTAAGTACATAATAGCGCTGCAGCCATATTGATGAGCAAGTGAATTTATAACGATATATCACTCATAATTCCCTAAGCGTTGGGGTAAACCCCATGTTATTATACATTTTCTGTATCCTCATTAAAAACGCAATTTCGTTTGCTCCGGAGCATTTTTTGAGAGTCTTATAGTTTTTGAGTAAATCGTAGTTAATAACCAATGTTAACACATATTTTTTACGTTCAAATGACATTATCTCAAAAGCTAATGGAGTTAACAAAAAGTGTAGTAACAAAAAGTATCTGTCACTAAATTTGAAACATTTCAGTAAAAAAACCATCTCTGTAGCATAAACGGTTGGGGAGTTATGCATATTCAAATGCGGCAACTGCATAACAGCGGGCAGCCATATTGATGACGTCATCACGCAGCAACCCACCACTGGAATTTTGCGAGACTCATTTTTCTGAGGCACTTATGCCATATATACTTATAGTTTTTGCACTCGCTGGGGTAAATAAATCCTTCCTTGCCTTTGGACTATATGGTTATATGCAGGTAAGTAGAGCAGCTTCAGAGGAGAAGATTTTTTAAAACTTAAGTGCTAGCAGGAGCATCGCTGAGGGAAGATATCCTAGAATGAACACTGCAAATGCTATCACGAAGGCAAGAAAAGCCAGAATCTTGATAAGATTTTTTAAATGAAAACCTCACCAACAGATACAAATTTAACGGATACAGTTTAGTTCCACACCGGATATTTCTCTGTTGCATTTAATCAGAAAGTACTTCAAAATGTTTTACACCACGCCATTTGTTCTCAGTGAAGTTCCTCCTGAAAATTGAAGAGCGTGGTCCATTTCAAAGTACCCAATTTCGTTTGATAAAAATGTTTCAAACACTTTCCACCCACATCTATTTCGAATACATTTCCGTGAGCTCATAAAATTGAAAGGAGAAAGAAAAAAAGGGGGAAATGGAATGAAAAACCAAAGTAGAAAGAGGGAAAAGAAAGGAGAAAAAAATGGATATCCTTCCGCATAACACTTGTATGTGGAAAAAAGCGTGTCCGCTGGGAAAAGTGATGCTGCTCTAATGGTATCCGAGATTTCTGCAGCTGCTGTGGTCAATCGGCTGCTGGAAGAGAAATTATTCGGTTCCCCATCTTGCGAAGCGGAATCGATGGAAGTGAAGCAATATGTGGCCTCAGTCGCTGGCGTGGCTATATGTCATGACCAACTGCATCGGACATGGAGGAGATCATGGCCGGAAAACTCGAGAAGGTATTGGCATGCAATGTGGTGAAAATACTGGCCTATTCCTTCACGCCGTGTTTCTGTCGGAATAGAGTGTTATAAAATCCTTTCATACACCAAAGGGTGAACAAGTATTCGGCAATGCGCTGCACGTTTCCATCCTCCTTCGATGAAATACTTTGGGCGTAGACTAGGGTAGAGGGAACCACATAAAATGAACACAGTTAGTTGTCTAGGAAAACTTGGTAGGGATTGATGCTGTTTTTATGTGAAAAAACAGGAAAATTTAGGGCACATCGTGGAGTTACTTTGACATTTTTCAGGCTAAATTGTTCAGATAAAAAAGAAAACGTTTCGCCGGCATATGTGGCCCACTTCCACCTTCCGAAGCAGAATTTAATCATGACTTATTCCACTGGACGTCATTGTTGACCGGTCAGTTCTTTTTATAAATATTTTTCTGGCACATCGTTTATTTTTGGTCATTTATTTTTTAACAGATGAATACATTTGATACAAAAAAAAGGAAATTCTGTTTTGTCGGAAATATGAAGTACCACAAACTTCTGAAATCAAACACTTTCTGTTTTAAAGTCTCATCTTTATATATTTTTCCAAACAATATGCCACCAATTATTCTTCTGCTTGTGAGAAAAGTTACCACATTTCCTACAGCTATTTAAATCAAAATGATATTACTGTCATGAATGAGAAGCAAAGTTAACATCTTTACATGAAGCTCGATATGAGTTTGATTTATCATTAATATTTTCCTTTGAAAAAATTCTCAATTCTTTTTCAAATTACTTATCGGCAATGGCAGCTCTTGGGGTAAGATGCTGGTGAGGCGAAGGCCCAGCCCATAGCATATATAAGTTATGAATGATAACTAACACCAAATTTTGTACATAAGCGATTTGATGTGTATATATACTTATGTAATTGTATATCTACACTGCCGGAAAGTGAAAAAAGAACGCCAAGAAGGAATTGGCGGATGATCATGAAATTTACATATGTTAATGGGGTCGACTTTACGTAGGTGTGATATTAATTTTGGGACCAACCGGTGAGCGCTTACGCCACAGCACGGCATATTATGCAAATTATCGTCGGTGGTATTTAAGGAGTATGGCGAAGTGAATGTAATCAGTCGTCGGCGAACGGACACGTGCGAAGACCCTGAAGAAGCTGCAATGCCTGGACATGGAAGACGTGTACGATTTCAGCAGTTATCCGACTGCTGAAATCGTGAGGCCGGGTGGTCGTATCGTCGTGTTGTGGAGCGAATTGGACGGGAAGTATCGGTGGTGGTACGATGGTGGCGTAGATTGTCCGAGGAACATTCCCACACGAGAAGACGTGGAACCGGGAGTCACAGACGGACTGATGAGCGGACCGATCGACGCATAAGAAGAGCGGCGTTGTCAAGCAAAACATCCACTGCGACGCAAATCCGAGCTGCCATTGCACCTGAGGTGACTGTGCGAACAATCCGCGACTGTCTACTGGATGCAGGAATACGTGCACGTGTGCCTCTGGCATGTGTACCTCTGACTGCAGCCCATCGTCAGGAATGGCTGCGGTGGTGTCGCCAACGTCTGCACTGGAGAACGCAATGGCGATCTGTCGTGTTCAGAAAGCAGATTCTGCTTGAGAGCTTCCGATGGTCGTATGCGTGTTTGCAGACGCACAGGGGAGCGTCTCCACCCTTCTTGCATCCATCAGCAACACACAGAGCCTACACCTGGTCTCCTGGTGTGGGGAGCGATCAGCTATCACCCCCGTACACAGCTAGTGTTTGTACCGGGTACGTTAAACAGCACCTCCTACATCAACAACATCATTCAGCCCGTTGTTGTGCCATTTGTAAGGTCGGTCAATCGTGGTGTTTTACAGCAAGATAACGCACGCCCACACATGGCACGTTCAACGCAACATGCACTTCAAGGTGTGAGACAACTTCCATGGCATGCACGTTCACCGCATTTGTCCCCCATTGAGCACGTGTGGGATTTTATGGGACAACGACTTATCCGGTCTCCACGACCATCCCCGATTTACGCGTCCAGGTTGAGGATTCTTGGAACTCAATACCCCAAACTTACATCCAACAGCTGTACGACAGACTCCATGCCAGATTTGCACAGTGTGACGCAGTTCATGGCGGTTCAACCTCGTACTAACCATGTTACATAGAAATGTTATTTTTCAGTTTACCAGAAAATAAATACAGCTGTATTTTGCCATAATATTTTGCTCACGTTATCCTCTGTATTCCGTTATTATGCTGTATAAATTTCGTTGGTATCAGATGTCTCCTTCTTGGTGTTCTTTTTTCACTTTCCGCCAATGTATATATATTGTTCGACAATAGTTTGACAAAATCACAGGAAGACATCAAACTCTGCGGAGGGGAGGGATGTAGACTTCAAACATTAGAAACAGTTTCGGAGGGGGAAATGCATATTTTATGAAAAACGAATAAATGAAAGAAAAATGGTTAACCCGTTTTACTTTATATCATCTTTCCCCGGCGCAAACCCCATTTTGAGCTCAATTTCTTTATCTAGCAATAGTTAATGAGTGGTCATTGCATCATGCACAGCACCAATCGAATGTCCACTCCTCCTAAAATTCAAATTATTTTTAATAGAAAAACAACCTTTTCTCAAAAGATGCTTCTGAGCCTAGAATAAAAACACCATGTCTGTTTGCCAAAATGCATCCTGCGTGTAGATCACAATTACGGCCCACGGGCAGCAAATTAAAGCGCTGACCTGTGGGAACGGTGTCTAGGAGAAATCTAGCTGGAAGCACATTTCTATATATATCGTCTAAATAGGCCAGGTAACTTAAACATGGTGGAAATCGTAAAAGATGATCGCCTGCAAAATTTGTCACCCCCCAACAGAATGCATTCAATTTGCTTTTTATGAATGAGTTCAAATCTAAAAATAAATATTTTTATTATTAAACACAAATCAAAATTTATGAGGAATAATACTAAAAGCGAAAAACTCAGCACATTTCTCGCCTAACCAGAAATTACTGAAGAAATACATTAAAAAAGTCAGCACTCAAATATAGAATGCGGTGTACACTTTGACGAAAAAGCTGTGTGTATAATACATTAGAAACAGATGTGCTCTTACTGAGCTGAAGCGAAATGGATTGCTGGCTCAGTAACTACTTTATCAAGAGCATTAGCTCTGGTCTGCCAACTCCTATTGGACAAAATCCCTGCCTTCCCCCAATAGGAACAAAGACGCTAGTCGATTTTAGCCGGCGTTCAAGTTTTGCCTCAAAATCCGTAGAGGAAATCATGATATGGGGAATTGTGCCGCGGATGGCTTAACGGTCAACGTTCGTAACTGCCACGGAGGAACCTCGGGTTTGACCCCGGGTACTTACGAACGTTCGAACCACTAAATGTCCGCCGTGCGTCGGATGGGCACGTCAAGCCGTCGGACCCAGGGTACTGGCCCCCGGAAATAAATAAGGGCCTCTTCCTACCCCTTTCTACCTCGTTTCCGTGTAACTTTCCTATCGGGCACTCAAGCCCAAATCTCTTAGCTTCCTATTTCTAAAGGGTTGTTTAAGATATTTCCTTCCTAAAATCCTCTAGATCTGATCTGATCTAGGGAACCGGTTTTCCCCTCATCTCTGCACGACTCCTATCTGTTGTAACTTTGATTGCAACAGAGACGACTTAGATAATCGTCTCTCTAGGTGCTCAGAATATGCTCGTTTCAACTTGTTAGCAAAACCAGTACTTAAACTTTAAAAATTTAATGCTCGTGAATTCAGGATTCATTATCTAGTTGAATCCTTTTCTAACAAAAGTTACGAATCACAATGAGAATTTCAGTTTTATTTTGCCTGTACAATTAAAGGCTTATTTTATCTTACATATGTAAAAACTTTCTTCGTGGACGAAAAATCTGTGGTGAGGTGGTGCCTCATTTGCCTCATCTGACGAGTCGCCCATGCTTATCTGTAAAACTAACTATAAGTTTGTTTTACCAAAAGATCTGTATCAGTCGTATTCACTTTCCAACAAATTAATAAACAGAGATGGCAGTCAAAATATAAGATCCGTTTTAAACGAAATGATTACGTAATTTGAGAGGTTCCTTGGGAAAACGCGACGTCAGCAATAAACAGCGAAACGAATATTATTTTTTCTCTATTTTGTGCCAATTTCTATTGATATATTTCAAAGAGCACGGCAACGTTCATTTCTGAAAGTGTATATGTTCTGCATGGACAGCTTCATATATTTTCACAAAGCAGAATACCTAATTAAATGCCTGTAAAGTGGAATGATACTTAGAGGGTTTCCAATTATTGAATGAGTACAATGAATAAGGGGAAACAAGCTTCTACAACAAATTCATTGTTTGTTTTCGGAGATAACACACAATACGTATTTGGAGAGTATTTGTTCTTTTTAAAATTCCTAAAGGTGCATTCTATGACCTCAGAATAGGGAAAGTTTACCATCAATTTATTCCATCTTATTGAATATGTGGGTGATCTATTTTCTTAAGGTTTTGCATATGTTATTAGATACATACACATTGTAATAATGGACATGTTTCGATGTTTTTAGGAAAACATATCAAAATTTGAAAAACAGAATGGCAGAGATGCAGATTTATTGCGTTATGGGCTACTAATATTTTTGGTTAAGTTTAAAATAGCATTGATTCAACTATGATGAAATTATATACATCTTCGTTTGAATGAATGATTAAAACTGAAACGGTAGTTTTTACACCAACCGGCTTTTAATAAAAAAAAGGCATGTATAACTTCTTCTGAATACATGTAAAGTGTTTATATACGAAGCTGACGAAAACATTAATATTTCCTATTAAATTGCTACAGGCTTTTTGTTTTGTAAAACTGCTTGCTGAAAACCTTCATAGCCTGCATAATGACAAGGGAAGCCTTTAAACTGTCAGTCTCCAAAATTGAAGAAGCGTTACCAGGAGATAGTAATAAGGGCAACACCAATGGGTGTATTTCCATTTTGGTCCAAATGAACTAACAAAGGTAAGCGAGTAGTCTGAAAATGGCCTTAGAGACAAGTGGAGAAAAACATTGAACGTATCAATGAACAATAAATGGCAGTCAGAAAAATTCAACAACATATGTTGTTATATTAGGAGAATTCGAATTCGTGCAGAAATAGTCCAAAGTAATCGAGGTAGTTGCCTTCAATGCACGATCTTAAAAAAGTCACTCACAATACAAATTTAAATTCGTTGGCTGAATTTAAAGATTTTATTGTATATAAGAACTTTCGGGTTTCCCTAGAACCCATCATCAGATACAGATAAAGATGGATGCTGTGAAAGTGATGGCGCTTCTTTTGATAATGTTCAACGTATTTGTTTTTCATATATCAATGTCAATTTTCAGTACTGTGATGCCTTTGGGATCTTGCGTTGTTCTTACTATTCCAAATTACTTTGCTTCGGTCATGGGTTCAATGCCACAAATATTAATTTATACCTGTAATAAAGGTTTTTGTTGCCTTTTTGTATGACATGAGTTTATTTTGAATCATGGGAATATAGCTGATATTTGGGGTTACATATAACGCACCACAAGCACATGTTAGATGATTTTTTCCCAATTATGCTCTAAGGTCATTTTTAGACCACTCGTTAACCTTTGTCAGTTCATTTGGGCCAAAACGGAAATACACCCATTGGTGTTTGCTCTTAGTACTATATCTTGGCCACGTTTCTTCAATTTTGGAGAGTGACAGTTGAAAGGTTTCCCTTGTGACTCCCTAAATGATTCAGTCCTTTATGCATCACATTAAGAGTTCGATTATCTTCCTGGTCTCAAATGTTTTGGTGGCCTAGTTTCCCCGTTGTATTTGTGAAAACTTATCTTTCTGTCGAGGGTATTCGAACTCTGTTAAATTTTGATCATACATATCATTTGAATTGCATTGGAGACATTCATTAAAAACTTCTCCTCGAGATCTGATCCGAAACCAACGTTAACGAGCTTTAAGTTAACTTTGTAACTTTCATTACAAATCCCAAAGCTCTGAAATATTTGGGACCAGATTTTCCAAATAGCACTTAAAGTGAAAAGTTTAGTTTTACTTCCGAAAGTATGGATGTCCTTATTTGATCAGCAAGCATCTAGATTTTCCAGAAGCACATTAGTGAAGCTCAGTCACCCATGATACAATTTTCCGCATGTATAGTTCTTCAAGAACTTTTGTGAAATGCTACAACATGTATGGGTGTACATCATCCTCATCATCAACTGTTATCTATGCAGTACTGGATGAAAGTCTCCCCAAATTTTTTCTACGAATTTTTGTCGTGAGCCAGTAACCTGTCTCTCTGATATGCTTCCGATTTGATCCGCGCATCTCCCATATATTCTTTTACTGGTTATTTTCTTGTAATTTGAAATTCAGATTAATATTTTTTTTGGTTATTTTCTCGTTCTTTGGAGTTTAGATTAGCATTTTCTTTTAATTCAGATTAATTCTTTTTGGTTATTTTCTTGTGCTTTGGAATTCAGATTAGTATTTTGGTTTTATTATTTTCTTGTGCTTTGGAATTCAGATTAGTATTTTGATTATTTTCTTGTACCTTGAAATCCAGATTAGTATTTTTTTTTCATTCATATTAGCATTTTGTTTTTATTATTTTCTTGGACTTTGAAATTCAGATTAGTATTTTTTTAATTCAGATAGTATTTTTTTTAATTAAGATTAGTATTTTTTGATTAGTATTTTGTTTTTGAATTCAGATTAGTATCTTTTTGGTTATTTTGTTGTACTTTGAAATTCAGATTAGTATTTTTTTTTTTTTAATTCCGATTAGTATTATTTTTAATTCAGATTAGTATTTTTTTGGTTATTTTCTTGTACTTTGAAATTCAGAATAGTACTTTTTTAGTTATTTTCTTGTACTTTGGAATGCAGATTAGTATATATATTTTTTGAATTCATATTATTATTTTTTTGGTTGTTTTCTTGTACTTTGAAATTCAGATTAGTATTTTTTTTTTTAATTCAGATTAGTTTTTTTTTTTTGGTTATTTTCTTGAAATTCAGAATAGTATTTTTTTTTTTAGTTATTTTCTTGTACTTTGGAATTCGGATTAGTATATATTTTTTTGAATTCAGATTAGTATATTTTTGGTTATTTTCTTGTGCTTTGAAATTCAGATTAGTAATTTTTTTGGTTATTTTCTTGTGCTTTGGAATTCAGATTAGGATATTTTGATTATTTTCTTGTACCTTGAAATCCAGATTAGTATTTTTTTTCATTCATATTAGCATTTTGTTTTTATTATTTTCTTGGACTTTGAAATTCAGATTAGTATTTTTTTTAATTCAGATTAGTATTTTTTTTAATTAAGATTTGTATTTTTTGATTAGTATTTTGTTTTTGAATTCAGATTAGTATTTTTTGATTAGTATTTTGTTTTTGAATTCAGATTAGTATCTTTTTGGTTATTTTGTTGTACTTTGAAATTCAGATTAGTATTTTTTTTTTTGAATTCCGATTAGTATTATTTTTAATTCAGATTAGTATTTTTTTTGGTTATTTTCTTGTACTTTGAAATTCAGAATAGTACTTTTTAGTTATTTTCTTGTACTTTGGAATTCAGATTAGTATATATATTTTTTGAATTCATATTATTATTTTTTTGGTTGTTTTCTTGTACTTTGAAATTCAGATTAGTATTTTTTTTTTTAATTCAGATTAGTTTTTTTTTTTTTTGGTTATTTTCTTGAAATTCAGAATAGTATTTTTTTTTAGTTATTTTCTTGTACTTTGGAATTCGGATTAGTATATATTTTTTTGAATTCAGATTAGTATATTTTTGGTTATTTTCTTGTGCTTTGAAATTCAGATTAGTAATTTTTTTGGTTATTTTCTTGTACTTTGGAATTCAGATTAGTCCACCGGTGGTCAGCTTACAGTAAAAAGCCCATCCCATTGCCTTTTCAGTTATTTTACTTTCATCATGATGTCATCAACTCCTGTTATTTCCAGATACACGAGTTCCTCTTCCTATTCTTCCTGATTATTCCAATCATGTACCTCTCCATTCTTGTCTCCCTAGTTGGCGGCCTGGGGACATTCGTTTTAGCTATGGTCGGTATCTTTCTCCATAAGTAAGAGCTAGAAGGAACAGGGCTGACAGACCGTTGATATAACTGAAGCACTCGCAAGAGAAATATTAACCATTTTTAATTTAAACACGCTTTGAATCTGAAAACTTGCAACCAAGAGTTAATGCAAAAAAAAAAAAAAAAAAAAAAACATTTAAAATACAAGCGAGGAAAACTGACAGACATGTGAATATTTTACTTACTGTAGAGTAAACCGAGATTTTAAAGAAACTTAATGTGCATTTTTTTCCAAATCTGTTTAATTTAAATAGGATATTGGCATGGCACTAAGGAAAAGGAAGGGATAGTGGTCATGCATTTTGCGTTTTATTATATGCACCTGCAATATTGTCGTTAAATAAATTCAAAAGAAGAAAAAAAAAACCATAATATTATGTTACCAGAATCTCATAAAGAAAGCCCTTTTTGCCGAGCAAATGAAAACTTCAGAAACGTTCCACGAACTCGCTTAATTAAAAAGCTGGAAATTGATTTAAATAAATGGTATGCTAGTGCTTGTAATTAATCGCTTAATAGAAAAGTTAACATTTTTTTCTTCATATTTTAATCTCTAATTTTCGAGAACTTTAAGATACTGACTGTTTCCAGGAACCGACAAGTCATCTTGCCGTGCATACCGGCACGTATCTACACGGTACCATAACTTCAAGTAGTGATATGCTCTCCTGGAAACAGTTCTTAATGTTATGTCAGCTGTAATATCAATATAATGTTAAACGATCCTTTTTTTGGCCTAACAAAATCCTTATCTGTTCTGGTGCAAATTTTTTATGCTCATCTCTCTCTCTTCATTTTTCTTTTCATTTTCCCGCAACCATTGCAACTCTAACAATTCTTTCTGCATTTGATTCTGCTTTCACATGCAAATTCAGATTATGGTTTGAACAAATCAAAGATAATATTTTTTCTTCAGTTTTTCATTTTCCTTTATCAAAGAATCTCCTTTTTCTTCCATAAAACTCCACTTTTTTGTTTTGCAGGTCTTTCATGCATACAATTTCAGTATTTTAACCATCGGCACTCAACATGTGTTCCAGATGTTTTTCTTCACTATCGAAGTATTCTATCTCTATCAAATCGCAAACAAAATCAGCTCTTTTCCTTTTCGCCTGTCTGTTCTTCCTGTCTGAATTAGAATTTCACATTAGTGACCCGGAAAGTTTTGACTTGGCAGTGTCTTTTAGCGTTTTGCGGGTAGGCAAACCCATAAGCTCATTCCTTAACTCTTAGTGTTCCTTAAGTTCTTAGTGCTCCTCGGGAAAATCTTCCGAACAAATAGCTGAAATCATTTCGTTGAAACTGTCAGCTCGTTTGCACCTCAATTTCCACGTTTTGCCGAAGCCATCTAGAAAAATCTATGATAATGAATGTCATTATTTCTGGTTTTCGAATAATAATTTGGACCAGTTGCTACCGTGCACGCACCAGACATGTTCAACGTTTTCATTTTTCACGCATAACCAGGAAAAAGAAAATTAGTTTGCTACAGAAACAGAGCTTCAAATTATCGGAAGTGAGTAAGACGGGAGCAAGCAGCCGCAGGGTGGTTCGGTAGGAACTGTCCTGGACCGTGACATCACGAAGATGACCCACGAGACAGTGGCCAACGGAAGTGACGGATAAGCATAATCTGTGGCAATGATTAAGTACTTTTCTCCCGCGACGTAATGGTAAATTGCTGCTGAAATTGTAGTGTTTTTTCAAATGCTCTACAATCTGGTTTTACACACCAATTATCTTCTGTGATGTGGCCCTGGTTGGACAGCTGTAGTTCAAGATAAATGCAGGCATAAGTTGCTTCCAAATGTGCTCTATCAATCGCTGAATCTTCAGTTTTTGAAAAAAACAAAAAAACTTCTTTACTCTTGTGAGCAAGTTCTTGAACAATACATCGCAGCTCGGAGGGGACACTTGCAAAAATTATTATGTTGTCAGCAAAACGAAGGTGGGTTAATTTATATCCATTAACTTTTGTCCCCTTGTATTTCCAGTTCAATAATGGAGAAACTTAATACAATGCGAGATTGAAGAACTTGGGAGGTATGGTGATACGTTTTCGAATTTTTTTGAGTGCTGTGTGCAGCAATAGCCGAATCTTTGCACTTTCATTTTCGAAATGTTATTAACGATATTCACGTATGTATCTTCAAAACTGTAGGATTTCAAAAGCCTTAAAGCTGCTTATGGTTTTAGGCAAACAAATAATTTTAATAATTATGCTAATAAGAGCCATACATAATGGAAGTTCATACTCATTCGCTCTTCCAATTTTCCCCGAAAAACATGAATATGGTCTTTTGAGCTGAAACCACTCCTGAATTCATCTTGTTTTGTTGGATGAGTCATGTCCATTGTTTCTTTAAAGCGATGCGACAGTGCCTTATCGAAGATTTTATAAACAACTGATGGGAGGCGGATAGACCTGTAGTTCCCGTGATCATCAATAGCCCATATTTTACATAGCAGGATCATTTTGGCATTAATTATTCATTCGCCTTCTAATTATTTATTCAGTTGCTGCTTACCATCTTTGGTGAATCCCCAGCATTGTGAGGGGCTCCAAGAAGCAACCTGCCACATTCGCTTGGCCGTTAGCGTGTGTGAGTCTGGAAGAATTCGAGCGTAACTGGAAGACCCTGGGTTCGACTCCTGGTGGCGGCCAATGAGAATTTTTCCGTGACTCACTTATAAACGTGGAAAGAGGAAATATCTTTGTTTGATGTTCCTGGTCCACGTTAAATGTCTGTATTAATTATTTTGGCATTATTCCAATCATCGGGAATTTTCGCTTCATTGAGACATCTTGTTAAAATTTCAGCAAGTGTAGTTTCTATTTCTCCTCTGACTTCCTGTATAATATCCACGGCATTTTTATCTTCCTCTGAACTTCTTCCCCGTTTCATGTTGTTAATTGCATTTGCAATTTCTTCCGGGAAAACTGGAGGATCTTTGGTGTGCATACATATGTATTTTTAATATATGGAATAGATGTATTATGCCTTTCACACAGGTTAATTTAGAACTGTATAATTCTGGTCAAAATTTGGCCTATATTTTAGTCATAGTACCGACTTTTTTTATTTGTACCAAAATTTATTTTCTTCCATAAAGAACATGTCCCTTGGCTTTCTTCAGGCTATTCTTGTTTTCAGTTGCTTTTCTCACTAGTTTACACTTGAACTTCCTGATATTTTCAGTGTCTTGCATAGCTCTACATATTCCATTTTGGAAGTTGCATTTTCCTTATTTATCGCCATGTCTCTTTTTTTTTTTTTTTATTTTGCGTCAACAGTTTTGTTTTTTTGAGATTTTATTCCTACACAATTTACTCCCGATTTCATATTTTTTTCTCGGTAAGGTTTCTGTTAAATTTAGAGATGTCAACTTCTTCTGTTAGACATTCGGGTGCAGAGAATCAATTTCTCATTTCCAATATGAAAGTTTTGTGATAACTTTTAAGGCTTGACATGTAAATGCATTTCTATTGCTTTATTTGCTTGTTACGTGGTGTGTGCAACTATTTGAAGGGGAGGGGGGGGTTGCCTAAATCACTACGTTGGCCAAACGGCTTGCTGTATGTACTGTAGCAATTTCGCTATTCCCTGTGAAACAGAAACAGCTCTATAAGTCCTTTTCCAGAAATTGACTTACACTCTGCAAGTCGGTTGCAGTTTGAACAGAATGCACCGCGACAAGGCTGCATCGAAATTAGTGGAGAGGATGTATACTGCACATCACTTCTCCTCGATTCCCGTGTGTGTAAATTAAAACTCTCCCCGAAAAAATTTACTGAGGTCTATTCTTGTTTATTTTCTAAGTTACTTGATCACTTCTCTCTGCAGCTTTTTCTAATCTCAGGTAATTGAGGTCATGATACGACTGGAAAATTTTTACTGTTGTTATGTTTTCCATCTGTAGCTGAGATAAATTTTGTGATTTTGATTTCTAACTCAAATTATACTGCTAGACTAACATGACTTTTTTGTCATTTTTCCTCTAATCGCATTCAATCCTGGTTTGCATGACTATATACTCTATAATGCAGTGTACCAAACCGCATATCCACACAATAATTCCTAAGTAAATTAGGCAGGTAATGGTTATAAATGAAGATGAGAGGGAAGATGTTTTCATAAAGTGTTGATATGGAAGGGATATGTGGTAATATTCAAGTAATGTGATATCTTGTAAGATGGTAGAATATCATCTTACAAGATATCACATTGTACAGCAAGAAGGAGACGGTTATGTGACAGAGTTATGATAAAAAATATCACATATTCGGCATTTGTTTTGCATCACCTTGAGCATTTCCCTTTAAGCTGATTGCTTGAGCCTAAAATATTATCCTCTATTTTGTAAAATTTGGCTTTTTGTGATGCAGTTTGTTTACCCAAAAAATAACCACATTAGTATTCAATTTAATAAATACATTAGCTTGTAATGATTCCAGAAAATTAAACTATAAAACAGTCCTCCTAGTGTAAAGCCAGGTAGCACAGTCTTGCAATTTATTGCCGGCCCTACACTGAGTCACCGTCTTCGATTCCTAAAAGACAGTGTCTCAGTGTTGGGCCTACGTTAGATAGCGAAGCTGTGCTACCTGGGAAGCTTTTGCTCCAAATACTCGCAAGAGACTTTCCACGACATATGAAAGCATAAATTTCAATAAATATGAAATTCGCTGCCACTTGAGAAAGGTTAAAAGCACATAGCATCTTAAAAGCTAATTGAAACTGCAGCTATATTTTCAAAGCAAAAGCCTAGCAAATTAACGCAAGGTGTCAATGGATATGATACAAATCTTATTATGTTGAAAGATAAATTTATTAACCATTGTAATGGAAATGTTTACTCTTTTGAGCGCGTCTTTTGTAAAAAGATTTCGTGCTTATGTTACCGGTTTGTCCATCCGTCTGACCCACAATATCTCTGCAACTATTAGTCCGATTTAAAAAATTCTTTTTGCATTGGAAAGCTTGAAATATGCGAACGATGATCCTTTATTTCGTTTTGTTTTTACGATGTACAATTTTGCCGCTAGAGGGCGTAAATTCAGATGATGTCGAATTCAAAAATACGTTTTATTCCACATATTTGCTTCTAAACATCCGATTGAAAAAAATATTTTATCTTTCGATTCCATTTATGTCGAAGAGTATTTTAGGTATAGTTGCTTTTTCAAATTTCGCATAGATTTTCCGCTAGGGGGCGTAAAACTAAATTACATTTTTTCTGACAACTCTTCTCCTAAAACTCCGATTTGAAAAATCTTTTTTTCAGCGGATACAACTCCTAATTGAAAATATTTTGCATATAATTTCAAATTTTTGGTAAAGAATGCTTTGGCTACCAGGGGACGTGAGTGTTAATTTTTGCTTCTTATGTATTTGCCATAAAATCTGAGCTTCTAAAAATTATTTCGTGGACTGATGCCACTCATATAGATAAAACTTTTTGGACTATTTTATTCTTAAAATATTCCACAGTTTCTCCGCCAGTCGGCGTAGATGTATATCTTATTTTTGTCAATATCTCTACTTCTAGGAGTCCGATTTGAAAAAAAATTCTTCTTTGTATGATAGTGTTTTCAGTGTGACATGTTTTTCATATAATTTCAAAATTTTAAAGTAATTCATAGACTTTCCGCTAGGAGGCGTAGAGATAAATTGCGTTTCTCCCTATATCTCTGCTTCTAAATCTCCGATTTGAAAAAACCTTTCTGCACCGGATAGAGCTCCAGATTTTTGTAAAAATTGGTTAGGCCACCAGGTGGCGTAAGTCTTAATTTCCGCTTCTGTTGTATTTGCAGCAAAATATGAGCTTCTAAAATATCGACTGAAAAAAAGTCTTTGGTTGACCGATACTACTCATGTCGACAAACCTTTTAGGAACATTTTCTTCTTGAAATAATGCATGGTTTCTACCCCAGGGGGCGTAGATGTATATTTTATTTTTGTCAATGTCCCTACTTCTAGGAGTCCAATGTGAAAACTTCCTTCTTTGTTGGGTAGTGTTTCCGATGCGATATGTTTTTCCTATATATTAAAAATGTTCAAGCAAATCATAGACTTTTTGCTAGGGAGCACAAAGGTAAATTGTGTTTTCTGCGTTATTTCTTATTTCTAAAACTCCGACTTGAAAAAAATTCCTGTATCGCATACAACAGCTGATGGAAAATAGTATTTTTCATATAATTTCTAATGTTTGGTAAAAAATGGTTTGGCCACCAGGGGACATAAGTGTTAATTTCAGCTTCTGATGTATTTGTAGCATAATCTGGGCTCCTGAAAACTCCACTAATTTTTTCTTCTTGGACCGATGCCGCTCATATGGAAAAACCTTTTGAGAATACTTTCTTCTTAAAATAATGCATAACTTTTCCACCAGGGGACGTAAAGTCACATCTTATTTTTGTCGATATCTCTGTTTCTAAGAGTCCGATGTGAAAAATTATTTCTGTGTTGGAGAGCGTTTCCGGTGCGAAATGTTTCTCATATAAATTCATGTTTTTCTTAACGCACAAGTCTTCAACCAGAGGGCGTAAGCTCACGATTCCGTTTACAGCAATATCTGAGGGATTAAAAACCCGATTGAAAAACTTCTTTCTTCCGTTAGATACTATTGTTTTCCATACCGGTTCAATTCACTTTGAATAGATTTGATAAATTTAATTTGCGTCAGAACGGATTCAAAAGACGTGTTTATTACACCCGAAAATTCGATGTCATCTTTCTTGCTAAATTCTCTGAAGGAATAAGTAGAACTGATGTCAATAAATTGCTGGGGTCATTTCTTTTCTTGCGATATTCACCTAGTTTATACTTGTAACTAGAGCCCGATTTATGCAAGGGCACACGGGGCCGGTGCCCAAGGCCCCTGTGCACTAATAAGCACTAACATTTAATTTTTATTATTATGGGCAGCAAAAACGGCGAAGGCGGCGTGCACCACTTAATTTTCACCGAGCGCAAATATGCATCGATATGTTGCTTCAGAAATCGATTATTAATATCCATTTGAAAGATGGCAGTTAGAAATTCGAAAACGTTGGACGGCAATTTTTTTTTTGAACATTTATTGTTTCTTGCATTTATTAAATTAGATAGTACTTGCGTATTAAGGCAGCACCTATTGTGCTTCATACAATTATACACCCAAATATAGAATAATTGCAAGAAGCACCAGGGGTAATGCCTTAATACTCAAGTACTATTTTTAATTTATTAAGAGTACGATTCATGCCCGGGAATAGGGGGGGGTTTGTGGCCAGGGCCTTACTAGTCTTAAGTCAGTCTCTGCTTGTAACTACATTCGAAAAAGCAAACGTAGTACAGAAAATATCAGAGAGTTGTTTTAATTGTCTTTCCTCAATGGTGTCGTTTGACATTCCGATAAATGGCCTGTTTTCCATCTGGAATAAACATTCTTGAACAAAAATGTAAGGAAAACAATAATAGATGTAAGGCATCATCTAGTTTTCCGCCCAGAACACCAATTTAACTAAGCGAAAGAGTGTGTAATGTTGCAGCGATGTAAAAGGGCTTTCAAAGCCAACAAATGCAATGAAGGTAATTCAAAAAAACAACTTGCGATAAATGTCCAAGCAGTGAGTAATTGGCGTCCAGATGGCTACATACCAACAAACTGAAGTATCAGTCGTTAAAAAATACGAAAAAAACAACAACTACCGCGTTAATGATTTAAGTAACGACTCGGAAAAGGTTAGCGGACGATTCACAATGAAACTTTTACCAAACAAACAAAAATTTGACTAAGTTAAACTTCCGTAAAAAACGAAAGTATTTCATTGAAACTGACAACGTTATGCGTATGGAATCAGTTACCTAACCACCAACACACGTTAGACTTCACACACCTTGTCGTTATTCGTTACCTGACCACCGACTGACTACCAGTGTTGCCGAAAGAAAAAAGAACTTGCAAGTTGAGACGTTATGTTTAGAAAGTGTAAACTAAACGGTACATATGAGACAGCAAATAAAATTAGAAATTAAAATAAGTAATACATATCACACGTGAGAAAAGAAATGCCTATAAATATGTCATCAAACTACAATACTATGCTTTTTATTGAGAATGCCCGCTTGCAGAAGGTAGACAGTGATAATTATATGATCGTCGTGCGCACTTATTTTTTAATGCACCGTTATTCCGACAGAGAACGTAAACGTATACTTCTTTTCGGATATAACACAGATTTTTTAAGGCCTAACGGAAAGAAATTACGCCTGATAGTTTTATTTGCATGGACAATTATTTTGCCTTGATATTCTACTTTCTGTGATACACAGTTTTTAGCTCAATACTACATTTCACGTTATCCACAATATTATTTGGTTCAGAAGATGAGACCAATATGAGAATTCAATTAGTAGTTCGAATTAGTGCATCCTCTGTGCAAATGACCTCATGCTGACACACAATACTCTGTGTAAGGCCAGAAGCATCGGATAACAAACACTCTTCAACCATTGCTGGAAGAACACAAGCTGGTGGGGGCAGCGTTATGGTCAGGGGGAATGTTTTCGTGGCATTCCCTGGGTCTACTCATATCAGTGAAAGGCAATATGGACCGAAGTCATTCTGAACCCATCCTTGCAGACCACGTACACCCATGCAGGCTGATTGTTTTCCCTGGATCGGAGGATCCTCCAGCACGACAATGCGATTAGTCACACGGCTAGAAACATCCGAGAGTGGTTGGAAGAGCACGATGAAAACTTCAAAGTACTTCCCTGGCCCCCTAATTCCCCAGACCTAAACCTAATTGAGCATCTGTGGGACCACCTCGATCGTGTTGTTCGCTCTATGGATTCTCCAGCAGCTGTCAGATGCACTAGTATGGCTCCACATACCTGTGAACACATTCCAGCACCTAATGGAGTCACTCCCAGCCCGTCTAGCTGCTGTGCGCGCTGCACACGGTGGTTACTCTGAATATCACAATTATGTGACTCGACCGTGTATTTACCTATAACATTCAAAATCAAGTGTCATTTTTGGTTTCAAATTGTGATACCTTTTTATCCTTGGGGCACACGCACACATGAGCATTTCTTGACTTCGAAAGCTTTCTTCAGATTGGATATAAAATTCCACGGTGAAGGAAGCTGGTCTTTCTAGTTAAAACAGTTACGCCGCTGCATGCCAGTCACCAAATTGTGTTACATTCTGGTTGCACTGCTCACAAAGTTTCAAAGCTGATGCAGATCATAGTGAGAAATGCTAAAATTCATTAAACCAGAAATTTCGGATGTGTCTCTCCTGTTTTAATTTGAATTACTAATGATATAATTTGACACAGGATCTTCTATTCAAGAGTGGCAAAGAGATAATCCGAGCTCTGCATTATGTAACTATACTGGAGAACAATCTGCAGTTGTACTTCTCTCCATTTTACACAAAGCCATGCTCAATGACTTTACAGCAGAAATGTCTTTTGCTCGAGTCCTGCCTATGATTCGGTGGGATTAAATTGAGGTATCGCGGAACTTTCTTTCGCGTATGCGTAATTAAATAGCGAAGTTTTCCCCCTTGGGGCACCATTCTGCGAAGGAGGAACCCATACATTTAATGGACTATGATATTTAAACACTTCCATCGAATGCAATGCCAATTCCATTCAGAAACGAACGAAGACTAGGGAAGCTGCAATTGCGTAATCTCCCAAATCAAAACTTGTCACTGAAGTGAGACCTGAAGGACAGAGCAAATATTTGCTGCTAATTCAGAGAATTCTCTACAGAAACGGATGCCATCCATTGGAAACAAGGGACCTCAAAATGCATGGAGAGAGAAATTCGCTAAAATGTTTATCCGGAAAGGCCTGGGGCTAAGTCATTCAATGGAAATTCATTTCTTCCTTGAAAATGAGGTTCCTGTTTTCCTCCTGAAGTAATGGAGACTGTTTTCACACAAGCTAGTTCATCAAACAAATGTTTTTAAAATTGCGTATTTCTAGTCGCCTCAACGGTTCTTTCCGCATCAGTTGTTAGATAATTTAAATGACGATATCACCTAATAATTTATACTTGTTTTAAATCGTTGTTTTTGTGCAAACGAAATGGTGTATTTTGGCGTCCAATATGAGCAAAACGTGGACATTTAATGCAAAAGTACTGAGGTGAACAAAGACTTTAACAAATGGATTTGTTTACAAATATTAGATAGCATGATTTTGAAAAAAAAGAAAAAAAAAAAATGATAAACTTAGATGTCACTTTTTTTTGCCGTCTGTCCAACTCTGGGCATGATATCTCTGCAACCTCCAGGTTGTAAAAAAAGTTTCCGGAAAAAAACGTATGTGGCCTGTGTAACGCAAAGTACTGCTGGCCTGCGGTGACATAAACATACCAGAGTTCTGTGCGCGGAAGAATAGATTTTAAAGACAGAACGTATGCTGTTGTGGTGGAAGATTAGTTTCACGTAGCGACGATATGATGGCGATATCGAAGAAAGGTGTGCGTACAGTATTGCTCTATGAATATTTGAATGGCATGAAAGTTACGGAAGCATTTGGGAAATTGCGAAAAGCGTTTGGTGACGATATTATCGGACAGAGCATTTGCAGTGAGTGGTACAGAAAATTCGACACTTGTGTACGGAATCTGTCTGATGCGCCCATAAGTGGCAGACACAATAAGGTTGAAGATGAAACACTTTAACACGAGCTATCGACCAAACCTGATGCAAAACTACGGCAACTGGCAGAGGAATTAAAGACCTCCCTTACGACCACCAACACCCGACTTCGGTAGTTGAGATATTCGTGTAAACTGTGCAAATGGGTACCCAATGGTTTGTCTGACCAGAATCTGATGGAATCCTACTCCATTGTGGCTGGTCTGCGTGAGAGGAAAAACGGGAGGGCTTTTTGCATCGTTTGGTCATGGGTGACCGAAAATGGGTCACATACGTGAATGTCACTCGACAAAGAGCGTGGGCCTAGTAGGGACAACCCCACAGAAGGTCACTAAGCCATTCCTTCGTGGACGGAAGATGATTCTGAGTTGCTGGTGGGATTGTCGTGGTGTGATTGACTACGGAATATTTCCGCGAAACAATACAATTACAGCGGATGCGTGCATCCAACAGCTGGACCACCTGCATGCTGCGCTGCAAGAAAAGCGTCCAGCGCTGATTAAACACCATGGTGTTGTTTTTCACCAGGATAACGCTCGTTCACATGTCGCTTTATGGACCCAGCAAAAATTGGAACACCTGGAATGGAAAATATGGTCGCACCCCACTTGTGTCCCGGATCTTGCCCGCTCCAACTTTCATCTTTGTTCAATTTTCTCGATGAGCAAAGCTTTGCTAGTGACGATGACGTAAAACGGTGCATGGATGACCTTTTACAACTACCGGTCGCCAGAAATTTATGGCAATGGGGTATGTCAACTTGTAGATCGGTGGAACAATGTAAGCAGTTCCATGGGGACTGCCTGGACGATTACACTAGGTTTTTTGTACGATATTTTAAGCTTGAAATACATTCGTCTCTATTTTCCGGATGCATTCTTTACAACACCGTATTTGACCGATATGGAAATTCCCCTTTGAATTGAGATGCCCGAAATGGGAGAACAATGACCCATGCTTTCAGGTTCCTTTCTGATGCATACATTTGCCGTTTGAGACGTAAATGCAAGCTCTATCAAAATCAAAATAAATTTTATTCCCTATCATTGCTTTTGAATATCCTTTGAACAAATTCTATCATTCAATACCATTTAAGGACGATTATTGTGGGTGCAGTTTTTTTCTCGTAACGCACATTTTTCTTCTAAAGGCGTGAAGGTAAATTTCGATTTTACCGATATATCTGCTTTTAAAATTTGGATATGGAAAATTCAGTTTTCACCATATATATTTTCTCAAGGGAAACGTTATGCATATATCTTTTAAATTTTGGTAAAGTGTTACTTCCCATCATTGGTTGCATGGCCATATTTACGTTCTGTTTGTGTTTTTAGTAATATCAGCACTTCAGAAAACTCGATTGACAAAACAGTGTTTTCAGTCTGATACTACTTACCACAGAAAACCTTTTGCCCATATTTTCTGCTTAAAATAATGCAGTTTTCCCTCCACGGAGCTTAGGTTCATTTTCGGTAAAGTGTTACCAACAATCAGTAACAATGTTATTTCTCTTGATATATCAACTTCCAAAAGCCCGATTTAAAATAAAAAAATTTTTGTCCAACGGTGTCTTTACTGCAAAATGTTTTCAAATACAGTAGAACTCCAATTATCAGGATTAACTCAGACCCCAGCCAATCCGGATAATTGGGTTTTCTTTCTGTAGGCCAAATACATATTTATTAATTGAAGTGAGGGAATTTAATTTTTTCGTTATGGTAACAAATATTATACAGTTAAAAATTAAATATCAGCTGTACTGCATTGCAATTTTGTGTTATAGTTAAATGAATGGAAAAACTAAAAACACGTAACATTAACAGACATCTTAATTTTACTTGGCCTTGAAAAAAGAACAAGTGATTCGGATAATTGGAGTTCCTGATATATGGGGTCCGGATAATTGGAGTTATGTTGTAGTTTTAATCTTTCTTAACAAGCAAGTTTGCCACTATAGGGCATAGGTTCCCATTTCTGTTTACAGCATATTTGTAACGGTATCTGCCCGTCTAAAACATGATTGGACAATATCTGTTTTAATGAGATACTATTAATACTAACTACAAAAACATATTGTGCGGATTTCATACAAAAATTCCTCAGTAAGAGGAGCAAATATTTAATCTGTTTTTCTCGATGTGTCTGCTTCTAATAGTCCGATTTAAAAACTTAATTTTTTAAAACTTGATTTAATTCATTTTATGAAATACTGCATACAGTTTTTGCAGTTACCAAAATGTTTTCCTTCACAGTTCTGGCAATACTTGATGTTAATGTGTATGTGTGTTTACAAATGTATCTAGCTTTTAAAAATCCTACCAACATTATTTTTATTGTCAGCATTATAGTCTTTAAATAGTGAACAGTTTTCTCATAAGGAGAAGCATATGTCAAATTATTTTTCTGGCTATCTATTATTAGCAGGTATTCGCTGAAAAATACGTTTTGCAATTTTCTACCTTTTCGTTCTTCAAAATTTTACCGCGAGACAACGTCATCGTAAGTTTCTTCCTGAAAAGCTTTTTCAGTAATAATAATCCCCTGCAAAAATCTATTTTTGGTAGGGTGCTCTTCATTATGAAGAGTATTTTGCACCCATTTGTCCTTGAGTGGCGCATAGCTTTACAACTACGGTGTAGAACTATATCGCGTTTTCCTCTGCTTCTCTTACTACTGTTATTTAAAAATTATTTTTGCCTCAGGTATCTTTCACTGGGAGAAAGGTTTTGTACATACGTTGTGTACTTTCGCAACCGCTGGTGGAAAAAACTAGCTATTTCCATTTGTGGATGTTTTACCAATTATAGAAATCTCGACCATTTTTGTGAACGTTTTCATTTAATATAAGTAGCCTCGCTCCCATTGCGTATTTTAAATTATGCACAGTTTTTCTCTCGTAGGGTTCGTACACTTCTGGGGAAACCAAATTCAAGGACTTTTCTAAGACATATGCAAAACAAAAATCCATGATGATTTGTTACAGAAATTTTATACGGGGTTTTAGGATTTCACATATAATCTCAAATTGCACCTTTTATTCCATCTCGTGCTCCTATTCCTTTGTCTCCACAAAACGTGAGAGAAATTTCTCAGAGTCAGTTCCCCATTAAACACCGGATGCATGGTTATTTACTATGACGACATTTTGTCTATGCGTAATATTTGCACTTTGTATGTTGAATGGAGATTAACTCTATCGCGCCTCTTTTGATGCTTTCCAGGTTTCAAATTCAATGGTGCCGACTAATGCACTAGTCTTCACATTTTACTTTGAGGCTTAAGATTTGCCGAAAGAGGTGTGGTTCTTTCTCGCGGGATAAATCATGTTATGGGCTAATGTCAGTTGATTAGCTATAGAGTTAAAGATAATTATCAGAGAAATATGTAACTTGAAGAAAGATGAAAGCGTTATTTTTTTCTCCGTATTTGTATTTCAGAGGCATCGAGTTGAGTAGGAAGTGTATAACAATTTGTTGAATTGTGTTATGTCATATTATTTTAACTGTAACAAATAGTTCAACTTGCATATTTGTAACGCTGGAAAATTTTCCGGAACCCATCAAAGGCTAGTACACTTTCTTATTATTGAAAACTATTTGTTAAACCATTTGTTCATATGATCTGCACTGCTGGCCACCCAAAATGCAACACCAAGAAGGACACGAGATAGGAAACCAAGATTTACTGGACACATAACAACAGATACAAAGATGAAACGATTGAGCTTTCTGGCCCGTGCGACTTGCGGAACACGCAGACATCAATAGTTCGTGTGGCCCCCATGGCTGGCAATAACGGCCGCTACACGCCGCGGCATCGAACGAAAGAGAATTTGGATGTTGGCTTGGGGTATGTCGGTCCAGGCTGCTTCCACACGTTGCTACAGTTCATCAGGCGTAGCCGCGGGTGGTGCTTGCCGAGCCACTCGGTAGCCGATCAGCGACCAGACGTGTTCGATGGGCGACATATCGGGAGAACAGGCGGGCCACGGCAGCAGTGACACCTGGTGGGCCGAGAAGAATTGTTGCTCGATGCGTGCCACGTGCGGGCGCGCATTGTCCTGTTGAAACGTGGCCACTGGCAGGTCCTTCAGGTAAGGGAGGACTACACTCTCCAAAACGTCGGAGATGTAGCGGTTGCTGTTGAGTGTACCGGCGATGCGTACCAGAGGGGTGCGGGTGACATATCCAATTGCGCCCCAAACTATAACGCCAGGCGACGCACCGGTATAGCGATGCATAATGCAGGCATCATACAGTCTCTCGCCGCGGTGCCGTCCCACGTAGATCCGACCATCGTGATGTTGCAGGCAGAAGCGGGATTCGTCGGAGAAGACAATGTCGTGCCATTCCGTATTCCAGGTGCAGCGTTCAACGGCTCACTGCCGCCGATCTCGCCGGTGGTGTAATGTCAATGGTAATCGTAGCAATGGGTGCCGTGCGAGAAGTCCCAGCTCCTGCAGACCATTTCGAACGGTACGTGCTGACACAGGTTGTTGCGCAATACACCCTAATTTCTGCGCTAACGATCGTGATGTGGCGGTGAGAGCCGTCAATGCCCGCTGCACAACATGCTTTTCCTCTCGTTCTGTGGTGTGCTGCGGCTGCGGCAATCGCTCACGTCGGTCCGTCCGTCCCTCCTGCACCCACCGAATCCATACTCGCCTCACTTTGGCTAGATGCCGTCCCACATGGATGCCGATGTCTCGGTACAATAAACCGCTGTCGCGATAAGCCCTTATTCGTCCTCTGTCGAACTCCAAAACGTGCTGGAATGACTGCCGTATTCTGCGACGAGGCATGAGGAAGCTTCCCACACACAGGTCCGGCATCACAACACACTTCCACTACTTACACCCCACCTTCTGTGCACCTTTTTTATAGAGATTCTCGGTGGCGTGCCGAGCGCACATGATTTGCATATGCCCTGCAATGCTAATCGATTTCATGTCCTCTCGCGAGCGACGCATGCTGTGAATTTTAGAACAATCGGATGCTTCCTTCTTGGTGTTGCGTTTTGGGCGGCCAGCAGTGTATTTCACTTACGTATCAAGTAATGTTTAATTCAGTTGTCATTAATGAATTGGCCTGACGGATCTTAGCAATGTAAATATGAAAGACATGAATTTGCAAACTTCAAAAATATCCTGTGTTTTTAAACCTCCGCATTTAGGTAAATTCGAGCTATGTAATGTACATTAATTGAATTTATGTAATTCACAAGTTTGTCCTAAGCTCGGCTTTAGCATCGAATCAAATACGGACAGGAGTTAGACTTAGAGCTAAAAAATGCAACGAATGTCATTCATTTCATTATTTTCGCAAGAGGGAAGTATTGTAACAGAGATTTTATACGGGGTTTCAGGATTTCATATAAAATCTCAAAATGCAACTTTTATTCCATCTCGTGCTCCCATTCCTTTGTCTCCACAAAGCGTGAAAGAAATTTCTAAGAGTCAGTTCCCCATTAGACACCGGATGCAGAGTTATTTACTAAGACGACATTTTTTGTCTATGCGTAGTATTTGCACTTTGTATGTTGAATGGAAATGAACTCTATTGCGCTTCTTTTGATGCTTTTCAGGTTTCAATTTCAATGCTGCTGACTAAGCACTAGTCTTCACATTTTACTTTGAGTCTTAAGATTTACCAAGGGCGGTGTGGTTCCTTCTATCGGGGAATTTTAGGATATGCTAAAAGGTATTTTTTGGAGACAAGGGAAGGAGGCGAAGGACAGTTGTCTCTACGTTTAGGAAGCGAGCGGTCACGAAAAGCTGGACAAGGGGATTGCCCCAAGGTAAAGTGGGAGGCCTGAGGTGGACCGGAAGGTCAGTGGATTTCACGACAGCGCGAGAGAGGACGAAAAGCAGGACTTCTGAAAAAAGAAATTGGGGTTTTAAGCGGGAGAGTTAGGAAATATAGCGCAGCTAACGGGCAACCTTTGCAGGCAATTAAATGAAGAAAAGAATAAAAGTTTCTTAGACATATTTACGAATGGCAAGAATTATTTGCATACAATTTTACCATTTGGTTATTACGTGTTAATAACTGCCATCATCAACCACTACGGAGTTATTAGCAGTTACAAGTTAACAACTACACTGGCGTGCAAAAATTAAGGACGAGACGGTTTTTTGAATATAACGTCGTACAGAAGTGCTCCATATCGACACAAATCATACCATAAGATCCCCAAGATGTAAGAATATGGGACAAGTGAGTAAAACCGTCTAAACAAGGAATCCAAACGATACAAAGGCACTTTATTGAAAAGGTAGCTTCGAGCACAACTGGACAGAACACAGAAATGTCCATGTGGCAGGCGGCTGCTTAGAGAAATCCAGTCTTTTGTGGGAGATATGATCGCCCTTGACTGCGTTGCAGGATTTAAAACGTCTGTCCATGCTGAGGACGAGTTTGTCACAGAGCTGTTGAGGCATCGCGGCCCATTCCTCTTGTAGCGCCAATCGCAGCTGCGGAATCGTTGCAGGTGGCTGGTGACGTCCTGCCAAGCGTTTGCCGAGAAGGTCCGACGCGTATTCAATTAGATTTAGGTCCGGGGACCTTGCCGGCTTTACTCTCCAACAGCTCTGCGACAGCCACTGTGCGATGAGGTGTAGCGTTGTCGTCCATGAGAGGAACTCAGGACAAACATCACCTCTAAACAGACGCACGTGAGGCAGGAAAACCTCGGTACAATAGCGGACACCAGTGACTGAACCTCCTTGGAAGATGAGGAGGTCAGTACGGCTACCAAGCATGATACCGCCCCAAACGACAACTCCGCCACCTCCAAACCGGTCCCTTTCGATGATGTTGGAGGTGTGATTGCGTGTTCCCTGCTCTCTCCAGATGTGTATACGTCCAGAATCGCTCGTCAGACTTAATCGGCTCTCATCCGTAAAGATAATTCGACCCCATTGCTGATGTGTCCAGTTCTTGTGTTTCTAGCACCACAGAAACCGCCGTCTCCGATGAGCAGGCGTTAATAGCACACACCGTACTGGACGTCGTGCAAATAGACCACCTTTGTGCAGCCTCCTGGCTACGGTAAAACGCGATAACGGCGTCCAGTTGTCTGTTGCATGTGCCTTCCGATTTCTCCCGCCGTCTGTCTATTCTCGCCTGTAGGACAATATACCGGTCGTCCGCCGTCGTGGTTGCTCGTGGACGACCACTGCTAAACTCTCGGACAGCTGTTCCTGTTGTTTGAAATGCTCTCCAAGCTCGTGAAATGTTGCTGTGAGCGATCCCAAACTCTTCGGCCACACTAGTCACACTGCGACCTTCTTCCAACTTCCCAATGACGCGACCTCGGGTAAAGTTTTCCAGATGTCGTCTACTGGATTGCCTGTTGGCCATATCACACGGTGGCAGCAACTCGACGTCGTTCAAACAATTTTTGCATACCAGTGCAGAACAAAGATACTAAAGAACTTTTTAACATATTCTTATGCTTTACAGTATCATGGTCAAATTATTTTTTATAAGTAATTTCGGTTTTAAGTTATAAAAATAATGAAAGATGTAAATGGATGAGTATGCTTTTTTACTCATTGCATTCCTTTTTACTGTTGTAATTGGAGAATTACCCAGTAATGCAGAACTGGATCGTGGTGGTGCACTTACCACATGGCCTATCTCAGGAAACCCTTTCCCTCAATCTGAAAATGCTTAATTCAATCAGCCATTTTATTTGCATCACTGTTCTGCACTATCTTCCCATGTAATCAATCTATTATTGATAACAGTTGAAATTCTAAAATAAAATAAGGGCAGATCCAGAATTTAGGAATGGGAAGGGCACACGTCTAATCAGTTAAAATAAGAAATACAGAAGGAAACAGGATATAAGTCTGCCCCTGTTAGCGGAAGAATTAAGAATAATGGAAAAGTTGGAAATAGGCGAAAATTATTCTTCATAGAAAAAGCTATGCTGAGGTAAAAAAAAAAAAATCAAATGTCTCCCGGAAGGAGAGATAGCCAAAAAAAAGAAAGGTTTTACCATTACACCCCTAGCATCAAATAGAAGTCATCGCTTTTTCCACATTTATAAATAAGTCACGGAAAAATTTCACACTGGCCGACACCGGGAATAGAACCCAGTATCTTCCAGTTACGCGCCGGATATGCTTCCACTGCACCACATAAACGTAGAAACAGCGATGATTTCTATTAGATGTTCCTGTTCCACGTCAACTGTGTATTTATCATTTATTATTTATCGCACCTAGCAGGAAGTTTTGCATTATTTAAAGAGGAGAATGCTCCACATCTCAATTGTAGCGAATGGCATACAGTAAAAAAGAAATTTATCAATAGGGTTTTAGAAGCAGACATACAGCTGCAAACTTAAGTACAAAGACACCACCTAGCAGCAGAACTGTGAACAAATAAATTCCTCGTCTACTAGCCTAAAGTGTTCTACAAGGTAAATGCCTTTTTTTTTTAATCGTACATGCAGAAGTAGAGATATTGGGGAGGAAATTAAACATTTGCACCCCCATTAAGCATTAATTTCAGATTTCAAGGCTTTTCAAGACAGTATTAAAAAAACACCGTTTTTCCAGGATATGCCAGACCTAGAAAATGTTATCATAATTTTCAAGAACTTTCCAAGTTTTCAGGCATCCCTGAGAGTGGTGAATTAGGTTTTCTAAAAATCTTCTTTGAGGTATCTTTTCGGGTCTGAAACGATACAAAAGGCATACTCAATCTATCCGAAAATGCCATGTGATCTTTCCTCTTTTGCTTTGCGTTTGTTTGTGTTTTGATACTGAAGGACATCCATTTTTCGCACACTGTAAACACTGATTCACATTATACGATTTCGCTTAACTTGGTAATTTCTTAGACGCAATAAATCTGTGCAATACGATTATTTGTTTCCTAAGAATCACCTTTTTTAAGATTTTATTTAATCTGAAAGAAATGTAGTATTTCCTCATAACCGAGGAGCTATAGGTATGAATATGCTGTCTGGCATCAATTTTGTAAGTCTTTCAGTAATATGGAAATAATATTTTACACGGTAAAGCTGTGCCTTATAAACCGAGCAAACGCAGATGAATATGGGTAAAAATTATGTTGGCTAAAACTTATATTCTTTTTGAATATCGTTTGTCGAAAACTTATACTGTATCTGTAAGACGCGTTGATGTAGTGCTTTGATTTTCTCAGAGTTTAATTTATTACAAAGGAGCAGTTGCTATATTTGAAATAACGTCATACTTTACGGATAATTTTACCTCGCCAGCATATACTTTTCGGTGTTCATACTGAATGGATGTCAAAGCTTTGAAGCGTAATGCTTCTGAATTTAATTTCTCTCATGTAATGACTCATTTGGCATCTCATAAGCGTTCAGAAGCAAGTTGATCTAAATCTTATGCAACGGGAACTTCTCTGGATAATATCATTGATCATAAAATACTAAATTAGTGACAGCTACTCGAAGCAAGATGTGGTTGCCTCAGACTCAGTAATTGAAACACCTATAAACTTGTATATGAGGCAATATAGTTGGAGTTTCAAGTGTCAAACATCGCGGAAGTCTAAGGTTTGCTGTGTGTAACATAGAAAACTTGCAATAAGATTTCGACCCTCCTAGTAAAATTACTTCCCTCCTATGATTAACACGCAACACAAAGTTATTCTTTGTGAACCACATGACTATGATTAAATAAATTGAAGAACCCGGAATTAAACAGAATGGCTACCCACAGATTTTATACAAACCAAGTGCACAAATCATAATGTTGAAATAATTTCCCCTTTTATGTTATGCTTGATTGCAGTTTAGTTAATGTATTTTCATGCATAAATATTCTGCACGAAAAAGAGAATTTTCACAATTAAAAAAAAAACATCTAAATTTTAACACAACATTTAAATACAGATGACACTCATAAGGTGATGGCGAACAATGACGAACAATTTACAAAAACCCAAATGATCCTCCTGGAGGAACCTAGAGTTTTCAAAGTAATTGTCGTTGAACATGTTGGCTGTATTCACTGCAAAGTACAAGTTAGATAAACCCAAAGACGTACAAGTTGGATAAACCCAAATGATCCTCCTGGAGGAACCTAGCATTTTCAAAGTAATTTTCGTTGAGCATGTTGGCCGTATTCGCTGCAAAGTACAAGCAAGATAAACCCAATGACATAAAAGTTGGATGAACCCAATGACATGCAAGTTGGATGAACCCAATGACATGCAAGTTGGATAAACCCAAATGATCCTCCTGGAGGAACATAGCATTTTCAAAATAATTGTCGTTGAAAATGTTGGCCGTATTCGCTGCAAAGTAAAAGTTAGATAAACCCAAATGATCCTCCTAGAAGAACCTAGCATTTTCAAAGTAATTGTCGTTGAATATGTTGGCCGTATTCACTGCACAGTGCAAATAAGATAAACCCAATGACGTACAAGTTAGATAAATCCAAATGATCCTCCTGGAGGAACCTAGCATTTTCAAAGTAATTGCGTTTGAACATGTTGGCCGTATTCGCTGGCAAATTTAAGTAAGATATACCCAATGACGTACAAGTTGGATAAACCCAAATGATCCTCCTGGAAGAACCTAGCATTTTCAAAGTAATTGTCGTTGAATATGCTGGCCGTATTCGCTGCATGGTACAAGTAAGATAAACCCAATGACATACAAGTTGGATGAACCCAATGACATACAAGTTGGATAAACCCAATGACATACATGTTGGATAAACCCAATGACATACAAGTTGGGTAAACCCAAATTTTATCCTCCTGGAGGAGCCTAGCATTTTCAAAGTAATTTTCGTTGAGCATGTTGGCCGTATTCGCTGCAAAGTACAAGTTAGATAAACCCAAATGATCCTCCTGGAAGAACCTAGCATTTTCAAAGTAATTCTCGTTGAATGAGCTGGCCGTATTCGCTTCAAAGTACAAGTAAGGTAAACCCAATGACATACAAGTTGGATAAACCCAATGACATACAAGTTGCATAAACCCAATGACATACAAGTTGGATAAACCCAATGACATACAAGTTGGATACACCCAATGATATACAAGTTGGATAAACCCAATGACATACTATCTGGATAAACCCAAATTATCCTCCTGGAGGAGCCTAGCATTTTCAAAGTCCAAAGTAATCGAGGTAGTTGCCTTCAATGCACGATCTTAAAAAACAAGAGTCACTCACAATACAAATTTAAATTCGTTGGCGGAATTTAAAGATTTTATTGTATATAAGAACTTTCGGGTTTCCCTAGAACCCATCATCAGATACAGGAGAAGGAATAAATTTAAATAAAATGTTACGTGAACATAATATAGATATCAGATATGAATATGACATAATATCACGTGGCATCAAATTGTCAAACGACGTGGCATGTATCATGGAATAAAGAAAATAAAGGAAATAGAATGCAGGCATACATATAATACTGCATTGTAAAAATAAAGGAAGGTTAGTAGGTATAAATTGTGTTGTTCTCATCAGGAGCCAAAACAAAGAGCACTACAGCAGAAATCGAGATTAAGTGATTTCGTCCTCAGTTTGCCTCGTATTCGGTACTGTAAATAATTTCCAGATTGTAGGTACAGATACTGGAACATTGTCATTGCAGCATAAATGTCTCTGAGTAGCAATTACAAGGCTTTCAGTGAACAGCAATGTAGAGACAGCACTAGGTGTTACGATGATGGAAGCATCATTCCAAATTGGATAGTGCAGGCCATCGCAAACGAGTCGAGACAATGCAGAATTTTTAAGTCCATTCTTTACGGCGTATTTATGTTCATTCAGTCTTGTTGCTAGTGTACGTTTTGTAGATCCTATATATTTACTATCTGGAGTGTCATCATCAATACTTTTTAAGGGGATGCTGTAAACGCCAAATTTGTTTAGCTTTGTTACCTGGTCTCGATCTTTTTAATTAACTGGAAAATGTTTGTAGTACGTATTCCAAAATCCAGGTAAAAGTTTCTGCAAATGGCTTTGAGAACAGGTGTTATGGTTGGATAATAATCTATGGAACCTATATATCTACGAGGTTGTTGGTCCCTTTGGAGAGTAGTTGAGTTTTCTTGGTGGAGCTTCTTAAGAGCTTTTTTATGATAAAGGTGGGAAATCCATGGTTTAGGGTGATGTTGAAAATTTTGTTAATTTCACATTTTCGTCTGCTGAAACTAGATGAATGCGTGATGGCTCTGCGTAGAAGGAAAAAGATTGAGGAGAGTTTATAGCTTTTTGGATGTGCTGAAGAAGCCGGGATCAACGTAGGCACCGAAGTGGGTTTCCTATATACAGAGTGTTGCAAAGTGCAAGTGACAGCATCTCGTTCAAGCATAAAATCCAGGAATGGCAATTTACCTTCACTTTCCAGTTCAATGGTGAATTTTATGGTCGGGATTTGGGATGATAAGTGTTCAGCAAAAGTTCGTAGGTCAGCTGGTTCGTGATCCCAGAAGAGAAGTACAACATCAACATATCTTATGTAAAAGCACGGAGGTTGTTGATATTCTTGTAGCACTTTATTTTCTATGTGCTGTAGTAGAATTTCCGCTAGAATCGGAGATAGTATATGCTGTAGTAGAATTTCCGCTAGAATTTCCGCTAGAATCGGACACCCATTACGCCCGCTAGTATCTGGATTTGCAGCACCAACCAGACCTATAGAGAAGGCACTAACTAATTTCCTTCAACCACTAGTTAATAATTCACTCTACTCTGTTAAAGGCACAGTACAAGCTATTAACAAGATCAAATCCTTTAATGCAAATAACTCAACCTTTATTATGGCTTCTCTCGATGTCATTTCTTTGTTCCCTAATGTTCCGATTAAAACTGTTCATGACATCATTCAGATAAAACTACTTGAACTAAAATACGAACCAGAAACGATCCAATCCATCATTACAGCCTTAAAACTAGTTCAAAACAGATCATATTTTCAATTCGACAACATTATTTATCGCCAAACTGAGGGCGCCCCAATGGGATCACCACTATCTCCGATTCTAGCGGAAATTCTACTACAGCACATAGAAAATAAAGTGCTACAAGAATATCAACAACCTCCGTGCTTTTACATAAGATATGTTGATGATGTACTTCTCTTCTGGGATCACGAACCAGCTGACCTACGAACTTTTGCTGAACACTTATCATCCCAAATCCCGACCATAAAATTCTCCATTGAACTGGAAAGTGAAGGTAAATTGCCATTCCTGGATTTTATGCTTGAACGAGATGCTGTCACTTGCACTTTGCAACACTCTGTATATAGGAAACCCACTTCGGTGCCTACGTTGATCCCGGCTTCTTCAGCACATCCAAAAAGCTATAAACTCTCCTCAATCTTTTTCCTTCTACGCAGAGCCATCACGCATTCATCTAGTTTCAGCAGACGAAAATGTGAAATTAACAAAATTTTCAACATCACCCTAAACCATGGATTTCCCACCTTTATCATAAAAAAAGCTCTTAAGAAGCTCCACTAAGAAAACTCAACTACTCTCCAAAGGGACCAACAACCTCGTAGATATATAGGTTCCATAGATTATTATCCAACCATAACACCTGTTCTCAAAGCCATTTGCAGAAACTTTTACCTGGATTTTGGAATACGTACTACAAACATTTTCCAGTTAATTAAAAAAGATCGAGACCAGGTAACAAAGCTAAACAAATTTGGCGTTTACAGCATCCCCTTAAAAAGTATTGATGATGACACTCCAGATAGTAAATATATAGGATCTACAAAACGTACACTAGCAACAAGACTGAATGAACATAAATACGCCGTAAAGAATGGACTTAAAAATTCTGCATTGTCTCGACTCGTTTGCGATGGCCTGCACTATCCAATTTGGAATGATGCTTCCATCATCGTAACACCTAGTGCTGTCTCTACATTGCTGTTCACTGAAAGCCTTGTAATTGCTACTCAGAGACATTTATGCTGCAATGACAATGTTCCAGTATCTGTACCTACAATCTGGAAATTATTTACAGTACCGAATACGAGGCAAACTGAGGACGAAATCACTTAATCTCGATTTCTGCTGTAGTGCTCTTTGTTTTGGCTCCTGATGAGAACAACACAATTTATACCTACTAACCTTCCTTTATTTTTACAATGCAGTATTATATGTATGCCTGCATTCTATTTCCTTTATTTTCTTTATTCCATGATACATGCCACGTCGTTTGACAATTTGATGCCACGTGACATTATGTCATATTCATATCTGATATCTATATTATGTTCACGTAACATTTTATTTAAATTTATTCCTTCTCCTGTATCTGATGATGGGTTCTAGGGAAACCCGAAAGTTCTTATATACAATAAAATCTTTAAATTTCGCCAACGAATTTAAATTTGTATTGTGAGTGACTCTTGTTTTTTAAGATCGTGCATTGAAGGCAACTACCTCGATTACTTTGGACTATTTCTGCACGAATTCGAATTCTCCTAATTTTCAAAGTAATTGTCGTTGAGCATGTTGGCCGTATTCCCTGCAAAGTACAATTTAGATAAACCCAAATGATTGTCCTGGAAGAACCTAGCATTTTTAAAGCAATTGTTTAAAAAGCGCAACGTATTCGCTGCAAAGTTCATTTGAATTATCACGGTGTGGACTGATATTTTGGGGGATGTGGATGTGTATGATTCTCATGTGGCTTTAATTTTTAAAATATTCATCAAAATTTGTAAGATGTCTAAATTTCATAAATACTCTTCACCAGAATGTCAACATCGACATTTGGCCGAACCTTCTCGTTTGGGTTAGGATCACGGATCTGTAGGCGTACAGAGAAAAAAACTACTATTCTCTTGTATTGGTGCACAAAGGAATATACAACGGTACATCATTCATCAATCAAAGTGCTTTAATTTAAGTTAACATTATCATTCAACTAAGGTACTGAAAACGCTGGAGCCGCCCCGGTGGCGCAGTGGTCTAAGCGATGGCCTCTGATCTTTCGTCCGGAAGGGGTCCGGGTTCGAATCCCGGTGAGGCATGGATGTTGTGTTTGTCTTACGGCACTGGCTCTCTCCCTTCCCTGGAACCAGGTACCTTAAATTAGGGACAGGCGATTGCTTATAGCCCATTGAGTTGCTCACGGCGGTCGTTAAACCTCCAATCAAAAAAAAAAAAACAAAAAAAAACGCAGGAGTAAACCTAGACAGTCGTTAGCAGCGTTGATTCGGCCTCCTTCTCGATAGAACAAGGTAAGACCAGAAATAAGTTTTTAAAGTGGTTATCTATCATCTGAGTAATGAGATGAAAGTACAGTGAACTCGGCATACGCATCACGATATTGTAAGCAATATGATGTCAATGTTCATATCTTTAAAATTGGTTCAATTTTGTAAAACGTGTACAATTGAAAACGTATGCAATGTTCATTTTAACCTTTGAATTTTAAGACATATAGGGCCACTTTTTTGTAATGAAAATTTCCCCGATTTTTGTCGGATATATCATTCTAATTGTTATACTATCTGTTTTCTTCAAAAATGTTGTCAATGTGTTTCTCGTAGCACAGTAATAATGTAATCACTTCTTAATCATCACATTCCTGTGACTTTTAAACAGACTTTAATTTTTATATTTTTTTAATAGTTTGAAATAAAAAAATTCCTCATGATTAATAGTCGCTTCAAAATTTGTTGAATATCATCTAGAACCATGAAATCGTAGAGCATTCAGCTTATATTCTTTCTTTATCCAAAGTCTGTATTTTAAATTGTATATTTTTGGATAGTTAATTTTAGTTAATCCTGCATTTTCAAAAGATTCAACTAATTTATTCACCGCGATCTAATATTATTGAAATACCTCTGAAAAAAAAGTATTTAAAAAAAAAAGTATTTAAAAAAAAAGTATTTAAAAAAAAAGATTTAGTTTTGAACGTAATATGTTATAAATAACGAAAATATAATATTTTTATTTGCTCTATAAATCGAAGGGGCGTTTGTTTTTATAAAAAATTTAAATCAATTTGAAGGAACGACTCAATGTTGGTAGAACATTTCATTTTGAATAGCAAGATTTTATCATGCACTAATTTTAAAAAAAAGATGCTGTTTCCTAGAGACTTAGTACGACAAACAACATAAACTCTTTTTCTGTGTATCACATGATGGCTGCTCCGTTAGCATAGTGGTCTTCTGAACGATCGTCTGAGTGATACCAGGCCTGAGTCCCATATGAAGCATCTTCGGTGTGCTTCCTGCCCTCCTATGGCAACGACCTTAATCCCCATCGGAAATTAGCAAATTGGGGACCGGTGATCATCTACAGCCCTTTGAGGTGCTCGCGTTGGTCATTAAATCACGAAACAGCAAAACATATGGTGCATGACAAGGAATGTTTTGTATGCAAAAGTTTTCTAGTTAGTGTCCATTTTGAACTATATAGCATTCGAAAGCGTGCTCGTTTAACTTCTATGACGTTTTCCTTTTTTAAAATCGCAAATTAAAAGCGTTGAACCGGAAGCAATTTTTTTAAAGGCCATATGCCAATTACACTATTCGTGTGCTCATGTGCTCTCTTTGTAGGATATACAAATCAAACCTCGTTATATCTTTCGTATCCTCTGTTCCACATATCAGTGCTGATTTCCCACCTACAGCAAGCCTGAGAAAGAAAAAAAAATAATCGCGATCATGACAAAGGTGGACTGCTGTGTTTCCGCCATTGATATCAGGTTAACCAAGACGTACAGCGACCACACAAACGACGTCAGCAATTTGTGAAGGTAGGCGAAGAAGTTTATCGAAGGAGAAACAAACATCGAAGAAAAACCACGAAGCGGGAGGCCGTCAGCTGCACACACTGACAACAACTGAAAAGGGACTAATGACTTGATTCCTGCGAGGATAAGCTCATAACCGTCCTGGAGATCGATAATCACTTGCATTACGGTTCACAATGCCGTGGACGTAATAATTCGAAATTAAAATTAACGAAAGTGTGGGCTAAATGCGTTTGTTGTCGGTTCTCATCGTGATTGAAAAACAAAAACCTCGAGATTTACAATGAGCTATTTGTACTGTGCATGAAAACTAACATTGCGTTCTTTTAATGCTTTTAGAGGTGATGAGGTAGAGCGGAACGTGTGTGATCCAAGACAAGGAATCAGAATATTTAGACGAAACTGTATGTCATCCAAGGCGAAGAATGGCAACACAGAAATCAGCTCAGAAATTTGTAATCGCAAACTGTTGCAAGTGTGTCGTTATAATGGATTTCCTTGTGAATTCCACTGAACACGACAGAAATGACCAATTTATTACAGTAATAACACGTCCACAGATGACTCATTTTTCAGCTTTAAAACAACGGAAGTTTGTAACGTCCTGTAAAATAGCATCTGTGCCGAAACAACAGCAACTTATCTTGCAGTTTGACCTTCCGTTCAAATTTTAACGGAAAATAATCCATGGGATTCAGGTCCGCAGATTCAGATGGGCATGGAAGCAGGTGGAAAACTCAATCAATTCGAGATGTGATTTATATCATTGCCCAGTTGAAAATAGTCGTTATCAGAGGGATAAAGATGAACTCGACTAGCAACAACGTTTAACCCTGGAAGTATTTTTTTCCATATTTATTGGTGTAGCCATAAAGGAAGGATCTATAGAGTGGAAACAGACATAGGAGCCCATGGAAACTCCCCCATAGAAAGTGGCGCCCCCACGGACCTAAAACAGAAGCAAAATGTGACGTGACGTCGGCAATAGTTGCTACGGCAACCCAGCGCAGGCATAACAAAAAAATTACAAAGATGGAAAACAATTTTCACAAATGTTGGCCAATTATGGAAATACAGGCTATACAAATACCGAGTAAAAAATATATAAGCCAAAAAGCTAACGATGCCAATAACGTAGATGTCGAAGCAGATGGCAATTGAATACAAATTAGAATTGAAAGTGAAGCAGAGTGGGTATGGAAGAAACAATCAAATGAACAACAGACACGTAAAAACCCAAAAGTTATGAATTCTGTAAGGAAAAGTATACGATTAGTAAGTAATAAGCAAAATAATACCACTTATTAGAACGCTAGAGGAAATGAAAACAAAAGAGAATCTTCAACACTGCCGGATAGCAAGCCAAAGTCAACAGTCAAAGTAAAAAACATGACATTAACGGACAAAAATCGCGTGTTTCGTGGGTGTTCCCTGGGAAACCAGCTGTCAATCAACTGTAGTTCTGTTTTATGTCACTGGTGCGCTGCAGTCGACTTCATGACGTCATGAGTTTCAGCTTAATACTACCAGTGTCTTCTCTATATATCCTTCTTTTATGGGTGTAGCAATTTATAAAAACACACAAGGACTAAATGCCGAGCTTTCTCAAGACCAGTGAACACAAGAATGTCTTCTGGAACGATGATAATTTAAAATCTTGGAGCACGTATCTACTGCGTGTCTAGGTGATATTGCGTCTCGCGGAAGGTGGTATCTCGCGACCTACCTTTCAAGCATTCTCTCTCTTTTCTCCTACTATCCTATGTCAGTAGGATCTTCCACGCAACCGAGAGTTCGAAGGAAGGGCCCTCGTTGCAAGGGTTAGGGTGCATGAATATTTCGATGCTTTCTCTAGTCAGTGTTCCTTTGTAGTCAGTGTATGGAGCGATCCTCTTCATGTTTTTCCACACCGGTACGGCGTCACATTTGGTTACTTCTTTGCATAGCGCTGTTTGTGTTTTGCTTGCTTTAATGTCCCTTATGTGTTCTTTCTCCCTAATTAAAAGGGATCTCTTGGTCATTCCGATGTATGATCCAGACAAGCCATCTGGATATTCCAATGGTATCTCATGCACCGCAGCTCCAGAATTCAAGTCGGGGGTCCTTATAAGTATTTGTTGTTGCAATGAACATTGGTGATTTGATTCCAATGGGTTATAACCGTTTAACGACCACACCGCTTGAAACACCCGTAGATGCAGACGACTACCGTCATCCGAATCACTCATCTAGAGTAAGTAGGCTTTGCTAACTCCGCATGTTCGGACTTTGCACGGGCTCTGCAGGATTAGTAAAAGTCAACCTTAGTCAACATCGTTTTTAATAAACAAAAAAGTGAACCAGAATTTAGTTCCTCCTAGGGTGATATCATTAATTCTCTTGATATGGTATCCTTTCTCCATTTAAAAAAAAACAGTGATTACCCTGGAAAAACGTCTGAATATCAATGCATAACAAGCCAACAGATCGGAACTTCAATGTAGTGACCGAACCCTATCCTTCTTTCATTAAGCTGTAAAAGGAGGACAGAAATTTGAAAATCAGCAGCAAACAGTTTCGAGAGTTTTGGTATTCAGGGTGACACAAGATTTTAAGATTCTGGTAGTTAAAGGTTTACATTTCCTAGAGAATTCAGATGTGGGTCCACACTAGAATCTATATCGTAAGTAATCCTACGAAAAATGGCTCTTAGCTCTGAACGTTCAACTTTCGCCAAAACGGAGAGTCTTGATCTTGAAAGATGCATCCATGCAGTACGTGGTTGTCTACAAATTCTTATCCTCTGATCGAAATAGCGCTATTTGAAAAAGTTATTCTTAAGATCACATAGACGTTTTGCAATGAATTAGTACCGACCATCGATGGTGAAGAGATCTCTGGAGATTTTTTGTGTTGTTTGCTATAGACAACAAGGGCGTACAGAAATGTCATCTGTCGTAACGCATACAGGGCAATGCACATCAGCCTGTGAAAAGTGATGCCGTTTGGCTTTGTTCATGATTTAAATCCTCCGTTATTTAACACATTGTTGCGCGTCTTAAAAATATTGCCATCATTAACCCAACCCGGGGATACAGATAAAAATTAACTCAACCGAAGAAATTTCTTTTAAATATTGTAGGTCTTTGTCTGTTTTCTTCATCATGTATTATTAGTCACTTTCGTAGGTGTTTGAAATCTTGGCAGTTACCATTTGCCATGCTAATAAAAAAATGACCTTTATAATAACATGATGACTTGCCATTTTCATTAACAGGTTTGCTACCTCTGTTGCTGCATCAGCCAAGGCAGTTTTTCCACATTTAGGCTACATCTTCGCATTCGCCATTCCGTTTGTATAGTTCAGATTTTAATATTTTCTTTGTTTCAGACTACAATTCTTTTGTAAGGTTACAAGGTCCTACAAAAAAAAAAGTAAACTACGTTAGTAAACAAGTAGACTATTCTTAAAAAAAAATAAAAGAGGAGATAACTGAAATTTAAAACAGTAATTGAAACTAAAAATACCACAACTTTAATACATAGAAAAACAGAATAACTTCGAAATTTAATAAGAGCAATTAGTTTACAACATCAAAGTTATACTAATTTGCCATAGCGACAAAAAACAAACAATTAATAAATCAGTTGCAGTATATTATATCAGCATACCAATATTTCAGTGTGCCGCGGCGGTGGCTCGGTTTTCTAAGCGATGGCTTCTGATCATTCGTCGGAGATGGGTTCGGGTTCGAATACCGGTGAGGCATGAATGTTTGTGCTTGCGTTACGATTTACCGAATTGCCAAAATTCATATTAATTTCAAAAGCCAAGAGAGAAGACAGGGAGAAACAAGTAGGAAATCTCTCCTAAATTGCATTTGGCGCCAAAAAGCTCAAAAACGAAAAACTATAATAATAGTGCGTGTTAATTTTTATATTTTAATTTACCCTTTAGTAGTAAATGAAGTCAATATTTTAATAACCCAAGTAAGTTCATATTTAATGTTTTATCCCAAATGCTGTTTATTTACAATCATGAAATAGCTATGTTACATTAAAGCTGCATCAAAAAATAAATATCTCCAAATAAAACAATTCATTTAAATTTATAAATTTCGTTCTGTAATGAAATAACCACGTGTACGGTAGCTTAAATATGTATTTGAGACAAAAATATTTCATCCGTTCTTCCAAGTCGTAACGAACTTCACCGAAAGCAAATATTTTACTGAACTAGATTATAATTAAGACACTTTGCTTTTTGCAACTTTTGGTTTTGTTGTATTGGTTACAACCTATTTTCACACCTTATAATCCTAAGAATAGAATAATCTGTGACCACCGTGTAACTTTGCACTAATTGAAGGAACAAACAATAGGTTTCTCAGAAGTCTGAAGATTACTCTAAAATTAATACAGGATTTATCAACAAAAGTTGAGTTCCGATAGTTCATAAACACCGAATATATCGGTGGATTATGATAATTTTATATCATATTTTCTTTGTAATTTTAAAACTTCTAGTTGAGATACCCATTAGTAACTTAGTTTTTAAAGGTTTTATGTAATTTGACAGCCAATTAACCTACGCTAAAATTTCCTTTTTGCGCAATTTCAATGAAAGGTTTCATAATAAGGAAAAAAAAAAAGAAAAGAAAACTTATTCGTTCTTTTCCTGTCTCCAGGAGATTTTGATGCTTTACTTCCAGCACAAAAGTTGATTTGATATTGCAGTGATTTAATCTTAATTTGTCGAACACAATCTTTACATTCATATCTTACTGAATCTTTTCATGACATTTTGTTCACAGGTAGTTCAAGTATAGAAAAAAGGATTTGATTGAAGGTGGTTCTTTATTTCCAATCTGAGACTGATTAGTCGCAAGAAGGAATGTTTTTACATCCTTATTTTCAATAGGTTTGGCTGTGGTGCTCAAACAAGTTTGCAAAGGTGGCTTGTGTTTTGCACTAACATAATTTTGCAAGTTCTACAGCAGCATTAATTCTCTTCTTTTCCAAGGGATCTGTTGGATTTTTTTAAACATCGATTTCTATTCTGAAGTAATTAAATAATACTCAAGGAAACATTTTCCTTAATTAAATTTTTTCACATAATGCGCACATATTTGTCATTGTTTGTTCATTTTCATGGTCTCCGTAAGATTACACGAATCTGGTTCACAATAGACCTACTTGAGTTGTCACAAGCGAAAGTTCTTGGGTATTAGGTCCAGCTGAACCCGATTCTCCACCAGGATGAGGAGCAGGTCGTATGTTTTACATATTGCGCTCCTTTCCGTGGAACCAGTAGCTTTAAACTAGGTGACTGACGACACCTTATAAACTTAAAATTTACGGTTGGTTGTCGTAATACGCGGAAACAAACGGAGAAAGCGAAAGTAAGTTTGTATTCCCATGGGGATTTCGAACGAGTGCCACATGATCAACCATGGGTACAATTCCCGGAGTTGTCTGTTGCCATATTATCTATATTGTTCCATTGAAGTCTGTTCGTTGCAAGATCGGCTCAGTTCTAGAAAAGATCCACCGCACCAGTCTTTAATATCATCAGCCAATACACGGTGAGAGCGTCCCCTTGCATTTCTTCCGTTCATTAAGCCAAACACCAATGTCTTTATATTTCTGTCATTTTTCATTCTGCAGATGTGTCCAAAGATTCTTGGTTTTCGCAGTATGATTTTTGGTAACAGGGTCTCTTTTACTTGTATTCTTCTGTACACTTCTTCATTTCTTATCTTCTGGGTCCGCCCTATTTGCAAGAATTTATTATAGCACTTTCTTTTAAGAGCAAATATCCTTCTCCCTGATTCCTTTCTCAATGTCCAGGACTCTCATCCATATAGCATGCTGCTGAAGATGCATGTCTCGAAAATGCTTAACTTAGTTTTGAGGTTAATAGCACTGCTCTTCCAAACTTTATCCATGATTTTCAACAGTGTTATAGCCTTTGCAATTTTAATTGAACTTTTCTGAAATTACTAAGTTTGTGAGTGTGTTTGTTTGTTTAAACAACGAAAGCGCTGGTCGGATCTCCAAACCGTTATAATGAATAAGGCTTCTCTACTACTAAGCTAAGCTAAGCTTCTACTCAGCTAATATTATGATGAATTCAATGCTTGTACTAAGCTTCTAATAGTGAATTCAAATGGTTGTTGTTACTAGTTAATTAAGATCCTGAATGAAGTCTCCTGCTAGTAGTGTAGTAATAGTAATGAACAAACTTATAACTGGTAGTAATGTTGTAGTAGTAATTAAGATGAATAAAGTCTTATGCTAGTTGTTACTAATAACACTAAATGAAATAAACCTAACAGCCAGACAGAGGTCTGACAGTACTATGAACTGAGAAAGACGTACTTACTTAAAACCTTTTATTATGAACTTCTACTGGTATCATCACACATAGCTACTCAAATAACACGTAGCTCCTTGCACATGAACGAAGCTCTAACAAACGCTCTCTCTATACAACAAACGCTCTCCCTATACAACAAACGCTCTCCCTATACAACAATAAACGCTCTTCCCGTACAACAACAAACGCTCTCCCTATACAACAACAAACGCTCTCTTTTTGTATCGCTGAACGCGCCTATTTATACTGTCTACCACCACGTCATGACGTACACTCATTGCCAGATCTCATTCAGCGGGTGAAATAACATCTCGTTCAGTAAGAAGATAATTTACATAGAGAAATAAAATAACCAGAGATAGTAAAATCAAAAGGAAAGTGAATCGAGAGTATACGTTACACCGTATAGAAGTTTACAGGACACGACGTTATGAGTACCTATGTCTCCACCAGTCGGCATGTTGAACGTGACATAGCAGTGATTTTACCGACTGGCGCGAAATATATACAAACAGCGCTTGGAAGGGCGTGGGAGATCTACGAAACAAAGAGAGTACAATGGGAAAATAGTTGGACTTTTAAATACTAATAAACTGGTGCTGGGAAAGGCGGGACTAGGCTTTCAGCATCCGCACATATTTTTGGTTGCTTGAGAATGACCGTAGTGAATATGTGGAGGAATGGTACGAAGAGTGGCTAACACTCGCCATCCAATGTGCCGGAAAAACTAGATCACAGTTGGTTTACAGTACATAGTTTAGCATGTGCACTACGTGACATCACACGGTTCACGATTATTCAGAGGGATTTAACAACCAGGTTATCAAGTGGAACATTTCTGAGCACACAGTTCAGCGTACGCTTTCATTGAACAGGATAAAGGTCAGTGAACAGTTAATTTACTCATGCTTACTAACCATCATGAATGGCCCAGCATACATTGGGCACGTGATTAGCTCCACTCGACAGTGGAGGGCTGGAAATGAGTCTCTAGGTCAAATGAGTCCAGGGTCTGTCTTAAAAATAAAGGTCGATAGGGACTATATTTGATGCTACGCGTGTGAAGAGCTGTAACGATAGTACACTGTTGGAAGTAAATATGCTTTCGGCAGCTGTATTATGGTACTTGTATTGTTCTTATAGACATCATGTAAACCCCTCATACCAGCTTAAGCGCACATGCACCACCAGATTCTACCTATGTAGGTATTTTTTTAAGCAAATGGTGCTCTCGGTTAATGCCGTGAATACGAATAGCACTGAGTTGTTTTAAAAAGAAAATATCCTGTGTCACAAGGCTCGCATTGTGTAGGAATAGTTCGATTGTCATGGCCAAGCCCTTCGTATCCTTCTACGACTCCGAATTCCTAGTACTTGAATACCGTAGAATAAACCATTACAGAACTGCTATTACACTTGACACTTGGGATGATACCGTCTTGAGAAAACAGTAGTTTTTCCGCTCACCGTCATACCCAGATACATCCATTGAAGATAAACTATACGGAGGATGATTCCTCGCTCCACATCACTCCCTCTCAGTGTTTTCCAAAAAAAGGAACGGTATGTAAATGTCCAATAAAAATATCCTTGATAATTTACAGGAGTGGCTTTAGACAGACGCGCTGCTGCCCTTCAATGAAAACGTAAGCAACGCAACATTGTACAAATAGTTCTAGTTCTAGCCGATGTTCCTACATGACTTTCAAGATCAGAAGAGAGGGCTGCTGAAGACGACAGGCTTGATTCTGAGATATTGATGTTTAAGGTCTTTGGCTCCGCTCCTTGATTTTACGTTAATTTCCATTGCATACTTATCTTCATTATCGCCGTTGGTCTATTTTCATAGAATTATCATACATAAGGTACAGTAGAATTTTATACATTAAGACGGTTTGCAATGTCACGCACAGAAACATTATTCATGTGCATGGAGCCGTAACCCGATGTATAACACTTATAAGTTCCGTAATACGTTGAAGTACTGACTTCTTGTGCACTGCTACTGTTCTAGCAGATCCAAAACACCACGCGAGAACAATGCAAGAGGGCATGAGGACGCAGGAGTATGAAATTTGCTAAATAAATCAAATCAAATGTATCTTGTTCGATTATTTGCGTACTCAACTTGAATACTTTGTGTGACACAGTGTACATGTACGCTTCTGAAGGTGTGTGTGTGTGTGTGTGTGTGTGTGATTTTTTTGTATTTGTTCGTCATGTATATTTTCTTCCTTGTGTTCGAGATGAATGTATTGTCTTTAGAGTACCTTGATGATAATATAAACAGTCTAACAAAAAGGACATCTATACGACATGTCAGCAATAGCAAATCTTTTATATGCATCCTAGATCCGGAAAGAGGTATTTTCTCTCTTAAGAGCGTGTCGTACAAATAAAATATCAGAGATCAATAGAAGAAAGGTTTCTATCGCATAACATTTTCTACACACATTAAGACAACAGGAAATTGTAAGAAAATATTTTTATACAGCATTTGTCTTTATTAAGACTAATGTCCAGTAATTATACTCTCTATACTTCCAATGGAAAAAAATCGATCCTACTTCCTCGCCGAAGAAAATTTCCCGCACATCAAAATTCACGCACTAATAAAATATATCCTAACTTAGGTGTACAATTGCTGTGATTTGCCAAAAAAGAAAGAATTCCTGAACTGTATTAAAAACCAAAAATTTTACTTCGATGTAGTGGTAAGGAAGAGTGGCGTTACTTGTAAGCAAGTATCATAACTACATCGAAGTAAAGTTATTGATTTTTAATATGTGTAGTTCAGGAAATTTTCCCTGTAGTTCAGGAAGGGTTTTTTACATGTTACTGATTTTCCTATAGTTCAGGAAAGTCTTTTTTCCATTTTATTGATTTTTCCCTGTAGTTCAGGAAAGTCTGTTTTCTATGCTATTGTTTTTCCCTGTAGTTCAGAAAAGTATTTTTTCCATGTTATAGGTTTTTTCCTGTAGATCACGAAAGTCTTTTTTTCCATGTTATGGATTTTTTCCTGTAGTTCACGAAAGTCTTTTTTCCATGTTATTGAGTTTCCCTGTAGTCAGAAGTCTTTTTTCAGGGTCATTAATTTTTCCTGTAGTACAGGAAAGTCTTTTTTTCCATGTTATTGATTTTTGCTGTAGTTCAGGAAAGTCTTTTCCATGTTATTGTTTTTTTCCTGTAGTTCAGAAAATTCTTTTTTTTCATGTTATTGATATTTTTCCTTTAGTTCTGGGAAGCCTTTTTTCCATGTTTTTGATTTTTTCCCTGTACTTCAGGAAAGCCTTTTTTCCATGTTTTTGATTTTTTCCCTGTACTTCAGGAAAGCCTTTTTTGCGTGTAATTGATTTTTTCCTGTAGTTCAGGAAAGTCTTTTTTTCCATGTCATTGAATTTTTCCCCTGTAGTTCAAGAAAGTAGTTTTTCCATGATATTGTTTTTTCCTGTGGTTCAGGAGTCTTTTTTCATGTTATTGTTTTTTCCAGTAGTTCAGAAAAGTCTTTTTTCCATGTTATTGATTTTTCCTGCAGTCAAAAAAGTATTTTTTGTATGTTATTGATTTTTTCCTGTAGTTCAAGAAAGTTTTTTCTCATGGTATTTATTTCCCCTGTAGTCCGGGAAAGTCTTTCCTCGATATAATTGATTTTTGCTGTAGTTCAGGAGTCTTTTTTCCATGTTATTGATTTTTTCTGTAGTTCAGGAAAGTCTTTTTTCCATGTTATTGATATTTTTCCTGTAGTTTCTGGGACGCCTTTTTTCCATGTTATTGATTTTTCCTATAGTTCAGGAAAGTCTTTTTTCCATGTTATTCATTTTTCCCATAGTTCAGGAAAGTATTTTTTCCATCTTATTGATTTTTTTCCCTGTACTTCAGGAAAGTATTTTTTCCATGTTATTGATTTTCCCTGTAGTTCAGGAAAGTCTTTTGTAGTTCAGGAGGATTCAGGAAAGTCTTCCAAGGGAATTTCAAACACCAATTGTGCAATCTAAATTAAGATGTTTTTTTATCATTGGCCCAGTTTTGATATTTGGGAAATCCTTCTTCGCTGAAGAAATCGAGTCGAATTTTTTTCAATTGGCTTTCATGCTTGCAGAACGGTATTTTCATATTACCAAAAACAATAACACCGTTTCAAATTGGCAAGTGGACTTTGTACGTCATGCGACTTAACATGAAAATAGATTTATGATAAACTTTCATTTGTAAAACTACTGTCAAAAATTTACTGATGATCGGATATTTGGATTATTTTTTCCTTTACGGGCAGTGGATAACCAATGATCATAGGTTCAGTACTCAAGCATATATGTAAATAAACAAAAATCCTCGATATCCATGCTGACTACAATGGTTTTCAGGGAAGTTTAAATACGAAAAAAATGAACAAAATAAATATAATATAATCCGAATTTATTGGTTTAGGAAAAATATAATCTTCCAGCAAGCATTCCCCGTCAACGGACGGCTTCTTTAGGTAGTTACAAAGTTTGATTCTGTTTTCCTTTTTGACCGCCTGAAGAAGCCGTCCGTTGACTGGGAAGGTTTGCGGAAAGATTGTATTTTTTTCTACACCAATAAATACGGATTGTATTATATTTGTTTTGTTATTGCTTTGGTGTTGACAACCAACAATTTACTCATCGAAAAAATGAAATTAGAAAACAAAACGCGGTTTTTGAAATGTTTGTTCCCTTTATTAGTGATAAATAGTGTCTCTGAATAAATTGACAGAGACTTAATGAAGTTTTACATTCTGAAGATGGCAGGAGTTCCTGTCAAAGAAGGAAACAGTTTGGAAGTAATTAGAGTTGCAAAGACATCTGAATATTCACGCGATAATTCTTTATCCATTTATTATATCATACAAAAATTCTTCTTCAAGTTAACCTATGAATCGGCAGTAACTGAAGTTTTACTAGTGCTCGAATAACTCAGAAAAATTATCAATTATAAATGATAAAACTAGCGTTATTCATTGTCCTTATGTTTTTAGAAATATTAGAAGAAAGGTAATTCTACGAGAAGTACAACCATGTTTGTGCATGACAGAAACCACTTTTCCAAACAAATTACTGTACATTTATGACATTATACTCTTCACAACGGACTTGTAAATTTTCTAAAAAGTTTAAACTTTTCGAATGCAGTCTCAGTTTCAAAAATTTATAATTTCAAACTTTCATAACTTTCTTTTAAACCGGGCACAAAGCCAAACTAAATTAATATGTAAAATTATATCAACGGTACATTTATTTCGACGACGGAAAATATTGAATGAAAGACATTTGTAGCTTCGCGAGAATAAAATTGTTGTCGAATAAAATAGTAGCTAATTTTACCATTTATACGAAACTTTTCTTTGTGAAAAATATTCCCAAATCACTCTTAAGCGAAATGCAATGATGTTTGATTGCTATTTCTAATGTTAATCTAACGCATCTGTTTTGTACCAACCAAAACTTACCGGTTTAAAGGTCGAAATTGATCTCAGCAGAGTTGGAAACGGGTCAAAAATTTAGAACCCGGACCCGATCCGGACCCCGTAACTGACCCGGACAAATCTGCTTTGAACTATAAATTCGAAACTCAATTTATATATATATATATATATATAAATATAAACGTAATATATATATATATATATATTCATCACAAGAACTGCTTGATATTTAATAACTAAAATCATTTTTTAATAATGAAATTTGGTCACTTGCTAAATTTTAGTGCCATTTTTAGTGCCACCATTTTGCGTGATCCAGAAGTAATGGCTGACCGTGACCATGGAGTATATTACAAATGGGAATCATTATTTTCGATTACACAAATGTATTTTTTTTTATGTATTTAGATTGTTCACTCTTTCCACGCTTTGATGGAGGTGCACATACTTTCATATGGGCTGTTAGATTTTTGGTTCTATAATCTGTCATTACACCGCCGACGTCTTCCTTTGTAATTATACACTTTCCACATTTTGAACAACAAGCAAGACCGAACAACACAGAACTATTCACCGGTTCCTTAATGAGACGAAACAATTTCCAGCATTCACTCTTACCCTTGTGGTTTTAGACAAGCACGTATTAGTTGGCCTCCACAAATTTCTCAAGCTCCTTAATATTAAATCCATCCATTTTAACAAATAAAGAGTTTATTTCGACATGAAATGTCAGGGGAACGGGATGTTAGCACATCAATCGAAAATCTCTGAATGCGCGATGTAAAAGATGCATACAGTGAACTTTGCACGGACAGAGTGAATCAGCTGAGAAGCAGACGAATGGCGTTTGCCTGTACCTTGCCCTGGACATTCGCACTGTAAAAGAACGCAAAGGAAGACGCCGGTCGATAGAAATATTCATTGTTTTAAGAAAGAGACCACAATATTTTTGCATGGCAAATCATTATTCACTCCATGGGCACCAGTATCGACTACAGAATTCCACAGCGCACACTTTTCTTTGGAATATATTTTTTCTTTTCAAACATCAAACGGGAATAAAACCGGGCCAGAATCGGGTCAAGAACACCTTGACTCCACCCGTTGGACCAGCAAGAAATTGTTGACCCGTTGACCCGTGACCCGTTTCCATCTCTGGTTCTGAGGTGGCCGTTCATGGAGGTTTATTTGTATATCCAATGGCTTGTATCCAGTTCGTGAAAATTCATCTTCTTCTTTTTCTTTTTTTTAATCTGAGTATTTTCTAAGTAATCAGATGGTGTCGCTTAATAATATTTTTTTCATGTCCTCTTTTTTTCCTGTCAGAGTATTATGCTCCATCACTAAAGCACATACTGACTTGCATTTCCCTATAAAATATGGAAGAATCGAGAATGAAAGATATTTTTAGTACTGATAGCAAAGCTGTGCAAATCTATTTTCGTAGGTTACAAATTATTGATGAAAATCATTTGCTGATAATACAACGGAAAATACTCGTATAATAAATGATATTCCCCAAAAAATTACAGAGTTCGAAAACTATATGTTATATTCAATTCTGGTTGGCGCCATCGCAGTGGGAATCGTTCAAATTTTATTTTTTTCCCCATTCGCAGCTCACTTATGTTTTTTTTTTCCATTCACGCTCTTATGAGTCAACTTGTAACCGCTTACGCGCACGCGCTAAGTAGTGTTAGATTCCCGACTGAGTGCAGACGAGCTCAGTAAGAATTTCGACACTGCAGAAGCTTGCATGCGTGTTGTGGCTTGCCAAATTAAAGTCTGTTGCTGTTACTCAGCGACGTTTCAGCTCGCAATATGGACGAAAATCTCCAACACACAACAGCGTCCGATTCTGGGAGAACAAACTCACGAATATCGGGAGTCTGTTTCGTGAGAAATATCCTGGAAAGCCACGGACATCTGAAGAAAATGTAGAACGCATCAAACAGGAATTTCTGTGAAGTCCCCGCAAATCAGTTCGGGCTGCTTGCTCGCAGCTAAACCTTCCACGCTCAACGGTGCGCGATGTCCCAGCAAAAGCACAAATGTTGGGAAACTGCTGGCCACCAGCTGGCAGTGATGGGTCACTGCTGGCTGAAATTTGACGCTCACGGTCCGCGTAGCGGTTCGTTGGTGGCAGCCATTGATGGCCCTGCAGCATCGCCGTGAATTGCGGGCTTCCAAGCAAGTGCCATTAGTGGCCCGCAACCGATGCAACCCCAACACCAGGTGGAAGTAACGGGACTGCGCATGCGCAGAAGCCACACGTGCTGTGGCTCTTGTGGTACCAATTAGTTGAAGACGACGCTATCGCTATTGTGTTATTTTAGTGGATGTTAAGAAAAAAACATATGTAGAGAGGCTAATTAATATCTTATAATGAAATGCCACGTCAAGGAAGATAGCAGAGTAAGCCATGAAATACACCCACTCTATTCCCACGAATAACAAGAAATAATTTCTGTATAACCTTTCGTTTTAACGTACACCAAACCGCTTCACACAAAAGTCCTGGAAAAGCATTAAAAAAACGTTATGTTGGAAAAAAGAATAAAGTATACGCTTACAAAATTAATCAATTATTTGAAAAAAAAAAAGCAACGCTATATGGATGTAATGTACTCATCCGTGGGTTGAATACACAAGACTGGAGGAATTCACTTTTAAAAATAACAAGAAGTAAAATGAAATATTTTTATGTAGCTTCGGTCAGCAGAAAGGAAAGATACAGCGTTAAAAATGTAACAGAATGTGACATGAATGGGTAAATATATTAATTCAACAATCGCCTTTCAAGACGACAAGGACAGCACGAAACTTTGGAAAGCGCCTTTAAGTTGGTACACTCATTGAAAATGAGTGAAGTTCCCTTAAGGTAAAAAATAAACATCGTTACGTTGAAAAATTAATTTATGAATTATATGAAACTGACATTTATGAAAAATACCTCGCATTATTGTAAAATTAAAAATAGAACCATCGTTACACATTCCGCAGGAAAGAGGCTCAGCTTCAAGCAAAACGCACTTGCGTGGCAAATTAGTCCCGTTGGTAGAGTGCCCGCTTTCCATGCAGATAGTGCTCGGTTCGTATTCACCTAGATCCAAACGGGCGTTTTTCAGGACCTGTTGAGAAAATCTCCCCAGCGCAGTGCTGTAATGCAGAAGTTTCGTAAGGTGAAAAAAGTAGTTGTAGCTTTGGGAAGCTGCGATTATCCTTTATTTTAATTTTTTATGGCTACTTCTGGGAAATTGGCGGAAAGGATTCGGCAAGCCATGAGTTGCGTCACGTGATTGCCGGTTGCCACTGCCGAGAAACTAGCGGTGCCGCTGAAGGGACACTTTTGGCAGCTACTGCCTATGATGGATAAATAATGGCCCTGTTCTGGCATATGACAACTGACGGGGTGTCATCATTGGCCCGCTGCTAGCCTGAACTGCTGCCCCATGTGGTGACCACCCGGACATTTTATTGACGGTTGGGCGGCGGCAACATAGTGCTGGGCCACCGCTGGCAGTGCTGGCCCAGCAAGACTGTTTTTGCTGGGAGTACACGTCTGAAGGCCATGACGCATCGCTGTGAATTAAGGCCTCCAAGCTAGCGTCACAACTGGTCCGAAGCTGGCAACCAATGCAACCCCAACACCAGATACAAGCAGCGAGATTGCGCATGCGCAAAATCAGCAGATGCATAGTCTCATGCCAGTTAGTTGACGCTGACGCCATCGTGTAATTGTATAATTTATTATACTTCTATGCTGAAGATTGGATTGCTGTAATTGCTCAAACAAATGAAAGTTAAGCTTTTGGGATTTTTTTAAACCTCCACGCCTTTAAAAACGACGTTGGTTGTCACCTAAGAATATATGAATAGCACATTTAATAAGCTGGGCCATACTTCTTGCCAAAATTCGTTCTGTCTGGTGAGTCGATTATCAATTTGTTGTAATTGAAGTGTAATAATGTGAATTTTTTTTTCTTTTCACATTTCATTAAAACAGCGACGTTTTAAAAAAAATGAGGGAGCCACGTGTACGCTGAGGCAATAGGAACTGTCACAACATTCAAGCAGAATATCATAGGAACACATTTAATGAAACAATCGCGTTTGAAGACCAAAAGCATGGCATTAGACTTCGATAGAATATCTTTAAGTCGCACACCCGTTGAAAATGAGTGAAGTTCTCCCAGAGAAAAAACCAAGAAAGATGACACTGAATTTTCGGGTGTAATAAGCACGTCTTTTAATCCGTTCTGACGCAAATTAAATTTATCAAAGCTATTCAAAGTCAATGGAACTGGTATGGAAAACAATAGTATCTGACGGAAGAAAGAAGTTTTTCAATCGATATTTTAGAAGCTCAGATTTTATGACAAATACATCAGAAGCAAAAATTAACACTTACGCTCCCTGGTGGCTAAAGTATTCATTACCAAAAATTTCAAATTATATGCAAAAATTCAAATCGGAGTTTTAGAAGAAGAGTTATCGGGAAAAATGTAATTTAAGTTTACGCCCCTAGCGGAAAATATGTGCATAATTTGAAAAAGTAACTATATCTAAAATACTCTTCGACTTAAATGGAATCGAAGGATAACATATTTTTTTCAATCGGATGTTTAGAAGCAAATATGTGGAAAAAACGTATTTTTGAATCCGTCGTCATCTGCATTTACGCCCTCTAGCGGCGAAATTGTACATCGTAAAAAACAAAACAAAATAAAGGATCATCATTCGTATATTTCAAGCTTCCCAATGCAAAAAGAATTTTTCAAATCGGACTAATAGTTGCAGAGATATCGTGGGAACAGGCGGACGTACGGACGGACATACCGGTAACATCAGCACGATCTTTTTTACAAAAGACTTGCAAAATATACATTACGTTGAAAAAATTAATTAAAAATTTTTATAAAATGGATATTTACGAAAAATAACTCGCAATATTGTAAAATTTTAAAAGATGTTTTAGTTTCACAGACCGCGCAGAAAACAGTTTGACCCTCAAGAATACACATCCAATAAAGAACAGGGTTTTGTGGTTATGGCATCCGTATTGTAGCACAATATTTTGGGTTCGATCCCAGCCTGACCGCAGCGAATTTTTTTCAGGTCGGACGGAGAAATATCCCTAGTGATGGGACGCCAAGCAGTAAAATTTCCTGATGAGGAAATATGGCACCGACCGAGTCTTAACATCGATCACGTGGAAGGATAAACAAGTTAGGAAAAACATGCAATGCATTGATTATGGTACGTTTTCCAACATACCAGGAATCATTGCCCAAGTTATTACTCAAGTTATAAGAATAATGGCTGTGCAATAAATCTCGCACCTGTGCCCTGACCCTTGACTCCATTTTCATGATATTAAACAGAATTCGCTCAGTATACCTCCGGAACAACATACTAAAGTTTCGTAGCATTCGAAGCATGTGTAGTTAGGTTATGAGGATAATGGCTGTGGAATAAATCTCGCTCCTGTGCCCTGACCTTTGACCCCATTTCGATTATATTAAACAGAACTGATTCAGTGTACCACCGGAACATCACGCTGAAGTTTCGTCGTAATTGAAGCATTTTTAGTCAGGTTATGAGAATAATGGCAGTGGAATAAATCTGGCACCTGTGCCCAGACCTTTTATCCTATTTCAATTATATTAAACAGAACAGTTTCAGTACATCTCCGGAACAACATGATACAGTTTTGTCGCAATCGAAGCGCTCTTACGTAAGTTATTACGCATAAGAACAATGGAATGGATCCCGCTCCTATGTCGTGACCTTTGACCCCATTTCACCCATTTTCAATAGGAGTCCTTCCCAGGAATCCATGTTGAAAATGGGTGAAATGGGGTCCTACTAGGTACTAAAGTTATATCAAAATCGAACTTTTTTTACGCGAGTTATCGTACGGACGGACAGACAGACGGACATAGTTGGAGCATATACGCTTCTTCAACCTACGGTTGGAAAGCGTAAAAAATGGCGCTGACGGGGAAACGTTGAGGAGTTGTGATATCATCATCCAAGAGAACAGTGATGCCATCCAATATGGCAAAGCACGCAACACGTGCTGCACAATAAAATGATAATGTCTGAGAAACGTTGAGCGTCAGTGATCCTGTTTCTTTTTTTTATATATATTTTCTTCTAATGTTATTCTATAATGGATAACTAATAGCCCTGTTTTGGCATATAACAACTGATGGGTGACAGCACTTGACCGCTGCTGGTCCTTTTGTGGCATATGACAACTGATAGATGCCAGCTGTTTGCCCACTTTTGGTCCTGTTGTGACATAGGACAATGGTCCTGTTGTGGCATGGGTCAGCAGTTGGGGACAGCAGCTCTTGGCTCGCTGCTGTCCCCAACTGCTGGCCCATGTGTTTTCCTATGACATTTTATTGACTTTTGGGCACCAGCACCATAGTCCTGGGCACTGGCTTTGCTGGCTTCCAGCGCTGTATTGAGTGCTGGCCCAATAAGATTGATTTCGCTGGGAACTGCAAGATTTGTGGCAGTGAAAATCCATGTCACATTTGAGGTAGAGAGTGGCAGCGCTAAATTTAACGTCTAGGTCCGCTTGATGTACGACAAGCTGATTAGACCTTTCTTCTTTTCGGAAGAAATTGTCATCAGGATTTCGTACGTGGAATGCTGGAAATGATTGCGCTACCCCAGCTGCCACCTCAAACCATCTTTCAACATCGTTAGGGGTCACTTGGATCGCGAGTTGCCTGAGAGATGGATCGGTAAAAGCGGACGAATTGCTTGGCATCCTGGACGCCAGATTTGACCCCACTGGATTGTTTCCTGTGTCGGACTATGTCAAAAACATTGTATACGAGATCCAGATTACCCACCTTCAGCAGCTGAAAGCACGCATAACGGACGCTGCGGCTACCGTTACACTGATCATGCTTCAAGCAGCGTGGAAGGAGTTCAACTATCGTCTGGATGTTTCTCGGGCTACCAAGGGTGTCCATATTAAAACTCATGGAGACAATTATAGTGAGTAAAAACACTGTGACATTTTCCTTTTATAATGGCGCAAACCGAAGTTTGTATAAGTACTTTCAGAGAAATTTTTTTACTGTGAATACTTTCTTTACGGACACCCTAACTGATACCTCTCAAAAATTACAGAACCAATGAAGTCTAATAACTTTCTAATATTCTCTTTAAATTAGTAATTCGTTTTACAAAGCGCCAGCATTTTCCCCCATTACTTGATAAAAATAAACAGTTGAATCCCCAATGATATTTATTAAAGTTGATAACATGAATTAGCCATAGTTGACGTATCTGTCGTTTATCATTTTATTTGGTTTAATTTGTGCCCTCTTGAGATTTCTATTTGCAAACAGTTCAATAAAAAACCCCTCAAATATCTATTAAGGCTATCATTATGAACTTGATGATTTATTTATTACAAAATCTTTACATATTAAAAAAAATATCTCGTTGAATTTTACGAACATCCTACACGCAATATCTATTTTGGCGTAGGTATTATTAACTCCAAAAACTGTGTTTAAGGAAGCAAATATTTTAAAAAATTCAGAAAAAGTTCATTTTAACGATTGCTGCTTAAAGCTGTATAAATCTGGCAAATATTTCTTTCCTTAATATTTGGTGAAAAATAAACTTAAAGATATGTAATCCTTAATTTCTGATGTTTTTGTTACCTTTAGGCATCGTTTTTGTGCAACACAAATTTAAAAACTGGCTTGAGAAACCCTGTTCATAATAAATAAGGACATATTTAAAGGCAGTCTTTAGTTATTTCAGAAAACACAAAACACATAAATACAAACCAAACCTTAAGACATATAATCAAACAATGAGAAACGGACTGGCAAAATGGAATATTACACTACTTCAATTTAATTTTTCAAAGACAATGAAGCAACTCACAAGTCCGTAGAAACAGAACTTCCCTTTCAATATACCTATCTTCCCTAAATAATTTTTAAAACTTTAATGATTAAATAAAAATTCAATATTTCAAATGATTTGTCGCGGTTTGTTGCATTTGAAAACTAAACTCTCAAACATTTTCTGTCAGAGTTCAGCACAGTTAGATGTAAGCAAACTTAATCGACATAGAACATCGAAACTGCAATCGTGTAGCACTCATTTCGCTATAGTATCTTAGTATCAGCGGTTGCGGTGGCTTCAGCAATCACTTGCGTGATGTCCTGCATTTTTCAGTTCCATGTTTTACACACCATCCATAGCATAACGACATAAAAATTCCAGAGAGCTTATGTCAGAGGAATAGCTTTGACAAGAAACTAGGTCATCTCTTCCAATACCTCGACACACACACACACAAGAAAGTCACCAACGCACGCAGACAGCAGCATGGGGGTGCTTCGTTTTGACGAAAATGGCATCTGGTACAAATGGTATCTGAAAATGGTCCTCCAATTACGGTACAGCATAATATTAAAATATCCTGTTACGGTACAGCATTATAATAAAATATCCAATTACGGTACAGCTGCATATTAAAATTACCAATTACGGTACAGCAGAATAATAAATATCCAATTACGGTACAGCAGAACATTAAAATTTCCAATTACGGTACAACAGAAGATTAAAATACCCAATTACGGTACAGAGGTATATCAAAGTATCCAATTACGGTACATCATAATATTTAAAATATCTAATTACGGTACAGCATACTATTAAAATATCCAATTACGGCACAGCAGAATATTAAAATATAAAATTACGGTACAGCAGAATTTTAAAATATAAAATTACGGTACAGCAGAGTTCATCAACCGATCCAGGTAAAAGTTAGCTCTGGTCATTCTTTACTGAGGACAAACGGAACAACGATTCGGTTAAACGTGAGATTGCATCTTATATCTACATTTAAATTTAGTTTTAATCACTAAAGTCCTTTAAACTCATTAGGGGTTTTCGACCTTCAGTTTCAAACGTTATGTCTGTTTACTAATCTAGGAACGCGGAAGGCTTCCTCGTTGCTGAGGAAAACACGTTGGAGGAAGCCTCCATTGTCGACATTCAACTCTAGCATGTTTTATCAAGAATACGAAATCACAAGTTTCTGATAAAGACACTGGATGTTGTTCTGTCAGGCCTTGCGTCCATCACATAAGGTGAAATCCATCCGAAAGAAAGACCCTGGAATTTTTCAAAGGCAATTTGAAATTCGATTTGTTGTCCAATTCTTTGGTAACCTGTTTAGTTCAGCAAGTTTATACAGAAAAGTGTTGCGGGGGATTTACATGCTAAGATTATTAATTTCCTGTAAGTAGTGAACTATGATTGCACAGTGTCGAGTATTCGCTGTGATTAACACGCTGTTTTTCCTAAGAATACGAATCTGGTGTAGGAATTTTCTTTTGTGTTACCCATGAGGAATCAGAGAAAAAGGTCAGGGGAATACTTTTATTGTAGCCTGTTGCAGTTGGCAAGTTTAGTAGAAAAATGTTTTGCCGCCATAAAACACTGGATACTTCTCCTTTATATCACTAAGTTCTTCTCTGCAGTTCTTCTCTGCGTGGCTTGCTCCCAAAACTTTGCTTTCCGTACTGTCGAATTTTACAAAAGAGTTTCCATTCTTTTTGAACCAGAATCTTTATGACTCGTGAGATTCCCAACTGCGTGATCTGACTATTTTGTCACATAACTACAAAACGAATGTTGATTTAAGGTACGTGCAATCTTGAAAAGGAACATGGAATCCCATATCTGTTGAGTACATCAGAATCTAAAAAAAATCCCAAAATGTTCTTACCACTTAACGACGAGTACTGCGTTTGTGAAGCTGAAGCACTTATACACTGCCGCAAATAGTGAACTCTAACTCCCAAAATTTGGCGAATACCTTTAATTGATTTTTAAATACCGAAATTGGTAAATTTTTACCCAGAAAAAGTTTTAAAATCGTGTCTCTGGATCTCAGTGTGGTGCAAAACACTGGAGCAGATTCGTGAGCTGGCCATATAGTGACTTTTCGACGCAGCGAAAAGAAGCCTACGATGTGAATGCTTTAACGTCAATAGTAACCCTGTGAAATTTCAGCCATGTAGATATAAATTTAAGTGATTAATAAATGCTTTTTAGATTGCGTTTGTATCGGTTTATAGCATAACGACAACTGAAAATGAATTACACAAAAAGTTACTGAAAGAGTGTGAACTATAAAAACCTATTCCTTTCGACGGAGATAAACTGGATTTAAATTAGAACAGTATTCTAGAGGAAGAATTAGAGGATAGTCTTGAGAATGATGATAGCAACATCGATCTAGGTTTGATTATTGCTCATGAGGAACATGCCGCTCCTTCTTCCATTGATAAAACAACACAGAAAAAGACTTTCACCAAGGAGATAGAGGAAGTTTAGTTATCATCAGTTAAATTCACTGTCCTTTCTTTCGCAATAAACGCGACTTGCTTTTTCAGCACCTTATCGAAAGAAAACCAGAGTACAATGCAAGAAATATCAAATGTGGATGACTTCACGTCCAATCCGAAATGAAATAGCATATAAAAATACTTGAATAACTCTTCCAAATAGTTAACAAAATATTAAAAGGGGTAAATACAGAAGAATACTGGTCTTTATTTTCAGACGATGGCATGTTTCAAAAAACAGTTAACTTTACCGGCCAGGAAATGGTAAGACAGAAAAATAGTGAGCTAAAATGAATCCATTATATGAAACGTATAGAGTTTAAATTGTATACAGTATACTGATGAGCTGTACGTACACCGAATGATCATCGAATTATGGCCACCCCTATCAAAAGTGGATGCGGGCCGTTGACCATGTGATTTCCGAGAGTTCCCAATTTGTCGACCGCCCCAACATATACAGTCGTGGCCAAACGTTCTGCATCAGTAGACCGAAAGTCATGCTTTGATGTTTGAAAAAAACTTATACAGCGTACTAGCAACATCAGTAATACATATTATACAACATTTTAAAGGACAGTTTATGCTGAATTCAAATATGTTTACATAATGTTATTATCAGTAATACAAGTGAAGTTACAAGCAAAAATGTGCAATTGAGGAAATACAAATCCAGTTGTGAAAAAGCGTTCGCGCACCTCTAATTCACTACAGCTTTCTCCGACATCCGCTAGTAAGATATAAAAGGATGTAGAATCGTCTGCCGACTTAGAACGCAGCTGCTTGTAGTCAGTCGACGGACGTTTATGCAGAATTCATGGTGATATTTGAATTTCGAATTGTCAAAGACCCGAAAATTCGTCTTGCCTCTTCCAATGAGGGCCAAAATTATTACTTTGCATGAACTTGGATTCAGTAGTCGTAAAATTGCTGTTAAATGTGGCTGTGATCATTTCACTGCCTTGCGCACCATTAAAAGAGTTGTAGAAACTGGATGTATGGGAAAATCAAAAAGAACAGGTCAACCAAGGTTGTGTACTGAACGCGATGATCGCATGCTGATTCGGCTTTCCTTAAAACCAAGGTTTAAAACAGGAACTGATTTAAGTAATGAGTGGGAGAATGAAGTAGGCATTATTGCATCTGCACGTACAGTTCGTCGTAGGCTATAAGAAAATGTACTGACTGCACGAATAGCTGCACGAAAACCTTTCCTTACTGATCAACAACATGCTCGGGCCAAGGCACACAAGAATTTGCCTGTTGATGAATGGAAACATTTTATTTTCAGTGATGAAACAACTGATTCTATTCCCGTAATAATGGAAATAATTTTATACGTCGCGGGCTGGTGAAAGATATAAGACATGCTGCACCCTGCCAACAATCCAACACCCACATTCGGTGATGTTATGGTCCTGTATTTCAGCCGGTAGTGTTGGCACTCCTCACATTGTTGATGGCACATTGAATGGATCGACATATGTGGATATTTTGGAGTCCAAACTGCTACCATCTGCACAATACATGGGTTTGCGGAATTTTATTTTTTAGGACGATAGCGCGCCATGTTATGGGTCAAAGTTCGTTTACGAGTGGTTTAATCGAAAAGTTATAAGAAAACGTCAGTGGCCGGCACAGTCACCGGATCTTAATCCCATAAAGAGAATTTGTGGGTGAGTTTGAAGCAAAAGATCAGTCAACAAGGACCCACATCTAAAATAGCATTAAATGGCTGTGTATGGGACGTATGGCAGCGTGTTATCACCAATGGACAACTAGAGGAGCTCATTAGTTCCATGTCAAGGAGGTGCACTTTGTTACTAAGCAACCGTGGTTATCCAATTAAATGTTAAAGCGTATTTTGCTTATTGGTCACTTATTTCAAGTGTCCTGCAAGTGTCAATAATGTACTGTTCAGTAATTTTACGTTAAATGTATCGTAAACTAATTTCACACATTCCACTAATGCATTGCATGATTTTACTAACTTGTTTATGCTTTCCGACCGTAGGTTGAAGGAGCGTATGTGCTTCACAGCTTTGTCCGGCTCTCTGTTTGTCTGTCCGCACGATAACTTGCGTAAAAATGGTTCGATTTCGTTGAAATTTTAGTATGTGGTAGGGGACAACCTAGGGACGAACCAAATTGAAAACGGGCGAAATGGGGTCAAAGGTCAGGGCATAGGAGCGGGATCCCTTTCCATTGGCCTTATGCGTTATAATTTACGTAAAAATGCTTCCATTTAGACAAAACGTCAGTATGTTGTTCCGGAGGTACACTGAAATAATTCTGTTTAATATCATCGAAATGAGGTCAAAGGTCATGGCGCAGGAGCGAGATTTATTCCACAGCCTTTATCCTCATAACTTGAATAATAACTTGAGTGATGATTTCAGGTATGTTGGAAAGCTTATCATAATCAATGCATTGCATGATTTTTCTAAATTGCTGTTACAAAAGACGTGTTAAAAATAAATGCATCTTCTTCACTAAATTATATTAAGAGCTTCGGAAAACGCGTCTTTGTGAATGTTGACCGGCTATTTTCAACGTCAATAATGAGTCCTCATTTATTAAAGGTACATCGCGAATGGAAAGTTTTAGGGGAAACTTCAAGCTGCAGTTCAGGTAGATTTAGGAAATGTTTAAACACCTCCTAGAAATAGTTAAATGAACCGTCGAAATATTTGGCGGAAAGTTTGTAATCAATTATGTAGGCTTGGAGACCATTAATCTCGTCGCTGTTTTTTTCAGTTGAGAAAACACAGCAACACGAAAGCAAATTTGTCAGAAAGCACGAGATTCCAGGTATTTGTGTCATGAATATTTGACTGAAAATTGCTGGATAGGAACACATGGGGAAGTCACGATAGATGCATGAGATAAATAAAACTTTCTGTCAAATATTTAGTGCACACACCAGCTGAAAGTTCGGAAGTAGGCTACAGAATTTCATGGTTTGTGAACACTAATAATGCAGCTGAACATATTCGAATTATTGATAACTCTTTTGGTATGGACACAGCCATTAAAGAATATATTCATGGAAAGCGGTGTTCAAATTTGCCATATTTGAACGATATTTTAAAACTTTTCAATTTTTTTATCATTTCTATGCTTTCAAATATAGTAAAAAAATAAGCAATCCAGATAGGAAAGTGTTTGCAAACACATTTTTCTTTACCTTCATACACTAAAATTTTGCGTAAAGGTAATTAGAAATTTAACATTGAGAGTTGGCGAGATCATATTTTTACCGGATCGACAGAAATACAGTAAAGAGTGGCTGTAAGCCTACTTCTGGAGGAAAGTAGTCTGAAGCCCGGGCTTGAGATTATTCGACCGAAATACGCCCAGGGTCGATATCCGAATCATGCACTAGTTGTATGCTTGTCTGACGGTGTAGGCTCATTCCCTCCCCTGAAAGCAGTGGCCGAAAGTCAGGGATTTGCCATTGCTTACAGTCCTTTTCGTTGGCCATGGTTGTTGTTAAAACCAGCGACACAAAATGTACTTCTTTCAAAAGAGGTTTTTTGACTTGGAAAACATGTGTTAATAAATGGTTCTGTATGTGACTCTGAAGCGAAAGAGAGGTGAAGACATGATGAACAACTTGCAGAACTATACAGTAATGAAGGCAAAGGGAGAGCATTGGGATGAACATACGGCTAGCATAGCGAAGGAAAACTTCCCTAGTCTTCGGCTGGACTGCGGATCTAGCAGTGAGAGACCTTTTCGAAAGTCCAAAGATTGGGTGCGGAAATTGTGTGATTAGTTATATGAGAGGAACAACGATAAGAGCTGACTGGAAATTATTAGCGGAAGATCGATAAGCCTGGAAGTGAATGTTCGAAGTACCGATTGGTCACCTGGGTCTACCCGCGTCCTGATTGTGATAAAAGTAATTAAACAAAAGCTATATTAATTTGTTTTCATTTGCATTTCCTGATGTTGCGTAATTCATATATGAATTTACAGTCCCCCTCATTTTTTCTCTTTTTTTTTCTCCTTTTCATGTTTATCTCCGGTTATATAAAGACCTACCGCACGTTACTGATATTTAGCCGAATACTAGAGTCAGCAAAATTTATGACATCGATTACGGCGATTATGCAACCATAAGCCCAAAAGCAAATTTAAAAACACGAGTCCTAGATTTTCAAATTTTACTAAATGAACAGATAAGCAAATTATAATTGAAAGTCATACTGCAAAACTATGCATATACACTGAGTGGTAACTTTATTATCACCACCTGACAGTTTTAAGCAAATGAGCTATGGCTGCACGCTGTTGCCGCCAGAAAGTGAGGCTAGTATAAAATTGGAAAGCTTGGTGCTTGCGACAGTAGTAGAAGTGGTTTTTGGGTGACGAGATGGGTAAAAAATGCGATTTGCCGGACTTTCAACTTGGGATAATTGTAGGAGCTTGGAGCCATGGAGCGAGTATCACCGAAACCGCCGCATTCGTGAAATGTACCAGAGCAGCTCTTGTTAAAGTGTTTAAAGACTAGACTGTCAGCCAAAAAACTGGGTCTCTACGTGCAACGTGTGGTCGTCATCGACTAGTGACTGCTCGGGCGGAACGGAGAGTGTCCAGACTGGTAACAGACAACAGAAGGGCAACAGTGCAGCAAATTGGAAACAAATTATGTGGTCCGATGAATCACGTTTTCAGTTGCACCATGCCGATGGCCGAGTGAGAATTTGGCGGAAACAGCACGAAAGCATGGACCCCAAATGCATTGCTACAATCCTTCAAGCTGGTGGAGGCAACGTTATTGTTTGGGAAATGTTTTCCTGGCATGCTTTGGGCCTCTTAATTCGTGTTGATCAACGTCTGACTGGCACATCATATCTAAACATCGTTACGGACCAAGTGCATCCTGTCATGTGGATGGTTTATCCCAATGGCGATGGCTACTTTCAACAAGATAATGCGTCCTACCATACTGCTTGTATTGTACAGGATTGGTTTCAGGAACATGCCGGTGAGTTTACTTTGTATAGGTAGCCCCAGTAATCTCCAGATCTCAACCCCATTGCTAATTTGTGGGATGAAGTTGAACGAACCATCAGACAGCTGGATCTACAACCCTGCAATCTCACACTCCTGGAAAGTGCGATTCATCAAGCATGGTCTCAGATTCCACAAACCACCAATCAACATCGCGTGGAGTCCATGCCACGAAGAATCGACGCAGTATTAAAGGCAAAAGGTGGCCCAACGAAGTACTGAGGGGGTGATCATAATAAAGTGGCCACTCGGTGTTTATATGTATATATTGTTCTTGATTGGTGATTTAACGACCGCCGTGAGCAACCCAATTGGCTATAAACAGTCGCCGGTCTCTAATTTAGTGTCAGTGGTTCCACTGAAAGGAGAGAGCCAGCGCCGTAAGACAAACATAACATCCATGCCTCACCGGGATTCGAACACGAACCCATCTCAGACGAATGATCAGAAGCCATCGCTTAAACCAATGCAAGACCGGGGCGACAATTTATACTTGATGTCATTTTTTCTGGGAGCCAAACCTGCTGTACGACACAGGTGACAAAATCAAAGGAAACCATTTAAACTGAAGTAGGGTGTAAATCCATTCTTCAGTTTTATGAGAAATTGGTGCTCTCCCTGTTATTCGTTTAGTTCTGCGATGCTCTTTAGATATCAGACTTTCACTAATTTCATCGTACCACCACAGAAATTCATTCATTTTAGTATCTGCTAAATATGAATCACTATGATGATATCTTCCAAGCGTTAGAAGCTCCACACGATTTATTAAAAAATATTCAGAGCGGAAATGTCTCCCTCGAAAATTTTTATTAACTATCAGGTACTTACGAAACTGTTTTATCTTGAGAAAACTGTTTGAATCCCGTAGGAAGTTTCACAGAATTTACTTCAGCTGCAAATACCTTTTCATAAGAAAAAATTATGTCGCATCTAGAGGTTTATGGTTACGTTAGTGTAACACAGTTGTAGTTTCGTACGGGTTTCCGCTGAGAGATATTTTTGATGCTATGGAAACCGTCTCACGGCATACAGAAAAACAGGTAATCGATCTTTTACCGACATCAGGTACCCGAAGAATATTACGCGTGTCAATCACACGTCGACGTGCGATTGAAACGGGTTAATGGCTGCGCTTTAGACAGCAAATAACAGTTTTCTCAGCTGTCGTTTCTACGCCACATGGGATCTGTCTCAAGAAGTATATTTCTTTATGTGTAACGTAGAGAATAACACGCACTGTTCAAGGATTTAGTTATCCCGAAGATTTAGTCTAGAGGTACTTTAAGCAAATGTCTTATGGATGTGCAGAAGAAGGAGTGGTTCAAAATACAAAGAATTCCTTAATCTTTCTTCTGAATAGCTGAAAATGTAGTGATGAGCATGCACTTCTTATCAGCGAATAGGTACGTTCAAAATTAAACATAATTTGAAATGAGATATGATGAAAATTACAGAAGAAATTAATGCGAAACTCGTAATGACTTTATTTATCTCATGAAATGTTCCTTTATCGTCATGCAAATGCAGTGTAACTTCGGTGTTACGTATTCCGTAAATACATTTTTTACTTTAACACGTATTTCAGCACTAGCTCCGATATTATACTAAAGTTTCTATCGCTTCTTCAATTCGAATATATGTAATTCATTTATGCGCTTTTTGAGATTATACGTAAATTATGACTTTCAGATTATAAAAACTATACGTTTATTTGATTCCTTTACACTTAACCCGGTATGTTACAATCTTAAGGCAGCGTAATTTGGCAGCCACGAAATGTAGTACGTGATGCAACTAAAAATGTACTAAGTAACGTTAACAGGGCTTTGTTTGCTCTAAATTCAAGAAATTTAAAAGAAGAAACAGTCAATATTTTACAAAATAGTCATTGTTTCTTCTTAGACAAACTGCTTTGAAAAGAGCAATTAAATCAATTAGTAGACAAACTGCTTTAAAAAGAGCAATTAAATCAACAAGTAGACAAACTGCTTTGAAAAGAGAAATTAAATCAACTGCTAGACAAACTGCTTTCAAAAGAGCAATTAAATCAACTGCTAGACAAACTGCTTTGAAAAGAGCAATTAAATCAACGAGTAGACAAACTGCTTTGAAAAGAGCGGTGTGCATAGGTAAAGAATATATGCAGAGGTTGGACAGAATGCTGTGAACACAACGCTCAGAGACGAGACTTTTAATGCAGCTGCATACATTCAAATACGCAAGGGTATCCACCATTTTTTTGTTATAATAGCTTTTGAAGATAATTCGATTTTTGATGTAAATGTGACAAGGATGTTAAGTCAGATAATATCTGAAAACTTGAAAATATCATCGTCCTGGAGCGGGACTCTAATCCGCGTCTCCCAAATAGCGCCCGGGTATTGTATATTTCGTGATATAATAGTTTTGTTTAGAACCTCAAGGTCCTGTTTAAGTGCATTTAAAGTGTTATGTTGCGAAATGTCTTTCAAGGTGTCTACCAAATGAGCGAACTAACGGACTCTAAAAGAGGGCTTATTGTTGTTGGCTGACTAGTCGATGTCTCCGTAGCAGCAGTCGCCAGTTTGGGGGGTGTATCGACAGCTACTGTGTCGAACGTCATGACAGTATACCGTGTTCGTGGCAAAACCTCGTCTGCGAAACACAACAGCGGCTGGAAATCTACCCTGACTGGTAGAGATAGGAGAGCATTAAAGAGGATTATTACTTTTAATTAGTACGCCACGGCGCCGAAAATTAGTGTGGACATCAACTACATCTCCAGATCTCAGTATCAATTATAACAGTGCGCAGGGAATTGCATAAACAAGATATTCATGGCAGAGCTGCTATTGCAAAACCTCTGGTGACTCGCGTGAATGCACAACTGCGACGGCAGTGGTGCCAGGATAATACAACATGGTCTGCAGATGCATGGAAGCATGTAATGTGGTCGAATGAATTCACATTCACACTATTATCCACGGCATGACGTGCTTACGTGTGGAGAACATCTTCAAAAGCGTACATCAGAGACTATGTGCTTGCAACAATGCAGCAAGGTGGAGGCTCTATCATACTCTATGCCGTCATATGGTGGTTTTCAGCAGGTCCCCTGATCATCTTGAAAGGACGGGTGACTGGCAGGGCGTTTGAAACCATTTTGGCCGACCAAGTCCATCCAATGGCTCAGGCATTGTTTCCTGCAGGGGATGCCATCTATCAGGATGATGACGACCCAATTCACAGAGCTCAGAATGTCTAATCATGGTTTGAGGAACACGAGGACGAACTTTCACACCTTGCTTGGCCTCCCCAATCACCAGACTTAAACATCATCGATCCACTGTGGTCTGTGTTGGAAAACAGAGTAAGATCCCGTTATACTCCTCCTGCATGTCTCAGTTTCTGCATGAAGGACTGTTTAACATCCCACCCACCACCATCCAGGTTTTGTATGCGGTCATTGCAAGGAGGTTTCAGGCGGTGTTGAATGCCAAAGGTTGTCCTACACCCTACTAGGTACAAAACCTTCTTTTCTTAGGTGTTCATAATATTCTGTCCAACCATATTTGGGTATTAAATATAAAACAAAATCGTATTCGGATTTGCTGTCTAGTATTTTAAAGGTAAGTTTTTTTATCATATACAGAAGGTATGAAATCGTACAGAATTTCTTAACCTAGTCTTTATAATAAAATTTGGATCGATAAATTTATAAGAAAGACAAGATAGTCCTAGGATTAAGGTAGCAAACAAAGTATTCTGTAGGTTATATAAGTATTTCTAGGATTATAGATTAGCTTAATCTAAACATACGCATATCCCTCTTCCTTCTTTTTGAGACTTTCAAAATTTTGCAGTATATTTAACAATTGAAATTTCATTTTTACATTTCTTAGGCCATCTCGTAGAAAAGCATGGTTTTCTCGGTAGCGCATTGGTCTAAGCTCTGGAATATGACCATTCGTCCAAGAAGAGTCCGGATTCAAATCCCTGTGAGACATGGATGTTGTGTTTGTTTTACGGTACTGGCTCTCTCCCTTCCCTGGAACCAGTGACCCGAAATTAGGGATGAGGCACTGCATGTAGCCCATTGAGTTGCTCACAATGGTCGTTAAACCTTCAATCAAAAAAAAAGAGAGAGAGAGAGAGAGAGAGAGAGAGAGAGAGAAAGAAAGAAAGAAAAGAAAAGCATGTAACCGAGATTCCACTGTAACAGGAAGGAGGACGAAAATAAGAGCTGATTATTTTATAAATTCAGCTCGTTTGCATCTAGTTTATTATACATTTTATCAATGGCTTTGCTAAGGAGATGTTTGTCAAATCTTTTGCGAACATGCATTTTTGACGAACGTGCCAAATCTTAACTCCTTAAATCTAAGTCAAACAAACTGCGTCGTAGTATTTCCTCGATTTAATCTAGGAGAACAGGTGATATGCTTGGAAAAGACAACGAAAGGACAATGTAGGAAGGTGGCTTTAGTGTATAACATGTGAAACCCCTCAAAAGATGAAGAAACAGGTTATTAAGTAGGTTATAATGTTAGTCGTTTAAATGGAAACTTTTACGTTAAGCTTACTTCTCTCTTGAACAATTATTATTTAATTGTTCGCTTTAGGGTTAAAATAAATTTTTCGGTACACTCTACGGCGATTAAGTAATGAGGCTGATTTTTTTTTGAAATCCCGGTAAAACATACTAGCCGGTAAGACGTGGATTTTTAATAAGTCATGTATCAGCTATATAGTGGCAACGGCGTTGGCGTGAGAAATGCGCAGATGATTATTTACTCTATGCATGATGTCATTCGCTGGAAGAACATTGTCATATCTCTGTCATGCAGCTCAGAACAAATATCCGGCTCTGTTTGGAAATCAGCAAAACTACATCTGAGACAGTTGAATTGTTACGGGATGTGTATAAGGCTAATTGCTTACCTCGTGCACAATTCATATTCCGATGGTGTGCATGTTCCTAGGATGGGCAGGAAGATATGAAAAATGACGAAAGGCACGAAAGCCCGATTTCAGTACACACGTCTGAACGCTTTGACAAAAATTGCTAAAGGATAACAAATTGTCGTTGTGTGAGTTGAGTGATACTGGAATGTGAGTTCGGTGTTAATGGGAAGATGATTCTCCAAATTTTAGCGTCGATTTTGGGGGAAAATCATCTGCGCTCGTTTAGTTCCCCATGTTTTGTCAGACAACCAGAAACGTGCACGACTGGAGTACGGAAAAGACGGTGCCGCGTCAATTCGTCACGCGTCAACTCGTCGCGGTCCAATTCGTCGAATACGTCAGTTCGTCGCGGTCAAATTCGTCGCGTTTACAAATTTTGGTTGCTCACAAATCACATGCAAGAAAATGTACGATTTTGGTTGCTTTCCGTCGTGATCATATTTATAAGATTTGTACACCCATACAGGTTGGTAATAGGCACTAAAAATAAATTTTTTTTGACACTAAAAATAAATTATTATCCCTAGCCCTACGTTTAGATATTTTTAACGGTTTTTATTCCATCGTGCTCATATTCAAAAAGTTTAGGCACCAAGTCAAGTTAGTATTATTGCGCTTTTACTTAGGCATTAAATATTAATACCTAGGCCTAGCGATATGCCTTTTTAACAAATTGTATTCCATCGTGTTCATCCTCACAATGTTTAGACACTAAGTCAGGTTGGTATTATTTCGCTTTTACTTAAGGATCAAATAGGAATGCCCATGCCTTTTAATAGCTTTTTTTTCCATCGTATTCATATTCATAAGGTTTAGACACCAAGTCAAGGTAGTAGTATTGCGATTTTACTTTGGCATTAAATATTAATACCTTGGCTTAGGCCTTTTTTAACAGTTTTCATTCGATTGTGCTCATGTTCATAAGGTTTAGACACAAGGTCTAGTCCTCCCTTTCGTTGGCTGATCATGCCACTTCTTGTATTAACGCAGGAGAAATGCACTTTGAATGAATATGAAGACATACAAAGTACTGTGACATCAGCTCTTCACTCTATACCAAAAGATGACCTCTGCAAGTCCTTCCTTTTGTTGGCTGATCGTGCCACTTGTATTGACACAGGAGGAATGTACTTCGAATAAATATGAAGACAAACAAAGACCTGTGACATCAGTTCTTCATTCCATACCAAAAGATGACCTCTGCAAGTCCTTCCTTTTGTTGGCTGATCGTGCCGCTTCTTGTATTAACACAGGAGGAATGTACTTCGAATAAATATGAAGACATACAAAGAACTGTGACATCAGTTCTTCACTCCATACCAAAAGATGACCTGTGCAAGTCCTTCCTTTTGTTGGCTGATTGTGCCACTTCTTGTATTAACACAGGAGGAATGTACTTCGAATAAATATGAAGACAAACAAAGAACTGTGACATCAGCTCTTCACTCTATACCAAAAGATGACCTCTGCAAGTCCTTCCTTTTGTTGGCTGATCGTGCCACTTGTATTGACACAGGAGGAATGTACTTCGAATAAATATGAAGACAAACAAAGACCTGTGACATCAGTTCTTCACTCCATACCAAAAGATGACCTCTGCAAGTCCTTCCTTTTGTTGGCTGATCGTGCCGCTTCTTGTATTAACACAGGAGGAATGTACTTCGAATAAATATGAAGACATACAAAGAACTGTGACATCAGTTCTTCACTCCATACCAAAAGATGACCTGTGCAAGTCCTTCCTTTTGTTGGCTGATTGTGCCACTTCTTGTATTAACACAGGAGGAATGTACTTCGAATAAATATGAAGACAAACAAAGAACTGTGACATCAGCTCTTTACTCTATACCAAAAGATGACCTCTGCAAGTCCTTCCTTTTGTTGGCTGATCGTGCCACTTGTATTGACACAGGAGGAATGTACTTCGAATAAATATGAAGACAAACAAAGACCTGTTACATCAGTTCTTCACTCCATACCAAAAGATGACCTCTGCAAGTCCTTCCTTTTGTTGGCTGATCGTGCCGCTTCTTGTATTAACACAGGAGGAATGTACTTCGAATAAATATGAAGACATACAAAGAACTGTGACATCAGTTCTTCACTCCATACCAAAAGATGACCTGTGCAAGTCCTTCCTTTTGTTGGCTGATTGTGCCACTTCTTGTATTAACACAGGAGGAATGTACTTCGAATAAATATGAAGACAAACAAAGAACTGTGACATCAGCTCTTCACTCTATACCAAAAGATGACCTCTGCAAGTCCTTCCTTTTGTTGGCTGATCGTGCCGCTTCTTGTATTAACACAGGAGGAATGCACTTCGAATAAATATGAAGATAAACAAAGACCTGTGACATCAGCTCTTCACTCCATACCAAAAGATGACCTCTGCAAGTCCTTCCTTTTGTTGGCTGATCGTGCCACTTCTTTTATTAACACAGGAGGAATGTACTTCAAATAAATATGAAGACAAACAAAGAACTGTGACATCCGGTCTTCATTCCATACCAAAAGATGACCTCTGCAAGTTCTACCTTTCGTTAGCTGATCATGCCACTTCTTGTATTAACTCAGGAGAAATGCACTTCGAATTAATATGAATACATACAAACAACTGTGACATCCGGTCTTCATTCCATACCAAAAGATGACCTCTCCAAGTCCTCCCTTTCTTTGGCTGATCCTGCCTCTTCTTGTATTAAAGCAGGAGAAACGTACTTCAAATAAATTACATTCACCTAAATTTTCCTGCTTTTGTCAGCTAAGAAAAACCCTGTCCCATTATTTAATTATCGCACTGTGTAAAAAACTACAAAACTTACCTGGGTAAGGTTTGACTTGTAGTAAATTGGTTTTACTGTGAAACCTCGGCAATCTTCTCTGTCGCAGCACGTGAAAATCTTAGCAAACGTATATTTTACTGCAACGATTCGGCAGTTGTTCCTAGAAAACAAGGTAATGAATGCAAACGTTTTGTTAATTCCAGTTAGCATGCCGATACTTAATCATTCAATAGTCGTTGGTATTATATAACAACAGGAAATTTCATCAGTACTGCAATAGCTATAAACGTGAAACGTTTACTAAATACAATAAACCGCAGCTCTCTATATACATAAAATATGCGCAAAAGATTGCATACATCCCATAACGTAGGTAGCTTATCTATCCTTGCCTTACAAACATTACAATATGGTTGCCTGAGAAACGCTGCACACACAAGTTCTCATCTCTCGAGTCTAACTACGTAGTTTGCATTTTGACCTGCTTCCAGGTGGTGCTAATTTCCAATTCATCGGGAGAATCTCGTGACTTTAGATCGGAGAAATGCTTAACGGGTAGAAACAAAATTTACAAAAGGATGCAGGAGCTCAAAGTCAATGCTAAATGAGTCACAAAATGTAATGGTAAAATTAGATGTGGGAACACTAAACTGATCATACGTTTTTAGTTATGGCACCGTCGTCTTAAACCAGGCAACACGGGTTGCGGGATAGACTACACTGCAACCAATAAAACATAATTTTCAGGTTAAAGCGTAATCCACGCGTCTACCATCAGCAACAATGCAAGCTTCGAAGTGAGATGTCATGAAAATCAGCCAACATAACGCTGTAAACTTGAAGAATCCTGTTCTTGCTGATCCTGCAGCGGGCGTGCAAGTGCTCTGGTAAATTGCTTTTTATATAAATTTTCTTTTTTTTTTATTATTTGTGTCCAAGTGCAATAGTAGTTTACAAAATAATTATGAATAACATAAGAGAGCTCGTACTGATACAATCCCGTCAGATAACACAGCTGGTACCCGTAAAAATTAAGAATTTTATTAATTTTTCCATCTAGTTTCATATTGAGTAGCTAATTCACTTTCGAGTGCCAGGTTGATAGCAGAATATGGTGACTCCCATGTCGAGCATAATGAGAGATGTTCCATGGTCTGTACCTCACCACAGTCACATTTCTCAGAGGCACAAGAGTCCAGCCCTTAACCATACGTTCTTGCTTCTCCGATTCTTTTGTGCAGGAGGCTTATAGATTTCCAGATCGGGTAAACACTTGCCACTTCTAGTGATGCTTCATCTGCTGGTTCAATTTCCACTCGAATAGTACTGTAACAGTACTTAGGTATGCTTTTGTAGTTCTGACCAATTTCCTACGATAAGTTATTTCGATATGATAAGCGTCTATGTGGTGAAGTATTATGGGTTTGCAAATGTTTCCGCCGTTATAAGGATAAATGAGAGAGGAGCAATTAGAAAACCAGTACACATTTATTCCATGAAATGTCGGCCGTTTGCATCAGTGATCTTTTGTCATTTTTCAGGAAACAAACGAAGGATCCTGTGATAGAAGGACTAGGATTTTGAGCTGAAGAACGCAGTGAGGAAATTTCCACCTCTGGAACTGTGGTAAACCGCTGTTGGGCTAGCTAGGGAATGTTGCATACAATGAACCAGATGAAAGTCTGAGGGTGCAATGTCCGGGTAGTAAGCCGGGTGCGGTACAACCTCCCAGTGTAACTGTTCAAGGGTTGATTTCGTGGTGGCACCGACATGTGGTCTGGCATTGTCGTGTAACAGGACGACTGGGTGACGTCCTTTACCTGCCCCAAACGTGGAGTTGTAGGATCTCTTCCACATACCGCTGGCACATCAATGATCAACGTATTACTACAAGAATTCATCGGCTATCGTAGACAAAGCTCCCCAGACCATAATGCTTGCAGTAGGAGAGGTGTGGCGCTCGATGGCGGGGTTGGGATTGTGCCGTTGACCCGGGTAACTCCATACTTTGACACGATGATCATCTGTCCCCAAAACGAAGCGGCACTCATCGCTAAAAACCACACGTCACCAGTCTGTGTCGTTCCACGTCGCTTTGGCCTGGCACGACTGCAAACGCAGCCGGCGATGTTCCAGTGCTAGTGACAGCACACGTAAGGGGCGCTGGGATCGCATATTCGCTTCCGAGAGGCATCAGGAAATGGTTCGTGGGCACACAGCAACCGCTACATCTGCCTGTATAGTGGACCGTGTCCCAGTGGGATCTGTTCGTGCCTGGCGCGCAATCCGTTGATGATCTCTAGCGGTGGCCCTCCTGGTCCGTCCAAAGCTGCTCCGCCGTGTGGCAGTGGCGTCACGTGTCCACTGCTCCCAACACAGTCGGACGGTATGGTCAGAACGATCCATGTGGGGGGCTATATGGCGCGCCGACCACACTGCGGTTTTCAGCCCGATGATCAGACCTCTCTCAAAGTCCGTAAGTTGCATTCTTGTCACTCTGTACTCTTGCTTGCTTCGGCCGGTGCTTTTCGCTTTCATGGGGCTTTGACTACATGCCAGTTTATAAGGCTGCCGGTTCGTGCTTGCAGCGCCACCAAAAGATGTACGGCCATGCGCACTCGAACCAAACGTGGATCATTTGCATATCAGCACGCAGTCTGACTTATTTGCAAAGTTCTGCGGTTATAGCACGTTTTCTTCTAGGTGCGCGAATTTCATTGTCCGCGAGTGTGTTTAAGCAAAGAAAATCACTAAACTTCGTTTCCCATCTGATCTATGCATAGCTTAACTCCATGTCTTTCTTCTGTGTTCTGAAAGGTGGCATTTCACTATATAACTGAAATTAAAAATCTTAGAAACGGATCTCATGCTCCTGAAATCGAATTTTTAAATTAAATCCCACCTAACTCAGTGAAATTATATTATCACAGTTTTAACCTAGTCGGAAGCTGGGTAAGGTAGTATTCAGAAATATTATGCTTTGAATACATGCTAAAACTTAAGCTACCATGAATTATTTTCAGGCCTAGCGGCGAATTGTCTGAAGTTCTGGCTTTAGGCCATTTATTCTGAATGGACCGAATACGAATTGAAGATGAAGCGGGCGTAGTTTGTTTGCTTATGCTGTTTCCCTGGAACTAGTGCTGTTAAATCAAGAATGGGAGACTGCTAAAGTTGTTTATGGTTGTCATTTATTCCCTTCAGAGATTTTGTTACTTAGAGTTGTTTTTAATAGTAGACTAGTCAGTTTTCTTATATTACACGTTGATGACTGAATGAACTAATGTCTTAATACTTCATTGAACATATACTGTGTCTCACTTGAAAAGACATGTCAATAAAAGCGCCAGGGTGAAAGAATCAGCAATGAACGTTATACGGCTGCTTTTTCTTTATTTTCCACCCACCGGAAGCTTGAGGTAACCAATACATTATAATCATCAAGCCGTATTTATCCAGTGATGCATGTCTATGTGTATGTTTAAACAGAGAAAACATAGTCAGATGGTTAAAACATGTTATTTGAATATTATCGGAAGTGTATAAGATTCTATCTCTTTCGGTTTTCCAAGTATATATCCACTGTTTCCACCACTTTTTTTCATTCAATGCTATCCATTTCCTCCTGACTCACTGTCAGTGTTGCCAAAATGCACAAGCTGTTAGCGTAAGTAATGTGCCATTCAGTGAAAAGTTGTTAACCTAAACGTAACAAAATTTACAAAATAAAACCGAAGCTCAAAAGGAAGGTTAAATTGTAGATAAAATCCAATGATAAAAAAAAAAGAAAAATGACACCGAATTTTAGGGAGTAACAAGCACGTCTTTTGAATCCGTTCTGACGCAAATTAAATCTATCAAAGCTATTCAAAATCAATGGAACTGGTATGGAAAACAATAGTATCTGACGGATGAACGAAGTTTTTCAATCGGGTTTTTAATTCCTCAGATGTTGCTAAGCTTACGCCCTCTGGTTGCAGACTTGTGCATTAAGTAAAACATGAATTTATATGAGAAACATTTCGTACCGGAAACGCTCTCCAACACAAAACGAATTTTTCAAATCGGACTCTTAGAAACAGAGACATCGACAAAAATAAGATGACTTTACGCCCCCTGGTTGGAAAACCATGCATTATTTTAGGAAGAATGTATTCTCAAAAGGTTTTTCAATATGAGCGGAATCGCTCCAAGAAACAAAAAAAAATTTTAGTCGAGTTTTCAGGAGTCCAGATTTTGCTGCAAATACGTAAGAAGCAGAAATTAACACTTATGCCACCTGGTGGCCAAACCATTCTTTACTGAACATTAGAAATTATATGAAAAATATTTTCCATCAGGTGTTGTATGCAATACAGGAATAATTTTTCAAATCCGAGTTTTAGAAGCAGAAATAACGCAGAAAACGGTTTTTACATTTGCGTCCTTAGCGGAAAGTCTATGATTTACTTGAAATTTTTGAATTTATATGAAAAGCATTTCGCATCGGAAACACTATCCAACAAAGAAGAAATTTTTCAAATCGGAATCTTATAAGTAGAGATATTGATAAACATAAGCTCCTGGCGTAGAAACCATACATTATTTTAAGAAGAAAATGTTCCTAAAAGGTTTATCAACGTGAGTAGTATGAATCCACGAAATTTTTTTTCAATCGAGATTTTAGGAGCTCATGTTTTGCTGCAAATTAATCAGAAGCGGAAATTAAGACTTACACCCCCTGGTGGACAAAACATTTTTTTTAATTAGAAATTATGTGCAAAGGATTTTCTATCAGGAGCTATATCCGGTGCAGAAAGATTTTTTTCTAATCGGCGATTTAAAAGCAGATATATAAGGGAAAACGCAATTTACTATTACGCCTCCTAGCGGAAAGTCTATGAATTACTTCAAAATTTTGAAATTATATGAAAAACGTGTCACACTGAAAACACTATTCAACAAAGAAGGAATTTTTCAAATCGGACTCCTAGAAGTAGAGATATTGACAAATATAAGATGTAAATCTACGCCCCCTGGCGGAGAAACCGTACACTGTTTTAAGAAGAAAATATTCCGAAAAGATTTATTGACGCTAGTGACATCGGTCCACGAAAGAATTTTTTCAATCGAGATTTCAGAAGCTCAGATTTTATGGCAAATACATCAGAAGCAAAAATTAAGGCTTGCGCCCCCTGGTGGGCAAAGTATTCTTTACCAAAAAATAAAAATTATATGCAAAAATGTTGCATCAGGAGCTGCATCCGCTAAATTCAACATTTTTAAAATCGGAGTTTTAGAAGAAGATATATCGGGGAAAACGTAATTTACTTTTACGCCCCCTAGCGGAAAATCTATGCAAAATTTGAAAAAGCAACTATACCTAAAATACTCTTCGAAATGACGTCATCTGCATTTACGCACTGTGGCGGCGAAATTGTACATCCTAAAAAAAAAAAAAAACGAAATAAAGGATCATCATTCGCATATATTCAAGCTTCCCAATGCAAAGATAATCCTATAACACAAGCACGATCTTTTTTTACAAAAGGCGTGCTAAAAAGAATGGCTTTTGTAATGGACAAGGTATATGAAATTTTTAGTCAATAGTCTAATATCTCCATAGCCGTATGAAGGTCTTTTGTACGATCAAAATTTTTCAGAAGCACTGTATTTGGAAATTTTTGAAAAATGGGAATTATTTCGGTGTATTTCATGCCTGTGACTTAAATGGCGTTTTGTTGTCTCTCATACACGCGGAAGCTGCTTATTTCGGCTCCTTCACATTTTTCTGTTGTCTTCCAAAACAGTTTCGGATAAAATAGAATATGTTGTGCCTTCCAAAAAAATTATTTAAAAGATTGCAAACTTTCACTACCTGGCATAATTACGGTGTGGGGGTGCAAAAAATTTGGGAAGAAAAAGAAAACTTCGCCTTTTTTTTTTAAAGAACTGTCATAAAATCTAACGTAAGAAATCAATTGATGATCTGTGAGCGTAATTATATACGCGATCATCTGATGAATTGTTAGTGAAATTAACTCGTTTATACCATAAACTACAATTGCCGATTGTGATTACTGATATCTCATTAAATGGGAAAAAAAACTTTTTCGTTAAACTGAGAACAGATTCGAAATATGACAGTAACAGAAGGATGGAGTCATCATGAAGTGCGGTTTTTGTAAAATATCATTTTGACTAATATTTCATGTCACCGACAAGTCCTCTTATCGAACGATTCATTTCATCGAAGTGTCAGTTTAACGAAAAAGTTACTTCATAACTCGATGGAATTTACCTTTCTTCAGGGAAATATTCGTCTAGAAAAAGAGTCTATAACATATATGAGGCCAAAAAAAAAATTATTTCGCGCTGATATAAATACGCCCATTGCACTTATCTATCAAGAGATCCGTTGAGCTGGATATCCAATACAAAATATAAAGACAGACCCTCTCCTGTTTCGAGAGGCCTTGTGTTTCATTCAAGTGATTGATTTCATGATTCATAAGAATTTCGATGCAGCGACGTCTTCATCCTCACTCTGCAAGTTAAATAGGCACCAACCTCAAGAGCTGTTTCTGAATAGAAATAATTATCTCATTGAAACTGGAATTCCATTATATGTTGTGCAGCTGTGAGCTTATGTATCTCTCAATTTATAAGTGCTCGTGTTTCCTCGCTTGTGGTCTATCGTTGATGCTGAAAGCTGCGGAGTCAGATTGGATACATTAGTGAAGATGAATCAATAAAAGGTTCTGTCTAGGAGCTGTTCACGCTGTTTGAAAGAAAGTAGAATGAATGTGGATTAATAATTCTTGCTACCTTACGTGCATCATCATCATCATCATCATTGTCAACCATTATCAATCCACTGCTGGACGAAGGTCTCCCCAAGTTTCCTCCACAACGGTCTGTCTTGTGCCAGTCTCCTCCATGTCACCCCTGCATACTTTCGAATTTCATCCACCCATCTCCCATGTGGTCTTCTTCTGGGTCTTTTCCTGTCCCTTGGAATCCAATCTAAAATTTCGGCTGTCCATCTATGGTCTGTCCTTCTGGCAGTATGTCCAGCCCATTGCCATTTCAGGGATTTAACTCTGATCATGATGTCTTCCACTCTTGTCATTTTTCGGATCCACGAGTTCCTCTTCTTATCTCTCCTGGTTACACCAAGCATGCACCTCTCCATGCTTCTTTGAGTTGTCTGCAGCCTTTGTATGTCTCTTTTAGTTAAGGTCCACGTCTCTGCACCATACGTAAGCACTGGAAGGATGCATTGATCAAACACTTTTCTTTTAAGACATAATGGCATATTGCTCTTGAAAATTATGTTGTTTCTTCCAAAAGCTCTCCAGGCAAGTTTTGTACGCCGATTAATTTCTTCATCAATGTGACCCTCACTTGATATCTGCTGTCCAAGATAAACGTACGTGTCTGTTATCTCCAGCTTTTCTCCATCAATCGATAAATCTTCATTTCTTGTAAAAGCATTGAACATCACTTTTGTCTTCTGAAAGTTCATTTTTAATCCCACTTCTTTACTCTTGTCAGCAAGTTCCTGGATCATACTCTGCAGCTCTGATGGGGTAGTTGCAAAAATGACTACGTCATCAGCAAAACGAAGGTGGGTTAGATAATCTCCATTAATCTTTATCCCCTTGTTTTCCCAGCTCAGCGACTGAAAAACACCCTCCAATGTGGCATTAAAGAGCTTCGGAGATATGGTGTCACCTTGTCTCACTCCCTTTCCAATTTTTACGTGTGTTGTATTTTCAAACAGCCTAATCTTTGCACTTGCATTTTCATAGATGTTATTAATAATATTAATGTATGCATCTTCAATACCGCAGGTTTTCAGAGCCATTGTAACTGCTGATGGTTTCACCGAATCAAAGGCTTTTTCATAATCGATAAAAGCCATGCACAATGGAAGTTCATATTCCCTCGCTCTTTCAATTAGTTCTCTCAGCACGTGGATATGATCTATTGTGCTGTAGCCACTCCTGAATCCAGCTTGTTCTCTCGGTTGAGCCATGTCCAGTGTTACCTTCAAGCGGCGTGAAAGAACTTTAGTGAAGATTTTATAAACTACTGATAGGAGGCTGATAGGTCTGTAGTTTCCGAGATCCTCAATGTCACCTTTCTTATGTAGCAGGATCATTGTAGCGGTGTTCCAATCCTCAGGAATCTTTCCTTCATTAAGGCATCGACTGAAAATTTGGGCGAGTACTGTTTCGATTTCTCCACTTGCTTCTTGTATGATGTCTACAGTAATTCCATCTTCTCCTGGAGCTTTTCCTCGCTTCATGTTCTTGATTGCATGTGCAACTTCTGCTGGAAGGACTGGAGGAACTCTGGTACAGGTATCTTTCATGATGTCTGGAGTGCATATATCATCCCTTTCATATAATTTGGAGTAGAAATCTTTCACTCTTGTCAAAATTTCGCCTCTATTTCTTGTTACAGAACCATCTTCTTTTCTCAGTGCCATAATCTGTTTTCTTTCCCTTACTGAGATGTCCCTTTGCTATCTTTAGGCTTTGGTTGTTTTCAATTGCTTTCCTCACTAGTTCACAGTTGAATTTCCTTACGTCTTCAGTGATACTTTTTCTTACTGTCTTGCATAGCTCTATATATTCCACTTTGGAAGTCACATCTTCTTTAGTTGTCCTCATCTCTCTTCTTTTTTGCATCAACATTTTGGTTTTTCCTGATAATTTGTTCACATGCAACTTGTTCTTAGACCCAGCTAATTTTGTTGCTGTTTCCATAAGAGCTTTCGTTACTTTTCTGTTAACTTCAGAGATGTCCACTTCTTCCGGATGTTAGGCCTTCTAAAGCAGAGAACCTGTTCTTCAGTTCCAACTTGAAGGTATTATGGTGTTTTTTAAGGTTGGTTATGTCAATAGATTTTGTTTGTCTTATGAGCTTGCCACGTTCAAGTTTAGTGTTGAGGTGCATCTTACATCTCACCAATCTATGGTCACTACCTGTGTTGAACTTGTTTAGCACACTGCAGTCTTCTATGACGAATTTTTTGTTACACATAATAAAATCAATTTCACTTGTCGTCCCATTTGGATGTCTCCATGTCCATTTCCTGTGTGGCTTTTTCTTGAAGAAGGAGTTCAAGATGAAAAACCCTTCTGCCTCTGCAAACTCAACGAGAGTATTTCCACGCTGGTTTCTGTTGCCATGACCGAATTTACCTACTGAAGTTTCATTCTGTTGCCGTTGCCCTATTTTTGCATTGAAATCTCCCATAATTATTTTCAAGTGCTGCTTACCTTTATTATTTAGATGACAAATTTCCTCATAAAATTCTTCAATTTCTTCTTCAGGATGACTTGTGGTGGGTGCATAAGTTTGAATAATCTGAGCCTGGTATCTTTTCGAGAGTTGGATAACAAGTCGTGCAGCTCTGTCAGAGGAACTTTCAACTTCTACAACTTTATCCTTCAGTTTCTTGTTTATTATAAATCCAACACCACTAGTTCTGCCAGTATCTGTCCCACGATAGTAGAAGAGATGTCCACTTTTCAGTTCGATGAGATCTTCTCCTTTTCTCCTTACCTCACTTAGCCCCACGATGTCCCACTTGATCCTTTGTAGTTCCTCTTCCAATTCAAGAAGCCTTGATTCAGAAGATAGGGAGCGTCCATTGTAAGTAGCCAAGGTCAGCATCAGATGGCAGCCTATTCCGGTCCTCCGGGGATTCTTAGCACCCTCTGCCTTCATGTCGCACTGGCCGCTGCCTTGGCCAGGTACATTCCAGCTGCCGGAGACTGAGGGCCAAGATTTAAGTTGTGGAATCATTTTGGAGGGGTTTGGCCATAACTCACCACGCTGGCCAAGCGGGTTGGTGAGTGTGGGATAGAATTTCCTCTAATCCCGATGGTATAGTTATACCGCTATGGGCGGTCGTCAGAGCCCATTTAGTGGGAACAGGATGCACCACGAGAAGGCGGGGTTGACATTTGTCAAGGAGAGGCTGTGATGTTACGCATCACCTGACCTTACGTGCATACCATGCTATAAACTACAAATTAATAAAACGCGTATCGAAGCTAAAGCAGGAATTTTTTATATGATTTAATATTAATTCAAATCTGATTAGACCGTTTTAACGGATAAAATTTAATGAATTCCCCAGATTCAACGAGGAAAACAAAATTTAAGGTAATAGCATTTATCGTCAAAAAAAAAAAAAAAAATAGTTGCACCCAGAAGGACGTGTCGGATTGCAATGCTATTCGGGAGGAAGGTAAAGGTTACCAGGAACAATAAATTAGTACATATTAAGACTGGTATGGACAATATTAATTGAGCTATACGCCAATACGTAGTGTGTCTCAATATGACGTCGAGCCACCATGTTTGCTCACACAGCATGTAAGACATCTCGGCATGGAGTTGTACAGGTTTCTAAAGGTGTCCTGCGGTAAGCCATCCCATGCAGCTTGATTCTTTTCTGGCAGGTCTTGCAGATTGTGCGGTATTGCTGTAGTGTAGATAGCGCGTGAAATAGCATCCCACACATTTTTAATCGGCGATAGATCTGGCAATGCGGCTGGCCATGGCAAAGTGTCAGTGCTTTGAAAGCAAGCTCTTGAGACCGCAGAAGTATGCAGACGAGCGTTGTCCTGTTAGAAAATCGTACCGGAGTGATCGTTCAGAAAAGATACGGCCACTAGTTGCAGGACCTCATTAACGTAACGTTGGGCTGTCAAAGTGCCTGTAATTAACACCAAAGGGGATCTTGCATCGTAAGGAATTGCACCCGACACCTTGACACCAGGCCTTCTGGACGTGTGGTGCTCGACAACAAACTCTTTATCTTGGTGCTGACCACGGTGCCTCTACACACGGATTCGTTGGTCGTCTCCTCCAAGACAAAAGCGGGGCTCGTCACTGAAGATCACCCGCTACCATTTTTAGGGGTTCCTTGACAGTCTTGCACAACACTATTGCAGTCTTTGGCGACTGTACAACGGTGTTAAGGGCAGTTGTCGTTACGGTCTGTGTGCCTATATTCCTACGTCGTGCAGCCGTCGGCCAATGGTGCTGGCACTAATCGGACCATGCATGGAGGGCACCACTGTTCGTTGAATATCCGCAATCGTGGCTGTTTGGTCACTCCGCGCAATTCGGACCACCTGTCAGTCCTCTCTCTGTCCGTGGTTCGTCTAGGTTTCCCAGAAACTTCTTGTCGCTGATGCGTGACTTGTTTTATCCACTGCCGCCAACAGCGTCCTTTGGTGATATGCGCACGACGAATATGGCGACGATAAGACCAATATGGCAACAATAAAACCAATATGGCGCGCAATACGACGATAAGACCATCCCGCGTCTGGGAGCCCGATAATGATGCCACTCTCGAACGCATCCAACTGCTTGAATTGCTTCCGAACTTTTCTACGGGGCATACTTCACTTGAAAAGGATGCAACCAACACAACAGCATGAGTCAGAATTTCAAGCACGCGCAACGGGATGACCTTATATAGCCGGTCTGGCACAGCGCTTCGACCCCTCCTTTCTGGCTTCAATGCACGACAGAGAGTGATATTTGAATTATTTGCATGTCTCACGATGTCAAACCTACCCACCAAGTGACATTCCTGTCGCGTGCTTCGTTCTGGGTGCAGCTATTTTTTTGAAGATGATTGTAATTTTAGCAGCAGTAAATATTAACGAATTTAAAGGAACTCCACTTTTAACAAGGCAGAAAAAAACCTTCTGTGCACCGTACTGGAATAGGAAAATAGAATAGTAACAAACAGGAAAATTGCAGCTGCGTAGTAGGATCTTGCTATGGTACTGGAAAAATGTTCATATAAAAGCAATGGGGAAGAAGTGAAAAAGAAGTACATCAAAGGTTTAATAATGTAGTTGAAAGCAATAGGAAAGAAGCACATAAAATGCTCAATAATGTAATTATTCAGAACAATCGCCGCTACCCACTCAACGGTATTATGTCTTGAAAGTATCGCGTCATTGGTATTGAAAACAGGTAACCTACTCGTATAAAAAATAAGGATAAGGTAGGGGTTAACGCACATGTACTAAAATGATTTCTGGGAGATATCTGCATAGAGGAAAAGGGGGAAAATGGAATGGAGAATATAGCACAGGGGAAACAGCAGATAACATTTCCTAAAAGTGTGTCCTTTGCCCCTTTCATTCTCCAGGTGACTTTTGTTTTGGAAGATCGGTGCTGCTTTTTTTTTTCAGGTGAGTCCTTAAACATCGGTCAGTCTCACGTAACCGTCAATTAATAAATCTTGTCATACAGAGTATGTTATCACATATATGAATACACAGCAGTCAGCCAAAACATAAAAACCACCTACATTATATGCTGTAGGTCCTACTCTCACCGCCAAAATAACTCTCACCCGATGAGGCATAGATTCAGCGAGATGTGGGTAGGTGTCTCTTGATATTTGGGACCATGACTGCAACAAAAGATCCTGCAGTTCTCGTAAAAATTTTGCATACTCGTTTTTCCAAATCAAACCACAAATTTTTCGATAGCATTCATGTCGGACGACTTGGGGAAACATGGCAATAAGTAGAATTCTGCTTCATATTCTTGGAACTATTCCTGAACCTTCTTTGCAATGTGAGCATTCTCTTGTTGAAAGACGACATCTCCTCCAGCGAATACAGTCGCCATAAAGGTGTGTACTTGGTAAGCCACGATGTTCACGTGTGTAATAGCCATCCGAGTTTAATCCACGAAGATAATGGGTCCAAGTGTTCTCCAAGAAAATATTGACCAGGCCATCACATTACCTCCAGCTGTCAGAGTTCGTTCTACAAAGATAATGGGTCCAAGTGTTTCCCAAGAAAATATTGCCCATGCCATCACATTACCTCCAGCTGTCAGAGTTCGCTCTACAAAGATAATGGGTCCAGGTGTTCCCCAAGAAAATATTGACCAGGTCATCACATTACCTACAACTGTCAGAGTTCGCTCTACAAAGATAATGGGTCCAAGTGTTCCCCAAAAAATATTGCCCAGGCCATCACCTTACCTCCAGCTATCAGAGTTCGCTCTACAAAGATAATGGGTCCAAGTGTTCCCCAAGAAAATATTGCCCTGGCCGTCACATTACCTCCAGCTGTCAGAGTTCGCTCTACAAAGATAATGGGTCCAAGTGTTCCCCAAGAAAATATTGACCAGGTCATCACATTACCTCCAGCTGTCAGAGTTCGCTCTACAAAGATAATGGGTCCAAGTGTTCCCCAAGAAAATATTGCCCAGACCATTCATTCATTCATCCTACAGTGCATCTAAGTGAGAAGGCTTCCCTGGGTAAATGTCGGACACGAGCTCGTTCGTCAACATGGTATAACCGAAAACGGGATTCGTCTGACCATGTGACCCTCTTCCATCCTTCTATGGTTAAATGTCGATGATTAAGTGCCGACTGCAAGCATTGACGACAGTGAACGGCTATGACCATAGGCACACCAATGGGTCTGCGGTTGTGGAGATCCGTATCCAAAAGCCTACGATGAATTGTGTGTAATGACACATTGGACCCTTCATCACAGGTGAAATTAAGGATAATGTCACAAGAAGAGATGGCCTGTGCTGACCTCTGGTATCAATCAGACGTGGCCTGCTCATGCCTTGTCAACGGTTCGAAGTGTCACCTTTTTCGGACCATCTGTGATAGGTACTAACTACTGCATAGCGTGAGCAGCCTACCAGCGTCGCTGTTTCAGAGATATTTCTTACCATGGCCAAGGCGTCTTGCCACAGCGATCTGGCCATTGTCGAAATCAGATAAATCCCTTTCTTTTCGCATGTTGAGAGGAAACTAAATACTGACTGAGAGAGCTCCGTTCCAGGTATTATGTACACCATTCGCGACCTTGGGATGTCACGACGATTGGTTGCACGCTCGGTTATTTGCATAACACATTTGGGGGATTTTAATATGCCGGCTAATCGGTCTGTAATATATACGTAGAATAAATGCATATTGTCACATTTTCAAGTATTTAAATGGTGGGATCCCCTCCTCCCCCCCCCACCCCTCACACACACATACACAAACGTATTTAGCGAGCACCCGGATTTAATGAGAATTTCCTTTGGTACCGAGATCCTCGTTAAAAGCGGGTTCTACTGTATATATATGCATATAGAATAATTTTCTAAATTCTGATGAAGTGGGGTGTATTATACAGTAGTAGAAATGTTCAATTTTCCACTAGCACATCGGCGGAAATTTTCTTATAACCCTACTCTGAAATTCAGAAAGTTGAACGAAGTACATAGTTACCATCAACTATTCTGAATGCTCTCCGGGGGAGTAAAGTTCCCTTAAATCTTTGCTGCATCTGTTTGTCTTGAGCAATTCTCTTCCATGTCGCTTGGAAATGGTTTCGAACTCAATCCAAGCGTAACTCACGTGGTCTGCTTCTGGGCGTTTTCCTGTCCCTTGCTATCCAGTCCAATATTTTCCTTTTCAAACGGTGTTCAGTTCTTCTAAAAATTATATCTGTTCCATTGAAGGTTTTTATTTTGATCATGATATAAACTGTTGTTACTTTTTTGTTACAAGTCTTGTCACTTTTTGTTAGCACATCTTTTGTAAAAAAAGATCGTGCTTATGTTATCGGTTTGACCTTCTGCATGTAGACACGATATCTCTTCAACTATTAGCCCGATTTAAAAAATTCTTTTTGCATTGGGAAGCTTGAAATATGCGAATGATGATCCTTCATTTCGTTTTCTTTCTACGATGTACAATTTCGCCGCTATAGGGCGTAAAAGCAGGTAATGTCGAATTTAAAAATACGTTTTATTCCACATATTTGCTTCTAAACATCCGATTGAAAAAATATTTTATGTTTCGATTCCATTTATGTTGAAGAGTATTTTAGATATACTTACTTTTTTAAATTATGCAGAGATTTTCCTCTAGGGGGCGTAAAAATAAATTACAATTTTCCCGATAACTCCTCTTCTAAAACTCCAATTTGAAAAATATTTTCTTCAGCGGATACACTTCCTGATGGAAACTCTTTTGCATATAATTTAAAATTTTTGGTAAAGAATACTTTGGCCACCAGGGAGCGCAAGTGTTAAAATTTGCTTCTGATGTATTTGCCATAAAATCTGAGCTTCTAAATTATCGATTGAAAAAATTCTTTCTTGGACTAATGCCACTCACATCGATAAACGCTTTTGGAATATTTTCTTCTTAAAATGCTCCATAGTTTCTCGGCCAGGGGACGTACATGTATATCTTCTAGGAGGGCAATTAAAAAAAAATTCCTTCTTTGTTAGATGTGTTTTCATTGTGACTTGTTTTTCTTATAATTTCAAAATGTTCAAGTAAATCACAAACTTTCCGCTAGGGGGCGTAAAGTTAAATTGCGTTTTACTCTATATTTCTGCTTCTAAATCTCCGATTTGAAAAATTCTTTCTGCACCAGATACAGCTCCTGATGGGAAATCGTTTACACATAATTTCTAATTTTTGTAAAAAAATGGGCTGGCCACCAGGGGGCGAAAGTTTTAATTTCGGTTTTTGATGCATTGCAGCAAAATCTGATCTTCTAAATTCTCGATTGAGTCGTTTTGTAGACCGATACTATTCATGTGGACAAACCTTTTAGAATCATTTTCTTCTTAAAATAATGCATGGTTTCTACGCCTCCTGGCGTAGATGTTAATCTTAGTTTTGTTAATATCTCTATTTCTAGGAGTACGATTGAAAAATTCTTTCTTTGTTGGACAGTGTTTCCAGTGTGACATGTTTTTCATATAATATCAAAATTTTCAAGTAATTCATAGACTTTCCGCTAGGGGGCGTAAAGGTAAATTGCTTTCCCCTATGTCTCTGCTTCTAAATATCCGATTTCAAAAATTCTTTCTGCACCGGATACAGCTCCTGACAGGAAATCCTTTGAACACAATGTCTAATTTGTAAAAAAATGGTTTGGCCACCAGGTGGCGTAAGTCTTAATATCCGCTTCTGATGTATTTGCAGCAAAATATGAGCTTGTAAAATCTCGATTGCAAAAAAAGTCGTTTGTTGACCGATACTACTCCTGTCGACAAACCTTTCAGGAACATTTTCTTCTTGAAATGAAGCATGGTTTCTACGTCAGGGGGCGTAGATGTATATCTTATTTTAGTCAATATCTCTACTTCTAGGAGTGCGATTTGAAAAATTCCTTCTTTGTTGGATAGTGTTTCCGATGCAAAATGTTTTTCCCATAAATTCAAAATGTTCAAGTAAATCATAGACTTTCTGCTAGGGGGCAAAAAGGTAAATTTCGTTTTCTGCGTTATTTCTGCTTCTAAAACTCCGATTTGAAAATATTTTCCTGCATCGCATACAGCACCTAATGGAAAATATTTTTCATGTAATTTCAAATGTTTGGTAAATAGGGGTTTGGCCACCAGGGAGCATAAGTGTTAATTTCCGCTTCTGATGTATTTGTAGCAAAATCTGGGCTCCTGAAAACTCTACTATTTTTTTTTTTTTTGGACCAATACAGCTCACATTGAAAAACATTTTGAGAATACTTTCTTTCTGAGATAATGCATGGTTTTACCACCATGGGACGTAGAGTTAAATCTTATTTTTGTCGTTCTGTGTTGGAGAGAGTTTCCGGTGCGAAATGTTTCTCATATAAATTCATGTTTTTCTTAACGCAAAAGTCTGCAACCATAGGGCGTCAGCTCACGATTCTGTTTACAGCAATATCTGCGAGATTAAAAACCCGATTGAAAGTCTTCTTTCTTTCGTCAGATCTATTGCTTTCCATACCGGTTCCATTGACTTTGAATAGCTTTGATAAATTTATTTTGCCTCAGAACGGATTCAAAAGACGAGGTTATTACATCCCAAAATTTGGTGTCATCTTTCTTGTTTACGCTTTCCAAACGTAGGTTAAAGAAGCGTATGTCCTCCAGCTTGCTCCATCTCTCTGTCTGCCCGTCGGCACGATAACTCGCGTAAAAATAGTTTGATTTCGATATGTGATAGGGGATAGCCTGGAAACAAACCCTATTGAAAATGGGCGAAATGGGATCAAAGGGCAGGGCATGGGAGAGGGATCCATTCCCTTGCCCTTATGCGTCATAACTTGCGTAAACATTCTTTCATTTCGATGATATTTTAGTTTATGATAGGGGATCACCTAGGGACAAATCATTTTGCAAATGGGCGCAATTGGGTCAAAGGTCGGGGCATAGGAGCGGGATCCATTCCACCGCCCTTATGCATCATAACGCACGTAAAAATGCTTCGATTGCGACAAACCTTTAGTATGCTGTTCCGCAGGCAGACTGAACCAATTCTGCTTATTATAATCGAAATGGGGTAAAAGGTTAGGGCACAAGTGCGAGATTTGTTCCACAGCCATTACCCTAATAACTTGACTAAAAATACTTCTAATGCGACAAAACTTTAGTATGTTGTTCCGGAAGTATACTGACCCAATTCTATTTAATATCATAGAAATGTGGTCATAGGTCAGGGCACAGGAGCGAAATTTATTCCACAGCCATTATCCTCATAACTTGAGTAATAACTTGAGTATTGATTTCTAGCATGTTGGAAAGCGTATAATAATGAATGCAGAACTCTTGTCACGTTTTTGTTAGACGAGGTCCTTTATTTCTCTTTTATGGGTTCACTGAGCATGTATATTTTCATAATTTTTAGTTGTAAGCGGTCTCTGTATGCATATTATAGTTAAGGTCTCTTGCCTCTGATAAATGCGTGAAAAATCAGAAGGATACATTTTTTATTATTTTTTATCTTAAGTGGTATGGTAAATTCCCCTTAAAAATTGTTCTTCTTCTTCCAAATGATCTACAACCGAGGTTTATACCCTTCTAAAGTGCTTCTTCGGTGTGGGCCGTGCTTGATATCTGTTTCCCAAAATAGATATAGAGATCACACATTTTCTCGGAAGGGGACGTGTAGATGGAATATTTTACCGGTTATCTATGCCTAAAACATACATTTCAAAAATTATTTTTCTTTCGCGTATATTTTTCTGAGAGTAATTGTATGCGCATATTTTCCACTTTTTTATAAATTAGATTTTTTCCACCGAAGGAAGTCAATGTGTATTTCTATTTGAAGGATTTCTCCAATTCTGAAATTCTCTCGGGAAAATTGTTTCGTCGTAAGAATATCTTCATTTTGAAGAGTATTTTCTACTCTTGGTTCTTCTCGAAATAACGTGCTGGATATTTTGAAGAGTATTTCCTACATTCTTCTCTAATTAACGTGCTGGTTTTCTGATCGGTGGCTTAAGTTATGCCGCCTTTTTCTGCATATCTCTTTTAACCATTTGATCTAAAAGAATCCCTTCGACCTTTCCCTGTGAGATATATTTCTTGCAGAGTTAGTGATTTTTCTTAACACAGACTTCGACCGATAGTGGACGCATGAAGGTACTAAAATATGCGGGTGTTTTAAGCATTATAAAACCCCGGTTCATCTTCCTTTGTAAGCGATTCCATTAATTACGAGAAAAGCTGCTCACACTCATCCACAGGGATGAAAACGCGTTTTTGTACGCTTTGTAACCGTAGGTTAAATAAGTGTATACGCTCCAGCTTTGTCAGTCTGTCCGTCCGCACGATAACTCCCGTAAAAATGGTCTGATTTCGATGAAATTTTAGTATGTGGTAGGGAACACCTGGGGATGAAACCTATTGAAAATAAACGAAGTGGGTTTAAAGGTCAGGACATAGGAGTAGGATCCATTCCATTGCCCTTATGCGTCATAACTTGCGTAAACATTGTGCGATGTCGATGAAATTTTAGTATGTGGTAGGGGACAACCTTGGGACAAACCCTATTGAAAACGGGCGAAAGTGAGTCAAAGGTCAGGACATTGGAGAGGGATCCATTCCATTGCCCTTATGCATCATAACGTAAGTAAAAATGCTTTGATTGCGACAAAAACTTCATCATGTTGTTCCGGAGGTATACTGAATCGGTTCTGTTGAATATCATTGAAATGGGTCAAAGGTCGGCACACAGGAGCGAGATTTATTCCACTGCCATTATCTTCATAACTTGAGAAATGATTTCTGGTCTGTTGGAAAGCGTATCATAATCAATGCATTGCATGAGTTTACTAACTTGTTTTACACTTTTATTAAAATCTGCTTAGAAATTTCTATTTGTGGGAAAGGATTCAAAACGTGTACGCTTTGCACTTAATGATTCGGTATGAATTTTATTGTTTACTCTGATTTCCAGAAGCAAATTCTAAATATAGGAATGTAGTTGTATTCTGAGCGGACATGAAGACTGGGATACTTACCTAGTAACGGGTAGGCTCACATTTCAAAGGATAAGTGGAGTCACACGACTTGGCATTAAATACCCTACGTCATTAAAGCGTTCCACAAGTATCTCCACCTATGCTTGCCGCAATGCTATCCATTATCCCATTGCATTCTTGGGTTGAGGATCCAAATCTTGAACTGACCTTATCATAGCATCCAAAGTTTTCAACAGGGTTTATGTTCGTTTAGAAAGGATGTTATTCCATGGTGGAAAATTCTGCAGAATTCTTTTTAACCATGTTGTAGTCACACGGCTTTGTGAGAAGGTGCGTTGTTCATATGGAAGAGTGCATTACCGTGTGGGTGCACGATGACCAGAAACTGATGCAGAGGGTCTGCAAGAATTTATGTAGCGTGGGCAATTCGGAGACGTATCTTGAAGTATACCAGATCGCAACGTGTGCCAGGCGAATGTCCCGCAGACCATAATGCTGCAAAAGAAGCAAGATCGTGGTGTTTATCAGCTTCAGTTCCAGCAGATAGTTTGTTCCTCAAAAACAGAGTGAAAGGGCATTTTGTTGTACACGCTGACTTAATAACCTGTCGATATTTCGCGTTCACAAGAGGAGCAACACTTCGTGGTATGGACTCTACCTGGTTTTGAAAATGCTCTGGTGGTATTGCGGCTCATGATTCTAGAATATCTATCCGTAAACCGCTGAGAGCTCACTATTGAGTGTTTCGGACTTTAATGCAACCTTCCACTTATTCAGAAAGATGATCAATTCCTTTCAGCTCCAGAGAGTCAAGTGGCAATTCGTAGAATGCAAACTCACTGCAATGATCCTCCAAACAGTCCAAATAGACGACACGGGTCGAGGCATTTTCTTGTTCAGCAAAGACATTCGGCTATGGGAAATGGATCATAATGAACGGGTGTAGGTGCTTGGCAGCTATATGCGAACGTAGCTGTTTGCTGTCATTGTGGTCTATGTACACGCACAATCCCCCAGAAGATTGCTTCGTCTCCATTCTCGTGAATGACAGCTACATGAGAGATGGAGTCCTCGCCCTCGTATGGCTTACGCCAAAAACACACTTTCCCATCGGCATGTTGTAGATGGAACTCTCCACTACCGGATCCAAGCACCGGATTCCTGTCTATCGCCGTTCAGTGACGATGGTTTTATTTCCCTTGCTACCACATAGCCCAGTGACGTGCTGTTACCAAATGCCCAAGATGGGTGCGTTAGCTCCCAGTGGTTTCTTTGTACGTCTAATTGTATTTTGCAAACCTAACGTCCCCCGTTTTGAACCGCGATATTATCTTCTTTGCTGCAGCGCTCCATTCTCACTTTACGACACGGGAGACGAGGCGCTCATCTACCACATGAACAGCCCTTTTACGGCTACATTTTCGCCAGTGGCTGCTGTTATCGTTGTAGTCCCTGTGAACACGTACAGCAGCTGCGGCGTAAAATCTCAAAACTTTTGCAGTCGAGGTGATAGTGCACCCCATCTTCTTCACAGCAGCAATCTACCTATAATCTAACTTGCTCAGGCCGCCACGTCTACTCACCGTGAGCTTTGCGAGCACGCTATCCAGCACACGGGTATCCGACCTATGTACAATTTTATTGATAGGTCCCGTGTATATAAATAATTATGCATTTAGTGCAAGTTTTCGTGGAAACAGGATTTATCCTTATTCTTCTGTAGAAGATATAAGTGCATAATATGTCCCTCAGGAAGAGGAGGTCATAGTATAGCTTTTGTAGCATACCTCCGGTCGAACTAATTTGTCCAGCATTGAAAAACGATGGAGGCCTTACCAAATCTAACTCCGAAAGATAACTGCTGGACAATATGTAATGCCGCTGGTGTTTATATCGACAATATGTAATGCCGCTCGTGTTTATATCGACAATATGTAATGCCGCTTATGTTTATATCGTTACGTGTAAGGTTTGATACCTCGGTATACTACTGGCAACCTAATTTTTTCCCTGATAACTATCTGAACGCATGCATTTTGGCAAGGAATAGGCGCATCACTTGATAAATGAGAATTTGCAATTCGCAGTTTTCCACGTGAAATTACGATGTTCATTTAGCTAGATATCTCCTACAAAATTCCATAGACATCTGTGTTGCCTTTTAGATTAGTTGTGGTTCTATATTGAGGAATACGCACAATTACAAGACAGGATAAATCTCATTTCGGCACCCTGTAAAGGCGCAGAAACAGGAGGCAAAAAGACCAGTTTTACCCGGGCACCCCATGTATGGGGGCGCCAAAAGAGGATGGAAGGATGTTGCTGCTAAAGGTGGAAATGCCCAGCTAAATAATTTCACGGTTCACTTGTAGAAAGTATCCTCGCAATTGAGTTTTCAATTATTTTCTTTTTTGGTTTTTGTTCCGGAGTTTAACGACCACCATGAACAATTCGAAAGGGTTATAAGATAATCATCCGTCCCTCATTGAAGGTCACTGGTTCCAGGGAAGTAAAAGGGCAGCGCCATCAGACATATACACCACATATTTCCGACTCAGAATTGTAATCTAGGCCTATCACAGACAAATGGTCAAAATAAATACAGATCATAGTAAGAAATGCATTGCACATAATTTATAATTTTTGTGAATATCGGTTTTACCACTTGGGAAGCGTAAGAACCACCCATGAGCCATTACATTATGACCACCTACCTAATAAGCTGTAGCACCCCCTTTAGATCGCTAAACAGCGACCACTAGGAGAGTTATCGCTTTGATGACGTGGCGATGGGTATCCTGGGGTATCTGGTACCATAATATCAACACCAGGTCCTCCAGTTCGCGTACATTTCGGGGGTGGTGGCAATTTAGCGCGAACCCGCTTTTCCAAGTCTAATCACAAATGTTCGATTGGGTTCATGTCAGGTGAATTTGTAGGCCAGGGCATTAACAGAGTCTCACCAGCATGATTCTCGAATTATTGCTTGACGATTCTGGCAGTGTGTCTTGGTGCATTATTCTGTTTGTAATGGCCATCATCAGCAGGGAACACAGTTGCCTTGAGTGGGTGAACTTGGTCCACAGGGATGTTCAAATACCTGACAGCTGTCAGGGATTGTATTGTTGGGATAATGGGGCCTAAAGTGTCCCAAGAAAACATCGCCCACAGCATAACACCGTCGCCACCGGCCCGTCTACACCAACAGTGCATCCAAGTGATATAGCCTCAGTTGGTAATCGGCGTATCCGCGCTGGGCTGTCTATGCATTGCACCAAAAATCTTGATTCGTCAGACCAAGTCACTTTCTTCCAATCATCCGCTGTCCAATCTCGATGGTTATGAGACCATTTCATTCATTATGGCGATGACTGACTCAAACATCTTTCTCTTTCTTAACTTCTCTATTTTTACTCTTTCCAACCGCACGATGAGGAAGCGTCTATCCTCCAGCATTGTCTGTCTGTCGGTCTGTCACTCCGCACGATAACTCGCGTAAAAATTGCTCGATTTCTATGACATTTTAGTATGTTGTACGGGACAACCTGGGGACGAACCCTATTGAAAATAGCCGAAATAGGGTCAAAAGTCAGAACATAGGAGCTGGATCCATTCCATTGCCCTTATGTATCATAACTTACGTCAAAATGCTTCGATTGCGACAAAACAACTTTAGTATGTTGTTCCGGAAGTATACTGAACTAATTCTGTTTAATATCATCGAAATGGGGTCAAAGGTTAGGGCACAGGAGTGAGATTTATTCCACAGCCATTATCCTCATAACTTGTAATGATTCCTGGTATGTTGGAAAGCGTATCATAATCAATGCATTGCATGATTTTATTAACTTGTTATATAACTTTTAGCCTCTTGCACTCAGTCAGAAAAGATTAGTAATCATCCTAGTAAAGATTAGTATTCAAACCTAAGAGTAAAGCAATGCTTCCTGATGCTAATGTTCACTCATTCCAGCAGTGTTCGACCCATCTCTTAGACAGCGAATATTCATTGAGTGGCGAAATCATTATGACCACCATTCCATTTTGTACAAAGTAGCTATTCTGATGATATTGCTAACTCGGGATGGATGAATCGGAATAAAACAAGTTAGCAAAATCATGCAATGCATTGGTTGTGAAACGCTTTACAACATACCAGAAATCATTACTCAACTTATGAGGATAGTGGGTGGCTCTGGAATAAATCTCGCTCCTGTGTCCTGACCATTGACCCCATTTTGTCCATTTTTAATAGAATTCTTTCCAAGGTGGTCCCTCTCACATACTAAATTTTAATCGAAATCGAACCATTTTTACGCAAGTTACGAACTATAAGGGCAATGGAATAAATTCCGCTCCGGTGTCGTGGCCTTTGATCCCATTTCGCCCATTTTTAATAGAGTTCGTCCCAGGTGGTCCCCTACTACATACTAAAATTTCATCGAAATCGAACCGTTTTTACGCAAGTTATGACGCATGAGTGCAATGGAATGGGTATTGCTCCTATGTCCTTACCTTTGATCCCATGTCGCCCTTCTTCAATAGGGTTCATCTCCAGGTGATCCCCTACCACATAGTAGAATTTCATCGGAATGGAACCATTTTGTCGCAAATTATGAAATATAAGGGCAATGGAATTGATTCCACTCCTATGTCTTGACCTTTGACCGCATTTCGCCCATTTTCAACAGGGTTTGTCACCAGGTGGTCCACTACCACATATTAACATTTCATCGGAATCAAACCATTTTTAAGCAAGTAATCGTGCTGAGAGACGGAGAAAGCTGGATCATATACGCTTCTTCAACCTACGGTTGGAAAGCGTAAATAAAAATTAAATATTGAAGGCATGCGGAGACTATTGAAATATATTACGTAAGAAATAATTGATACGAGACCTGATCTGTTAGACTTTCAAAGTGGAATGATCATGGGTGCTCGAAATATTGGTGCGAGTATTAGCAAAGCGCATGAACGTGTGAAATGTTCGGGGGCAGCAGCAGTTAAAATTTTACAGAGAGTGGACCACCAGTCAAAGAACTGCGTCTGAGTGAGTGCAAGGTGTTTAGTCCTCAACAGCTACTGCATGCCCGAGCTGAGAGGAGAATGGACAGGCTTTAGCAGTCTGACAGACGGACAGCACTTCGTTAGAATACAGATAATCTGAATCAAGGGCCAAGTCCTATGGCCTCTCAACGTACTGTTCGCCATAGATTACATCGTATGAGCTACAGAAGCAGACCATCTGCCCGTAAGCCATTCTATTTTAACGAACTTGAAGAGGAGCCACCAGTTCGTTCAGGAACCCACGGGATTGGACAGTAAATGAGTGGAAAAGGGTTCGGTGGTCCGACGAATGACGTTTAACTTCACCATACAGAAGGAATGGGGAGGATATGGAGACAACAGCACGAAGGCATGGACTCATCTTGCATCGTCGCAACTCTTCAAGCTTGCGCACGCAACGTTGTTCTCTGAGACCTGTTTTTGTGGAAGTGTTTGATCTCTTTGATTCATGTACGGCGATGTATGATCACCCAAAGGTATTTAAATATCCTTGCCGTCCATGTCTACCCTGTTTGTTGATGGTTCATCCCAATGGAGATCGATACTTCCAGCAGGGCAATGCATCATATTATATTACTCACATTGCACGGAATGATCTGTGGATAATCACGAAGTTTTTCCCCTCCTCCAGTGGCCACCTTAATCACCAGAACTCAGTATAATGGCGCATTTGTAGGATAAAGTCGAAAGGGGCATCGGACAGCTGGACACGGTACCATCATATCTTCAAGAGCTGGAGAGTGCAAGTCATCGCATTTGGGCTAATATACCCCAAGCCTCTTAGCGACATCAAATCCATTCCGTACCAAGACGAATTCAAACAGTATAAAGGGCAAAAGGTATCCCATCAGCGTACTAACCAGGTGTTCATAATAATGTGGCCATTATTTGTTGTAGCTGATCCCAGTCCATTTTGCTAATCCCGAATTAATTCGCTCGAGGAGGTTAAAGCGTTCATTCCCATATACAGAGCACGATACCCCGCTGTCAATCATCATTACCCATTGTGCAGGGGATCATTATCCTCTGTGCATATTTTTGAATGTCTTTCATCACAACCAGTTCGTTTTACCGATGGGAATGTAATGTTTGTGTATGCGTTTTATTTTTTCACAACGTTTTGCTGCTGTACAGGTTCATTGCACCATAAATTAAAGATATTTCATTAAATTTTCGTCGTGCTACGTTAATTCTGGTGAGCAGTGTCGTTATACCGATTGAACTCGAATCTGGTTTAACTGAAGAATATTTTCTAATATTGGTATTTTTGAGTTGTTCAGGAAATTACAAAAGTCGTTGTGCAGATTACTACCTTTCAGGAATGAGGATTTTAAAATTAATATTTTAATGATTTGTAATTAGTTTATGAAACATTTTCTGTGCCGATACACACAGTTTAAGCATACCTACCTTGATAGTTTGTCATTCTAATGTTTCTGTGCGAACAGTCGTAACTTAAGCACAACTATTACGGCTGATACTCATATTTTAAAACAGGGTCCTGTATAAAAAATATTCGGGATAGGGTGTGACAAAAAATGCAAGTTTTGAATTCCACCAAGGCAAAATAAAGGTTATTCAAAAATAGAAGAATAAATTAAAGAATAGTTTTTCTAAAGTAGATGAATTGTTATTAAAATAAAGCGTTTTTCTTTCTAACGTAAGTCGCATTTTAACCAAAAAATAGCCAAAAAATAAACACTTCGGGGAGGGGATGCCCCTCGGTCCGCAATCCAAATACGCACCTGTTTTAAACATACTTTTTGTGATTTCTGGACTGATACAAATTAGAATGACTAAATATTTCAGTGCTGTTGGATCATGTAAAATTTGTCTGTGTTTAGCTGTAAATATTTTCAATATTTCTAAACCACTTTTGATAAATCACATAAAAATGTTCAAACAACGGGTGACTCAAATACGTCGACGTTAGTAGTTCTTTCTTAAAATATACGGTGACTATAACTAGCGATTTACGCATCTGTGCTGATATATTACTCTCCAAACATTCCTGTTTCGCCAATTGATAAATTGAAGTTATATTTTGCGCTTATGTATAACAAAGTACTTCCACCCAAGTAAACGAAAATTCGATATTTCGGTGGAAATAACTAGCAAACATAATACTTTAAATTGATTTCGTTACTGCAGCATTGCTCCATTACGTATTATGCTATCCTTTAAACCTAATCTAAACTGTCAATTACTTCACCGTGGCCTTGAAAATTATTCAATTGAATGCATGGGGTGCTTTGCTAACCACAAGGAATTTTAATTATTGCGAGAAGAATTCCTCATTTACTTAAACGAATTATCAGACATATGCTCCAATATATAGTAGTTAATTTCTTGGCATTGTGATGATTCAGCCTTGTACTGATGTGCAACAGAAATGTTTTCGCAAAGTGTTTTTTTTTTTTTTGCTTTTTTTTTGTTCTAGCTACAAAATTGGAAGATACAAGAGCAGTACTTCAATTTGCACTCGTGCCACTAAATATCATAATAACGGGGCTTCAGAAAAAAAAATAAAAATTTAGGAATGCTCACAATTAGAGCAATTAGTAAGTCTCTCGCATTGCCTCAATTATTAATAAGGTTTGAAAAAGGTTACGTAGAAAGGTGACACCGAACAAATCGGCGCTTCTTTTGAATCCTTTCGGGCATGATACATACACTGATGGGGAAAAGTATAGCATCACCTGGAAAGTCCGTGAATTTATAAGTTTAACGCTTTTCTTAACTAACTAATTTTTATAGTTATTTCATTGTTTATGTAGTATTTCTATTCTATTATTAGCATTTCTGTGCCACAACTAATCTGTTTGTGTACATGATAAATGCTTGGCAAGATTTACTCTGCATTAATCTTTAATATTAAATTATGATCAGTAACTATACTTAAATCATAATTTAAATATGATTTACATTATTGGGAATATTTTTAAATTATTGTGTTATCAATATTATGCAATTTTTGTATTATGAATTTTATTTAAATTACTAGGTGAATTGGTAAGGACAGGAAAAAATAAAATATGTAGAGGACTTTTTAATAACCATGTATTCTTTTTGTTTGAAATGTGCAAGTGTGAAAGTATATTTCATGAGCATTACAACAATTAACATTACACCAATACAAGGCAGCCCGGGTGGCGCAGTGGTCTAAGCAATGGCTTCTGATCGTTTGTCCGAAAGAGATCCGGGTTCGAACCCCGTGGAAGCATGGAAGTTGTGTCTGTCTTACGGCACTGGTTCTCTCCTTTCCCTGGAAATAGTGCCCCTAAATTAGGGATGGGCGACTGCTTGTAGCCCATTGAGTTACTCAGGTTGGTCGTTAAACCTTAAATAAAAAAAAATGAAAAAAACACCAATATAAGGAGTACAGCCTCATACAACTGTTACGTTACACGCTGACATAATTCACAGTTTCCATTTCCGGAACACCTGCCCGAAAGCGTGAAAGGCTAATCAGGACGTCACAAGTATTTCTTTCGGAGTTGGTGCTGTGGTGATGACGTCACATAATTATATCCGGGAAGCAGTTTCCTTTTACTGAACACCTGAACGAAAACACGATAGCTAAACGTCTCTTCACAAATATTTCTTTTTCAGTTGTTGCTATGGTGATAACATCTCATTCTTTAATCCGGAAAGCAGTTTCCATTACCTGAACACCTGCACGGAAACACGAAAAACTAAGCGTGACGTTGCAAATATTTATTTCTCAGTTGGTGCTATGGTGATGACGTCACATAATTATATTCAATGAGCAGTTTCCATTCACTGAACACCTGCACGAAAACATGGAAGGCTAAGCGTGACGTCACAAATATTTCCTTCTCAGTTGTTGCAATGGTTGTTGTCATCAAAGTTGGGAACGTGTCGACAATTTCTTTCGGGTCAAACGGGTAGCGTCAAGGTGTTCCTGACTCTATTTTCACCCGATTTTATTTCCGCTTTATTTTTGAAAAGAAAGAAAAATGCGTATTAAGGAATTTTGTGCTCCATGTTGGTGCCGGCGGAGTGAAAAACAGTTTGTCAAAAAAAAAAAAAAAAAAAATATTGCCGTCTCTTTCTTAAAGCAAAGACGATTTCCACCGACCGAAGATATGGCGCGGATGCTAAGCTCACCGATACCACGTCGCAAAATTGATACTTCCTTTGCGTTTGTTTTCAGTGCGATTGTCCATAGCAAGAAACAGGCACACGCTTGTCACCCTGCTTCTCTGGCGATTCACTCTTTCCCACCCCTGCGTGTCAAATTGTAAGACGAGACTTACTTTTCACATCGCATCTTTTGCAATGAACATTCAGAGGTTTTCCTTTGACGTGCTAACATCCCGTTCGATTGCATTTTGTGTCGGAATTAATGCCTCATTTGTTAAAGTGGATGAATTTAATATTAACGACGTTGAAAAAGACGTTGATGCCGACAAATACGTGCTTGTTGAAAACAAAAATCAAAAGAGTGAAGGTTTTACATCAACACCAATGTTCACAAACTTGTGGTGAGTTGAAAGCTCCCAAAATGTGAATCTTGATTTCATGAGTGTTCCTTCCCTCTCATGGGCAACGTCGAAATCCACATACACATTTTGGAAACGTTCGACTTATTAGAAGCTGATGAAAATTGGTATTGTTGTAAAACATATTCCGAAGATTGCTTTATCATCAAGAAAACAGCAGAAACTGAAATTAAATATACAACAAGTAACTGAAATAAAAAATTTTGAGTGTAGCACCATGGAACAGGATTAATATCACAGCGGAGGGACGTTTTGAATCTCGTAGATGTGTTTGAAAACACGTGTAAAACATTTAGGTTATGTGAAGAACGACAGTTCAAACACTTTCTGTAAGTGATTAAATTATACGTTCCTGTAATGAATTTGTTATTTCATTATTAGCTACGATAGCCACTGCAAAGACACGTTATAAACGCCATGTGATATATATAGAAATCATACATAATATATATAGGATTATATATTATACACTATATGTATATAAACTGAAGTACCAGAAAAACTGGTACAGACGAGCTTATGCAAAATACATAGCAACGTCACCTATGTGCGTACTCTATTGCGTCCGCCAGTGCATATATAAAATGATAAACATCCTTGCCAGCTGTCAGAGCAGTTTTCGGCATGCGAATGACAAGTAATAACGATTTAAGCGATTTTCAACGCGGTGTCATAGTTGGCGCTCGTGAGATGAGCCATAGTATTTCAGAGGTAGAAACGAAGTTCGGATTTTCACGGACGACCAATGCAAGGGTGTACCGTGACTACAGGAATTCCGGCAAAACATTCAGCCTACGATACCAGTGTGGCCGTAAAAAGACTTTGGGTAAACGCGACCATCATCGGCTGTCCAGAATCATTTCACGCGATAGGCGTGCAACACTCTCGCAGGTATCATCGGAATTCAATGCTGGGGCCTCAAAAAACATCAGCGTCCGTACTGTGCAACGTGCCCTGCACGATATGGGCTTTGGGAGCCGAAGCCCAACTCGAAGTCCCTTGATGGGTGCCCGACACAGAGCTATGCGCCTTGCTTTGGTACGGCAACACCGCCACTGGACACTTGATGACTGGAAACAAGTAGCCTGGTGTGACGAGTCTCGTTTCCAACTGTATCGGGCAGATGGAAGGATTTGTGTGTGGCACAAACCCTATGAAGCCATGGATCCCGCCTGTCAACAGGGAACTGTACCGGCAGGTGGGGGAGGGGGGTCCGTAATGATATGGGGTGTGTTTAGCTAGACTTCACTGGGATCCCTGCTACGTCTACAAACATCTGTGACCGGCCAACGCTATGTGCGCATCCTTTCTGACGAGGTACACCCGTTCATGTCCTGCATTCATGCTGATGAGTTGGGCCTGTTCCAACAGGACAATGCATCTCCACACAAGTGTCGGGCCGTCCCATTATGGTTAGAGAAGCATTCATCTGAGTTTGGGGTGTTGCCATTTCCACCCAAGTCCCCAGATCTGAACGTGATAGAACACATTTGGGATGTCATGGAACGCGCTATCGGTCACAGGAATCCGAGACCTCGGAATACACCCGAATCGTGATACGCTCTGCAGAAAGTATGGTGTGCATTGCTACAGCATATTTCCAGAAGCTAGTGGATTCCATGCCCCGTCGTATTTCTGCGGTCCTGCGCTCTCGTGGGGTACCTACCAAGTATTAGACTGGTGTACCAATTTTTCTGTATATATATATATATATATATTTAAAGAGTTACACATCATCACATACTGTGTATACACAGTCGAGTCACATTATTCTGACCACCTCCTACTTTTGACGTCAACAGCGCGTAGCCAATTAAAGAACGCACGTGTCGTGAGCTGGCTTGGAGGGTATATTTGGTGTGCTGTAGGCATTCTGAAAACACATCACTCGTTGCTGTCATGGGTAAAAGGAGCTATTTATCAGATTTGCAGAAAGGGATGATAATCGGCTTTCGAGCCAAGGGCGGCAGTATTTCTCAAGCAGCGCAGTTTGGGAACTGTTTGCGTACTTCTGTGGTTAAAGTGTATCGTTTTCGGAAAAATGGCACCATTGCGAATAAGCAACGTGAAAACTGCTGAGCCTCACGTGCCATTGGTGTGATAGGTAAACGTCGGCTTCAAAGGTGCGTAAGTGCCGATCGATAAGCTACAGTGGAGCAACTCACTGGGCGAATGAACCAGGGGGCTACTGGCAGTACCGGAAGTGGACCTCCGCTGATTGGCAAATGATTGCATTATCCGATGAGTCACGTTATCTGCTTCATTGAGCGAATGGACGCCGGCTTATAAGGCGAGAAACATCGGAGAACAAACCCTCTTCACCTATTGCTGGAAAAACACAATCTGGTTGGGGCAGGACTGGGAAATGTTTTCGTAGCATTCGTTGGGTTCACTCATACCTGTAGAATGCATTATTGACAGAATTCGTTAAACACCCACCCATACATACTGATTGTCTTCCCTGGGGCGGATGGAATCTTTCAGCACGACAATGCGACGTAGCACACAGCTGGAAATGTCACAGAGTTCTTGGACGAGAACGATGAAGACTTCAAAGTACTTCCCTGGCACCCTAATTCCCCAGACGCAAACCCAATTGAGCATCTGTGGAACCACATCGATCGTGGTGTTCGCTCTCTGGATCCTCCACCACGTACCCTCCAGCAGCTGCCAGATGCATATCACTCAGCATGGATCCACATACCTGGGAACTCCTTCCAGCACGTTATTGAGTCACTCCCAGGCCGTCTAGCTGCTGTCCGCAGTGCACACGTTGGTTACTCTGGATATCAGCAGGTGGTCACAATAATGTGACTCCACCGTGTATATGATTATGTATAAATACAAATTGAGTTTCGATTTATAGTTCAATGCAGATTTGTCCGGGTCACGTCAGGGCCGGGCCCGGGTCGCCACCCGGACAAATCTGTGACGTCTGGGTCCACATTTTTTGACCCGCTTCCAAATCTGGTGATGACTCTTTCCATTGCGCCACCAAAGTGAGGCAAACGTTCAGACAAATTTAAATTACATTGTTTGTGACTATATATTTTGAATATTATTAAAATTATTATATATTATGAATATTATTTAAATTATTGTCTTATGAGTTCGGTCTGGATAAACACAATTCAATTTGTGTAGAATTACAGATAATTTACATCACAACTGCGGTTCTATATGCACTCACTTCTGTTCTATGCAAAGAAAAGAGAGAAACAGTCAGTTTCTGCTTGTCGTAAGTCAGTGTTGACGTGGAAGAGATTGTAATATTTTTTTCAGATACTGATTTTTTTATGTTAAACAAATTATAAATAGCTCACGGCTACTTATTTAATAGTATGAAAGCCAGCTATTTATTAGCGAATATCTTTCTCCTAATTTATTAGCGAATATCTTTCTCCTAAGTGTCAGAAAAATAGATTACAGCATTTCGGTTCTCCTTGATATCATCGCTAAGCGTTATCACAAACAATTTCATTCCCTATGTCTGAATTCTAGTAGCACTTTGGTGACGCAGAGTGCTTTGCCTGTTTTAATTGTCGAATTCCTACCACAACCAACATACTTTTCGTTCTTGTTGTAATGCTGATAGCTTTTATGTAGTGACACATACTTTCACATTTGAAACACATATGTCTCACTTTGACGAAACATTGTTCCCTATTCTGTATCAATAATTAACTATAAATAGAGAATATATAATTTAATTTAATCTTAATACAGATTTTTTATTTAGAATCCCATTGTATGAAGTTTAATTTTAAAATTACCCTTGTGAACCTAAAGTGACTATTTTTTGCACTTACAAGGCGACGAAATCATAAAAATGTCGCGTGTATTTTTGCGACATTCTACATAAAGGTATGATTATCGATGATGGACAAACTTTGACAAAAAATGTTGTGATCAAAGAAATACTCAATAACAAAACTATTTCGGCCCAGTGGCGCAGTGGTCAAAGCGATGGCTTCTGATCATTCGTCCGAAAGGGGCTCGGGTTCGAATCCCGGTGAGGCATGGATATTGTGTTTGTCTTACGGCATTGGCTGTCTCCCTTCCCTGGGAGCAGTGACCCTAAATTAGGGACGGGCGACTGCTTATAGCCAATTGAGTTGCTCACGGTGGTCCTTAAACCTCCAATAAAAAAAAAAAGAAAAAAACTAAATTATTTAAATAATACTCTACATATTTTATTTTCCCCTGATTGTTGACGGGCTTTCACCTAGTTCTTGAATATTCGCATCGTTTTATTGATACTTCAGACGCTAAGACGCTTACTTAATTTGCTCTTTTGATTCTTCTTTAAATGAACTGAAGTTTTCCTTTCCTGAAACGACTGCTACTAGACTCACATGGGACTCATTTAATTCTCCAAAGGAAAACAAATATTAAATATGTTTGTCAAGTCCCAAGTGGCCAAACAATACTGTTTCTCCCCGGGCTGCAATAACCTTCCTAATGCCTCTGTGTCCTTGTCATCTCATTTCGGATTTTATTTTATGTTTTATTATCAAGCTGCTGCATTAGCTGCTGATGTTGTTTAATTTCGTTTTCTTTCTTTTACAGTTCCACCAAGTGAGCCTGTTATATTTGATGATAAAGGAAAGCAAGTGAAAGGTCTTGTAGGCCCTTATAATGAAGGAGATTCATTAAAGCTTCTATGTGAATCTGATGGAGGTAAGTCACTTTATTTTCAAAATCAAATTGCGCATAACAAAACCCACTAAGCCTTTTATACTCGCAAGTACGTAAGTGAATCAAAAAGTAAGTTACACTTAGCGCCATCTAGAGTGTGATTGCAATCAGACCGTGTGTGCTTGTGAGGGAAGTAGATAATACGTCACAGCTGCCGACGGGAGGTGTTTTACTTCAGCGCCATCTGGAGTGGGACTGCAGTCAGACCATGTGTGCTTGGGAGAGAAGTAGACAATACGTCAGAGCTGCCGAGGGGATGTGTTTTAGTTCAGCGCCATCTGGAGTGGGACTGCAGTCAGACCGTGTGTATTTGGGAGGGAAGTAAACAATACTTCAGAGCTGCCAACGGGAGGTGTTTTAGTTCAGTAAAGCGTGTGCAGGTCAGCTGGATTCTTACTTTAAATCAGAAGTGCGAGGAACCATTTGATTTTTGTGGGCTATGCGCCCAAATTGCCCTGACATCCATCCTGAAATATGTGCTGTATACAGGGAAAATGCCATATCTCACACGGCTATTGTAAAGTGGTGCTAACAGTTTGTAAGGGGTCGCACAAATTTGACGGACGAATACCTTGAAGGCAGATCATCAATATCCACCACTCCGGAGAGCATGTAGCCGACGTTGACCACATAATACGGAATAATAGGCGCATTAGAATCAAATAAATTACCAGGATGTTAGACATTTCGTACAGGACTGTGCGTTGAATAATTCACGTGTGGCTGGAATTTCGGAAAATGTGTGCGAGTTGGTTGCCATGTTTACTCACCGACTGGTTGCACCAAATTGGAGGAGACTTTATCTGTACAGGTATCGAAACGTTAATCACACGTTTTCAAATGTTTACAGTACTTTGGAGACTATGTCAAAAAAATGAATAAATGTTGTGCCTTTATTCCAACATACGTCCTCTGAGTATACCTCTTTTTTACGCTTTCCACGCGTAGGTTGAAGAAGCCTATATGCTTCAGCTTTGTCAGTCTGTCTGTCTGTGCGCATAAAAATGGTTCGATTTCGATGAAATTTTAGGAGTGAGATGCTTCAGCCGACTAAGCTACACTGACGAAACGTATCGCTGCAGATTTGCCGTTTTGACAGATGCCTCACCTCTGTAGTACGTCACATCATCTCCCTCTATTTTTTTTTATTTTTTTGAAGCGAAGAAGTAACGTTTTATTAATTCCAAAAATGTGTGCAACAAACCTGACGCATTTTTTTCGAAAAACCCAACGGCCAGTAAATCCATTTTCCACAATTGGGTGCCGAAATGAAGAAAGGAATTTGTTGGTGACGAATGTCGAGGAGCGTCTTCTCGCTCCGGAGTGAGTTGCTCAACCCAATTCAACTACACCGACGGAATGTATCGTTGCAGATTTGTCATCTTGACACGAGATTCACCTCTGTACTACGTCACACATTCGTAGCTGAGTAACATTTAATCGATGTCAGAGTCGTTTTTCTTATGTTCTTGTGAATCTTAATAAATATTGTTTTTGAAAAACTAAACAATCGAAATACTCACTAATGCTGCGTCCATAGTTTAGTAAATATTAAATTTTATGAGTCACATATCTTCTTTCATTAGTTTTACGATAATAACATTCATTAATCCACCTACCTAAGTACCGCTCAAGTTCAGGAATTAATAAAACTTATTGTTTGTCGTTATGATTTTATTCCACTTAGTATGTACCGGAGGTGTGGTCGCTCGGTGTGGTCGTCAGTGGCGCTAATTAATGCAATGTGTTGTACGTAGATAAATGTAGTCTCGAATCACTTGTTTGATTTTCACACCCGCACGCGAAAGATGCATGGCATAAGTCAACAAGTAAGAGTAACGGGTTATTAATTTGACATTTTGTAAAAAACGTAACGCCCGAGAATGAAAAGTCCTTTCATAATATGCCGTTGGGTATGTAAAAAAATAAATGTAATGAAATCGTTGGGAGATCGATCCACGATACATGACTTTTAAGCAAATGCAACCAACATACTCAGGAATTTTTAACTCATTGGCGGAAATATTTTCCTTCGTGAGATTGAGGAAACTTTAAAGAGGAAAATATGAACTACACAGAATAATTTTGACTTTCGTGGTGAAATCTTATTAATCTCATATTTCACTCTAACAGTAGCTATTATTATAAAACTCTCGGAAACAACTTTCAGAAGACCACAATTTTGATTTAATTGGGAACCAGTCATTCTGTTTCTCGCAATCTTTATCTGAAAGCTAGACCAAATATATTCGTACGGCACCGAGATTATTTGGCTCTAATTACGAGAAAGGAGATTAGGAATGTCGATCGAAAGTGTACTATATTCTTATTTCCTTTTTTTTTTCTGTTCCCCGAAAAGAGAATGAAGGCATGATTCAAAAGCTTGAAATACGATCAATTTGTCTTTTGATCTCTGATAGGATGCAGATTTTAACTTTTTTGTTTCCACTTTTTCGATTTCGCTTCTGTTTTACTTCAGCTTTCTTTCTCCAGATTCTTCTTTATTTTTCTCCTCCATAACTGCAGGTTTTCTTCGTCGATATCCCTTCTTCTCATAAAGTGTCAAGCATGAAAGAATGTCATTAGCCCCGGATATTGTGCACCTTGTCTCGGTCGCAGCAGCGCCGTCTATATCGATCCCGTCTAAGATGAAGTTTTGCAGGTTGAGCATCACTGGACGTCAAAAGAACCTAAATCCAGCTTTTGTCTGCATTTTTCCGCTCCTTGTTCTTCTTTCAATAGCGATATGCCTTTTAAAAATATTCTTTTTCTCTCTTTGTCTATGGATGGAATTTTTTCCGATTTTGTGGGGAATTAGGTTGCTTTGCGATTCCGATGGCATACTAAGCACAACTCTCTCTCTCTCTTTTCTTTTCGTTTCCTTTTTTTCCCTTTTGAGGAATATAATAAAAGAAAAGTGCTTTCCACATTTAAAGAAACATAAATATTTTTTTCTTTTGTAGAAGCATGACACTGCAAATTTTAAATTCCGCAGTTTTTGTAAACTTGCTCAGAAAGGTAGAAGTAAAATACTGGAAAAATTGAATTCATTTAAAACTATCTGTATAATATCTGTCGCTGCTCGGCTACAAGGTTTAAGACGCTCTATGCATATTCTGAGTTTTTGCTGAACTGAATGATTATGTTCGGAATACCACCAAATGAACACTTTACCAGCAGAAAAATGCATTTTCTCTATGTACATCTTATCAGTGCGTCAAAAACACTAATGTTGAAAAACGAAAAAGAAACAGAACATCTGAAAGGACGCGAGCTACCACTTTCATTTGTAAAGGAATATGTTTATCAGGATATATATTTGTGGACCGATATTACTCACGTCGACAAGCCTTTTAAGAATATTTTCCTCTAAAATAGTTAATGGTTTCCACGCCAGGAGTGTAGATGAATATCTTATTTTTGTCAATATCTCTACTTCTAGGAGTCCGATTTGAAAAATTCCTTCTTTGCTGGATAGTATTTCCGATGCGAAATGTTTTTCATATAAATAAAATATTTTCAAGTAAATCATAGACTTTCCGCTAGGGGGCGCAAAGGTAAATTTCGTTTTCTGCGCTGTTTCCGCTTCAAAAACTCCGATTGGAAAAATTCTTCCGAAATAGCCTACAGCACGTGATGGAAAATGTTTTCTATATAATTTCAAATATTTGGTAAAGAATGGTTTGGCCACCCGGGGTACATAAGTGTTAATTTGTACTTTTGGTGCATTTGCAGCAACATCTGAGCTCCTAAAAACTCGACTTATTATTATTATTTTTTTTTTCTTGGACCGATACCGCTCACATCGAAAGACTTTTTGAGAATACTTTCTTCCTAATATAATGAATGGTTTTCCTGCCAGGGGGCGTAGGTGCATATCTTACATTTGTCCATATCTCTGCTTCGAAGAGTCCGATTTAAAAAAATATTTCTTTATTGGAGAGCGTTTCCGCTGCGAAATGTTTCTCATATGTATTTAATTTGTTCTTATCGCGCATGACTGCAACCAGAAGGCGTACGCTCACGATTCCGTTTACAGCAGGATTAAAACCCCGATTGAAAAACTTCTTTCTTAGGTCAGATACTACTGTTTTCCATACCGGTTCCACCGACTTTGAATAGCTTCGATAAATTTAATTTGCGTCAGAACGGATTCAAAAGACGTGATAGTTACACCCGAAAATTCGGTGTCATATTTCTTGTTTTCTGTTATAAGCGCGTGCGGCTCGGTCGGCATGTCAGTTCTTGGTCAGAAATGGGTAAAGATGCCTCGTCATCGTGTAAGACAGTCGCATCATCAGCATGAGAGACTGCAACCTTTTCCACTGGGAGATTGCTGTTCGTGTGCGGCGGCGCAATGTCTCCGCTGTTGTAATAGTGTGAAAGGAAGGGTACGAAGTAGGGTGTAGGATACGAAGAGAAGATTCAGGGCGTCGTGCGCAGAAAACGCCGAGGGACAACCGTCATCTCATGAGGATATCTCTGAGTAGCTGTTCTGCATCACCAATGGCTGTGGCACAGCATTGGCGAATTATGACGCATTGTCCGATGACAGCTCTAACTGAACGTCAGCGGTTGTTATAGTTTTAATCGTACGTGAAGTTCCAACTGCAAGCATAACAACCTCTCTTCAGGTTATCTTTGACTCCGCAGCAACGGACTACCAGGTTGCAATGGTGCATCGAGCCAAGGAAGTGATGTCACGAATAGCACAACAGACCCTCGGATGAAACGCGTTTCTAATAAAATAATGGCCGCATCTGTGAATACTCAAGAGACGCATATAAGCCGCTCCGGTGGCGCACAGGTCTAAGTAATGGCATCTGATCATTCGTCCGAAAGGTGTCCAGGTTCGAATCCCAGTGAGGCAGGGATGTTGTGTTTGTCTTGCGGCACTGGCTGACTCCCTTCCCTAGAACTTGTGACCCTAAATTAGTGACGGGCGACACTGCTTATAGCCTTATGATTTGCTCAATGTGGTCGTTAAACCTCCAATCAAAACAATAAAATAAAAAATGACGCATATAGCGTATTAAATCCGCATATCATTCCGTTGTAGTAAGTACAAAGATTAGCCAAGTTTTCGCACTCCACTGAGAGGCAATGGTAGACATAAAAATGTAGGGAATTGGAACACGCAAGGAACAAAGATAATTCTTAAAAATAATGTGGGTGACATCAAGAGCATATTACACGAATGTTTATCACGCAGTTATACGGTGCGTCGCGTTGTGTTTCTATCTTTCAACAACGCATGACAAACCGTTGGTGGTTCAGTAGAAACTATATCATTGTACGCTGGTTTACTGGATAGGATTTCGACTGTTTCCCTGAAAACAGTCTGCTTAAAGTTCAATTATTTTAATGCAATTTCATAGAAGAGTGGCCGATGAATGCATGACTTCTTTGGCGAGGGCTGTATTCTGCATGTCCTGTTTGACACTTCGCACGTGCTCTTTGCGTCAAGTGTCCAAGGATCGCTTTGTCATCTATATCTTTTCCGTGTTGTCAGGATGTATCAACGGTATAGCGTACACACCCGCCTTTTATTTCTCACACTCTCTCCTTCCAACTTGATATTATACGTGATAACGAGATCGGGGACCACAGTTATCAATATGTTGTATTTACGTAAAAAAATATTTTACCAATATGTAAAGCCTAGGACATATGTGATGGCTCTTGCGTATCTCATCGTCTTACTAGGTAATTTTGTTATTGCTCACATTATACGATTTCTTACAATTCTATGTATTCTGTCTGTGTCATCTTTCTTATATTCAGCCTTTAGAACGTTGCTTTAAATATATATTATCAATTTCCTTATTATTTAGGTAGCCTACCTATCTTTGTTCCTTACATGTTCCAATTTCCTGCATTTTTATGTCAACCATTGCCTTGAAAAAGCCTCCAAGTGGAGTGCGAGAGCTTAGCGAATCTTCGTGCTTACTACAATAAACGGATTTAATACGCTATATGCATCTCTTGAGCATTCACAGTCTGGTGTATTTATAAATAACCTTGGTCGCATCAGTGTCCACCGACAACAAGGGGAAAGGCGTCAAGAACAGTTTATTTACACCAGAAATTCCTCACCAACACTAGACGCTGTGGCCTGGAGCTTTATGAGGTACTAAAGCAGATCGTCTCTCGTGAGAGTCCGTACCATCATAACTAGTGCCCGTTACGTCAATGACAGTAACTATACGGCCAGCAGTGCGGTGTTAAATGAAAAAGTACAGCAACGCGCGGTACCTTTACGTCTTCAATATATTTCCTTCTAACCCAAGCCTTTCCACCCACCACCACCACCATTCCGCCTCTCCCCTTTTCACTTTCTTATAGTTATAGTATAAGAAAGGATAACCTCCCCGGTGGCGCAGTGATCAAACCGATTACTTCTGATCATTCGTCCGAGGTGGGTCTGGGTTCGGATCCCGGTGAGACATTGATATTGTGTTTGCCTTACGACGCTGGCTCACTTCCTTCCCTGGATCCACTGGCCCTAAATTAGGGACGGGCGACTGCTTATAGCCCATTGAGTTACTCACGGTAGTTGTTAAACCTTTAATAAAAAAAGTATTATGATAGGTCGAAATCAGACTTCCATTTAAACATGTCTAGATCCCAATTACAATAATTCCTCATTGCATATCTCCACCTCAACGTTTTCAACAACAGTAGAGAAAGTAGTTTCAAGGGACTGCCAAGTGAGAATGGATTCGGACACTAACTCTGCCTTTAAACAAAGATGGGGCGTTAATTCCACAAATTGTGCAGTTTTTCTGCTGCATTTGTTTTTTATTGGAAAAGAATTATAGGACATTAGCATTAAAAAAGAACATGCTGTATATGGTTTACGGGAACGCGTGCCGGCTAGGGAAAAAAGTACCGGGAAGTCGTTCAGGGGCGATCTGGCCCAATTCACCACTGTATACGGCCTGTTGCCCTTCCGTAACTGCAGGACATCCCCAAGCCATATTTCAGCAGGACAATGCCACGCCGCGCGTTGCTATGACAACACATGCCTTCTTTCGGGATAACGACGTTTCACTTCTGCCGTGGCTGGTTAGACCGTTGAATTTATCACCCATGGAAAATTACTAGGACACGTTAAAACGACAGGTGCAACGGTATAGCCGTCCGCCAGCAGGTCTATTTGAACTTTGGACGCGGGTCAATACAGCCTGGAGAGCTATTGCACAGGACACAATTCACACATTTTTAATTTAATACCTCAGAGCGTACGACCGTCCGGCAGCAACTCTTGATGATTTTTGGACGCGGGTCAATACAGCCTGGATATCATCCACAGGACACTATTTACACATTATTTGATTCAATACCTCAGAGCGTACGACCGTCCGCCAGCAACGTTTGATGAACTTTGGACGCGGGTCAATACAGCCTGGATGGCTATTCCACAGGACACCATTCACACATTATTTGATTCAATATCTCAGAGCGTACGACCGTCCGCCAGCAGGTATACCCGTGAGAAACGTCCGCTTCCCACACAGCGAATAACGACTTAACCAAATGCGCTATGCAGGTGGTCATGGTAGAATTCATCCAATGCAAAAATAAAATTTTTAGGAACGGTTTTTTTTTTTTTGCAATCGTAGATAACGCGTGAAGCAGAATAAATATCATTGCAAATTTTTGAATCAGTGGTATGTAATAAAATGGATATCAAGTTTAGCATCCATATGATTTGACGCCTACCTATAGAAAAGGCTTTGTTGCTGAGGGAGAGGGGGGCGGACGAGTAGCGTGTAATATTGCTGTCATAGCTCAAGCAACACAATTAAAAGAAAATGAAATTTCGATTTCTTAACTGTTGGTGTAGAGATACGGTGTACAAGTGTGTACAACCATAAATTTTACTTACTTCGGTTCCCAAAAATTGCTCTAATAAAGGTAGTGATTAAAAACCGCTTCTTGCGTTAGAACTGCGCAATATATTCCCTTTCTAACTGCTAGAGCAAAATCAAATTAAATTTAAAAGATAGATTCTCATATAAGGTTTCATGAGATTAACGGTAAAATAATGCATCTGGCTTGCATATTCTCCTGAAATCAAATTAAATAGTTTTGTTCTTCCACGAAAGCCGGTATCCCTTACACAGCCCTAAAGCATACATTCCTTTTTCAACGAATTCAAGCATGACCTTTTTAACACATGTCTGAGAAAACGCATCCCCAATTTTAATTATCCTTTCTCCGAACAGTACTGGTTAGTATAAAATTCACGTTTTTCGATTTCATTAAAACTCAGCATGAGAATTAATAATTTCTAAAATATTTTTTCAATGGCTAAAGTGGTTAGAAATTCGAGTGGTTTCGAGAAAGTTTGGCACTTTTTTAAAAAACAAAAAGGAAAGAAAAAGGCCACCTGTTTTTGAGGTTGTAAAAAAAAAATAATTTTGGGGAAGAATTTTTTCCAGAACAAATGCATGGGGACATCTGGTTGCGGGAAATTTTAATTTCAAACATACGCTACATAGGACCACATTATGCGTCCTGGAAAATAATACAGGTATTTTTTATGGAAAATTCTATTCTAATTCTTTTTCTAAGCTAACCGTTAAGAAAGGGATTATCCTCGGCGAAGAACCCAAATTGGTGCCTTTAACGGGAAATACTTTCATTACAAGCAGATGAAAAGACTATGGGAAATTTTGAAAAAAATCAACAGTGGTTATCAGAAGCTGTAATAATTTTTAAAATTGGAATTCAAGAAGTATTGTACGAAATTCTAACATTCATTTTGTAGGTCGCATATTTTAGTAAAGGGTTTTTGTGGGAAAGGTTTTTGCGGTGGTTTATTGGCAATAGGTGGAAAATATTGCTTATAGATCGAGATATCCTATGCAAATGAATATTTCCAGTCGAAAATTGCGGTTTCTCGCAAATTACAATAATACGTTTACGTCTGCACAGCGGGAAAAATCCCGCTCCAAGACGATGAAAATTTTCAAGTTTTCGGATATTGTCTGACTTGACATCCTTGTCACATTTACGCCAAAAATCGGATTGTCATATTCGGGATTTGTATTATATGGCGTAATCCCGTATTTCTTTCATGAAATGTTATTTTATTCTTAATAGCATGATAAAATCATGGTTTTATTACAGCTGTTAATTTGACTACATATATCACAGGTTTTATACCCTACATTATTTTCTACCACTTTTATTAGTACTTTAAGGATGTATCGAACTTCTATTAGGAGCTATAATCGCGAAAACATTTTTTCGAAAACATTATTCTTTTATTGTAAAGTTACCTTGAAAATATCTTTTCATTCCAATAGCTTATGAAAATCATGGTTCTTTACAGCCGATAACTTGACTACACATCTCATAGGTTTTAAACCTAACATATGTTTTTAACCACTTTTATTAGTAATTTACAGTACAGTCCAATAAAAGTGTATACAAAAGAATAGCTATCAAAATTTGTTAAATACAGCCGCTGAAAGGAAAGAAATTTGCATGTTTTACATAAACGATATTGGCCATTTTGTTTCACCTAAACTAATCGACATACTTATGAATCAGAATGAGTAATGTATGTTAAAGCATATTACGTTACATAATGTAGAGGTCATGGCAGGAAGCTGCGTGACAATTCACGAAAAATGCAGTACGTGTGATAACTCAAATATACCAGCAATATTTTTCAAAAATTCGTTCGAAGAACGAATGAGAAATGTCATGTATTTGGGAGTCCATGTGATAATTTTTTGGGTGAACGTCCTAAAGGTAAACACGGTCTTTCAGGAAGCGAATAATCACTGTGATTGAAATGAAAAAGGCAAGAGACAAGGAATTAAAGGTCAAGGAACTTATATTGCGGGTTCCTCTCCACGAGAGGACAACGTAGGGCACTTGTCTGCAATTGTAAATCAGTTTCCTGATGTTTTAAAATAAATTGGTGATTTCTAATATTTTTTGCACAATAATTTCAAAAATGCTATGCTATCTGTTTTTTTTTTTTTTTTTTTGATCTCGTCAGAAGTTTTAGCAATCTCTTAATGAAGATATTTGCATTTATCATGTTTTCTAGTATTCTAATCATTATTACAAACAAATAAACTTAGAACATAATTAAAAATACAATACAGCATACTTACTTACTACATAAATATTTACAAACATAAAAATGTGTTTTGATTAATGCTTGATGAATAATATGAATTTTCACATATACGTATATTAATATTATGAAAGATGCAATGTTCGTTTCGTTGATATTCATGCACAGTTATTTCCGTCAATGAATCCCTCCGCCTTCAGCATCTAACAGTAATGCTGTATTAGCTTCACATTCCGCCTTCTTTGACATAGCTTTTTCGTTTCTTTAATATATTGACGGCATACTTATTTTTGTTCTGCACTTACATCATCTCAATCTTTTGGGAAATAGTCATTTTGAGAACTCAAAAATAATTTTTTGAAACTCATGCTGCAGCTAAGTTTTTTAGAATTTTACATGTTGTCGACAGTACTTTTTTAAATTAGATATTTTAGTTTCCCACAAATTTTTAATTATATATATATTATTATTTATCAACATGTATTTCTCACACACATTCATGATTTTCTCAAACTCTTAACTCTCTGTCCATCATGAATTACAAATTTTAGGCCCAATAAAAGTGCCCTCTTTTAGCTATGCATGTGTAGTAGGTGAGAAATTGTGTCAAATATATTTAATACAGCAAATTGTTCTATCCAACACTTTAATAAAAAACACTTTTAGCCCAGTTTTAAGTGCAGTGGTGTAAGTAACACTTTTGCCTGATCAACTATTAATGGACTCAATATATTTTTTAAATCCAGCAGTAAACGTATGTAGGTGACCAATACCTCACTTCCCATTATCCCGAGTCACTCCCAAGTGAAATGGCGGTCCTTCTCGTATAAAGAAGAAGGCACTATTATGTAGCTAATCGTTTTTCCCAAGCATTACGTAAATGGATTTAAAATCAGCACACAAAAACCATCCGTGTTCATCCGATTTTTCCCTAGTTAATAAAAGTTTAAGACATCGTGTATACATCTACGTTCCCATTATGCAACAAAATACCTTTCAAAACTCAGTTAGAAGTTGTAACATTTATATTCTCTCTCTCTCTCTCTCTCTCTCTCTCTCTCTCTCTATCTATCTCTTTCTTACACACACACACACACATACACATTGGTAGTAAATCAATATTAAAATATTTCATTGCTATGATAAAATACCGAACACGCTTCCTTAGAAAAACATTGTACTTATTCCAAATTACGATGCCTGTATTTGGAAAAATTGTATTTCTGTCGATAAAAAGTTTAAGATGTTTTACTGCTAAGGCATACCCATAGAAGATTACAAAGAAACTACAATCAAATGGGCGAAAGACAGAAAGTCCCCTGTTCTGGTATAGGAGTGAAGCCCAAGTAAAATATAGTGAAAATAAACTTATAAAACAGGGCAAGTCGAAACACGGAAAACACGAAAAATAAGCGGTAGTGTGCGAACACGAAAGAAAATGACAGGAAGAATATGCTCCAGCTCTCCTAACGATTTTATGATCAGGGCAACTGAGTGAAGCTCGCATGCCTAAATACACAGAGCCGTGGAATGTGGCAGCAGAAAGAATAGTGTTAAACCCCACACACATCCGTTGCAACACTTCACCGGTGTAAACTTCTCAAAATAGCGGCTACTGCATTATATCATTCGCACCCTTTGGAATGGTGGAATGACCAATTTTACTTACTTACGCAATTTGCAGAGCACACCAACAGGACAATGCAGCCACTTCTGGATTCGTAATAATGCTTACCGATAATTAATATAGCGAATTAAAGGAATGTAGTGTCTATTACGACGTATTAACCCCAAGATTTATAATAATAATAATAATAACGCAATATATATGTAGCAATTCTAAGAATGGAGATAAAACTAGCCCTTGAAATAACAATCTAGGAGATTTAGGTTACAGCACTTAAACGAAAACTTACACAGATGTAAATTAGGGATAAAAGAGTGCCATCTGAGTACAGCCCGCATGGATGAGCAAGGGTATAGGTGTCCACAGGTCTTGTCTGGACTCGCCCATAGGGATAAAAGAGTGTCATCTGAGTACAGCCCACCTGGATAAGCAAGAGTAAGGGTATCCACAGGTCTCATCTGGAATCACCCATAGGGATAAAAGAGTGTCATCTTAGTACAGCCCACATGGATGAGCAAGAGTAAGGGTGTCCACAGGTCTCGTCTGGACTCACCCATAGAGATAAAAGAGTGTCATCTGAGTACAGCCCACCTGGATGAGCAAGGGTAAGGGTGTCCACAGGTCTCGTCTGGACGCACCCAGCCAGAAGACAGCACTCCTTGAACAGTTATTACTTTAGTTTTCTTCCCTTTTGCTCCCCTTCCACCTATGGTGGGGAGTGAAATGGAAAAAAAAACTGAACGATAACGGGAACACTAACCTGGTTGCTCCATGATACATCGTCCAACCCATTTTAATGGTGTAGCTAACACCCACTCAGAATACTAGCCTTGACATACCTTTTAACCCATGTCAGAAACTGCAATCGAAGAAATTTTCTACCTGTAGCTTCTCGGCAGTGCATCCATCACTCCACTCCATCTCATGGAGAGACATTGACACAGTCTTGCGCCTAGAGCTCTTAATGACAGTATTGGAGTCTTAGTCATATTAGAGATCGAACAGATTTAGTGCTTCACTGATCATTCTGCTCAGGTGGCTTTCCATAATATAGAATAATTTGTTAGTGAGTCGATTGGTGCACTCACGTTTACGAAACGGTACCGCTCCCTCAGATATGAGCTTGATATCGGCACATGCATATTTCAAATGATATCTTAGGGCACAATACGCCTTGCGTCGTACAACTGGATAAATATGTTTTCGAGCTGCCGGACATTCTGTTGTACGAAATTCCTCATTATACTAAACATTTCTCTGATTACCTACCTCCGTCGTCTGATTTCTCATTCTTTTTTACGCTTTCCAACCGTTGGTTGAAAAAGCGTATATGCTCCAGCTTTGTCCGTCCGTCCGTCCACACGATAACTGGCGTAAAAATGGTTCGATTTCGATGAAATTGTAGTATGTGGTAGGGGACCACCTGGGGACGAACCCTATTGAAAATGGGAGAAATGGGGTCAAAGGTCACGATGTAGGAGCGGAATCATTCCATTGCCTTTATGCGTCATAACTTCCGTAAATAGATTTCGAATTCAATGAGTGTTTACTATATGGTAGGGGACGAACTAGGGACGAAACCTGTTGAAAATGGGACAAATGGGGTCAAAGGTCACTACGTAGGAGCGGGATCATTCCATTGCCCTTATACGTCATAACTTGCGTAAATATGGTTCGATTTCAATGAAAGTTTACTATGTGGTAAGAGACCGCCTGGGGACGAACCCTATTCCAAATGGGTGAAGTGGGGTCAAAGGTCAGGACATAAGATCGGGATGCATTCCATTGCCCTTATGCGTCATAACGTGCGCAAAAATGTTTCGATATCGATGAAATTTCAGTATGTATTAGGGAACCACCTGGGGATGAACCCTATTGAAAATGGACGAAATGTGGTCAAAGGTCAGGACATAGGCTTGCGATCTATTCCACTGCCCTTATCCTATATTATTAAGGTGGACTTCAAGTAATTTTGCTTCCTATACTTCCAATGGAAAAACTTTTGTACACATTTCCTTCACAATTAATGTGTTCCCAAGGACGAAAATTTGAACATCGATTAAAATAACTTCATATTATAACTTGGAAAACTTAATATTGTCTAAAACATAACCATAATTATATTAAAAATTAATAACTTTTCCTTTGGTGGTGTTGAAACGAGAGAAACGATGGCGCGACCTGTACGTTGATGTCGTCAGTGGACAAAAAAATGTTGGATTGCATAATTACGGTTATGGTTTAGAAAATATTAAGTATTCCAAGTTATGAAATAAAGCTATTTTAATCGATGTTCAAATTTTCATCCTTGTGAACGCATTAATTGTCCAGAAAAAAGATGGCGCGACTTGTATTTTCATGACGTCAGTAGACAAACAAATGTTGAATTGCATAATTATGGTTATGTTTTAGAAAATATTAAGCATTGCAAGTTATAAAATGGAGATATTTTAATCGATGTTCAAATTTTCATTTTTGGGAACGCATTAATTGTGAAGAAAATGTGTACAGAAGTTTTTCCATTGGAAGTATAGGAAGCAAAATTACACTGCTGGACAGTTGCTAAGGACGGATCATAAACGGCTATATAGCGCATAAAAAAGTAAGTGTGGTTGGATGCCAAGTGAAATAAAATAATGTCAGAATGCCAAGACATTACAAGAAAGATAATTTATTGTGCTCTGAAATCCAGAAGGCTTTGGAAAGTGTTCAAGACACAAACAGGCCATTTTGTGCAGAATACGTAAACGTGAATAAAATGCAATTACCATCCGCAGGCGTTCCGGCGTAAGATGTCAATACGGGATATGGCCACCATGGAGGGAGATGCAAGATTTCACACGTCGTGTCATGCTTTGCACAACATTATCAAGCAGCTGTTGGGGTAATTTATCCCATTCCTCTGTCAGTGCACGGATGCGGGTGTCTTTGTTTATTGGAGGGCATTGGCGAACAGCAAGACCCCTCCCCAAAGCATCCCACACATTTTCAATGGGATTCAGATTTGGAGAACGTGCTGGCCATATGAGGCGTTGAATATCCTCGCTCTCAAGACACTCCTGGACAGCGACTGTTCGATGACATGTTGCGTTGTCGTCCATGAAAATGAATCTACCACCGACAGCAGCACGGAACATGCAAACATGAGGTAGCAGAACATCATTAATGTATCGTTGGCTAGTCATAGTCCCAGTTGGAAGCACATAGAGTGACGTACGGCCATTGATCATGATGCCAGCCCATACCATGACACTACATGTCGGATATCGGTCCCTATATTTTAAGCGATGGCCGTATTTGAAAGTAGGATATATGTTTTATCTGCATAAGGAAACGGTATTACCTAATACGGCCATCGCTCAAATATAAGCCCAAAAATGAAACCCGAAACATTGTCAAATGCGTGTGACGCATTGAACTACATGCATATAATGCAGTTTCCGCCAAACGCAAACCACAGGTTCTTGTGGAGAAAAGGGCAAGTAATGGAGTACACGTACTTAATCGAACAGCAGTAGATTGAGCGGAGACTTCTATCGTGCGCATCCTATTATGAAATGATTCTCTAGTTCTGTGGTACGTCTATGTGAATCAGACCCTGGGCCACAGGTGCAAGTATTATCCCTCACGAAGAATTCGGATAATGCGGGGTTTCACTCACCAGTCTCATTCATCTCAACTGCACCTTCCAACTCAAAATTACTCCCAATGTTAACATTTATGTTGACTTCCTTGTCTCGGCAGAACTATACGGCAATAATACACAGCTAAACATCAGCTCTCTTTATAACAGTACAGTCAGGATATTTTGAATAACAATATTTATGGTAACAAAGCCATGTAGCGTTTTTGTTGTTCCATACTCACTGTAAGGAAAGTATCAAAGTAATCAAGATTCGCTGATCTGTTCTTGTAGCAGAGAGACAGGTATATTTTTCTTTTGAAAAGGGTAAACGCTTGTTACCCATTAAAGCTGAAGCCCGCAAGAAACAAAACGCTGACTTACAGATCACAGGAATTAACTTTTGGATGAAAACGTCAACGTATTAGTGCATGCTACCACAACATAACTAACTATTAGCTAATCGTTAACGATTTCTTGTCGTAAAAATTTACAATCAAGTGATTTAATTTTGGTAACGATCTTGTCACTTATTACAGTCAAAACTCGTTCTAGCGAAATACGAAGTTATAACAAAAATCACGTAACAATGAAAAAAAAGTCGTGAACTTCTTTGGTTTATTGTATTTATACTGTATAACAAATATAAAACGTTATAACGACGTGCTTTGCAATGAAAATCACCTTATTGCAAATTAAATTTCTTGGGGAAAATGGTCAAGCCAAACTTTAAAGAAAATGAGGATACAACCAATGAAGATGAGAGAGAAAATCTAAACTACTATTCTGATGTTTCTCCAGTAAATGCAATTGAATGCTTAGAGGAATTTGGGTGCCATTTACCGAACCGAGGATTTTATACTGATGAAATTTCCAGCTAACTAAATGTTATGAATACAGTTATAAATAAAGACACAATGTGAAAACGAAAACAGACTGTACTTACATCTTACTTCAGAACCCAAGAGGTATGTTTCAACTGTTTTACAGATTGCCGTATGTAAAACATGCTTTCCATCAAAGTGGAACTAAATAAATTGCTTCAATTACACTACTTTAAAATTAAAGATTTGTAATACCAATATGCACGTACATTATTTTTTCAAGCATTTGACAGTATCCTATTATGATGTATAAAAGAGATAAATTTTTAATATGGGGGAAATAAAAAAATGCAGTATGTGCGTATATATGCAAGGTGCGTCGCATAAATATAGAGACAGCCGACTTTGCGCCATGAACGCAATGCGAATGTAGGTAGGAAGCTGAAGTGGTACCTAATTAGACATAACCCTACAACAAACGTTTCGATCCGTCGAGATGACCGGATTGTGTGAAAAGAACACCGCAAAGTGAAATAGCGTAATTTTATGTGTCTCATAAATATAAATTCAACTATATAAAGTATCCACATGCAAATGTGATGTACAAATTAGCATGTTGTACGCACGCGCATGGGCCGTAATTCAGTCCAGCTCACAAAAGACAGCGGACCTGCCGTCAGACATTCATTTGCCGAAATGCCACGCAACAGTCAACTTTCTGGTGAGGAGCAGCAGAAGATTTGGAGACTGAGAGGAAATGGATTGCCTGTAGTGAAAATTTGTAAAGCCATGGGGAAGAGTAGGGCAGTCATTTATAAAACTTTATCAAAACGCGGTGCGTTAACTGCCAGAAAACGGCCTGGGAGGCCTCGAATAACAACCAAACGAGATGATCGTACCATCATGAGTTTAGTTTCATCGCAAAGTTTATCACTACGTCAAGTTTCTGGGACTGTTGGTGTCACCGTCTTAAAGGACACAGTTCATCGACGAATCAAGGAAAGTCGCAACATTGTGCTCAGTAAAATGCGCAGTCTGCCACACCTCACGCGGCGCCACAACGAAGCTAGATTGTTATGGGCAATCAGCAACATGCACTGGACGGGCGAGTGGATCACAACTATTTTCTCCGATGAGAAAAAGTTCAACTTGGACGGCCCTGACGGTTGGAACTGCTATTGGCATGATTTACGACGCGAGCCAAGCACCTTCTTCAGCAGACAGAAAGGAGAGTGATCTGTGATGGTCTGGGGAGCTTTTGCGTTCAATGGGACAACGGATATCGCTTTTCTGCAAGGCAGGCAAAACTCCGAAACGTATCGGGACATACTCAGCAGCCACCTACCGTTTGCTGAAACTCCAGCGGGTGTTGATTATCTGTTCCAGCAAGACATTGCCTCTATCCATCGGTATGCATTAACGAAAAGCTGGTTTACCACTCATCATGTGACCGTAATGGATTGGCCAGCACTCAGTACAGATCTGAACCCTATCGAGAACCTCTGGGGTATCCTAGCTTGTGATGTGTGTGCGAATGGACGGCAGTTCTCAAGTATGGTGGCATTGAAAGAGCAGATTGAACGAAGCTGGTACGCACTCTGTCCAGAACACTTACATCACTTGGTGGACAGCATGCCCAATCGGGTTTTCAGTGTTATTCGGAACAACGGCTCCACTATTCGTACCGGAGGTGCTCATAACTAGTAAGTTTTTATATTTTTGAGACAGCGTATTTCTGTTTTTTTCTTGTACTGCGGAATTGTTGCTGGCGGCTGGTGACGAGCTGCCAAGCGTCTCCCGAGAAGGTCCCACACGTGTTCGATTGGATTTAGGTCCGGGCACCTTGCGGGCCAATCTATGCGTTGAATATCTTCACTCTCCAAGAGCTCTGTGACAGCCACTGTACGATGAGGTGTAGCGTTGTCGTCCATGAAGAGGAACTCAGGACCCACAGCACCTCTGAACAGACGCACGTGAGACAGGAGAACCTCGGTACAATAGCGGACGCCAGTGACTGAACCTCCTTGGAAGATGTGGAGGTCAGTACGTCTACCAAGCATGATAAAGCCCCAAACGAGAACTCCGCCACCTCCAAACCGGTCCTTTTTTATTATAATAGAGGTGTGATTACGTGTTCCCTGCTCTCTCGAGATATGTATACGTCCAGAATCGCTCATCAGACTAAATCGGCTCTCATCCATAAAGAGAACTCGACCCCATTGCTGATGTGTCCAGTTCGTGTGTTCCTGGCACCACAGAAACCGCCGTCTCCGATGAGCAGGCGTTAATGGCACACACCGTACTGGTCGTCGTGCAAATAGACCACTTTTGTGCAGCCTCCTGGCCACGGTAAAACGCGATAACGGACGTCCAGTTGTCTGTTGCATGTGCCTTGCGCTTTCTCCCGCTGTCTGCCGTCTGTCTCTTCTCGCCCGCAGGATAATATAGTGGTCGCCTGCCGCCGTGGTTGCTCGTGGACGACCACTGCTAAACTCTCGAACAACTGTTCCTGTCGTTTGAAATGCTCTCCAAGCTCGTGAAACGATGCTGTGAGCGATCCCAAAACTCCTCGGCCACACTAGTTACACTTTGACCTTCTTCCAACTTCCCAATGACGCTACCCCGGGTAAAGTCATCCAGATGTCGTCTACTGGATTGCCTGTTGGCCATATCACACGGTGGCAGCCACTTGACGTCGTTCAAACCGATGTACACCGTGCAATAGCTTTCACCGAATTGCTGAGAGTACACCGCCCGTGTGCTTTACATCCTTCCGACACTCCCTCCTCTCCCCTACGTCATGCTGCATATATACGCATGCCCTACCGTACCGGACCCTAGTCGATCTCCTAAATGGTCTTTCGGTCTGTTCTGCCTGCTCGTTTCGCTGTTATGCTAATTTCTCCTCCCCGTCCTTAATTTTTGCACACCAGTGTATATAGAGTACGTAGTTTCATACTTTCATACAAATTAAAGCTTATATGCTTCATTTCTACTTTAGCAAAAACATCCCATTAAAAATAAATTACCTTTGCTTGCTGCTACAGGGTGTGGCAGAAAAACGGGCGTTTTTGAATGCAACAAAACTGATACTTCGTTTGATGAAAAAAAAATGACAAACACATCCATTGCACCCTGACATATTGCCATTTGTGAAATATGCACAGTCACGTTCATGTTTTGAATATTATGTGCAGTGGGAGAGTACCATTTTGACGTCTACGCTCGGACATTCTGCGACGGAAATCGTCAAGGGCTCGTTTCTACATCTCAATAAGAATTTTTGTGACTTCTGTACAGAAGTTGTGTTCCAGTTCAGCAATTGTGTTTGGGCGCCTTGCATACGCTTTAGTTTTAAGGTACTTCAACAGGAAGTAATGAAAAAACTGACCTGGTGGGCAACGAAATGTCACCATTCTGGGATATGATACAGTTTTCGAAAAGTCGGTGTACGGCTTCCATTGAACTTCTCGCACACTGAGGCATAGCGCCGCCTTGCTGAAACCAAAATGGGTCATCTGAAGGAAAGCGTGCACGTTGCGGTGCGACGATTGTGTCTATCATGTCGGCATACCTGTGAGATGTCACCGTTGTTGCTTTTCCTTGCTCATCCTCGAAAAAGTAAGGACCTATTATTCGCATGGAAAAGAACGCACAATACACTATAACTAGCTGAATGTTTAACGGCTGTTAATGCAGTTCACGGGGATTAGCCTCTGAACAGTAGCAAAAATTTTGTTTATTCATAAAACCACTTAGATGAAAGTGGGCCTCGTCACTCATCACAATAAACGGAAGAAATCTTCACTGCCTTGCGTTTTAGTCAAAACCTCAACACACAGAGCCATTCGGTGTTCGTAATCATTTTCATTTAACTGCTGAACAACTTGTATCTTGTGGGGTTGTTACTTTAACTCGTCCCGTAAGATCCTATGGACACTACAACTTTAGATCTCCACTGCTGAAGAAATTCATCTCACAGAACGTTTTGGAATTTGTGTTATTATAGTATTTTGCTCTTCCTGTATTCTTTCTCGTATTCGAATACTCCTAGGACTACCTGTAGGTTTTAGCTTCAATGCGCCTCTCGTAGCTTCAAACGCCTTCACCCATAACCCGATGGCATGTTCTGATGGAATAGGATCATGCCTCCCGAGATTAAAATAACGCCGATGGTTTCCTTTTGCAGCGGCAGCACAGTCAACATCTTTGGAAAATGCCTTAACTGCTGCAGCACATTGAGCTCCACTCCACCGATTGATGTCTCTCCAAATGGCGTCGCTTGGTGAAATGAACCCATGCGTGTTGCCAACTTTATTTGGGAAACTTTCACGAAGAAATAAAAAACGCCCGTTTTTCTTCACCACCCTGTATTTCGCAATTACAAATTTGCAATCTTATGCGTAATGAAAATTTCTGTAGTACGTACTAACGTTTTAACGAAAATATCTTAATAATGCTTAAACGAAAATACGTTGTTACGAATTTCTTTTTGTCGCCCTTTACTTTCGTAATTTCGTTATAACAAGTTTGCACAGTACTCGTATCTATTACACTTCACACACAGCGACTCGTTCTTTGATCCGTGTTGTATAATATTTAACCAGCGAAGCTGTATAAAGAAACTTTTGTCGGCAGTCCGGATATGACGTTAAGTTTGAAAGAATAATTGAATGTTAAGCAAAATTTACATACGAGTAGAAAGTCAAAATAGATTATATACGTCCCAGCCATTAATACCGCCAGCGCCAGTGGTGTTTGTATGATACGTAGTGCCACGTGTACTATTTTGTGCACAATCACGATGACGCAGGATTCATCCATAATGGGTGTAACAGATTTTGTGTCCATGACAGTATGTACGTACATACTGTACATCGAAGTTAAGCGGAGGTTGCCATTGCTTGTCTGAATATTTAAATATGGAAACAGTTATTTTAAATTGCAAGAATTTCGTATGTTTCTGCTGGCCTGATAATCCTGCCCTCTAACTCAGGGTAAACATTTACAGCAAAGAAAATTTTCACTGCGTTTGCGCCAAAATTAATGATTAAAATATGAGGTGTATGCATAAGTTTGTGGCGTTTCACGTAGCTGACTATAAAATCGAAACGGTTGAATGTTTATCAGAATTTAGTGCTGTGGGAGTAAAGCGAGAACACAGTGTCGAACAACTCGTGCCTGGGGGCATCCAGCACGTGCGGTTAAGCTAGCATATGGCGATGGAAATGGTGCATATTAGATGCTGACAGATGTTCATTCTTAATCCTGGGGATATCGCTGCAGAATCATGAGGGTGGATTTTTGGACATACGATAAGAAAGCTTTAGGTGCAAGCACGTGTCGTGAATGATTTTCGAAATTCGTAACTGGTGATTGCAGCGTGGAGGACAAGCAGCGTGGCAGACGGTCGAAGCAGATGTCCAGCGCAGATTTGCATGTCCTTCGGCTGTGTAGAATGCTTACATATTTGAATGATGATTATTAAATGCGACCATAAACGCTAGAAATTTTATGCATAGACCCAAGAAAAATATTTTATGTAGATTTTGGTTGTGTCAAGATTCCTTGATCGTTTAATCGGGTGGAACTAATGAACTCGGTTAGCAAATTGAGCTGAAATCAGCTCGAATGGATGTATCCACTGTCTAAAAAGTGGGCCGAACGCGACTGGAATGAGTGATCCTGCGCATCAGAAAGCGATGCTTAGCTTTGTTATTCAAAGTGGTTGTTTAAGGGGACGATTGACACAAAGCCTTCCTGACTGATTACCTGCTAAAAGGGCCATTGCAATGGAGACGATCTTAAGGAAGGAGAAAGAAAATGTTTGTATTACTTATTTCTACCCAGTGGCATGATGTCCGTGTAGGAACGAAAGCTTCCCCAATATGCCTTAGGAATGGAACCGAAAATAAAGGGATCGCATATCACGTCTGACAGGTTTATGGTCCGTACTACTGAGATGAGAATATTAAAAAAATTGTTTTGTCGTAACTTTGTAAAACCCGGCTGTTTAAAGTGTTAAGTATAAATAAATGCCTCGGCTTTTACTTTTGAAACTGCAGAAATTCTTCGTGCTTCTTCCGAAAGATATGAAATGAGTTTGTATGAAGCAAAGTCACACAAACCCTTAGCACTGTTGTATGAACATCTTCTCATGCAGTCCCAAAATAATGTGAATTATTCCCCTTGATGAAGGTTTTGCGGGCTCGCCGTCTAACACCAAAACAGTAAAGTCCTCAGTCTGGATAAATAAAAAATAAAAAAATAATGTGGAAACTCAGTGTATATTTCTTTGTATATCCATTATTGCGTGTAAAGAAATGAAGCTTATTTTTTCAACAAAAAAGTCAGTGCTTTAGAAACAAGTTAAAAACGAAGTAAAGGAAAGAAAGAAGATATTCACACTTCAACACGCAGGAGTACATTCCATCTGTTGAACACACGTTCTTTCCTTGATTTCATTTTTTAAGGGAGTCTAAATGTGTGGATTTTGAAAGAGCACAAGAGCATATTTCTTTGTTTAGTTCTACTTTCATTTCAAAATGTGGAATAAATATGCATTGAAGCTTTGCAGCCTCGCAAGAAATGCCTCTGAAAGCAACCATATTTCTCTACATGAAAAGTGTTCTTATTTTAGATGGATGTTACTGAAGTATCAGAAGAGCTTAATGCTTCCGAGGCAATTTAAACTTCGCCAAGTTCCTTTAAATATATGCTTCCCTAGCCATTGCAATCGATATTCTTTTCTCCCGCGTTTTCTCTTAGCATACTTTATTTCTCAGAAGTATTCAGTTTTGTTACTAAATGCATCCATGGGAAAAAATGCTACGATAAATTTACGAAAAAACAATCTTCTTTTAAATGGACTTTTCCCATTAACAAAAAAAAAAAAAGAAAAGAAAAAAAGGATGGCTTTTCCAGTTGATGGCTGCCATTTTTTCTTCTAAGTCCCCAAACATTTCTTCTCGTTTTTATGAAAATATACCGGAAGCTCTTAATCACTTGGAGACAAGTTGATAATGCGTTAGTATTTATTGATTCTTTGAAACAAAGCAAATGCCATCGTTTGAGTGTAGCAAGCTTTGAGTAAAGAATGCAATATGAAAGTAACACTACGCTCGTTAAATATCAATTTATTTTTCTGGAAAAATAGCTCTAAAGCAACTTCAGTAACCCTTTTTAGGCTGATATCGTGTCTTTTTTTCAGTCCGAATGCACAATAATCAGAAAATTTTAAGAGCATATATCAGAAGTGGGGGCCCTTTCATGTTGAAAAGCCGCAATAAGTTCGCTGCAATCTAACGAGGCCGTATTCAAGAAACGTCAATTAGATATACTTCGAAATGTACATTATTTTGTAAAAATCTTAGTATGTACTGACGTCTAAAAAGGATAAAAAAAAGTTTATTCTAAAATTAACTAACGTTTTAATGACGGTTGAAAAACCAGAAAACATTTTTCGTTCATGTTGCGAAAAGCGTGGGCATTCTATTGCATTTTTCCATATTTCAACTAGATCTTTCTTAGCGGCAAATAAGGACTTTGAAATGTCATCTTCTGAGAATTCAATCAATTTGATTTGTAGTTCTTTAGGAGCCCTAAAACGAAATCATGAGCGTAGCAGGTACCAAAATAGCCCTTATGACTTACTAATGCTTTAATTGTGGCTGTCAGTGGGAGAGCATTATTTCCTTGAATCTTTTTTTACCCTTTGGTACTTTAAATACGGTCATTTTAAGGTTAAAATAAAAATTATAAGAGACAAACAAAAACATATTAATAAAAATAAAAGGATCTGTTCGGCAAAATTTGGATTCACTCAAAAGGCTGCGTGTTCCCCACCCCTGGGGTAAACGTTTTATTTTCTTGAATATAAAATGAGGATTTTTTGGCATTTAGTCATTTTCCCTGACCATCTTGGAAGAATGCCTGCAAGCAAGTACTTCTTGCCATTCGACCAAAAACTAACTCTGACACAAGTCAGTGTGCACACTGCATTGAAGTTCCCATTGGCTAATTGGGGTACAAAATGTATGTACACTACTACGGACTACTACCAGGACCTCAGATCCCAAAGCTATTCGGAAGACTTAAGCACCGGAAACCCACTGAGACCCATCGTATCCTGGAAATCTGCACCAGCGTACCATTTGGAGAACGCATTATCCAAATTCCTGCGTAGTTTTCTTCCTGAATCGGACTTTGTAATAAATTCCAATCTGGATTTTATAACGAAAGCCTAGCAACTCACTGTCCTACCAGGCGACATTATCAGCATATTCGACGTGGTTTCCCTTTACCCCTCAATCCCCGTTCCGAAAGCCATCAGAACATTAAAGGAGGCCATATCAAATTCAACATTTTATACGCAGGAGTCATGCCTCAGCATCTTCAAATTAATAGACTTGGTCACTAATACTAGCTTCTACAGTTTCCAAGGACAAGTATAGAAGCAGAATAATGGCGCTCCGATGGGATCCTCACTTTCACCCGTCCTTGCAGAAGCAGTACTTCGCCCAATTGAGCGGAATATATTCTCCAGCATTATTCCACGGCCTACTATTGTTTGCATGGCCTCACGGAAAAGAGATTCTTCCAATTTCCCTTGATAAAATCAATGATATGCATCCTAAGAGCAATTTCACGATGGATCTGGAACACAACAACGCTTTACCTTATCTGGATGTTTTATTGGGGAAATCGCCTGATAACCGCCTCGGTACACAAGTCTACTATAAACCCACGTCCGTCCCAAACCTGATGCTGGAAGGCCTCATAACATCTTTGAGCGAAGCAATATTTCGCCGTTTCCTTTGATACCCATTCTAGACAGCAACACGAAATTGAAAGCGTCATCAAGTTAGCCACTGATGTGGGATATTCATTGAATCAGATACGTAGCTTTATCCAAAAAGCCAGGGTCAAATATTCTAATCTTCCTATGCGGCAGCTACGTTATTTAGGCTCAATTCCCTACATACCAAGTGTGTCTTACAAACTCAAAAACGCCCACAAGAAGATGAACTACAGCATGGGCATAAGGTCTCGTGCATCTTTTTATACTATGCTAAAGAGAAATAGTGAAAAACCACCTCTCTCCTGGGAAAGCAGGTGTTTATGCGATTCCTCTACAATATCCGGACGGCTCTAAACGTTACTACATTGGAATGACCAAACGTTCGTTTGGAATCAGAGTCAACGAATATAAAAAGGACACAGAATACAGTAAAGTAGCCACGGCTCTATCCAGAGAAGTTAAATTAAAGTCCGCTACTCCTATGTGGGATGATATAAAGAAATTCGCTAGCTACTCTACCCCTAAATGTACAGCCATTCGGGAAACCTCGGATATCATTACCAACAGCGACACTTGCAATGATTGCGTCTCACTCGAGTTGCCACGAATTTGGAACCATTTTTTCAAGTAACGCCTTCTCCGTACCAGGATACCGCGCGTGTAACCAACGTGATGCGTTGTATTTTTAAATGAATATAACGTCGTATCTATTTATTGCCAACTCAAGTTCCCGCGTTCAAATTGTTAATGCGTTCTATTTTTCAGTTTGCAGTTTCTGCCTAATTTCCTTCAAAAAGCCATCTGGTCGATGTGCGAAAGCTTGGAAACGCTTATGTGTCTATTTCTTTTTTTTTTTTTTTTCTTTTTTTTGATTGGAGGTTTAACGACCGCCGTGAGCAACTGAATGGGCTATAAGCAGTCGCCCGTCCCTAATTTAGGGTCACTGGTTCCAGGGAAAGGAGAGAGCCAGTGCCGTAAGACAAACACAACATCCATGCCTGACCGGGATTTGAACCCGGACTCCTTACGGACGAATTATCAAAGGCCAACGCCTTAGACCACTGCGCCACCGGGGCGGCGTCTATTTCTTACGCCAATAAATTGGATCACTAGTACAGTGCTACTATTTACCACTTAATTGGTGTACTGTTCCTCGTTATCAATTTGTCACGCCATATGTTGACGGTTCCATTACCTGATGAAAGTATAACGACTTTTGATGGCAATTTTTTATTTTTCTTTGAGAAAGTAACCACATCATTAAAAAAAATGTCTACCTCTGCACAAACTAACTACATTTGTAAACGACCTGTCCAGTATCTGAGTTTGGATTAACTTAAAGAACTGGTTGAAATATTGTTTCTTGAAATCTCCGTATAAAACTGAAAATACTTCAGCAGCACAGTAAAGATGCTGTGTTTAATTAATAACTTTTATCTGCGCGATCGCATTTGATTTTTGAAGTTACAGAAGATAAAGACGAAAGCAGAGCTTCTAAACAGATTTCAGACGCTTACAAGAGCAATACGAACGCGCAGAACGATTCGGTATTAGGCCAAGAGGAGCAAAGAGCTTAAATGATTTCAGAACAGTGAAAGTCTGAGGGGTTGATCTAAAATAAGGAAAAATGAATCGCATTATGTGAAATTCGCTATTTCATAGATACTCATGTTCTATGCAGAAACATATTAAATTGAATTTCGAAACAAAATCTGTTCTGAAATGGAAACAAAGTCCTGTATCATTTTGCATCACTGTTAGAGCAATGTTTAGGCTATATTTGCATATATTCCTCACTCTGGTTTTCTAAAAGAAATGACAATGAGAATTAGGGTTATCGCAAAAACATTTGTAGTGCCTCCTATGAACTGAAATGTCGTTGTTAGATTTCGAAGATAGGGCAAGCGCCTCCACTTCTGCCCCCCTCCCCTATATGGGCGCCTGTGGGGCGAAATCATTGAACGGTTTAAGTTGTTAACGTAATGCTTCAAGAGCGCTCTTTCGTTAGAAGTAATTGGTTTAGTTTCTCTTAAGACCTTATTTTTTTACGAATGAGACATATAGGTTTATTTCAGATATATTATGATAATGGAATATGTAAAAATGGGATATCATGGATTACAAAATTATTCGTTTCCACTCACCGTTACCGCATTCTATATAACAGAGAAACTGGAACATCACGTTATCTGGCCGTAAAATATGTAGGAACGATCTCATCTGTTACGACTACCAAAATGTGGAGAAAAACATCTTACTCTATTTTCATGAAGCGAGAAATTATTTTAATTATTATATGAAAAATCGCTTTACCTAACTGCGCGTGATACAAGCCACACGGCATTGCCAATAATACAAGGTCTTTATAGGAAATGAAATATGAAATGAAATGGAGGAAATGAAAAAGGAGTTCTCGCAAAACTGATATACAGTAAAATGTTAATTTCAGTAATTCAGGAAACACAAGATTAAAAAATTAGGCCTTTATGAAAAAACCTTCTTCGTGTAGAAAGATCACGGGTACACACGCAAGCATTGTCCTTTAAGAATTTTCTGAAGCAAAACAGCTCCGTCAAACATTTCCTTTTCAAAAGGAATAAATATTAAAGCCCTACTCTCAAAGAAAAGGAATACATACTATGAGCAGGGCTTCGCCTATTCTCAATTTAATTCTTTACTTTGGCATCATACGCTTGAGTATGTCGATTATTCCGAAGTAAATTAAACGAAAAAGAATCTCCAAAAATGTTATCTAAATTTTTTCGACTGTTCTGTTGTGTAAGACAAGTGAATACATTTCTTTCAATAAAATGTATTTAGTAATTTCCTTCTGTAACACAAAGACTAAGATGAATTCGCATCAACGCTGCATGAAGAATTCTGAGTATTTACGTTATCTTATTTTGTTAACGCGCATAGATATTTATTTAGGGGTTAGATTTTCTGCGAATAACTTATTTCAAAGATCTTTTGAGAAATCGAAATCCGTTTGTAAGGTTATTTGGTGATTTAACAGAATTCTTGTTTTGCTGTTAACATACTTAATATCTGCAGTTCTAAAACTCGGGCTCAGTAATTTCCGGAATGTTTGCTTATGATACGTAATAACTGCTCAAAGACATTCATTTTAAAATGAATCTCGAGCATTGAAATTCAAGATATTTATATATGAGTTGCGTGGTAAGACTTTTTTCTTTTGGCAACTACAGATCTTTCTAAACTTTTATACAGATATTGATCTATCCACATCCTTTCTTGACAGAACTTATTTACTATATTGCAACGTTAACATCATGTCCTCATAGCGACAAGTATCTGCATTAAATATTTATCATTTGAATCACAGCAACCTCAAAGTTTTATTCAATGGAACAATTAAGTACTTGCTGTTGTTCATACATCTTGCCAAATATAATTCCATGGAAACTTAAGTACTTGCTATTGTTCATACATCTTGCCAAATATTAGTATCATTTTTTTTTCGTTTCTCTAACACACTATGTTCAAAAAGTTCTAATTCTGTGAAACCTTAAAATTCCCTCACTTGATATCAGACTTTTCCAAGATAGTGTTTGATCACTGGGGTTCTAGAAAGTCGGTTTTAAATGAAAAGCACGTATGTGATTATATTTTGATTGGGGTTTTAACGACCACCATGAGCAGCCAGCCGTCCCTAATTTAGGGTCACTGGTTCCTGGCAAGGGAGATAGCCAGTGCTGAAACACAAACACAATATCCATGCCCCATCCGGATTGAAAACCGGATCCATTTCATGACCAATGATCATGCGCCACTGGGGCGGTGTATTTATTTTTATTACTCATAACAAGATATCCACTATCCATCCTACGATAGAAATATATCGGCAAATGTTGAGTCAGGTGTGACAGCGCCCAAACTCGAGGGCTGCCCATTTAGTCGAGAACCCATTCCCTAGTTTATTTATTTATTTAATTATTATTTTATTTATTCATTTATTTATTCATTTATTTATTTATTTATTCATTTTTATTAATTCATGCATTTTTTTTCAAGAAGGAGTACGTTTTATTTTGCCATACACTTTCGGGTGAATCTTTTCTTTTTTTCCTCTCTCCGTCCCCCCTCTCCCAGCACAAGGCGTAAGACTAGCTAGACAGCACAGGGCGGCACAGGACAGACCGACACTGTAAGAGAACGCTGGCGACAGCCATCGGCGAGCTGGCTTTGTAGTATGTTTTATTGGGGGCAATAGAAGTGTCCTCCGTCTAGAATCCACAATGCGTGTTGGGCAGACCGGAGACGTGTTGGAACCGGGGCTAACAGTTTAATTGGGGTAAGGATTTACGGCCGGGAGCAGTACCACGCGGCAAACGTAAAAAGGGGTTCTCAGAATTTCACTGGAACGGGTAGGAATCTTGACTCCCTAACGAATGGAAGATCAAACTGTTGATTTTCCGACCAGTAAGATCTACACTGGGGAATTTAATTCAGGGAGGCTTGCGTTTGCCAGCTAGTGATTGGATGATGGGATGTTTTGAGGTAGTGTGGGTCTTCTTGGGGGTCGTCGAAAGATTTTTTACAAGGGAAGAGAAGAACTTCGTGACTTCACTTTTACTCTTTCGTTCAACATGTAACGAAACTTTGTCACTTCACGTTTACAGTTTTTGCACGAAACCTTACCTTGGCTGGTTTCGCGGCGTGCATCGCGTGCACTGTTCTCCATGACCGTCACCTAGGAAGCGGCAGACAATTTTCTAAGCCGCGGATGGGAGATCGCAACCGAGGTTTCCGGATGAACGGACCCCCCCCCCCCCACTAAGGACCATTAGAGCCCATGAGACGGTCGCTGCTGCGCTGCGGATGGAAGTAATAACCACCGGACGAGAATTCTCCCGGATCAGGAGTGGTCAGCAGCGCAATATCTAGGCCAGATTCGGATGTTAAGGTAGGAAATCCATCCTATTCTTTCTTTGGTGTCGCCTCATAAAATCTTTATCGGAGCAGTCCACAGATAGAATTAATATTTTTAATAAGCAAATAGTTAATTGAGTACAGGCTCCTGTCAGAGAGTCGTAAATCATTTTTTGCTAATATCATGAGCGTATATTTATTATTATGCCAAATCATAACCAATAAATTGTTTTTTGTTTGTTAATTTTGTCTAAGTTCTATGATGAGTGTGTCGTTAACTACAATATGTGTGCTCAACCCTAGATTATTTGCAGAATATATATAACTTTTGGAACCGGAACTTAGAAAATCACTTCACTTATGCTTTTTATTTTAAATCTAGACGTTCACAAAAAATATTGCGGCACACAGCGGACCCTTTGACTCCCAAAAGAAAATCTGCTGTGTGAAACACAACGCCCCGTCAGTGGATCCTGAAGCTGCGTCATCCCTAAATAAGGGTATCGCAGAATCACAATCCACTCGACGTCCCCTTGGCTCCCAATATTACGCCGGGTGAACCCAATTAGGAACCCGAGCGACAACACAGGTTCAAAAATTCCTAGTTGCACCGGATAGCCTTAACACCTTGTAAAACTGAAGAAATTTTAATCAGGGTCAGTAAAATGGGCTGAAATTAGTTTAGACGAATATATTCTATTTCTAATAAGTGGGCCAGACATTGCTCGAACGTATTCTTTCGGATAATCATAAGTGGGCTCAACGCGGAGTAAAACGTGCAAGACCAGAGCCTTTGAAATGGGTGTCGGCCGATTTACTTTGTAATTCAAAGTGGTCATTTCGGGTGATGATTGACACTAATCCTTTCAGACTGATTCTCTGCTAAAATAACTGTAAATAGTGATGAACCTAAGAAATGAGAGAGCAGTTTTAATATAATGATACCAGTATCTTTGGGTTTAGCCTTTCTCGCATTCATGCCTTGTGTCGTCGAGCACAGAATGCAGGACTTGAAGGGTGCGCTTATTACCTGTGATAGATTTACGGACGGTACTGCTGACATGGGAAGGGGGAAAGGCATTGTTTCACCTTGAAAAACGGCAGCTCCAGTAAATCTCCAATGCTATGTGAACAAGAATGTTTGGTTAGAATAGAAATGAAATTTCGGAACGTCTTCAAACTACGGCTGATTCTGAGCACAGTTCGTTTAATTAGATCCATCGTTTAAGGTGAACGTCAAGTAATTTTGCTTCCTATACTTTCAATGGAAAAACTTTTGTACACATTTCCTTCACAATTAGTGTGTTCCCAAGGATGAAAATTTGAACATCGATTAAAACAGCTTCATATTATAACTTGGAATACGTAATATTTTCTAAAACATAACCATACTTATATTAAAAATCAATAACGTTTCCTTTGATGGTGTTCAAACCAGAAAAAAGGTGGCGCTACCTATACTTTGATGACGTCAGTAGACAAACAAATGTTGGATTGCATAATTATGGTTATGTTTAGAAAATATTAAGTCTTCCAAGTTATAAAACGAAGCTATTTTAATCGATGTTCAAATTTTCATTCTTGGGAACGCATTAATTGTCCAGAAAAAAGATGGCGTGGCCTGTACTTTGATGACGTCAGTGGACAAACAAATGTTGGATTGCATAATTATGGATATGTTTTTGAAAATATTGGGTATTCCAAGTTATAAGATGAAGCTATTTTAATCGATGTTCAAATGTTCATCCTTGGGAACACATTAATTGTGAAGAAAATGTGTACAGAAGTTTTTCCATTGGAAGTATAGGAAGCAAAATTACTTGACGTCCACCTTAAAGCTTATTCATGTGAATGGTTATTCATGAACATTCTGATTGCCATGACGCGTTCATTACTTAGCATCTGGTATACACACATTTTCATATTATGCATAATACTCTATTGTTTGTGAAATTTGAAACACCATGAAGGATTGCTGGTACTAGGTTGAAATTTACTTGATATGTACAACAGGTTAGGATGTGCTTATAATTAAAACGTCAGTGAAGATCCGCATGCGGATGTGAAGCAGCGCTATCTGAACGGTCCGGTCCTAAGTACAAAGAACTGGTTCAAATGAAATGTTGAAATCGGCGAAAAGCAGCCATTGAGTCGAAAGAGCGTCTCTTCTATCTCACTATGAGTCTCATTGTGAACAATTGACGGTCTTTGAGTGAGGAAGTACTGTTGAGCAGAAAGAAGCTGAAATTTCCTACCACGATATTACCACTCGTAAGAGACAAAACAACAGTACAGTAATGCGGAAGTGACGTCAACTGACAGATGATGTTCGGGCGCACAGAAATCACGGGAATGGACTGAAAATTCGTACAATTGAACGAGACGACAGACACCTCTACCGCATGACAGTGACCGATCACATAGCGACATCCACGGTGTTAGCGCATCAGTGCAGCCCTATCACAGGTCAGGCTTTTTCCTCCAGCACAGTTCAACGTCGTCTGCTTATCAGAGGGCTTCTCGTTAGCTGACTTGTTCCTTTGACTCTCAACCACAGACCCGTGCAGACGGCCTTGGGATCTTGAACACAGATATTAGCGCGCTGATTGCCAACAGATTGAGTTTCCTGACAATTCACGGTTCAACTGTGATTGCCAACAGATTGAGTTTCCTGACAATTCACGGTTCAACTGGATGCAACATGATGATCCCATACGCGTTCGAAGACCTCGTAGTAAACGGCCGCGTGCGTTTCCAATTGTCATACCGGCCCAACGGAAAACATAATGTTTTGGGGAACCATTGGGTTCAGTAGGCGATCTCGCCTGATACGAATTGAGGGAACCTTTAAAAGCCAGCGATACATCAGGGACGTTTCAGAGGCAGAGGATGTACCGTTCCTTCAGAGTTTTCCTGGCCGTATATTCCAATAAAACAATGCTTGACCACACGTGCCCCGGAATATCCAAGACCTATAACATGTACGGCAGATATTATTTCTTTCCTTGCCAGCACGTTCGCCGGACATGTCCCGATTGAACATGTTTTCGAGGTGGTAGCTCTGCGATTGGCCCGTATATCGCCTCCGCCAGTCACCACAAATGAGCTCTGGTCTCGCATAGGATCAACCTGACAGGCTGTTCTCCAGGATAATATCAAAAACCTCTTCCATTCAATGCTACGCCGTGCAAAGGGTGTTATTGTTGTTCGACGTAGCTTCACGCGAGTTTGAGTTTTGAAACGAAAAAGTCTCGTATAGCTCTAAAATTGCAATCAGTTATCTCCTGTAACATGATAAATCTGTGATATAAATTTAATTAGAATGGCTCGTCCCTTTCTTGGTGTTTCAGTTTTCACAAACAGTAATATCTAGCCTTCTAACATAGAAATTTGTAGTCTTGTGATCAAATGTGCATGTGTCTGGTTAATGCTCCGGTTTCCTCGATTCCAATTTCCTGAATGAGCCATGAACGGTGTGTTTTCTTTGGTATTGGTTCCGTCTGTTCCCTCGAACCGATGACCCCAAATAATCGATGGATAAATCCTTATTTTGTTTGATGTTTCCAGGGGTAGTTAAACCTAGAATGAAAAAATAAGTGTAGAAGTTGAAAAAGCCTCTTTGCATTTGAATTTGAGTAGGAAGGATGCAGAACTTCGTTTTTAAATAATGAATATGTATACCTCTGCAAAGTGAGAGAAACGCATTTTTGTGTATGATAAGATAGACAGTCGATCAAATGTAAGCACAAAAGTAAAAGCCACCATGGTCCATAAAGTAGCTAGCAAATTTATATCAAACATATTACATTGTACAAAAGTATGTGGTACTACATAAAACATACCAGTAGTCCCTGTGGAGGAGGATTGGCCTGCAACACTGGCTTCGGACCATTCGCGCGAAATGGGCCCCGGATAAAAACCCGGGTAAAGTATTAGTGGTGTGTTCTTTCTGAAGGCACTGACTCTATTTTCTTTGGAATTGGTTGTCTAAAATCAGACGGACGACTGTTTTTAACAGTCAGCCTTGCTCACGACTGTCATCAAACCCCGAAATAAGCTTGTGATCAGATATATAACTTACGGATTGAAAAACAGGATTTAAAACTCCAAAATACGATGGATGTTTAGTATACAAAACGTAGAGTTGTTACGCATTGTTCCCCACTTCGGAAGTAATGCAGGTTTCACGTCGTCGATTCATACCATCAAGTAGGTAATTTAGCGAATGGGCAAGAAGTACATACCAGTGCGAATAATAACCTTCCTGAATTATCAGAGAACACCTAGGAAAAGACATAGGGCACGTTTCCCTACATCTAAGTGGCGTCCATCATCCCACAGTTTTCCGTATTCTCCGGATCTCTGCACGGAGAACATGCTTGCCACTCCATTCGTTTCGTGCGTTGTTCTTCCAGATATACAAAAACGATATTATTTTTTGTGAAGACGTCCACTTCACCTTTCACGAGGAAATTTACGCTAAATATATTTATACAAGCATAGAGCCTCAAATAGTAATCGAGAAACTCCACCTCACACAATCACGCTACCATCGCGAATATTGCTTCGCTCCAAGATGTTACGAGGCCTTCCAGCCTTTTACCAAAGAAATACTTGCTTCCTGTTTGATCCCTAAGTCAAACTGGAAATATTCGTGGAAACAACATTTCGCTATTATTCCAAGGTCTCATATTGGCGGGTGTGGCTTTCCTATTCCTTCCGTCCAGTTAAGTAATATAACTCTCATTTGGAGAGGCTGTCACTCTTGGATGCCCAGGTGCATATCTCCTGAAAAATGTCTCACGTATTTAAATTTATGTCCTGAGAATTGAAATCGCCGAATGTAGATCACCAAACAAATGATTTAGCTCGTTATCTTATTGGTCATTGTGCGGCCTCCCAACGGCAATCGATCCTTGTGGATCTTCTAATTGTCTGGTTCCGGACATGAGGAGGAAAATAGCTATTCCCAAATTAAATTTGATATTCGTCGTTATACCGAAAGCCTCTGATAGGAAGTACTCCTTTTTTCAGGCGTTCTGTTTGCTTTTGCTTCCATCCTACACGTGTTTTAACTTTTACATTTGATAACGTAGCAACACAATGTTATATTGTCTCTCTTTGTTTTGTTGTTTAGCAACTACCATGAGCAACTCTAAGAGCTGTAATCAGTAGTCCTTTCCATAATTTTGGGATACTGTTTTCAGGGAAAGGAAAGAACCAGCACCGAAATAGAAACACAGCAGAAGTCCTCATGCGGGACTGTAACTAGGACCCAGCTCGAACGACTACTGAGAAGCATACGCCAGTGACAACACGACCAGCTGGGACTTATCGTAAACCGAGATGGTTAATTCATTGATATGACTCTTTTTGCCTATCGTGTAGTGTAAGGTTCCTAGGTTTTAAGGTGCATAATATATGTTCAAAATCAATTAACCTTAAAAAGCACTATCTTACTTCTAAAAAATTCGATTTAGGTGAATACACTAGATAGCTTATTAAACGCAGAAATGTTACTTCAAGTATCTTCAAAGCATTACTACTTAAAGTAACAGAAGTAGGCTTTATTCCTCACCAATTCTCGTCGTTGGCACAGGATATGCAATAATCACGAATAGCACTCCATTCATAATAAAGGTAATCTGACAGTTTTTAAGGATAATAGTCGTGAAGGAGGCGCAATGTACAAAACGAAAATGTGCTAATCTAACCTCAATTTACAATGCTCGCTCCACACATGATATGCAACATTCTTAGCTTGTCAAACATCCATCATCTTGCAAACTCACCTCAAGACTGTTGCCCGATAACATTTACTGAGTTATAAAATATAACTTTAAGACTGAAACGCTTAAAGAGAGCAAAGACAAAATTTGCATAAGGAAGGAAACTAAAAATGAAAGATAAGTTAGAATCTTTTATAGTAGGGTACGTCATAGTAGGAGCAATTCTTTGAATATTATTTTGGGTTTCTATAATTGCAACGCAGATTACAAGTTATTTGGTTTCAGAGGTAAACGGTTTCCTCACTAGAAGGCATAGCTTTTTTTCATAACATTTTAAAGCATATATGCAGTTCGTAAAGATCAATTTGGAAAATAAAATAACGTCATTAAACTGATTAAATTTATTCCAAATCCAATGTACTCTTCCTTCTGATAGGTGATGAATTAGAAATTTATAACTTTCAAATTTGAACAATTGTTCTAGCAAAGTTTACGTTAAAATTGTATTAAAATATTTCCGCAATTTCTATACTTCTGTAAATGCAATTTCTATACTTCTGTAAATGCAATTTCTATACTTCTATATGTCCCTGTACATATATGAGAGAAGTAAAGTAAAAGCCTCCTTTACAAAGCAGTATTCCGGAAAAAGATAACTTTATCAGCAGAAGTTGCGAAGGAAGAGTAATTTTAATCAAACAAACATTTTTCTTCCGTCCAAGTTTCTTTGAGGACTGCATCTTAATTAGTAAGTTGCGCACGGTTAAGTTTCTAGTTTCCAGAGTGTCATATTTGAATACGGACCAAAGAATTAAAAGAACATTTTCTTTTTAAATTTAACTTAATTATATCTGCTTCATTTTACCTTTTGCACGATATTTTATTTTTCTGAACTTAAGACGTTAGTCTTGCCCATCCAAATAAAGCAAATAAAATTAGGTTGATGGTGTACTGAAACTTCGTTGCCAAAAAAAGTATTCTCACGCATGTTAATGAAGATGTTCAATCCAAATAACAATTTAAAATTAACAATTTAAATTGAAATTCAGACAACGGTTTCCTACCTTTCTTTTAAATTATTCTATCACGCTCAGAAGGAGCTCTCGTAACAGCATTTTATCCTAAAGCATTCGCTGTTTTCTCATGCCCTCATTCTAAATAGAATCGTCATTGTCAACCCAGATTGGTTCTTTTTACGCTTTTGTACATCGTGCAAAGCATACGTGCTCAAATGGAAACTGTTTGAACAAGATATTTGACTTTCTGAAGAGTACTGCAGCGGACGGAAGATACAGCCGTTTTATTGACAATACTCTCCAAAATGCAAGGGAACCTCAGCCAGACTCCACACTGACTCCTATTGTTCGTCCATTAACAAATAATTTTGCTGTTCAATTTTCTCCTAATATTTGCTTCAAAATGTCAAACATTATCATAACTTTTATTTCAAGCGATCTTGAAACCCATAACGAAAACGAACTTCTTCTGGTCGAACGACCATGTTAAAAACATAAATTCGCTGGGAATTCAGCAAATTCTCGTGAATGTGGTTTTTCGTAATAAGGGTAGACCGTAAGGGCCATTCTTTTCCAAATGGAAGAGGCCAGATATCATCGGTTGCTCAATACTGTCATATGAGTAATTATACATTTCCGTGTGAAGAAACTGAGTTTTATTGGCGCATAGGATTCAACCAACAGGTGTGATATTTTGGAAGCTTTCCATTAAATCCACTTTTCTCAATCTGTTCCTGTCGGGTTGTTTATAGATAGATCATCGTATTTGTGGTCAATCGAGCATGTGTTTGATATTGGCTGTTCTCTTTCATAATGCTCTCTTGCAGCCAGCGTAATAAGGTCTTCCTGGAAGACGAGGTGCATAATTCCTTGTGAATATTGTAGCAGAGGCTTTTCAAACCATCTGCGGCTCTAATCCGCTATAACTGAGCCCATTAGCAACACAAAGGGTTTTGAGTCGTACTAGTGTGTCGTAATAAATGAGTTCATGTACGGTGAGAATTCATGATATCTTCAACTACTGAAATCGCTTACACAGGAGGTGTCGCTGAAATTCCCTACGGCTTCTCAATGTTGCAATTTCAATACCAATGTGTGTATTTTATTAAACAGAGATCAAATGATTAATGATTAACCTACCATGCAAGCAATAATATGTGCATTATATGTCATTATTTTGCACATATTATTGCTTATAGGCCAATAAAAACCTGATACGTAAATACGTGCAACTTCCGTTTGTGGTATATACATTCATTGAACAAGATATCGTCACAATAATTTTATTTCAGGAGAGTAGAGCAAAAAATTTTAATACTGAATTCTGTGTTGGTAAATTTGAGGCTTTCTTGTTCAATTTTTCTAAACATTTTTTTGGTTCACATATCCTAAGATTTTCTAAGTTCCAAAAGCTAGACTGTCACCTCCACATATCAGTGAATATTAAGATATCTGACGTTTATTTTAGTATTCACTGAATTCGCTCATCGGAAAGCAATATTATGACTGGTACTCGTAATTGATTACCAACCAGTGTATTAGTAATTGACTACCAACAAGCTCTTCACGCAATGTTACTAAAGACTAAAAAGTTAAAACGAGCTTCCGTTTATAATCTGTGTTAGTCAACCTTTGATACTTGTTCAATATTGATATAAGACTAACCAGCGATTGAACGTGTGTATGTTCAAGTGTAATAGAAGACAAGTGTTCTTGAAAGTGGATTAAACCACAGGGTCTTCGTGAATTTATATTAAAAACCAATTTGTGTGGTCTATAAAGGACGTCTTTGATGACGAGTCCCTTAAATAAAGGACTGGACAGAAACGCTATTCATTATTAACGAAGGTCACCTATTTCCTTGCTGAGCTTTGTTCATATAATGAAATTGTTTGTGTGCTTAGTTAAAGAATTTTAGCAATTATGATTTTTCGATTATATTGAAATAGATTTTGTACTTATTTAAGGAATTTTTAGCTATTGCGATTTAAGCTGTCTGGGTCAAGGAAAGTTACCGTGTAGTAAGCCAAAGGAGCTCCACCTCTGTGGTGTTCTACAGTAAAGCTAATGCAACGTTAACGTATGATTCCATTTAAAGTAAATCCGTAAGCCTTTTGTGTAATTTTACAGTAAATTCAAGGTACTATGGCAAGTTTAAGCCTTTAGTGAGAGGAGCTGTATAGTGCATTACAGAGTATTTTAATATTACAGTAATGGTTATAACTTACGCACTCCTTTTATTTAACTGTTATCTTACAGAGATTAGGAGGTTTGTGTGATGTCTCCATGGCTGTTCAACACATTAATCGATGCATGAATGCGTGAGGACAAGAACAGAGAGTACTGGTTTAGTTCTAGAAAATTTCTGAGAATACAGAATGTTATACACTAATGACTCAGTTGGGTGAAAGCAAAAGTTAGTTTCAGTATGTCCTGTCCAATCTGAACAAAATATGTATGAAATTTGAACTGAGTATATACATACATGTACACTGCACGACATATAAAATACCCCAACATGAAGGAGTGGTGATAGAATGGTAAAATTAAGCATGGAAATAGGAATACGTAAGGGTTTGCCTTGATGTTATTTTCAGCCACGTACATTGTTTATGAGATGAGATAATGCAGCACAATGGATACGCCTCAGTAAGTGGTTGCATCGCCGCGAACGCCCACATCAGGGAGCAATACGGCGTGGCAATGAGTCATACAGTCGATGGACATCGTTCTGAGGAATGGAACACCAAGCACAGTTGATTTGTTCCAATAATTCATCGAGATCGTGCGCAGGCCTATTCGATTGCAGACGACGTCCGATGTGGTCCTACAGGTTTTCGATTAGGGATAAATTAGGCGATCTTGCTAATCATGGCAGGGTTTGAACACGTTGCAAACTTTGCCTGGATACCCGAGAGTGGTGTGTACATAGGCGTTATCTTGCTAGAAAATGGGATGATGTAAGCCATTCAGGAACGGCATCAAAATGGGTTGCAGAACCTCGCTCACGTATCGTGCAGCTGTCACTGTGCTGATGAGAAGAAGTGGTGACCTGCTGTCATGCGCAATAGCACCCAATACCATGACGCCTGCCTGACGGGCGGCCTGGCTGTCACGAACGAAACCAGAATCCGTCCACTCACCAGGCTGTCGCCAGACATTGATCCATTGATCGTCAGCACCCAGACAGACACGGGATTCATCACTGAAGACCGCAGCGGTCAATTCGTGACATCAATTCGCATCATGATTTCGGCACCAATCCAGAGGAGTGCTGCGATGGCTGGCCGTCAATGGCAGTCGACGTAACGGTTGCCAACTGTGCAGGTTTGCCACATGTAACCTTTGGTTTACAGTTTGGGTCGTTATGGCGACGTCCATTGACGATGACAGAGCACGACGAATATTGTCCGCGGTGATTTCGCCAACCACGTCCAACAGTTCTTCCACCCCGTCGCACATGTGCAGCGATACGACGTGTAGAACCAGCCCACTTCACACAGGCCTGTGATTCTTCCTCTCTGAAACACATCCATATGTCGATAAGCCTGGAGATGGCTTATACCCGGCATTTTTGGCCTCCGCTGAACAGTTTTCCAACACAAACAACAAATCTGAGACGTCCACGACACTTCCAATAGCGACTGCATATTACCATCCCTGCTGCTACTGGCACCTTTATCTCAAATGTGAGTTCATCGGCTGCGGTTTAACATCATTTGCATGTCTCGAGTGGGTACAACCGCCTTGCGATTTACGTTTGTAGCACACCTTTTTCTGGGTGGAACAGTTTCTATGTCGACTATTGTATGAGGTAAAACCAAACATTGAGTGAAGGACTGGTTTTGCTGGATTTTTTTCGGGGTTTAGCGACCACCGTAAACAACTCGATGGGATATGAGCAGCCGACTGTCCCTAATTTATGGTAACTAGTTCCAGGAAAGGCAGAGAGCCAGAGTGGAAAGCCAAACACAAAATCCATGTCTCACTGTGATTTGAATCCGGACACATCTCGGACGAATGGTTAGAGACCAGCCATGAGACAACTGCACAACCGGAGCGGCGGAGTGTGATTCACAAAACAGACCGAAATCAGTACCTTGTGTGGCAACCATTGTTTTTTATAACGGACAGAATACGATGTATCATACTCTCAATGAGGGATTTTAAGTAGTCACTTGAAATGTCTTTACACCACATGTACTTCATCGCGTCAATCAAAGCTTGGAAATTTGATGGCTGTTTTTCTGCTACCTTGTCTTTTAAAATAGTCCACATAATTTTTGATAGGGGTTAAGGTCGGGACTTATACCACGCCAGTCAAGCACACTATATTTTCCCTCTGCAGGTAGTCCTTTACTGCCTTTGATCTGTGGCACGGAGCACCATCATGCATAAAGATTGTGCATCTGTGCACTAGCATATGAGTTAACAGCTTTTCACGTAACATTTCCACATGAAAAGGACCAGTCACGGTAGTGCCTGCCAGAAAAAGGATAATGAAACAGTACCGGACGCTGACATAGCACCCCATATCATCTGACTAGGCGGGTGTCTCACGGTGCTAACAGTGTATTTTTTATCAAATATTTTGCCTTCTGGTCGTCGAACATATGATTCACGTGATTCAAACTGACGCACAGTTGATTCGTCGGAAAAAAGAGCTTGGCTCCAAGTTTCAGCAATCCACGGTTAAGACGCTTCGCAAACAAGGGTCTCTTCTTTCTCATGACAGAAGTTAGTTAGTCTAGGTTTATGTGCAGGTTTATAAGACTTTAATCCAAAATCTTTGCTAAGACGTTGGAAAACTGCTAATACCAATATCAGACCCTTTTGAACGTAGAAATGCCTTGATTTTCTTGCACGAACTCCTCGCAGAACGCATAACGTTTTGTATTATGGTATTGTCATAAGGTGGCTGTTTTCCTTGGACGTCCACGTCTCTTTTGGTCCCTAAATTCACCTGTATATTGATATTTCATAATCGTATTATGAATTGAAGTCTTGCTAACATTCACATTTCTGCTTATGTCACTTCGGAGCATTTTTCATGATATGAAAGTGAATTTCTGTTCCCAGAGTAACACTTAATGACTCTTTTTCGACCATTTTTCGTTATATAGAAAATACGTACAAAACCTCTCAGCATGGAAACCAGAAGCAAACTAACGCTCGCACACTTCCCCCAACTCTATCAACAGCTGCCACTATAGGATGGTGCAACACAGGCAGGAAGTTGAGTAATGCAGACAGTAGCTGGCGCAATCGGCAGAAATCTCCTAATACCAACAGGTGTTCTAAAACTTTTGCAAATGACTGTATATGCATAATTTTAGGTGTTTTGGAAATTATGAATAAGTAAGTTGCAAATATCTGGGTAAGGAATTTAAGGAGTCCGTATGACAAGAAATAATGATAGAGGAATGTCAAGCGGAGAAAATCTAGGCAGAAGCATATTCATAAACGCCTACAAGAAGTATTGTGTAAGGTGAAATACAAAAGATCATATGTGAGTTGAAATACAAAAGATCAAATGTGAGTTGAAATATTCGAAACAAAGGTCTTGTGTGAGGTGGAATACTTGTACAAATGGTCTTGTGTGAGGTGGAATACTTGTACAAATGGTCTTGTGTGAGGTGGAATACTTGTACAAATGGTCTTGTGTGAGGTGGAATACTTGTACAAATGGTCTTGTGTGAGGTGGAATACTTGTACAAACGGTCTTGTGTGAGGTGGAATACTTGCACAAATGGTGATACTTGTACAAATGGTCATACTTGTACAAATGGTCATACTTGTACAAATGGTCTTGTGTGAGGTGGAATACTTGTACAAATGGTCTTGTGTGAGGTGGAATGCTTGTAGAAATGGTCTTGTGTGAGGTGGAATACTTGTAGAAATGGTCTTGTGTGAGGTGGAATACTTGTAGAAATGGTCTTGTGTGAGGTGGAATACTTGTAGAAATGGTCTTGTGTGAGGTGGAATACTTGTACAAATGGTCTTGTGTGAGGTGGAATACTTGTACAAATGGTCTTGTGTGAGGTGGAATACTTGTACAAATGGTCTTGTGTGAGGTGGAATACTTGTACAAATGGTCTTGTGTGAGGTGGAATACTTGTACAAATGGTCTTGTGTGAGGTGGAATACTTGTACAAATGGTCTTGTGTGAGGTAAGATGCAACAGGCCTTGTGTGAGGTGAAGTACTAGGGTGGGTGTGGTGTAATTCAAAAGGTTTTGTGTGAGGTGAAGTACGAAAAGGACTTCTGTGAGGTGAAATACAAATTAAGGTCTTGGGTGTGGAGAAATTCAAAACGTTTCGTTTGAGCCATATGATGAATATTAGTGGAACTCGAAGCCAAGACAAATCTAAACTCAGTACGCCTTACATTGAAAGGAAATAAAGTAAAACATAATTAGTAGCTTTTGTTGTGTAGTGCTGCTGACTTGGTCTTGTGGAACTAACATTTGACAACAGTTAATTGATATGTATGGGGCTTGCAGGTGATTTACGCATGAACACGTCATCCGTATTTTTCTTAAGTATCGAGCAGTTGATTAATACATACATTTAACGTGGACCAGGAACATCAAACAAAGGTCTTCGCTCTTTCCACGTTTATAAGTGAGCCACGGAAAAATTCTCATTGGCCGCCACCGGGAGTCGAACCCCGGGTCTTCCAGTTACGCGCCGGATATGCTTCCGCTACACTACAGCGGCAGACCATGGGTTCGACTCCCAGTGGCGGCCAATGAGAATTTTTCCGTGGCTCACTTATAAACGTGGTAAGAGCGAAGACCTTTGTTTGATGTTCCTGGTCCACGTTAAATGTCTTTACTAATTATTCATTCGCCTTCTAATTATTTCTTCAGTTACTGCTTACCATCTTTGGTGAATCCCCAGCATTGTGCGGGGCTCCAAGAAGCAACCTGCCAACTTGGCTTGGCAGTTAGCGTGTGTGAGTCTGGAGGAATTCGAGGCCGCTCTAGTGTTGTAACATCACAGACACTCGATCACAACACAAAACATTTATTACTTTACACAAAAACATAGACTGGAATACACTCCGCGGTACAAACTGAACTTGTTGTCTTAGCCAAAGCTCGGCATGTCCTACTCCTTCAATATCTCTCACGCAACTCCCCACATCACTCACCACACGCTCAAGTCATTAAATGTCAATGTATCATTCCGCACTTTTGTGCGTGGAAGTTCGTATTTTACAACCCCTCCTCACTCCAGAGGAACCTTTTCCAGTGGTATAAAGTTCTTGTCATTTTACAATACAATAGTCATAGTTCACATAATGAGTCATAATCCATTTAGAAAGAAAAATATATGAGTTAATTTAACAATCATCTTTACGTGTTTTCCAACAATTTCTATGTATTATATACCACAACCAAATACAAAAAAAAAATGTTTTCACTAGCAGACACATAGCATGATCAAGGTGGATCATCTAAAGTTTTTTTTTGATTGGAGGTTTAACGACCACCGTGAGCAACTCAATGGGCTATAAGCAGTCGCCCGTCCCTAATTTAGGGTCACTGGTTCCAGGGAAGGGAGAGAGCCAGTGCCGTAAGACAGACACAACATCCATGCCTCACCGGGATTCGAACCCGGACCCCTTCGGACGAATGATCAGGGGCCAACGCCTTAGACCACTGCGCCACTGGGGCGGCATTCATCTAAAGTTGGAACTCTGCTCAGTCCATCTGCATTTTTGTGCATAGTTCCCGATCGATGAATTACAACAAAATCATATGCTTGTAAAGCAAGGGCTTATCTCATCAGACGAGCATTTGAACTTGCATTGGTGCGTAACCAAACGAGAGGGTTATGATCAGTTTGTATGAGGAAATTTTGACCATCCAGGAAGCATTTCAGTTTCTGTACCGCAAATATAATGGCGGCACATTCTTTTTCACTGGTACTGTATGTCTTCTCTGCTGTCGAAAGTTTTCTGCTTAGATAGAGTACAGGATGTTCAGCGCCATCTTCTTGTTCTTGCGAGAGGACGACTCCCATTCCTTGATCTGAAGCATCAGTTTGTAGAATAAATCTACGTTCATAGTCAGGGGCATACAGAACAGGAAAACTAGATAAAGATTTTTTTAGTTCCACAAAAGCTTTCTCACATTGTTCTGATCATATAATTTCCTCTTTACGATTTTTACCCTTCAAGATGTCTGTCAAGGGATCTGCTATCGAAGAAAACATTGGAATATATCTGCTGTAATATCCCGCCAGGCCTAAGAAAGATCTTACTTGCGACTTGTTCTTTGGCGTAGGAAAATTTTGTATGGCCTGAACCTTTCGTTCCGCTGGTTTTCGATATCCTTGCCTAACAATATGACCCAAATACAAGACGTGATCTTGAGCAAACTTACATTTGGAAGGTTTTATGGTCAAGGAAGCCCTCTGCAACCTCTGTAGCACTTCTTCAAGATGTATCAAATGATCCCCCCAGTTTTCGGAAAAAATGACAACATCATCTAGATATGGTACGACAAACTCTTCGCAGCCTCTCAAAAGTTCCGACATCATTTTGCTAAAGACATAAGGTGCGCTCTTAAGGCCAAATGGCATCTTTAAGGGCCGATACGTTCCAAAAGTAGTCACAAACGCTGCCAATCGTTGAGCTCTAGCACTTAATGGAATTTGCCAGTACCCTTTTGTTAAATCTAATACTGTAATATACTTCGCTCCAGAAACCTTTTCAACTCTTTTTTCTATGTTGGGCAATGGATAGAACTGGGTCCTTGTCACTTCATTCAATCTCCTGTAGTCAATACATGGGCGTGGATCTCTTCCGGGTACTTCTACCAAAATCATTGGTAATGTATAGTCTGATTCACCAACTTCTATAATCTTGTACTGCAGCATTTTATCTATCTCGGCTTTAAGAATATTTATCTGCCTGGGCGACATTCTATAAGGCTTAACTCTTACAATAGCATTACTAGCTAGCTCGATATCATGTTTGACCAAATGAGTCTTTCCTGGAATATTAGAAAACATTTTCAAGTAATGACATAATAGTTTTTTCAGATCCTGAATTTGTTGGCCACTTAAGCGCTCTCGAAGTTTACTGTTCTCCTTGATATCAGAGAAGTTAAATACATTGGGATTTTTTTCAACTTGCGGAAATTTAATCTCTAAATCCATTTCACCATTTTCACAAACGGGCAATAAGTTCACAAATTCTGGTCGTTTATGGTATGGTTTCAGCATGTTAATGTGATATACTTGATGCTTTACATTTTTACCTTCATAGCTTACTACATAATTAGTCTCAGAAATTTTTTTCTCAATTTTCCCTGGTCTTTTCCACTGTTCCGCTAACTTATTTGGCCTGCAGGTAATTAAAACCAATACTAAATCTCCTTCTTGAAATTCACGTTTTACCGCATTTCTGTCATACAAATATTTTCTTTTCAATTGAGCCACTTCCATGTTTCTAATGGCAAGTTCTTGACATCTTTTCATCCTATTTATTAACTCAAATACATATTCAGTGACATAGTTTCTTCTTCAGGATGAACCATCCATTTTTCATACAATAGCGTCATTGGCGTCCTCAAATTTTTTCCATGCACTAATTCAGCAGACGTAAACCCTGTGCTTTCATGTGTCACAGTTCTCAAAGCAAACAGCGCCGCCGGTAACTGTTTCTCCCAATCCGGAGCAGACTCAAGACTTAAAACTCTCAACATCCTTTTAATAGTTCGATGGAATCGTTCTACCGGATTACTTTGGGGATGATATACAGAACTATGAGTAACTTTTATTCCAAACCGCTCCAGAAATTCTAGTGTCAAAATGCTTACAAAACTGGCTCCTTGATCAGTTTGAATTTCTTTCGGAAATCCCATGCGGCTAAAAATGTGTAACAAAGCGTCAACTACCGACTTGGATCCTATGTCTGGTACTGGTACTGCATCTGGATATTTGGACGACAAACACATAGCTGTAATTATGTATCTATTTCCGCTTGAAGTCTCGGGCAAAGGCCCACAGGCATCAACGTTGATTTTTGTAAAAATTTCAGGAATAATTGGAACTATTTTTAAAGGTGCTTTCTTTTTGTCCCCAGCTTTTCCAGCACGTTGGCATGAATCACAAGATTTTACAAATTCTTCAATGTCTTTATAAAAGTTAGGCCAATAAAAATGCTTCGCTAGTCTGTCTTTCGTTTTTGTCACTCCTAAATGCCCCGAAGTTCCCTTATGACGCATGTTTTTTATTTGTTCTCTATATTGTTCTGGAACAACAATAAGATCTCCCTCTTCGCCAATCTTGTTGATCTTCTTCTTCACCAACATCCCATTTCTTAGTACAGCATAACCATTTGCCTTTTTAAAATCTGTTTTCTCTATTTCTTTGAGAATTGTTTTCAATTCCAAACTTTGCCGTTGATCTTCCATGAAACCTTTTGAATCCCTTTTTACCAACTCTAACATGGCTTTATCTTCATCATGCCTCAATGGCACTTCTTCTAATTCATCTGATTCTTCGGAACCCACAGCCTCTCCTTCAAGGGATTGTTTTTCTTTCTTCCTTGAATCATTTTTTACTGAATTTCTCTCTTCGTTGTTTCGTTTCTGTTTTTCTTGATACCGAGTAATCACAACATTTACCTGTTCTGAATTAAGTGGCCACTCCATATCAATTTTTTAACAAAGCGGCAGTCTTATTTCCAATAAATATCTACCTTGATCTAGCGACCTTCTAATCACTGCAGGCTTAGTTACAATATGACCTAATTCACATTCTAGTTCAACTTCTGCCAATGGTAAACAAACCTTTTGTTCATCCAGAAGATGCTGTACCCACACATGTTCTCCAGTAAACTCACCTGGCGACACATACTCTTGACAAATGATATCAACTGATGAACCTGTATCCCGGAGAATAGGCATGGTAACTCCATTTATTTTTCCTTCAAAGGTATAGGGTGCCAAGAGATCCTCTTCAGTTTCCTCTCTGATTCTATTTACGCTTCCTGAGTTCTGTGATTTTAGCTTAGGACACTGAGGTCGAATGTGATCATAAGATGCACACTCGTAACATTGAATCTTCCGTCTGCGATCATACTTTTCTTCATTCTGAGATACATTCCGTTTTGACCACCCTTGTCCTACATCTGACTTAACATAAATTTTGTTATAAAATCTATTTTTCATAAAATTTCCCCGATCATAGTTATCTCTAGTTTTTTTCTCACTGCCTTGCATTTTTTTTGAAGCACAAAATTCATTCGACGAATTTTTCTTGATTCCTTCCTCTTACACTTTCATAATTGTCCACCATATCAGCCAAATCTGAAGGTGAGACAATATTTGACCATTTATCAATAAAATGCTCCTTTATTTCTATAGGCACTTTCCGCTTCAATTGATCTGTGATCATTGATTTTTTAGCCCTTTAAAATCGCCTATTTTAAGTCCTGAAATCCATTCATTAAAATAATTTTCTAACTGGAAGGCGAAATCTCTCCAGGTCTTCTCTGATGTTCGCATGTGTTGTACAAATTTCAATCTAAATTTCTCTGGACTTAACTTATATCTTTTAAGAAGTAACCTTTTAACATATTCATAGTTTTTAGCATCTTCCACATTTTCTCTGGCAATCAATTGTGATATTTCGTAGGGTAAACGTCCTATCAAATTCGTGACCCAATCTTCCCTTTTTATTTCTGCTTGTGCTTGCCTTTCAAATAAAACTAAGTAAATACTTATATCACTGTCTTTTGGGTCAAATGTTTTCATCAAATGACGAAGTTCTAATCTCGGTTTATGAGAATTTCCATTTTGCTCCAAACTACCTCCCAGCGGCTGACGTCCAGCTTCTATTCTGAGTTTTTCAAGCTCAATTTCCATTTGCCTTTCTGTTTGTCTACGTTTTTCAAGCTCCAATTCCATTTGTCTTTCTGTTTCTGTACGCTCTTTTATACCTGCCAAAAGTTCTTTCACAAAATCCTCTTCATAACCTTCAAAGTTGACAATTTTATTTTTTAATTCCAGAATTTTGAGATTTGGCATAACTTATATACCCAATTCTTCCACCAACTGCAGAAGTTCTTCTTTTTGAGCTCTTCCTAAGAAAGCCATTTCAACAAGCTGTACGTGTACCCAATGTTTATTTATTATCGTATATGTGTATACGTTCACAGAAATTGTTTACAACAATATTCTACATTTACCTATAATCTAGGCTCAAACAGTTGTTCTGAATGTACTATTTCTTGACAGAAATTATTTCCTTCTATTATCGTATATGTGTATACGTTCACAGAAATTGTTTACAACAATATTCTACATTTACCTATAATCTAGGCTCAAACAGTTGTTCTGAATGTGCTATTTCTTGACAGAAATTATTTCCTTCTATTTAATTCCGTGCCCGGAAACTTCTAAAAAACTTGCTTTGATTATTCATTCCTTTGGATAATTCTCTAAGAACAACAACAAAAACAGTACTTACATAAACATCTAATGTGGTGTAAATCCGATACGGAACTTTTTTTCTCACGAACTGATTTCGAAAAACAACAGTCACCATCCGTTGTTCTTCCCAACACAAAGAGGAAAAAAATATCCCTGTCGCGTTAGTTCTTTCTCACGCTTGAAGATCTTTCAACTCATCGATTCCCACGGTCATAAAAAGCGCCGCTGAAGTTGCGCAATCCCGTCTCACCGGCGCCTCCACTTCTATCTTTGGTAGTTCGAATCTCACCGGTGCCTCCACTTCTATCTTTTGTCTGTAACATCACAGTCACTCGATCACAACACAAAACATTTATTACTTTACACAAAAACATAAACTGGATTACACTCCGCGGTACAAACTGAACTTGTTGTCTTAGCCAAAGCTCGGCATGTCCTACTCCTTCAATATCTCTCACGCAACTCCCCACATCACTCACCACACGCCCAAGTCATTAAATGTCAATGTATCATTTCGCACTTTTGTGCGTGGAAGTTCGTATTTTACAGTGTAGCGGAAGCATATCCGGCGCGTAACTGGAAGACCCTGGGTTCGACTCCCGGTGGCGGCCAATGAGAATTTTTCCGTGGCTCACTTATAATCCAGCCGTTGTGCAGAATTTTCGCGTACAAAAAAAGTGTATGCGGCGAAATAAGTGAACGCTACCATGTCATTTATAATTTCGTTATCATGAATTTCTGTGGAATAATAATAATGATTCCGAGACTCAATGAAATTTCTGATATTTGAGTCGTCTACTTAAACACGAACGGGCAACGAATTAGTTCTAAGCCCAAATATGATAACATAAATCGCATCCACTGCGATTGCTTGTCAGTACTAACAGTAATCACGGTGCAACTAAATATCAACTGTCCGACGCAATTAAGCGGATTTCGTACGTCAGTCATTAATGTCGGGGGATATTCTAAACGTAAAGTATCGGTCGACAACCGAATTGTTTGCCACGGCAAACATCCACGAGTGTGTAGTTAAAGTCTAATAAGAAACTGCCCTCCACATTGTATCATACTGGAGCTCTTAATCTTCTCTGAATTAATGGAACAAATTGCAAGGTAGATGAAGATCTCCAGGAAGCTTTAAAAATAGACATTGCTAGTAAGACGGGCTCACAATTTGAATATCAACCACTAACACCTACAGAACACAGTGCTGTTAGTGCTAAAACGCATAGCGTAGATTACGTCTAAAAATAATGGCAAAATCTTCCAGACAACAAAACAGAGGTAATTTTGTCTTTTCTCCTTTCTGGATTAACTTCATGCGCTCTCAATGCATATAATACACGATCATTATCCTTTTAGAAGTCCCACATAAATTCACTATTTATTGATTGACTTTAATAGCAATTTGCACACACCCATTGCTTACACTTTAGGAAACAGGATTATCTTGCATCATATGCTGGAATTAGACACCTACAGCATTCCAAAACAAATGCACGTAATGTACGAATACTTTCGCTCAAGCATCCTCACAATGGCTGCAGTTTCTTGAGATATGTGTTGTTCAAGTTTTCAATTGCTCAAGGATTTTCCATGTATTAAAACCGTACACTCTTTCCACCAGAAGACCCTATAAGAAATAATCTGGTTAAGGTCTTAATCCCGGAGAATTTGCCAGCCAGAAATGTTGTGAGATGACTCGATCTCCGAAAGTGTTTCAGTTTTCTCTCATGCCTGCGTTCGGTACACATTGCTTTGCATTTCTTTATGAAGCATTTGAATTATTTTTTTCATTTGTGTACTGATTTACAAATTGACTGAACATTTGAAGTAAACTTCGTAGTTAATGTGCTCTCAAAGAATGGATGGCTGATAGTTGGTCTACTGTAAGCAACACTGCTCATCACTCCCCAATTTCTCTGCATGCAAAGTTTCCGCACATGTATCGTGGTTTAAACAAAATCATCCTTTATCTGTAAGTCAGGTGAGTTGCAAAAGGGCCCCCAGAATTATCCGTCAAGAAATGTTTTTGAAATAACTTTAAATAGCAATGCGTCTTTCATAATCAGTCGGAAGCAATCCTTAAAAAAATTCAGATACGGTTCCGGCTCAGTTTGGCTTTTTGGTAGCTCGTCGACACGTGGAATACGGCATGCAGTTTTGTTAATCTCTTGGGAGACTGCGCAGTGATCTCGATGGTGTAGTATGCAACCGAGATTTACATGCTGTGTGACGTGTATCACTATTTTTACTTTTTGATTTCTCTTGCTTAGGTAAATTTTATTTTTACCTCTTTTACCCCTCTGCTCTTAACGTCATATCGTAACCCCCAAAAGTTTTGCCCAATGTGGCCTGGCAGCAGGTAAAAATATAAATCAAAGGATTACACCCTGTGTAGCCCGATGAGAAAGAAAAAGATATTCCATCGAGTTACATCTTGCGTGATATTTCCATGTTACTTCATTCATGACTCTTACTGGCGATAAGAGCTTTAGTGTGTTTAACTTTTTGAGCTGTTCTAATATTAATCGGTGTGTTCTGCATTTTGTTGATTATCGTGAGAGCAACTTCAGAACTCCTGTTTTTTGTGAAAAAAGCTACAAATTAAAGGCTTCATTCTTTAACCCTTTAACTGGCGGAAACGAATTAACTCGGGGTTAGAATAATGAGCTGAAAAGGAATATTTTTGCCGCCCAAGAAGTGGATAGAACGCAACTGGAAGGAGTGAACCTGAGAATTACAAAGTGTTACTTTCCCCCTAGCTTTCTAATTCAAAGTAATCAGTTAGGGGAATGATTGACAGTAATCCTTTCTGATTTATTAATTGCTAAAAGAGTTATATCAATGGTGACAAACAAAAGAAAGGGGAGAGAAGATTTTTGAGTAACTTGTTTCTCCACCTAGTGGCATGATGTCCGTGTCAGGGGAACTTGACACTGACAGCATGATACTTGAAAGAAGCAAACCATTTCCCTTCATTCGTTAGGTTTTATGTAGAGCAGGCAAGATCAGAGCGCTAGAAAAGAGGACTAGAAGGGTATATTATATAAGAGCACAAGTGACCGGTGGTGCTTGTATATAATATACACTTCTAGATGGGAATGGGAAAGGAACTGTTTTGTCGCAGCTTTTGTTAAACCCGATCGCTATGTGGACATTTTTGTTTCGGAAGCTTGGTAAATTTTGACAGCCATTTGGTTCAGGTACATCAGCCGCTTAAAGGGTTAAAGTAGCGAAATCTACTTCAAAGAATGAAGCCTTTAAAGTAGCGAAATCTACTTTACAGACAGACTACTGCGAAATCTGAGGTTGTTCAGATTCGAAAGCTATAATTGCTAAGATTCAGTTGCTTAGTACTTCGTTGAAATGGGTGTTGTAATGGATAGCATGGTAGCAGGGATTCGGGTTCGATTCCCGGTCCAGGAGGATGTTATATTCAAGGGTTTTGATGCAATGTTACATGGTAACTGGTAAACTACAAGTAATTCGGTAAACCATTCTGATAGCTGGGAATAATCTAATCACTGTTTAATGCAAGGCTAGTATTTATCTTTTGCTTAATAGCATCCATTGGTAGTACTGAAAATTCTCACTTCCAAATTTTTCCCTACGTAGTAAGTAGCTTGTATCGCTATATATCAGTCAAATTTCTTACAAATGCAAATTTAAATGTGTAATTTGAAATATAGTTACCAAGTGCAAAATATTTTAACATAAAACAAGAGCCTTTATTTGGAGTGATATTAAAAGGAATGCACAGTATGTTAAACCTTTGTGTACGAGATCAATTAGAAATATGAATAATGAGAGAAATGTAAAAGGAAATAAAGTTGACCCACCACGTGTATAAAGTCAAACATTCTGCTATGCGTGAACTTCTCGACATATCTTTTTTACATGTGGTCCTCGTCTGGATATCTCACTTATTTGTCAAACCACTTCACTATAGCAGTTCGCGAATTTAAACCTTCTTCCATTGGATCTTGAAGTTCAACTATCGTCAAGGCATTCAAAGAATCTTGTTTCCAACTGCTTTCCCAGTCTCACTAAACACCCTTCATGAAACTGAAATCCACCTCATTATGTGATGTGGGAACTGCAAAACAGAGAAATTACTCCCACACGTTTTTATACACTTCATACATTTCTAGAAACATCTTTCTCCAAAAACGACTAAATCCCTTTGAAATGTAGTTTTTATTACCACTGTGTGCATCTTGTTTTAGTTCAAGAAAAAATCCCCGATAATATTCTAAAGGTGTTTTGAAAGTGTTTCTCAGCTCTGGGTTACATGTATTTAGTGCATTTGTAGATCTTCATCATTGCTACGCCAATTGGATATGTTAAACACCACTGTGAAGGCTCGGTGGCGCAGTGTCCTAGGCGATGTCTTCTGATCATTCGTTTGTGATGAATTCGGGTTCAAATACCGGTGAGGCGTGAATGTTGTGGTTGACTAATGGCACTGGAGTCAGTGACCCTGAATTAGGGACGGGAGACTGCTCATAGCCCACTGAGCTTCTCACGGTTGTCGTTATACCCCCAATAAAAAAAAAAAAAAAAAAAAAAAAAAAAACCCATCACCGACTATTTTGTATTCTATTGACATCTGGTAAAAATAGCATATTGAAGTTTTCGAATTCGAAAACTACATTAATTGATTCCGTTTTTATTGTAAGATTGAACATCTTTATTCCGTCCTTTTTATGCTTGGTTTTGAAACTTAAGCATCTGCTTTTTTGGTCAATCTTAACGTTTTCAGTGAAATCTTTGAAGTTCCTGCCATTAATGGTTTTCAACACTGTTATGTTTTCCTTTGCAATAGATATTCGAGAAAGGACGTGTTGCAAATTTGTGATTTAGCCTTGCAAACAAAAAGAAATTCGGTTAATTTAACCAAACAGATCTGCCAAGAAATGCACATGCAAGGATAAATTGTAAGTTAAAGCATATTTAAAAAATATTATTGTTCCCTACTTGTTCAGGTGAAAAAACCGACGAAGAAATGATTGCTCCTAAATCGCCCATGACTCATATGAATCATGTGTTATTTTAGTAGCTGAGTTCCCGTTACGAATGAAGCCATGGCAAGCTTACGAATAAAATTATGGCACGCTTCATTATAATGAAGAATTCATTATCCAGTCTTAGAGGTTTTACAAGGCTTAACTTACATAGTGGTGAAACTTCTTTCAATAAGTTGATTTGCTTAGGCGATATGGAATAAAACTTATAAACATGATTTGTTACTACGTGAAGTGTATTCTTATAGCTTTTTCGAAAAATGCCGCTTAATGTCCAATTCGAGACGATGATGCATGAAGCATATAGCGGCCTGACTAAATGACAAGCATCATTTAGCCTTGCCACAGGTCATTTTTTTTACTGCCCATCATTCTACCTCAATTGGTACTCGAGCTTATTACTCTCTCCATTCATTGATGATAACGTAGAATATCAGATAATTCCGTTTCCAAAGCTTTTTATGCCACGAGAAATAGGATTTTGTAAATCACTTACGTGAAAGGTTGCAATAAATTTGACGATATAATTTGGGTTGTTGTACTCCTGTCTACTGTTTCATCACTCCTAAGAGAGAAAATATTACACTAGTGGAAAGTGAAAAAACAACACCAAGAAGGAATTGGCGGACGATCATGAAATTTACATATGTTAATGGGGTGGAGTTTACGTAGGTGTGGTGTTAATTTCGGGATCAACCGGTGAGCGCTTACGCCAAAACACGGCATAATATGCAAATTATCGTCGGTGGTATTTAAGGAGTACGGCGAAGTGAATGTAATCAGTCGTCGGCGTACGGACACGTACGAAGACCCTGAAGAAGCTGCAATGCCTGGGCATGGAAGACGTATATGATTTCAGAAGTTATCGGATTTTGAGCGAGGTCGTCTAGTCCGACTCCGAAAGGCCGGGTGGTCGTATCGTCGTATTGCGGAGCGAATTGGACGGGAAGTATCGGTGGTGGTACGATGATGGCGTAGATGGTCTGAGGAACATTCCCACACGAGAAGACGTGGAACCGGGAGTCACAGACGGACTGATGAGCGGACCGATCGACGCATAAGAAGAGCGGCGTTGTCAAGCAGAACATCCACTGCGACGCACATCCGAGCTGCTGTTGAACCTGAGGTAACTGTGCGACCAATCCGCAACCGTCTACTAGATGCAGGACTACGTGCACGTGTGCCTCTGGCATGTGTACCTCTGACTGCAGCCCACCGTCCGGAACGGCTGCGGTGGTGTTGCCAACATCTGCACTGGAGAACGCAATGGCGATCTGTCGTGTTCAGCGATGAAATCAGATTCTGCTTGGGAGCCTCCGATGGCCGTATGCGTGTTCGCAAAAGCACAGGGGAGCGTCTCCACCCTTCTTGCATCCGCCAGCGACACACAGGTCCTACACCTGTTCTCCTGGTGTGGAGAGCGATCAGGTATCACTCCCGTACATAACTAGTGTTTGTACCGAATACGTTAAACAGTACCTCTTACATCAACAACATCATTAAGCCCGTTGATGTGACATTTGTAAGGTCGGTCCATCGCGGTGTTTTCCAGCAAGATAACACTCGCCCACACACGAGCTGCCGTTGCACCTGAGGTAACTGTGCGAACAATCGCCAACCGTCTACTGGATGCAGGACTACGTGCACGTGTGCCTCTGGCATGTGTACCTCTGACTGCAACCCACCGTCAGGAACGGCTGCGGTGGTGTCGCCAACATCTGCCCTGGAGAACGCAATGGCGATCTGTCGTGTTCAGCGATGAAATCAGATTCTGCTTGGGAGCCTCCGATGGCCGCATGCGTGTTCGCAGAAGCACAGGGGAGCGTCTACACCCTTCTTGCATCCGCTAGCGACACACAGGGCCTACACCTGGTCTCCTGGTGTGGAGAGCGATCAGGTATCACTCCCGTAAACAACTAGTGTTTGTACCGAATACGTTAAACAGCACCTCCTACATCAACAACATCATTAAGCCCGTTGTTGTGACATTTGTAAGGTCAGTCCATCGCGGTGTTTTCCAGCAAGATAATGCACGCCCACACACGGCACGTGCAATGCAACATGCACTTCAGAGTGTGAGACAACTTCCATGGCCTGCACGTTCACCGGATTAGTCCCCCTTGAGCACGTGTGGGATTTTATGGGACAACGACTTATCCGGTCTCCACGGCCAACCACGACCATCCCCGATTTACGCGTCCAGGTTGAGGATGCTTGGAACTCAATACCCCAAACTTACATCCAACATCTGTACGATAGACTCCATGCCAGAATTGCACAGTGTGACGCAGTCCATGGTGGTTCAACCTCGTACTAACTATGTTACATGGAAATGTTATTTTTCAGTTTACCATCTGTATTTTGCCATAATGTTTTGATCACGTTATCCTCTGTATTCCGTTATTATGCTGTATAAATTTCGTTGGTATCAGACGTATCCTTCTTGGTGTTCTTTTTTCACTTTCCGCTAGTGTATAATTATTTTAGCTTTACAAGCTAAGAATTTGTTATATCTTTTCTGATGAATTTAGTGGAACAGCTGCTCGCTTTGTCACTATGGTACCTTACACTAAAATCCGTTTATCACTGATTCTTGCATTACATGATAAAAAGCATTTCGAAGAATTGGGATTTATTTTCGGATTTGGCATTTTTTTACGCTAAGTGAAGCAGCTTATACATAATTTTCAAGTTTCCCACAAATACAATTGGCACACCCTTTATTTAAGGCGAATTATTGTTTTCTTTCTCTGGTAGCTATTGAGGTCACATGTTCAAATGACGTTAATTACATAAGTACAAATTCTGTTCTTATGTATTTAACGCCATCAAATGTATCTATTTCCCATATAAACAGCCTGTATCAAGCCAAACGTTTCACAATTGTAAAACAGATGTTTCTTGTAATCTATATTAGAACTAGTTCCACTTTCTGGACAGTAATATTTTTGTACGGCCACGGTTTTTAAAACGTTCACAGAGATATCATTTCTTTTTTCTAAGATTGTTCATTTTACTGTTCACGAATACTAGAACTGGAAATATCATTAAAAGATTTCCCATGTTGATCTAGGGCAGCCTCCATTCTCAAAAATTAAAATACACCCCTTTAAAATTCCCAAAACACTTCTTCAGCACTGCCAACGTTTCTTTTGTAATATACATACAAATAAACATAATTGTTTCTAATTATACGATAAATGTAGATGACGAAATAATATTCTAAAAACGATCACCGAATTTCCCGAGTGAGCTTGATTAAGGCTGATCAAGAACGAAGCAACTGTTAGAGCTACGCCTGACACCCAGGTCTTCTGTTAGCGCAGTGTCTAATACTGAATTGGGCATCTATTTAGTTCGCCCACGATTTTAATTTCACCACAGATTTAAACGAAGGATGTGTAAAAATCTCCACCGCGTTTTTGCCATCCATCCAGCATACGGATATAAACGCTCATAGTCTCTCATATTGGATTAGAACCGAACATTGAAATAAAGTGCAGTAGCTGTCGATAAAGTAAAAGTATAGCTCCAGCTTTGATCTGCTACAAGCACCCAAAGGTGCAACGCTGGACCAGACGATTTCATTTTGTTTTTCAAATATTTGGCAGGTGTCCAATAATTTTTTCCTAAAACCAAAACAGTGTATGTAATAGATTCGTTTCGTAAAAAGGAACAACAACACTTGCTAGTACCTATTTTTCACTACCCAATTTATATGTTTTACTAGTTATTTTCTACTTATTACCGATGGAATTCCTAACCTGCTTTTCTTGTATATTTTGTTCCTTAACTTACAATTTATCAGGATATGATCAGAGCGTAAGATATCACGATTTCCAAGAAAACAGAATGAACTTTTCGTGATTATCAACAATTTGCTTTATTATTTTGCCACACATTTCTTATGCACCGTAATCCGAATAAAATGTTACGATCTTCTTGATAAAATACTGGATGTTCCAATTTTAAAAGAACTCAAGAAAGGCTTATTTAAGATGTGAGATGTGAGAATCTTAATCTTTTAATGCCGTAATGAGTTTCTGTACGGAATTCCTTATGATGAAGTGATTTTTGTTTATTTTTGGTTTGATAATTGTGTATTTGTCAATGCTTCGGGATTAATTGTATCTTTTTAAATTTCCATGTTTAGCGCGCACCCATTCGGAATTTGTAATGTCACACAGAAGATACGGCAATGAAATAAGAACATAAGATGAACCGGGATTTTAGTAGGATAAAATAAGTTAATATCAGAAAATTATTCTTTTCCTTTACCTATGTACCATATTACTATAGATGCCTTAATTTCCTTTATCCAACTTATATTACAAGCCACATTAATATTACAAGCAGAAATTATACATTACTGAGCGTTGACTTTAATATATTCCTGGAAAATACTCCATACATTTTTACTACATTTTAACGTTTTCTGCACCCCCTGCTGTGATACAAAGTAATCCTAAAAATTAGATTGATAAACGATTCACCGTTTCGAGTTCAAATGTTCTTTAATTCTATTAAAGGTCAAATGTAATATCAAAGTCGACTGTTTACGACCAGAAAACAAATTTGTCATAGCACAAAACAAGAAATATGACACCGAAATTTCTGCCTAATGAGCACGTCTTTTGAATCCTTTCAGACTCGACAAAAATTTATAAAAGTTACTCAAAAATCTTCAAAGTCAATAGAATCCATTAGGAAAAAATCAACCGGATTTGTACAATCGATAGAACATCCAGAAATAGAAACAGCTGCTTACTTCCACCAACGGCTTAAAAGTATGTCACAAAAATTAACTAATGGCGCACAAAAAATTCTCATAGCAGATTTCAAAGTTGTTCATTAAAAATAATGAAAAAATACAGAATGAGTACATGAAAACAACACTTTTACAAGTCCTTAATAAAAAAAACATGCGATGAACAGGTAATGAGAAATAAATAACACTAGGGAGAAAGCACCTGTGATGTGAAAGTCAATGAAGAAATGATGATGAACAACGATGAAACATTTTCGTAAATAATAAAGCTGGTCTTACATTTATGCAAAAAAAAAAAAAATCAACAGTCTATATACAATTAATAATTAGCGGAAAAAAATATGAGTTCAAAAAAATCTGTGACTGACAGATGAAGAAAAAAAGTTCAAAAATAACGCTGAGGAGTAGTGTCTTACTGATGAGGAGATAACATATCTGGAGAGATGAAACACTCTCAAGCAGCAAAGTTTGTACACAAGTACCTAAAAATAAAAGAGTTCGCAAAAGACCTGTAACTAACAGGTGATGAAGGACAGTCCACATATCAAGATGGTCTGGAAGATGAACGGCTGTTAAGTAGCAGATGACATGGAGCGCAAAAGTTGGGCAAGCGTAAGACGAAAAATAGCAGGAGGATTTTGTTAGATATAAATATATTTTCAAATCGAACAGTTAAAAAGAAGAAATAAATCATTTAAAGTGGGTAATTCTCCCCATATTTATTGTAACGAATAGCACACAGTAAAAATAAAAAAAAATCAATGTTTTCTTTTAGAAGTGGAGATACAGCTGCAAACAGAAGGACACAAACATCACGTAGCAACGTAATTGTGAACTACATAACTCCTCAAATACAAACCTGCAGTTTTATATAAAATAAATGGTACCCGGTGTTAAAATGATTTTTGAAATCCCACATTTAGAAGCAGGCGTATTGAGAAAAACCTATTAAACATTTGCGCCCCTAGCGGTGAAAGCGTGAACTGTCTTGGGAAGAAGATACACCCACAGGGGATGTTCATGGCTAGTAGTATCTGACTAACAAATAAGGCTTTCAATCAAGCTTTTTGTCCCGCAGGTATTGCTGTAACCGGAAACGTGAACATGCTCCTCTAGTGGCACACTTGTGCGTTAAGAAAAAAATTTAAATTATATGAGAAACATTTTATACCGCAAACGCTTTCCAACGAAAAATAGTTTTTTAAATCGGACTCTTAAAAGCGGAGTTATCGTGAAAAATATGATCCTGATCTATGCCCCTGGCGGAAAAACTATGCACTCTTTTAATCAGAAGTTATTCTAATAGGGTTTCCCAGATCAGTGGTATTGGTACCTCTAATTATGTTTTCAATCAAATTTTCAGAAGCTTAAATTTTCTTGCAAATGTACATCAGAAAAGGAAATAAACCATTACCCTCCCTTGTGGCCTAACCTTCTTTAGCAAAAATTAGGAGTTATATGGAAAATATTTCCGATCAGGAACTATCTCCAATGTAAGAACAATTTTTCAAATATGACTCTTAGAAGCAGAGATATTGGGGAAAACGCAATTTTATTTTTTCACCCTTGACGAAAAGTATGCGCATTATTTGAAAAACAAACTGTACCTAAAATAGCCTTCGATGTAAATGGCACCAGTGGGAGAAATAATTTCCCCAATCGCATATTTAGAAGCAAATATATGGAATCAAATGTATTGTTAATTCGACAATATCTACATTTCCGCCCTCTAGAGGCGAAAGTTGCATCGTGGGTGAAAAGGACCATTATTCTCACATTTCAAGCTTCCCTATTCGATGAAAATTTTTAATTCGGGTAAATAGTTGCAGAAATAAGGTATGCATAGACGAGCGGACTGACAAAGAGTTAAAAAAGGCACACACTTTTTTTTATGACATGCTATAAATGAAAGAAAAAATTAATATACATTTCACAAAAGCTTAGCACGGGTAAATTCGAAGAAAATATATAATAAAATCATCCTCAATGATCGAGTGTTTAGTCGTACATTCAGTTCGAATCACAATTACATGTTTATCGTACATTTTAAACTAATAAAATGTAAAAGTAAGTTTTGAGAGATTACAAAACAAACTGATTAAGGATAACTTGATCTTCAACGTAATTATAAATACACCACACTGTGAACTCTCAAGAGATGCATATAGCGTATTAACCCTATAAGCGGCCGATGTAACTGAACTAAAAGTTCCTCGAATTTTCCTGCGTTCCTCATACAGAATTGTTCTCATAGCGACCGGGTTATGCGAAATATACAGCAAACAATTCCTTTCCCTATTTCATCTTTGAATTGTCGACTATAAATCTGTCGCTGGTTGTAAGTGCTCTTTTACAGTCCTTACTCTTACAGCATGTAGTCTGATTCCCTTATAGGCCTTTATTTTCAGTACCGTTACCAAAGTAAGGATTTAAAAGGAGTGGCAACACGGACATCATGCCACTGGGTGGAGATAAGCAATTCAAACATATTTTCTCTTCATTCGTAGGTTCAAAGCCCGCTTTTTTATAGCATTATTAGCGGAAAAGGTAATCCGCAAGAAAGTATTAATGACAATCATATCCCCAAATGACCACTTAGAATGACGAACTTAAGATAAAAGCAATGCTTTGTGATGCGCAGGTTCACCTGTTCCTGTCGCGTTCGTCCCACTTCTTAGACAGCAAAAACATTCTTTCCAGCTGAATTCAAAGTATTATGTTAGCCCCGAGTTAATTCGTTTCAGCCGGTAAAAAAGTTAAATCTGTTTATTTTTGTGGCGCAGTAAGCACAAAGTTTCGCCAAGCTCTCGCATTCCACTGGGAGGCGTTTTCAAAGCAATGGTAGACCTAAAAACGCAGGGAATTGGAACACGTAAGGAACAAAGATGATTTTTGAAAATAACGTGGGTGACATCACGACCATATTACAGGAATTATACGGCGTGTCGCGTACAGAAATTATACGGCGTGTCGCGTACAGAAATTATACGGCGTGTCGCGTACATGAATTATACGGCGTGTCGCGATGTGTTTCCACCTTTTAATAACGCATGCCAAGCTCTTGGTAGTTCAGTAGAAACTATATCATTGCACGCTAGTTTTCTGGATAAGATTTCGACAGTTTCCTTGATGGTAGTCTCTTTAAAGTTCGTGTATGGGGCAATTCTTCTAATACTATTCTGTAGAGGAGCGGCCGATGCATGCATGCCTTCTCTGGCGAGAGCTGTATTCTGCATGTCCTGGTTGACACTTCACACGGGATCTTTACATCAAGTGTCCACGGATCGCTTCGTCATTCTGATATATATCTTTTCTGTGTTGTCAGGATATACCAAGGGTATAGCGTACGCACCTGCCTTTTCTTTATCACATTGTCTCTCCTTGCAGCTTGGTGTTATATGTGACAACGGGATCGGGCACTTCATTACTATCAATATGTTGTATTTACGTAATGAATTCTTTAACCAATATGTAAAGCCCGGAACATATGTGATGGATCCTCCGTATATCATCGTCTTACTAGGTGATTCTGTTATTGCTGACATTATACGATTTCTTACAGCTCTATGCATTTTGTCTATGTCATCTTTCTTATATCCAGCCTTTAGACTTTTGCTATAAATATTATCAATATCCTTATTATTTAGGTAGTCGGGTTTGTATACGTTATATGCTCTATAGAACCATGTTCTAAACGCAGAAAGTTTGTACTCTTTTGGGCAGTAGGAATCAGGAAAGAAAAGGTTCCGTATTGCGGTCGTTTTATAATAAACTTCAAAATCGAATCTGGATTTTCTATGTTTTGTCAGTGCGACGTCAAGATAATTCAACGCCCCATCTATTTCAAGCTCCATGGTGAACTTTATCGTATTGTGTACTTTGTTTATCTTGTGCATGAAATCATTTAATTCATCTACTCGGTGTTCCCATATGAAGAATATGTCGTCAGCGCAGCGGATTAACACTCCGGGTTTCTTGATACAATTTAGAAATAAGATTTCTTCTAGCTGTCTAAGTACTTCTGCAAGGACTGAAGATAGAGTTGAATCCATCGGTGCTCCTTTTGTTTTTTTGTTTTTTGTAGATGCGTCTATCCAACTTGAAATAGTTGTGGTTCGTAACTAAATTTAAGGCGCCGATAATTTTCTTTGCTTGAGTTGGTGTAAATTTACGGGAAGTGTCGATTATTTCCTCTAGGTTTCCAGCAGCCTCTGGTATAGGTATAGATGGATATAAAGACACTATGTCGAAACTCCCCATTACATCACTATCAAATACATTCAAGCTTATTCCGCGCTCCACAACTTTTTTTTTGACTTGATTACATAATTGGAATTTTTTTAAACGTTCAGAAAATAATTTAGCTAGTAATTTTTCTGATATGTACGAAGGAGATTTGGTATTTGCTACAATAGGTCTAAGGGCAGATCCAGGTTTATTATTATTTAGTCGTCCAAAGAGTGGTGGAATTGTAGAACTCGGAGGAAGCTTCGCTGACATTCTAATAGTCTTCGGTAGATATCTGTCCCTGGCTAGAGCTTGAGCATTCCGTATTATGTTAAGCAGAGGATTCCTCGACTGCAGAATTGAGTCCGATTGATCAGCAAAATCTTTAACTTTACTAATATAATCAGACCTGTTCAGAATGGCTATGTGATTCGACTTGTCGGTTAGGGTAATCGGTATTCTAGTATTATTACGCAGGTTCTCTAAAATTTCTTGATCTGAGTATTACTTTTCTTAATGTTTCTTTCCGCAATGTTCCTCCTTTTAAAATTCACTACACTGGTTCTTAATTTGGATACCGCTAAACATCTGGTCATATCACGATCTTCTGATGGAACTTGGGAAATTATACTTCCTACCTCAGATATTAATTGTTTAATTCTGGGCTTTGATGGAGGGCAATATTTTCGGCCGCGCTTCAAAACGTTTCCTTGTTCTGCCGTCATTCTTACTGCCGATTCATTTATGAATCACGACTTTATAGTTATTGGTTCGGATCTGGGTTGATCGAAGAATCTGTAGTTTTTTATGGTGTTTCTTACTCAGGATATCTTCCTCCCTTGAAAGTAGGATACTGACTTTTCGAAGAAGTATATCGAATAAAATGGGTTTAGCTATCATCTCTATTGACTGGTAATCTCCGAAAGTTCTAGAATGCAATTTCATTACCAGAATTTGTTTTTCCCTCACTATGTGCGACAGTGTTCTTTCGAGTGGTTCTTTTTTACGTCGCTGGAACCATTTAGTTGTCATTCAGTACTTATTACGTCACGAAAATGAACCGATTTAACACGCTATATGCGTCACTTGAGTGTTGATCTTCAACAATGGAAAATAAAAATCCCTGAAAGTTTCATTGCGCAGTTATTTGGGAAATGAAGCTCATGCGATTTCGTCTCACTTCCGCTTGAACTCATGATCGTAAAACGATAGATAAATCGATGTTTAAGCCCAGTTCGCACGTGATGAAACGACAATCATATTGAATCTTTGAAAGGTGAACCACACACTGGGTTCACATAAATGTCCGAGCTTGTGGCTTGACATAAAGTCACACGCAAGCACGCACACGCACACACACACACAAATACACACCGGAAATATGATGGAAATGGACTTAAGGAGCAAAGAAAAAGTAAAGTGTGCAGCAAAAAACGCAGGGAAAGGAGCAAAATCCAGAATAAGAAATGTATGAAAACCTTTTTCTGATATCATTTTGAACCGCTACGTTAGCACTATATTTCTTAGAATATCAAGTGTTTCTTCCGTAGTGATAGGAACAGGAGCTAATTTTTAGTTATTTCATTCTTGTATTTGCATTTGTTCTCTCAGGCAGGCTCTTTTTGATGATTTGATGTCGAAAGCAAAAAGGATCCCGAAATTCATTACGGCTGTGTTACATCAAAAATTATTTTAAAATGCTCGAGTAAGAGCAAACGAAATTCCTCTATTCTGAAAATTTTAAATAATTGTGTATCAGTTTCTTAAATCTGAAGACCACCGCCACAACCCAGTCTAAACTTCAGGAAAAAATTGAAAGTTTTTAGATTTTAAGCAATTCAGTTTAGAACTACCAACGCCAAACTTAGTTTAATCAAAGTATTTCAACTATTTCTGCTTTGGAAGGAATTATCTAATATCGTACTTAGCCTTTACAGCTCGAGCACAAAGTAACATACGCAGGAGTCTGAACTAAATGTTTGCTTGGGCCTTCATGTGAGGTGAATGCCCGGTGTTTCAACAAAAAAAATTTCGCTTCCAGAGAACTACCTTTCATAATGTGGATATGAAAAATGGGCCTAACTGAGAAAGTTTCGCATAGTGACTTCACGGTAGTTAGAAAATCCTGGTAAATTTGAAAACTAATTAAGTCCAAAAACATCTACGAAAAAGAAATAAGCTACTTTCATGTTGTAATACACCCTTTATAAGTCATATATGAGCTCACTCACGCGAAGATGAGGTTTAATTGCACAAAGCGAATAAATATTTGTCACAGCTTTCCTGTTGGGGCTGCGGAGTTGTGCTTTCTTTTCGTTTCGTAAAACAGCAGTGAAAGGGAATGAGCTGCTGAGTTGAGGAAACAACGGCAGAAAGCATAAACATGTGAGCAGCTCCATTTAATCCCGGGTGATTCCACACCTGTTCTTGTAAACCAAATGGCAGTTTCCTCAAATGCTGCTTCATAGAAGGAAATCGTGCGTGTTGCAGTCCGTGTCACAAATTAATGTTTTGCATGTTTGACGCATGAGAAACAACGCCAAATGCTTTTGCTGCCCGCTTAATTAGTAGTGGAGGAGTGATATGCTTTGGACAATTCGCCCAGCTTTTCGGCAGTTGGGATATTTATGCTCACCATTTGGTTGTTTCGTTCAACTCAGCGGAAATTTAATTGAGCTGGTATAGTGTTCGCTTTGTTCGGATAGTGACAAAGCGTGGCTTTTACAGACGCGAAGGAGAAAATTGAACTAGTTTCAAAGTCCTGTCGAAAAGAATTGCATTGTCGGGAGCAGAGGGATTCGGCAATACTTGGACGTAAATACGAATTCTCGTGTTTTCTCAGGCACAAATGTTGCGTGACTTTACGAAACAGCTGAATGAGAAACTCTTTATCATTTAACTGAACAGGGTTTTTAATCGTACTGTACTAACACCCATTAGCAGGTTTTCTGTTCAGCAGAAAGGCAGCTGTAGTTCAGTAATTTGCAGTGCCGGTAAAATTAATAGGTTAATTTAAATTTCGTTAACTCTTAACAAAAGATTAATTCTACGAAATATCACTAGCATGTTTTTTTAGTCGCACATAAAGTGCTCCAATATTATTGTTACTTAGTACTCCCATGTTATTAATATTTAGTACTCCCATGTTATTAATATTTAGTACTCCCATGTTATTAATATTTAGTACTCCCATGATATTGCCTTTTTATCTGCCTATCCATCTGTAAACATCATGTAACTCAGGAAGTAGCGTCACAGTACTAAGTATTCTGTTATCATATAGACTCAAGCCCTGATTGTAGCAGGGGCATGCGTTGCATGTGCCCAGGGCCCCCGGTTTTAAGGGCTTCCCCAAATTTGCAATTTTTATAACAATGTTATGTTATAATTCATACAGACATTTGACGTGGACTAGGAACATCAAACAGAAGTCATCGCTCGTTCCACGTTTATAAGTGAGTCACGTAAAAATTCTCATTGGCCGCCACCGGGAATCGAACCCAGACTCTTCCAGTTAGGTGCATTGGAAGCATATCCGGCGCGTAACTTGGAAGACTCTGGGTTCGATTCCCGGTGGCGGCCGATGAGAATTTTCCCGTGACTCACTTATAAACGTGGAAAGAGCGATGACTTCTATCTGATGTTATGTTATAAATATATTTTTGTTGAAAGTTCCATTTTGTTTGATTGAACTATCAAGTGGACTAATAAAATTTCTAACGCACCCATCTTAATTAACTCAGCGAGGAATTTCAAACATTTAAGATCGTGATCTCCGCCTTTTATCCACCACGTCCACTATCGTAAAATGCTACACACCGATTGGAGCAATAATCTTAATAAAACTGTATTTTAATAATGGTATTAGATGGCGATGCAACATATCTTCGTGTCACAGCAGAAGAAGTTTTCATAGAGAAACATGGTTGGAGAACTGTCGATTGCTTTTACTAAAGGGAACTCGAAAGTGTGATTTGTGAACCATATTTGGTGATTTATCACTTGCACCTGGCTAACAGAACAGTAGCGTTTATTTATAATAAATATTATTATGCATATTAAGGAGTAAATCTGGATATTTAATTCATTATATATCGTTATTTAAAACTGTCTCACTTTTGTTTGCATATGGCTTTGAAACATTACCCTTAAAGTTTCATACACATGCTTGTCTTTCTGTGACAGAGTAAAAACATGATGTGAGGGGGAACCCCATGTAGACTTCTGCCCAGGGCCCCAATTTACAATGATCGGACCCTGTATAGACTAGTATTTTACGAACTTCTCCCGCACCACGAAATATTTCACTAGTTCTTTTAAAGACTATAGGTAAAAGCTCGCCAATAATGGAAATAAAATGTGTAGAGTAATGCTTAAATAACCAGGCATTCGTTTTGTTGGTGATGTCAAAATGTGAAAGTATGTCAGCAACAATGAACATAACAAGAATAAAAATAAGTATATTGGCTGAGTCAGGGATTTAACAATAAAAAAAGCAATTGCTCTTTCCACTGCGCCACCAAAGTGGGACAAACGTTTAAACGTTCAGACAAAGGAAATTATATTTAAAAATATATTTGTATTTGTCACTGCATTTATGCTTCGTGAAGACAGATTTATAACAAAATGCGAACTTTTTGCGCCGAATCGACTGAAATCACCAAGATTGTCAGTCCCGCTGTTCTTAAATATGATCTCATGCTCTCATGGTTTTCAGATTGAAATTCGTTTCGATACATTTGCAAACAGAGGCGCTTTCATAACTTTTTTAAAGGATCTATTATATATTATCGATAACATGTTTTTTCTCTATTTTTTAAGCGTCTCTTGGCTGGCAATTTTCAGTGTAGATACAGTACACGTTGTTCTATGACGATATCTTTGTTTATTACCGACGGAAATGAAAACTTTAGTTTTACAGAAAGACATAAACATAAACAACATTCTCCAGCTTTTCCAGGCACTGAATTTTCCGCTACATGGATACAATTTGTTTCGAATTTGCAAAACCGCTGGGTTTTTAGAAGGTTACCCGTAGTAATTTAAAATGTTCTACGTGTCTCTGTATTATTTTGATCAATCTAAATATGTCTTCTCATTTTCCTATCTAGAAAAAAACGTATAACAGCTCACAGCTGTATGCTGTATAGTTTCATTATTCGTGAAAGTGTCTGCTCCTTTATCATTCTTAAAGGACCTACTCATTACAAAACCCAATTTGGTACAACATAGTTTTTTATAAAGGGTATGCAAAAGTCTACGCCGTTTTCAGGAGAAAGCAGACAGGAACAATCTAGAAACCAGTACACATTTATTCAACGAAATATTGGGGGTTATCATCAATGTCTTTTTGCCATTTTTCAGGCAACAAATGAATGCCCCTGTGATAGAAGGATTTCGGTTTGAGCTGAAGATCGCAGTGACGACATTTTCCACCTCTGGAATTGTGGTGAACCGCTGTCGGGCTAGGGCATGTTGCATAAAACGAAACAGAAGAAATTCTAAGGGTGAAATGTCAGGGGAGTCCGCCGGGTGCAGTAAAACTTCTCAATGTAACTGTTCAAGAATAGATTTCGTGGTAGCGCCAACATGTGTTCTGGCATTATCGTGTAAGAGGATGACTGGGCGGCGTCCTTTACCTGTTCATGGGCGTTTTTGCTGGATTGCGGCGTTCAGTTTAATCAACAGATTGCTACATCGTTGTGCAGTGATAGTTTCTCCCGGTTTCAACAGTTCGAAGTACATCACTACATGCGTATCCCGACACACACACACACACACACCATTTTCCCGTGGATATCCTGTTTTGCAGTGGATGTTAATGGCTGGCCTGGGTCGACCCAGGATCGCCAGCTTACGGGGTTGTCGCAATAGACCCATTTTTCATTCCCGATCACAACCTTCCGCAATAAATTCTTCCCTTGAAACCTCTTCAACAACGACATACAGATGCCCAATCGTGGACCAATATTATGCTCCGATAAAGAATGCGGAACTCACTTACCAATCTTCTGCATCTTCCCCAAGCCCTATAGACGCCGTTTCCCTAAGGCCTGTGGAAGCCGTACCACCGTCTATTGAGCCACTTGCAAGCGTTTCCCCAGTTGCGAGGTCGATTGTGTGGCATGGTTTTGCAACAGCTATTCCAGCTCCTCGTGTGCGATTTCCTGCGGTCTACCTGCACGTGGATTGTCTTCCAAGCTTAGATCACCTTTCTGAAACCTGGCAAACAATTCTTGGCACGTTCGCTGACCTATAACCATTTCGGCTAACGCCTTACATATTGAACCGCATGCTTCACTTGCACGTTTCCCCAAACTAAATATGAATGACAAACAATGCCGTAAATGAACTTTATCGACCGCCATGCTTGACATCATATAGGAACTGACAGCACTTGTCGCTGGCCGGTTATACCCCTACAGTACTCGCTAGCTGGGCAGTGGAAACTTTTGCATGACCCATATGTTAACAATATCCATATATGTTAACACATTTGCTCATCGGTTTTTCTTGCAACTAATAAAATGATGCAATCCTTAGAATCTACACCTCAATAATACATCTAGTTGATGTATATACAAGGATTTGACAAAATAATGTAAACACCTGGGAAATTAGGCGATATGGCTTTATTAAAACGATGTTGGGCCACCATTATGTACAGCCCCCCAAGCTTCTTGGAATATATTCATTCAGCTTTTAATAGTCTCCAATGGAACGTTGGATATTCCTGAAACGAACTACATCATGTGAAGAAACGAATTTTCATAAAGAGCGTTGTTCAGGGATGTGGTGGTGAACCAATGCATTTTGTTTCAGAATACGCTTTGCTGTTGCTAAATTAGGGTACAAAACTTGTGTGAATGAGGATGTTAGGAATAACTGAATATATTAAGTTCCTCAGATTTAAACTAGTGTTACGAGTATCGGTTGAATAATTTGCTATTGCAAAACTACCATTATTTCGATCTATTACTTAAAAACTATTCTCGTTATCTTCTTTTCCTTCCGAAATATATTTGAGTCATCCGAAATATTCGTAAGTGGCCGATAAAAGAAAGAAAGTAGCTTCTGGATTATATATAGCAAAGTTGCCAAATAACACCTAAGGTAATGGGATTGGCCATTATCTCATATTTTCGTTTTCATTGCTGCCCATCGGGTATCTGATGGATTGAGGTTTTGTATGTGGAGACACAGCATGTCGTAATCGTCCCTGTCCCTTGGGAAAACTATTCTCTCCGTCTGTCTCTGTCTCTCTTTTTCTCCACGGAGCTCAGTGTAGTGCAGTCTCTAGTTGTCTTCGTTTTCTTTCTGCGTTTCCGATCTGAGAATGGAAATATACACAACCAGTGCCTTATCTGGCCCTGAAGGTTAGCCTCAAATTCACGCGTCTAAACACCCATCACCAACTGGTACTAATTTTTGGTCCCGTCTCTTAAAGCTTTACTGTGTTAACTACTGCAAGTACTGTCAAAAGTTTGACTATTTTATAATTAGCTAATCTATACTTCCTTTAGCACACGTACACCGATGATCAAAATAAAGCGTAATCTACAAAAGCGTACACTCATCGTCAAAAAATAGTTGCACCCCGAAGGAATCAACCGACAGGAATAAAACTTGGTGGGTAGGTTTGACATCGTGAGACATGCGAATGAATCAAGCATCACGCCCGGCCACACATGTGATGCCTGCGAGGAAGGGTCGTAGCGCTGTGTCTGACCGGCAATAGAAGGTCATCCCGTTGCGCGTGATTGCCGTTATGACTAGTGCTGTTGTGTTGGTTGCATCTTTTTCAAGTGGAGTATGCCTCGAAGAAAAGTTCGGAAGCAATTCGGAGTTCGAGAGGTGCCACATCGTCGGGTTCTGGGAAGCGAGATCGTCTTATCGCCGTATTGCGCGCCATACCGGTTATGCGGTTATCCTCATAGAGCACGCTATTGTCGGCGGTGGATAGAAGAAGCCATGCAGCAGCGACAGGAAATGTCTGAGAGACTTAGACGAACCACGGAGAGAGAGAGAGAGAGAGGGATGATCGACGAGTTGCCCGATATGCACGGAGTGACCTAACAGCCACGATTGCGGATATTCAGCGAGCAGTGGTGCCCTCCATGCATAGTCCGATCAGTGTCAGCACCATTGGTATACGGCTGCACGACGTAGGACTACACGGACGGATACTGTTACAACGACTGCTCCTAACACCATTGTATTGTCGCCAAAGAGAAGGCACCGTGGTTAGCGCCAAGGTGAACGGTCTGTTGTGGGGCGTCACACGTCTAGAATACCTGGTGTAATGGTATGGGATGCAATTGCCTACGATTCCAGATCACCTTTGGTGTTCATTACAGGCACTTTGACAGCACAACGTTAGTTAATGAGGTCATGCAACCAGTAGGCCTACATTCTTGAAGGCACACTCTGGTACGATTTTCCAACAGGACAACGTTCGTCCGCATGCTGCTGCTGTCTCGAGAGCTTGCATTCAGAGCACTGATACTCTTACATGGCTAGCCGCATCGCCAGATTTATCACCGATTGAAAATGTGTGAGATGCTATCGGACGCGCTATCCACACTCCACCTCTACTGCACAATCTGCAGGAACTGCTTGAGAAGATTCAAGCTGCATGGGATGGTTTATCTCAGGACACCATTAGGAACCTGTGCAACCCCATCATGGCAAGAGGTCTGGCATGCTGTGTGAGCAAACATGGCGGCCCGACGCCATACTGAGAGACGTTATTTATTGGCGTGTAGCTGAACAAATTTTGCCCATATCAGTCTCAATATTTAATCATTTATTGTTCCTGGTAGCTTTTACCTTCCACCCGAATAGCACTGCAATTCGACACATCCTCTTGGGTGCAACTACTTTTGGGACGATGAGTGTCTACATGATCTTGACATTTTATTTTGTGTGAGTTTGTGCATGGGATGGCTTATCACAGAACACCATTAGGAACCTATACAACTCCATGTGTGTAAAATGATGAACTAAAAATTTACAAACATGAGAATTTCGCTTCCTCAAAGACCATTCCGCATTTGCCTTTGCCTGATGCAAAACACAATTGCAAATTAAGTTTGCGTTTAAAAGACGCTCGAGTCCAGGTTGCATCTTGTAGCTCTCCTAGGTAACTCTTACTTTGCCCTCAGTGTCATGTCGAGCTGTTTTTGTGAGGAAGACCTGATAATGAGCATTTTGAAGTGTGGACAGCGATTGTCGACTCACACAAAATATCGTGTCAAGACCATGTAGACAGTTTTAGCATACAGGAGATGTTCGTCTTCGACCAGGACATGACCGTGCTAAAACTACAGCTGCTACAGATCGTAGCTATACATGACTGACTGCCACACGGAACAGAGGGGATTTCGCTGGGATAGTACCGAGGAACTGGTGTCATATCGTGTACTAGACTAGTGTCGTATAGAGAGACTAGTATAATAGACTAGACTAGTACAGTATAATAGTATAGTATATATATATATATATATATATATATCATCATCATCATCATTGTCAACCATTATCAATCCACTGCTGGATGAAGGTCTCCCCAAGTTTCCTCCACAACGGTCTGTCTTGTGCCAGTCTCCTCCATGTCACCCCTGCATACTTTCGAATTTCATCCACGCATCTCCCATGTGGTCTTCTTCTGGGTCTTTTCCTGTCCCTTGGAATCCAATCTAAAATTTCGGCTGTTTATCGATGATCTGTCCTTCTGGCAGTATGTCCAGCCCATTGCCATTTCAGGGATTTAACTCTGATCATGATGTCTTCCACTCTTGTCATTTTTCGGATCCACGAGTTCCTCTTCTTATCTCTCTTGGTTACACCAAGTATGCACCTCTCCATGCCGTTTTGAGTTGTCTGCAGCCTTTGTATGTCTCTTTTAGTTAAGGTCCACGTCTCTGCACCATACGTAAGCACTGGAAGGATGCATTGATCAAACACTTTTCTTTTAAGACATAATGGCATATTGCTCTTGAAAATTATGCTGTTTCTTCCAAAAGCTCTCCAGGCAAGTTTTGTACGCCGATTAATTTCTTCATCAATGTGACCCTCACTTGATATCTGCTGTCCAAGATAAACGTACGTGTCTGTTATCTCCAGCTTTTCTCCATCAATCGATAAATCTTCATTTCTTGTAAAAGCATTGAACATCACTTTTGTCTTCTGAAAGTTCATTTTCAATCCCACTTCTTTACTCTTGTCAGCAAGTTCCTGGATCATACTCTGCAGCTCTGATGGGCTAGTTGCAAAAATGACTACGTCATCAGCAAAACGAAAGTGGGTTAGATAATCTCCATTAATCTTTATCCCCTTGTTTTCCCAGCTCAGTGACTGAAAAACACCCTCCAATGTGGCATTAAAGAGCTTCGGAGATATGGTGTCACCTTGTCTCACTCCCTTTCCAATTTTTATGTGTGTTGTATTTTCAAACAGCCTAATCTTTGCACTTGCATTTTCATAGATGTTATTAATAATATTAATATATGCATCTTCAATACCGCAGGTATTCAGAGCCATTGTAACTGCTGATGGTTTCACCGAATCAAAGGCTTTTTCATATTCGATAAAAGCCATGCACAATGGAAGTTCATATTCCCTCGCTCTTTCAATATATATATATATATATATATATATACTAGTTTATAACAGTATAGTATAGATTAGTATATCGACTAGTATAATAGACTAGTGTCGTGTAATGAGACTAGTATAGAGAGACTAGTATAAAGAAACTGTACTTAGAGAGACTAGTATAAAGAAACTGTACTTAGAGAGACAAGTATAGAGAGACTGTACTTTACTAGGATAGATAGATCGTACTTTTCTAGTACAGAGGGACTGTCGTATAGAGAGACTAGTGTCGTATCGTGTCATATGTGACTAGTGTCATATCGTATATATTATCGTGTATGAACTAGTGTCATATCGTGTCAAGACCATGTAGACAGTTTTATATGCTCATCTTCGACGAGGACATGACCGTCCTAAAACCACAGCTGCTACAGATCATAGATATACTTTTTTTTATTGTAGTTTTTACGACCACCGTGAGCAACTCAATGGGCTATAAGCAGTCGCCCGTCCCTAATTTAGGGTCACTGGTTCCAGGGAAGGGAGAGAGCCAGTGCCGTAAGACAAACACAACATCCATGCCAGACCGGGATTCGAACCCGGACCCCTTTCGGACGAATGATCAGAGGCCATCGCTTAGACCACTGTGCCACCGGGGCGGCCTAGCTATACTTGTCCGACTGCCAGACGGAAGAGAGGGTTGTTCGCTGGGCAAGTCTCTTTGGAGCTTATGCCAGCTTTAGGAACGACAGTTTGAAGTCATATTGTTTTTCAAATGCTTTATAAGTAACGCCGTTATGCAAGGAGACCAGATTTTTGGGTCACTGTAAATTCCGCCGCCATGCCAGATCCTTTAATGTGGAGACGCAAATATCACACTTGGAGTCTGGGCGAATTTTCATTTCACAGATGTATCCCGATTCAATTTAACTTCAATCGCGAAGTGTTTTCATCTGGAGCGAATCAGGGATTCACAAACCTCTCTTCTAGCATCAGAGAGCTTTGTTACTGCCCTGGGATATAGAGACGTGATACTGAACCAATATGACACGCCATTTAGAAAAGCCGTCGGTCCATAATTTGTTTTATGGGGAATAATGCTCAAGCGCATTGAACTCATTTTATCGACAGTTTCCTCGAAGACGAAGAAATTCGCTGAATAGAGTGACCACCCACGTCCCCTGACTTCAATCCCATTGATCATGCATGAGATGACCTAAGCAGGCCCATTAAAGTTAGAAACACTTCAAGAATTCAAAACAGCTCTGATTAAGGAGTGATCATTTATCCTTTAAGACCTCATCACCGTCTTAGTATAAAAAGTCGTTGCTTGTACTGCATGGCTGTCAGGGTCGATTATTCCATATTAAGATAACATATTTCTTAAAAAGAGGGCTTAACTGTTGTTCCATGGACAGCTCTTTCATGTGAATTTCAAGATTATGATATTATTAGCACGCAGATGTACAAGTTATAAGATAGTGATTTTCTTCTGCTGGAGTTACATAATTAATATAATAATAAAACACTTAACCAAATTTCATCGATTTTCATTTTATGTATTTCGAGTGATATAGGAATTTATAAATTATACTTTAATTTTAAGCAGCAATGTGTTTTAAAATGTCAAAACACTAGGTTTGTTACATTTCAGTGCATAAACACATCTATAACTATCACAGTTAAGAGCGGTCATGAAAATAAATGGTACATCAAGCATTATTAAGTCCCTGGAATATTCTACCGAAAATTGTAAAGTCTTGTCGCAGCACAGCATATCTGTAGATGGGGAGGGGTTTAGCGAAAGTCCCAGCACTCTAGTCTCATTTTCTTTGGAGGAAGAGGAGGAGGAGGATGGCCGTCCATAAGAGCATTTAAGGTCATACAGATCATGATGATCATATGTAGAGGATTTTAGGAAGGGAGTGTCTTACGCCAGGTCTTAAACAACCCTTAGAAATTGGAGGCTAGGATGTTTCGGCTATAGCGTCTGATAGGAAAGTGACACGGAAGCTAAGTAGATAGGTGGAGGAAGACGTTTAACCGGCGGGCCCAGTACCCAGGGTCCGCCGGCTTAACGTGCCCATCCGACGCACTGCGGATATTTAGTGGATCGAGCGTTCGTACCTGAGGTCCCTTCCGTGGCAGTCACGAACGTTGCCCACTAGGCCAATTGCGGACCTAAGGTCATAAAAGATAACCCATCTCTAATTTAGAACAACTTTTTCAAGAAAAGACTGGAACTATCGGGGCGGAAACGAAAACGCACTACCCACATTTCATAGCAAAACCAAACTTCAGCCCAACTGGAACGATTCACCATCTGACTGATTAACTGCGATGAGCTATGTGTTGGGGAAAGTGAAGAAAATAATAGTAAAATACGCTTTTGATTGTAACCCACAAGGTAAAAGAAGACAGGGAATGCAAGAGAAACATGGAAAAGAACAATAATAAAAGAAATAGCAAATATTATTAAAAACTGGAGCCAAATGAAAACAGAAGCAAAAAACACAGTCCGGTGGAAAATGGTGGTGGAAGACCTATGCCCCCAGGTGGTGCGAAGAAAATTAAATAAGTAGTAAGTAAGTAATTTTGTGTAGAATATCAACAAATGTGCATAACTGTGTTTCCACCTCTGCTGAATTCGGGACAATAATTGAATTCAGTTCAATTCATTTATTTTTCTGAGCCAAAAAAAAAAAAAACAAAAAAACCCCCAGTGTTACGGTAATATCAGTTGAAACAACAATACCCAGCACGGAAGCAGTGGGGAAAGGCCAGCCAGGCCTGACAGGGTCCCATTCTCCCTAGGCTAGTTTTACACTGAGGTCAGTAGTTGTAATTACAAACAAGAGTATCATAGTAACAAAACAAAAACAACAACAACAACAACAAAAAAGGTAATGCTATATGAGCAGATAATAAACATTACAGGTGAAACCATTGAAAAAGCAATTCACATCACGATGTACAAGTCGTAATATTAGTCATAGTTCCTATCCACTCTAATCATTAATTCAGGAGCTGCAATTCGTTATAAAGCTTTTTAGTTTTTTTTTTAAAGGTTAAAATTTTTTAAAGAAGTAAGTTCCGTAGGTAATGAGTTCCAGTAGAGTGGGTCAATGTAATTTAAACTTTGCTTCATGGTCTCCGTTTTCGGATGAATAGGCCGAATATGTGATTTAGTGCGTGTGTCATGTGTGTGTATCTGGGGTATAATTTGTATGATATAGGCGTGAAAATTATTCTTAATGCTTTTGAACATAATTTTCCCGATATTGAAGTAATAGAATTGGTTAATCCTAAGAATGTTATATTTGTTTGGGAAAACTATTGTGGTATTATACAGTGTTAGTTGTGTATTTCTATCAAATTTTAGGTCAATTAATCTTATATATTTCTTTTGAAGAATTTGAAGTTTTTTGAAATTATATTTAGTTGTATGTCCCCACGATAAGATAGCATAATAAATATGAGTCTGAAACATGGTATAATATAAATGAATTAGTGTTTTATAGGTAAGGTTTGTAAATTCCAAGCTGATAACATCAATGATTTTAGACAGTATGAGAAGAAGAGAGTCCACATGGTTGTTCCATCTAAGGTCCCTATATAAGGTAATCCCCAAATAAAGTAAGCAGTTAACCTCTTCTATGTTTGTACGATTAATAGATAATGTGATAGAAGGAGGTTGTGAAATATTTTGTTTTGAGAAAATTAAAGACTTAGTTTTGGTAGTATTTATTATTAAGTCATTGGAATTTAGCCAATCTGAGATAGTTAAGTTTAATATTCATAGTAGTGTCAGTCCTTAATTTAAACGAGGTGAGGATGGTTATGTCGTCTGCATAGAGGTGTAGGTCTATATCACTTATTGAAATAAAGATATTGTTAATGTATATACTGAAAAATACAGGTCCCAAAATTGAACCCTGTGGAACACCAGTTGGTATGAGTTGAAGAGGGGATTGATGTTAGTTAATTTGTGTATATTGTTGCCTAGCTGATAAATAACTTTCAAAAAGGGAATGTTCATTGGTCATAATTCCTGTCCTGTGTAATTTGTGTAGTAAGATATTATGATTTATGGTATCAAAAGCTTTGGATAGGACTAAAAATAATGCGATGGTATATAAGTTGAGTTTAAAATTATGTTAGACTGTTTGTTGTAGGTATAATAATAAGGCTGATTCTGTTGACTTTCCAGATTGAAAACCATGTAGATTTGGATGGATGATTTTTAGATTATGAATGTACGAGATTAAGTCTATTGTAAATCAATCACTCCAAAATTTTAGCAAAAATTGATGAAATTGGCTATAGGGTGGTAGTTGTTTGCATCGTTTATTGATCCAGATTTGTATTTTGGGATTATTTTTGTGATTTTAAGTAGATCAGGAAATTCACCAGATTGGAATATATCGATAGATATAAACAATAGAGGATCAAGAATAAGATTAGCGAAATTTTTAATAATGAATGGTTGAAGATCATCATATCCAGGGCCAGACCTGGAATGTATGTTGTTAAATTCTTCTAATGGTTATAACGAATAAGGCTTTTAACTAAGCTAATTATTGTGAATATAGCTTTCACTACTACTAAGCTAAGCTAAGCTTCTACTCAGCTAATATTATGATGAATTCAATGCTTGTACTAAGTTTCTAATAGTGAATTCAAATGGTTGTTGTTACTAGTTAATTAAGATCCTGAATGAAGTCTCCTGCTAGTAGTGTAGTAATAGTAATGAACAAACTTATAACTGGTAGTAATGTTGTAGTAGTAATTAAGATGAATAAAGTCTTATGCTGGTTGTTACTAATAACACTAAATGAAATAAACCTAACAGCCAGACAGAGGTCTGACAGTAACTATGAACTGAGAAAAACGTACCTACAACAAATTCTTTATTATTGAGACTTCTCGCTCTCACATAAACGAACTCTCTTTATACAGCACCAAACGCTCTTCCCGTACAACAACAAACGCTCTCCTTCACATAAACCAACGCTCTCTCCGTGCAACAACAAACGCTCTCCCTACACACATCAACAAAAAGCTCTCCCTAAGTATCGTTGAACGCGCCTATTTATACTGGCTACCACCACGTCATGACTAACACTCATTGCCAGATCTCATTCAGCGGGAGAAATAACATCTCGTTCAGTAAGAAGATAATTTACATAGAGAAATAAAATAACCAGAGATAGTAAAATCAAAAGGAAAGTGAATCGAGAGTAAACCGTTACATGGTTTTGTTTCGGTAATTTCAGTAAGATAAAAATTATTAGACCTGTGTGTGCTCTCTAAGCAATTAGTGAATCAAATTTTTGGGGTAGTTAAATTATTTTTTAGTGTTTGTGGAAATAAGGTGAAATGTTCATTTAATCCATTTGTAATATCTTGTTTGTCTGTAAGCTGAAAGTTATTTTAATCTGTAAAGTCTTGAGGAGCCGTTAAATCTGTATTTATACCCATTATCAAGTTTAAATGTTTCCATGTTAATTTTGAAGAGTTAAGTGAAAAAATGCCGAGATAGTAGTTACGCTTAGTGTACCGAATATCGCTGTTTAGTTTATTACGAATTTATTTTAAATTTTGGAAGTCCTGGGGTAGTTTACTTTTTATGAATTTCGAAAAGAGGTGATTTTTTTGTTTATTCTTTTTAATAGAGCATTGGTAATCCATGGGTTACGAAATTGTTGTTTTTTCAGTTTATTTTGTTTTACAATATTTGGAAAAGATTGGTTATAAAGTTGTGAAATAATTGTTATAAACGACTCATAATTTTTGTTTGCAGAACCATGAACTAAAATAGTGCTCAAGTTAATGTTTTCTAATTCAATTTCAAAACTTTCTATATTTGTATTATTAATTTGTCTAAAAGTGTAGCAGTCTTCAGGCGTAGTAGTTTGTTGTTTAAGAGGGTAAATTGTAAATATAAGGAGGTGATCACTAAAACCATACCGTAAAGCCCCTGAAATTGTAGTCAATGGTAGTCTCAATCGATGTTTTTCACATAATATATTCACATTTAGAGGTAAATTTTAACAGACGTACCTTGTATCCATTTAGATTTCACAAATGTCAGCCGTAAGACCAAACGCCGTAAGATTTCGTTGACAGGGATGTAAACAGCTGCGTTGGCATTTCGCGTGCTGTGTAACGTAGACGTACTCTCACTCTAGTAACGCCACAACCGGGTTTCACACTCGGGACAATATTAGATGGAAAACCATAAACTAGCTCTTTTGATCCCTTTTCTACTGGTGTCTGTAATCATATCAATTAGTAATTAAAGAACCATTCCTATTCTACCTTGTCTTGAAAAGCGAGACCTGGATACATCTCGACGAAACTGAGTTATTATGTAGTTATTGAGCGCATGGGAAAACGATTTAAAAGGGAAAATAGTTTAAAATTGCACTGATAGGAGAACAGTGACGCTGAAGACGTAAAGATTGAACAGAGCAACAGACACGCTCCTGAACATACAGATAATTGACGGCACAAATTTATCAGGACAAAATCTACTCAATATGCTGATCGTCACAACAGATGACATACTGCAAACAAAAAAACATCGTGTGGCACTGCTGCTCGCAGCATCGCTATTCGATGTTTGCCACTTCATGGCTGATACTAGTTTTTTGAGACCCGACAGATAGCGTACGCGGGCACTATAAACTGTCTATTAAGTATCGCCAAAACCAGGAATCACAAGGTGAAAGGTTCAGGGAGAGGTCTCCTTAGAACTGCGGAATCCCTCGAGAAATTAAATGTTCATTGCGGAATATTTGACTGAGAAATTTCTCAATCGTACGACCGATATCGACAGGTGCACCATCTTGCATGAATATGATAGTTTGTATCCAAGCACTGCCGTTTTCTTTTCTTGGATTTTAGCAGTGATGCTTCTTCTATGCATCACAGGTAATCTCTTCGGATGTCCAGCATATTAGGCAAATTTTTCCTGAAGCGTTCGTGTTGTCAATAAAGAGTAAATTCACTCGCAGGTCCCTTTCCTTTTCTTGTGTCCAAAGCGCCGCTCTCCCCCTATCGGCCCAATTTTGCAGTTTTTTCCCGCTAAATCATTTTCTCATGCCTACAATAAGCTGCCAACAAAGTTTCGTCACGATATCCTTAATTAACGCTTTCGTGGAGACCCATGAATACGAATACTTATATTTTATAACCACCCAGTATGTTCAGAATATTTAAATACTAAATATGAGTGCTGTTTAATCTTCCCTTGATAACCGGAAAATAAATAATGAAAAATTTGGGTAGATTTTCTCTTTAAACATTTCTTATTAAGACAATTATTACAGGCACATCCCATTGTAATACTTACACCAAACGCGTGTACTCATTTCTAGAAAAATTACATGTGATTTCCTAATAATGTATCCACTCAGATTACATTAATACAATTTAGAGGAACTTTTAAAGAAAATAAATTATTTGTAGCAACATAGACACATACCTAAGTACATAATTGAAACCACAAGAATAACCTACTTAGAAAGATCCTATTTTACCTTTATTGGATTTTTATGCTCTTTTCTGCAACATTTCTTATTTGTCATTTATTTAAAAAGGCAGATATTACCACTAAACGTAACTGCGAGATATATTTCGCAGAAATTTATCTTCGCAGTGAAGTAATTTTTTTTTCAATACTGTAAATTATTATCGTGTCACTCTTCGTAGAAGTGATTCCAGGGCGAAAAATTTTCATCTCCTGGATTGAAATAACTACATTAGAATTTCTATCTTGGAAGTATTTCTTGCTGTTGAATCATACTGCATGGCAGCTACGCGGAACACATAGGAGCCCGTCGTCCTCAGAGACGATTAAAGTGAAATATCGAAGCATCCTGTCGCTGGAAAATGATTTACGGTCCCTTATGTTATCCTCCTGGAGATTCGATAAGGGTGAGAGAGTCCTGTAGGATGAAGGTGGTATCAATCAAGCTATTGATTTATAAATACGAGATTTCAAACTCATTGATTTAATTTAATTGTAACTGGGTGTTCTCAAATCACAAACGCCAACCTTTCTGATTTTAAATATCACCTGTAACAGATAAGAGGCTTCGGAAATCGTTAAAACAAAATCAATTATTTTACGCCGAGACTGTATGCGTAATTTCTTTTAGAAATTTGAAAAGATTTTCTGAAATTATTTCATACAATTTTAAAAACGGCCAACGTAAAATATATATTCATAAAAAGTCTTGAGGTAAAAGTACTTATTCAAAATAAAATACCTGTAATATTTTTACAGATGACCGATTCTCACACATTTTGTGTATGATAAGAGGGAACCCAAAAAAGAGAAAACAACAAGTGTTGAGAAAATAAACTTTTTTGTAGCACAAAAATGGATAACATGAAACAGGAAAATGATATATATACATATATATATATATATATATATATATATATATATATATATATTTGAAGTAAATTGGAAAGGGAGTGAGACAAGGTGACACCATATATCCGAAGCTCTTTAATGCCACAATGGAGGGTGTCTTTCAGTCGCTGAGCTGGGAAAACAAGAGGATAACAATTAATGGAGATTATCTAACCCACCTTCGTTTTGCTGATGATGTAGTCATTTTTGCAACCACCCCATCAGAGCTGCAGAGTATGATCCAGGAACTTGCTGACAAGAGTAAAGAAGTAGGATTAAAAATGAACTTTCAGAAGACAAAAGTGATGTTCAATGCTTTTACAAGAAAAGAAGATTTATCGATTGATGGGGAAAAGCTGAAGATAACAGGCACATACATTTATCTTGGACACCAGATATCAAGTGAGGGTCCCATTGATGAAGAAATTAATCGACGTATAAAACTTGCCTGGAGAGCTTTTGGAAGAAACAGCATAATTTTCAAGAGCAATATGCCATTATGTCTTAAAAGAAAAGTGTTTGATCAATGCATCCTTCCAGTGCTTACGTATGGTGCAGAGACGTGGACTTTAACTAAAAGAGACATACAAAGGCTGCAGACAACACAAAGAGGCATGGAGAGGTGCATGCTTGGTGTAACCAGGAGTGATAAGAAGAGGAACTCGTGGATCCGAAAAATGACAAGAATGGATGACATTATGATCAGAGTTAAATCCCTGAAATGGCAATGGGCTGGACATACTGCCAGAAGGACAGATCATCGATGGACAGCCGAAATTTTAGATTGGATTCCAAGGTACAGGAAAAGACCCAGAAGAAGACCACATGGGAGATGGGTGGATGAAATTCGAAAGTATGCAGGGGTGACATGGAGGAGACTGGCACAAGACAGACCGTTGTGGAGGAAACTTGGGGAGACCTTCGTCCAGCAGTGGATTGATAATGGTTGACAATGATGATGATATATATATATATATACACAGTCGAGGCATACTATTGTGACCACCTTCTACTTTTGACGTCATCACCGCGTAGCCAATCAAAGAAGGCATGTGTCGTGAGCTGCCTTGAAGGGTATATCAGGTGTGCTGCATGCAATTGGAAAACATATCACTCGTTGCTGTCATTGATAAAAGGAGCGATTTATCTGATTTGCAAAACGGGTTGATTATCGGACTTCGGGCCAAGTGTGGCAGTATTTCTGAAAAGACGAACTTTGTGAACTGTTCGCGTGCTGCTGTGGTTAAAGTGTATCTTAACTGGAAAAATGGGACCACTGCGAATAAGCGATCGACACGCTACATTAGAACAACTCACTGGCCGAATGAATCTGGTGTCTACCGGAAGTGTGTCTAAAACGACAGTTCAGTAAACCCTGCTGCTTATGGGGCTCCGAGGCAGACGGACGGTCACTGCACCTATACTAACGAATATGCGATGGCTTATATTTGCACGGCAATATCGGAATTGGACCTCCGCTGATTGGCAGACGATTGCCTTCTCCGATGAGTCACGTTTTCAGCTTCATTGAACGGATGGAAGTTGGCGTATAAGGCAAGAAATACCGGAAACAAACACTCTTTAACTATTGCTGCAAGAACACAAGCTGGTGGGGGCAGCGCTATAGTCTGCGGAATGTTTTGGTGGTGTTTCCTGGACCATTCATACCTGTGGAAGGCACTATGGACTGAATTGGTTATGAATCCATCCTTTCAGATCACGTACAGCCATACATGCTGATTGTCTTCCCTTGGGCGGATGGTATCTTCCAGAACGAAAATGCGACGTGTCACACAGCTAGAAATGCCCAAAAGAGGTTGGAAGAGCGCGATGAAGACTACAAAGTACTTCCTTGGCTTCCTGATTCCCCAGACTTAAACCCAATTGAGCATCTGTGGGACGACCTTGATCGTGTTGTTCGTTCTATGCATCCTCCACCACGCACCCTGCAGCAGCTGTCAGACGCACTGCAGTCAGCGTCTTGGCTCCACATACCTGTGAGCACCATCCAACTCCTTATTGAGTCACTCCCAGCCCGTCTAGCTGCTGTCCACGCTGTACTCGGTGGTTACTCTGGATATTAGCTGGTGGTCTTAATAATGTGACTCGACAGTGTATGTATACTTACATATATAAAGTGTTTCTAAAATGTTTCGTAAAACTTTCGAAAATGTTTCTACTGCACATCATGATGAAAAAGTTCATATTAAACTAGCTGGAAACTTTTTTGTATAGAGACATACACATGCAGGATGTACAATAAAGTCCCGTAGCAGTCGTTTCATTGACGAACGGAGGTTTTTAACAATATAGAACAAATAGGATTTGCGTATGTGCCACGGCGTCGATACTATGAGCTCTCAGTCATCTTTCTAGCGGCAGAATTCACGAGGTTTGCTCCCGAACTCGGAAAACATGGTAGACAGAGCGAAAATGTCAATTACAAATACCTTTATATATATTTTTTTTGTGTGTGTGTTGGGAATTTTATCGACCTCCGTGTTCTATTCCATTGGCTATAAGTAGTCGCCCGTCGTTAATTTATGAACACTAGTTTCAGGGAAGTGGAAGAGCCAGTACTGTATGATAAAAACAACATCCGTGTATCTTTTGTGATTCACTTTGGACAAATGATCGGAAGCCAACGTACAGTATGTACATTATACATGTACATACCACTGAGACATCTGGGCGTCTTGAAATGTTCTATTGTCACATCTGTTTGCTACATATCTGTGAAAAGACAAATTTACTATGCAGGCATACTTATTGAAGAGAATTTGTAAGTAGTGTAATAACATGCGATTGCCATCAAGTGATCAGAGGCCCTCTAAAATAAGGAGAGGACACACCCTGACACTGGAATCCTTCCCCTCGTTTGCATAAAATTGTGATTACGACATGCGAGCTGATTGAACTCCAACTCACGAAAGTAACTCCGCAGTTTCGTACGAACCTTGTGCCGTGATTCTAATTTGGAGATGTAACCTTTCCCCGCTTACAGGTCCTCTCATTTCTAAGCTAACGTGACCAGACGTCCTCATTTTCTGAGGACAGTCCTCAAATTCAATGGTTTGTCCTCAATTCGGTAAACATCGATTGAGGACGTCAAATGTCCACAATATTATATTTTTTCGTCCGCACGTTTTTGAAATTTCCCCAAAAAATTGAAATAGAAAAAAAAATGTGCTTAAAAAAAACGTGGGACTCATTTGGATCTACCAAACGAAACCATCAATATCAATTATTTATTTACCTCTTAATTGCAAGAAAATAGACTCAAAGGTATGGAAATATTTTCAGATTATTTTTTCTTGAATTCAGTTAAGAAATCGTGTAATATTAATGGGAGACATGCTGAAGTATCTAACAAAGTCATTGATGATGGTGGTGTTACTTCGTTTCTGTTTTAAGTGGATTTAACTGAGCTATTTATAGGTTAGGGAAAAAATTTCATCTTTTTTAGCATCCACTTTCTTACAGATAAATAATTGACTGATGTTAAATTTGGTTACGTTTCGTAAATTCCATTGAGAGTTCTATATCTTTTGTTTAGTACATGTTTTCATTAAACTGTTTCCTCTAGTAAAATTATTGGACTTGGAATATTCTTTCTCATAGCAATATCATGCAGGTATTCCATGATTTATGACCACTCAGGGTATAGGAATATTCTGGCTTCAAATATTTTTTCTTGCACATAATCTCAATGAAATTTCAGTACAAAATCAAAATGTAGCTTTGTTTGCATGTGCTGCCCCTATGAGTAACATTTGAAATTTATCAGAAGTAATATCATGCATGACAGTATTTTAATACCATTTTATATTTATTTCACATAAAAATCATCCTTCGAGTTCATTGTATGTTTTCCCATGAAAGCTCATAACATTCTTTGCTAACCACAATAATTCGTCAGACGTTGTATTCAATCATGTCCTCATTTTAAAATGAAATTGTTCTCAATTTTGCTTTGAAATTGAGGACAGCATGTCATTTACCCCCCTACCCAACCCCCACCCCCCCACCCCCACCCCCCAGTTTCGTTCTTAAAAATTAGATCATCTTACTCTAAGCAGCAATTCAATGACCTTTCATCTAGAAATGACCTTGTATATTTTTGCCTCCTCAACGTACAGCCTAAATAAACTATTTCGGTGACCGCCGCTTGTTTTACGACTGTTTTGCAGCAAACAAATGATGCTCTCCAACTTTGTGACCGACATTTTTCTTCTGCCTACCATATTTTCAGAATCTGATGTCCTAATTTCGTGAATTCTCTACTATATGTGCTGAAGTCTAGCTAAGCAATCGACCATGTGGAATTTACACGAGTCAAATTTGTTTCACACAGCTATTCGACCTGCTTTCGCCTATGTAGCAGCGTGTGAGAAACTTGCCTATACACTCTTGAATCGCAGATGGAAAGCATTTCCGGCTGTATATTTCTACTAATTCATTTTTTCACCAGAGTCGGTGGTGTACCAGAGTTCGCCAAATGTTTTAGCAACATCCTATACAGTTCGTAGCTGGACCAAATGTAAAGAAAATTTAGAAAATTTTCAAAAGGATAAAATACAAATTCGCTGCAATGGCATTTTGCAGAAAACAAAAATACACTCAAGAGAATTGAATTAGAGAGAGCTGGCGTTATGCAAATGTGCCACTGTTGGCGGCCCCGTAAACGGAAACGACATGACGTATGCAGCGATCCGACAATATACGAAGTGATGCGACGGGAATCAGTAAAAGTTGGACGCAGTATGGATAAGACGAAGGATCTAAGCTCATTTGATCGTGGACAAATTTTCGGGGCCCGACGTATGGGTAACTCCATCTCGGAAGTCGTGCAGGCACTGGGATTTTCACGAGCCACCGTGTCACGGGTGCACGGTGAGTACATCGAATCCGGTAAAACCATTTCTGTAAACGCCAAGTGCATGGACAACAGCGTGTGGATGAGTGATGTTATCGTCGTCTAGCTCGCATTGTAACAGCGGAAAGACGGGCCACAGTGCAAGAAATCACTTGTCAATTTAACGCTGGTGCACAAAAACGTGTAAGCAGCCACACCATCCAGAACCATCTCCTCGCTATGGGGTATAGAAGCCATCGTCCCAGAGGGTACCGCTGCTGACCGCACACCACAGGGTGCAAAGATTAGCATGGGCACGGGAAGAACGCCACTGGTCCCTAGACATGTGGAAAAATGTTGCCTGGACTGATGAGTCGAGATTCACTTTGGTACATGGGGATGGCACGATACGAGTACGACGGGAACCACATGAAGCGATGAATCCTTCTTGACAGCAGGGTACTCTTTAAGCTGGTGGGAGTGGAATTTTCGTCTGGGGACTGTTTACGTGGACTGAAATGGGACCCCTGGTAGGTGTTACATCATCCTTCACAGGTCAACGTTACCGGGATATCCTGGACGACCATTTGCTCCCGTTTGAGCGCCTTCAACATCCCACTGAGGACCTCATCCTGCAACAAGACAATGCACCGTGCCATCGCTCCCGAATTGTATCCGAATGGTTGGATGAACACTCCACCGACGCGACCTCGCTTCCTTGGCCAGCTAGGTCTCCTGACCTCAATCCCATCGAGCATACCTAGGATATCATCGAGAGAGATGTTCGAAGCTCTGACACCCCTCCATCAAATTTTCGTGAACTGTGGGAGCTTGTTCAGAGGTCGTGGATCTGCATCACTTTCCAATGCTTCTGGTGTCTTGTCGATTCTATGCCAAGACGAATCGCCGCCGTCATCAGGGCGAAAGGTGGTGCTACACGTTACTAGACAGGTATCTCTAATTCAATTGCTCTTCAGTGTATATCGCAATATTAAAGTGATTAAACCCGTTTAAAAAAATCACCAAGATAATTTTTTTTTTGAAATTTACTCCAAAGTATGATTCGAATTGTGGCTTCTAGAAATAAGTTTATGTACATAAAATTATAAACAGATACCAAGTGCGTAATTCTGCAGGTTGATGAGTGGAACATTAAAGAAATCAACTTTTCAATTAAATTTTGTACAATGCGTACTGGAACATAATAATTTAAAAATTATCCACATACTATATTATCTACGTCAGATTTTTTTTTCTCTTTTGGAGCTAAGAACAGATATAAAATCAAATAATTAATAATTTCCAAAGAGTTTTTCTTTTTTTACAACTCGAACACCAAAGTTTTTCTTTTTTTTACAACTCGAACACCAAAATCTTGTAAAAAATATATACATCACTTTTTGCTAAAGACGGCCCACTTCAGATATAATTCAGTATGTGGGTGTTCCATTGCGCAGTTAAATTTACATTAAGCGAAATTTAAACAGTAGTCATCTTAAAATCCTTTAAAATTATTACTAATTTAATTTAGAAAACTTAATTCACCGGTAATTCGAGTTATTATTTGAACGTGATTTCTCAAAGTTTTATACTAAACTGCACATTGGCAGAACTATGGATGCTTAATAAAATTTAATCGTTTACTTAATATTTGTTTACATTAGTAATTTTAGAGTAGTACTCCAGGATATAATTTTCCGGCAACGAACTTGCGGAGATATAGAATCACGAAGCTTTACATTTCAGGGGTCAGTGAGCTTATTGGCTGCATCGATTCTCGTTGGGGCTCCCCTTCTTTCTCTCTCTCTCTCTATCTCTTCCCCTCCGTCCTTTCCCTTTTCCGTCTCCGTGTAATGATGTTAATACCTGAATCATTTCCGTCTGCTTTACTGTTGTTTAACGTATTTCTCTCAGACCTCGGTCTCCCTGGAATAGTCTAGATTTGGTCTGGCTCTCGGCAAAAGAGGGTATTGCTTCAGGTTAAGCATGTGTTTCCCTCTCAAGGGATGGACAAGATCAGTTGAGCTATTTTAAGTCGATAAAACAATACTCATATTTAGTCTTAAATAGCAGAGCAAATGTTAATCTTTCTGACTATGTCGTATTTAATAGTTACATATTGTTCTCTCCTGACCTGCCTTTGTAATTTCTTGCGGTTTCCACAGTTCAGAAAAACATAAATTATCAGTTATAGAGGTGCATTCATCAATTCAACGGAGCCACTCGGAATTCAGTTCATATGTTATTTCGGATTATTTCAATTTGCAGTGTATGTTATATAATTTTACAAACACCTGCACTTTAAATTATGAGTTTGTACGACACATTTCAGAACAATATGTGATAGTTTTGTTGGCAAACTTGTAAGAATTAAAATAAATAGCTGAGTAAAAATCATAGAAATAACGAATGCTGTACCCATCATCGAGTAGTCAGAGGTGTATGTTTCTGGCAAGTTGTCCGAGTTGAGTCCGGGTTCCAGCATCAGACAGGGCATGGTTAGTGTGCTTGCTCTCTGCATCACTGAAATCAGTGTCCGTATATTAACGACGGGCGACTGATTTTAGTCCTAAGAGCTCCTCAGGGTGACGGTAAAGCCCCGTCAAAATGTTGAATAAAGAATTTTTTTTTTTTTTTTTTTTTTTGATTGGAGGTTTTACGACCACCGTGAGCAACTCAATGGGCTATAAGCAGTCGCCCGTCCCTAATTTAGGGTCACTGGGTCCAGGGAAGGGAGAGAGCCAGTGCCGTAAGACAAACACAACATCCATGCCTCACCGGGATTCGAACCCGGACCCCGTTCGGACGAATGATCAGAGGCCATCGCTTAGACCACTGCGCCACCGGGACGGCTGAATAAAGAATAGCAGAATATACATTAAAAATGATAACTTAAAAAGTCGCAAGAATGTGTGGATTGCGTTTAAATTATAATTAGCGTAGTAATGTTTTCGCGGGAAAAAAAGCAAAATTCGCGGGGATGTCGCTGGGTAAATCGCGAAATTCTGCTTAAACTTCGCGGCTTTTCGCAAAATTTCGGATTTGTCCCCGGAAGTTCGCAAAATACTGTATTTCCTCAAAAGATTTGGCTTTGAGGCTGTTTCTCCAAGCTTTCGATAGATGTGTTGTCTGTCACAAAAGGGGTTATATTCCCAAAAGGTATTTCCTACTTAGTAACGTACTGAAGTATTGCCTCGCTGACTGTTTTTAAATTGACGGATAACAAAAGGGATTCACTCGAGGAAGATTGCATTCATAGAGGTTTCAGCATTATAGCATTTAACATTCGTTTCAGCTGTTGGAACAGCAAGAATATTCAAAATGTACTTATCTTCTGAATTACGATTTTCGTCTGCTACGATGCTGACACCGGATACTGATTTTAAATAAACAAATTTTACGGTAGCGGGTCAAGATCCGACTAGTACGAGACTCTCTTCCCGAAAGGGGGAAAATAAGGGTGAGCCCAGGATGTCTCAAATCAATAAGGTTTGAAAGCCCAATGAAAATGTAGTAAAATTCCGCGTACGTGCTAAAAAAGTGGGTCTAATTTAAGAATAGGGAAGTAGAAAAAAATAATTTTGAAAAAACTACGAGATTATCCCTCCCCAAGAAGGATCAGCGTGTGTTAAGGGCAGTTATGCATGCCTCTTAACACACGTTGAGCCTTTTGCGATTAACAAAAGAAAGTTGAGCAACTTTGTTTTTGTTAATCACACAATTGAGCAACTTGAACCTGGCAAAGCAGGAGATTGTGCGATAGTTGCTTGTATTCCAGGAACTTACAGGATTTATACACTTATTGACAAAAGTCAACAGACACATAAAAGATACACACAGCATAGCATTTATTGACAAATATTAGTACGGTGTTGGTCAGCCTTTGGCTTAGATGCATGCACTAACCCTTGGAGACATGCTTTCGACAAGGTTTTGGAACACAGCGATAATTATAAGCTTTCATTCCGTACATAATGCTCCCGCTAACTGTTGCTTAGTAGTAGGCCTAGGTTCCGAACTTCTTATGCGGCGCTCTAATTCATCCCATAGGAGCTCTATGAGATTAAGATCTGGGCTCTGCTCTGGCCAGTCCATAAACGCTACGGAATTGTCGTCAAACCACGCCGTAACAGTCATTGCTTTTATGGCTCGGTGCATTATCCTGCTGGTACCAGCAAGGTTCAGTTCCATAGTATTGTCACAGAGTTGGTACGGCATTATTGTCCAGAATATCGAGGTAGATGTGCTGGTTAACAGTTTTATCCACGATAACCAATGGGCCGACACCATACCATGAAATACACCCCCACACCAGTAAACTGCCAGCTCCAAACTTTACCGTAGGAACAGTACACTCTGATAACTAGCGTTCCTTCGGCGGCCGCCATACCCACACACACCCATCACACTGATGGATCGGGTATCTGGATTAATCAGTCCATAGGACCCGTTTCCATTGATCTACGGTCCACGTTAAATGTTCTTTACACCATGCTAAACGACGAGTAGCATTCCGAGTGGAGATGAAAGCTTTATGAGCAGCCGCACGATCACGGTAACCCATGGAATGAAGTTCTCTGCAAATGATACGTGTATATTCCGAGGTTCCAGCATTTCTACTCACCTGTACACTGAGGTCTTGAGCAGTACTCCGTCGATTAGCTGTAACGACTCTCGTGAGGTTTCGACCTCCTGTATCACTGATTTTCTTTGGCCTGCCAGGTCGGTTTGCTGCTTCAGGCACACCATGTGTCTTCCATTTATTCAGTACATCCAAAACAGTTGACTTGAGTATTTTTAAACGTCTCTCAGTGCCTCTTATGGACAACCCTCTAATATAACACTCGTCAATCTTTCCTTTCTCAAAGTCAGTTTTCTCTCGCCGTGAGATTTTCACTCAACCTCACAGTGCGATATGATCGCAGACAGCTGCAGGCTTGTTCTTATACCGTTTGCAGCTTTAACGGCCTCTTAACAACGCAGAGGATCCGTCCATTTGCTTTTGAAGAAGTGTCAGGTGACCTTTGTCAGTATAGTGTATATAATAAATATAACGGATTAGGACATGCAAATTATTAAAATACCAGTGAAAATGAGCATTTGGTTTCAGAGTAACCCTCTTTGAACTATCTAATCTTGGGTATAAAGGAATGGCTCAAACGAGATGTTCAATCACTGAAGAGCCGACATTGAGTCGAAATATGTTTCTTGCCCCACTGTGCCCCTTCGCCGAATAAGGTGGCATTATGAAACCCCAGCGGTCTTTGAGCGAGGAAAGATTGTTAGAATGAGAAAAGTTGGATTTTCCTACCAAGAAAATGCCATTCGTACGAAAAAACGACAGTACAATGATGCGAACGTGGAATCAGTCGGCAGATGACCCTCAGATGCGCATAAATCCCAGGAAATGGGAAATAAACGGAAAATCGCATGACTGCCTGGAATGACGGATACCTCTAACGCATGGCAGTGACCGATTGCACAGATATCAGCAGAGCAGTGGAGTGTTTGAAGAGCTAGGTAGCGTCTTTCAGCACCGTTCCACTCCGTTCGCTTAACAGAGAACTGGTGCTGCCTGGCAGCCCATTCCTGCGCAGTCCTTTGACCCTTAAATACAGACGCCTCAGGCCGCAATGAGATCTCGAACACTAAAATTGGCGCGCTGATTGATCCTGATTGATCATATTTTCTGATGAGTCGCGATTCAACTTGAGCAACATGATGAGCATATACGTGTTCAAAGACATCGAGGTGAACAGAACCCTACAGCGTGCATTTAGCAGCGTCATACCGGCTTATAATGTCAAGCGTCATGGTATGGGCCGCCATTGGGTTCAGTTTGAGATCTCGCTTAACACGAATTGACAGAATCCACATCAGCCAGCGGTACATCAGTGATATGATAGAGAAAGGGGTGATACCTTTCTTTTAATATAGTTCTGGTGATACATTCCAGCATGGCAGTGCCAGGCCGCATGTAGCCCGTAATATCCAAGACCTCTTCATGCACGTGGGATACCGCTTCTTCTCTGACCTGCACACTCGCCGGATATGTCCCCGATCGAACATGTCTGAGACATCGTAGCTAAGCTAGAGCACCGTGCAGCGCCTCCTCCAATCACCACAAATTAACTACGCTCTCGCATAGGAGCAGCCCAAGACAGCACAAAACGTTTCAGATATGTATCAATAATGTTACAATCTCTCATTTTCGTTATCTTACAATTACGTTTCAACAACATCTATTTTGGAGCATAACTCTTTGTACATTACGGTTACGTTAAAAATAGCATTCACCGATACTACTGTCTTATAGTTTCCATTGTACATAATTGCTACCTTGATGTTACATTCCGGCGATATTTAAGATTTTTGGTTTGGCAACGGCGTGGATGCGCACGCGCATTTATGACATTTAACCGAAGCACTGTCGTAGTCGTATTTCCACTTGTTACTGGGATATATGTTGGTGATACTGTAGTATTCGAGTTGGCTATAGTTAGTTGATTTAATACTTCATTCTTTCTTTGTGTGTGGGAGATTCAAGATCATCTGAAAAAAATTAATTGCTTTGATTATTATAATTTTTAAATTCTAAAAAGCATTTTATAAAATCTAAGTAGATGGCTGTGTTGTTGTATTACTGTACTATACCAGCATGTTTTTTTTTTTTTACTTAAAGCTGAGCAATTTCATATTGGTAGGTATTTAGAGAAATGACGAATTTGATATTCTTTCTTTTTTTCACTGCCACATGTATTATAGAAATTTGACACCCTCATTTGGGATCGATTTTTATTTCCTTCGTCATCAATATTGAAACGCCGTCACTGTTCCCAATGGACAGAGGACTGTGTTGAACCTGTTAAAAGGTAAACGACTCGTAATACTATTGTTGCTGCTTTTGATACAGCTGTCGGGTGTAATACTTTTTACTGTGATTTTACAAAGTTTATTAAAACTATAATGTTCAACTTAGTAAATGCGTAACAGTAATATGATGATGTCACAAATATCTTTTAAATACGTAACAGTAAAGTTACAAATATCTTTCAATACGTAATAGTAATATGAAGTTTATATGTTGAAGTTACAAAGACCTTTCACTGTAACGTATCGGTTATGTTTCAAAGTTATGTAAAGTTTGAGGACATTTTGACGCAACCGTAAGGTTTCTGAAACATTACTGTTACATTGCGGAACGTATCTGAAAATTCTCAATGTTTCAGGGCTACGTACTTGTAACATATACGAAATAGTCTGTGGTGTGTGGGTCCTCGCAGGATATTCCCCATGACGATATCAAAAATATCTTCTAATCATTGCCATGTCGTGTAGAGGCTGCTATAGTTGCTGGAGGGGGCTTCACACGATACTGAGTTTTGAATCGAGAAAATTTCATATAGCTCTACAAAATAATCAGTTATCTTGTGTAACATGAGGAATCTGTAATCTAAATTTCGTTTTAATAGCGCGATTCTTTCTTGGTGTTGAAATTTTCACAAGCAGCAGTGTATATTCCAGGCGAAATGTTTTACTTGAACTTCTTTTGTGGAGTTTTTTTTTTGTACAGATGAAATTTATTACAAGATAAAAATAATTCCAAAGGTGTCAAGGGTTTGGATAGCTTAACTAAATATTGAATTTCATGTTTTTTTCTTTTTACGTGGCATCAAATTTCAGCCGTCATCGAAACAAACGTGACACGTGAAGTTCTAAACACATTATTTAAAGCCGTGAACAGATCGAAGCTGAAATTCGTGCGGATAAGAGCTTCGAAGAAACGATTCTTAAATTCGAAACGCTGTCTCCCACACGAATTCCTTCACGTCATTTTTCATACACTTTCTTTCACTTGTAACTACTGGTAGTCCAGTTAGTTTTGAACGGGGAAAAGATTCCAGAAAAATGAATTACCTTTTGTATGTAATCAAACCGCCATCGACCAAAACTGCTTTACTGTTTCATCAAAAGTGCATTAAGCAACGGCGGTGAACAGTTTCACTGCAGTCTTTCACTTCAGATTTCCTACAGTTTATTAAACAAAATGTCTGAAACATTTTAAACTAGGTATAACGGAATTTTACAGGAAATATATAACGTAACGTCAATATGACTAGCGCTAATAAAAGACATTTTAATAAAACGTCAATATAAGCAATTTCGCCGTGAGATGAATTATCGTTTGTTTGAATCTTTATATATTTTGGTGAAATAACTCTTGTACAGTGTTTACACTCTGTTTTATTGGTCATTTGCTGCATTTATGCTCAAAATACAGGGGTTTATCAAAATAACGGAAACATCGACTGTGACTGGACTACACATATAATGCAATATATGAAAATCATATCCACACATCACAGAATAGTTCGTATATGTCACTAGTACATAGCACTGAAACAGTGAGAATTTTCAGATACGTCGCGCAATGTAACAGTAATGTTTCAGAAATCTTACGGTTACGCCAAAATGTCCTCAAACGTTACATAACTTTGAAACATAACCGATACGTTACAGTGAAAGGTATTTGTAACTTCAACTTACCTACTTCATGTTACTTTTACGTATTTGAAAGCTATTTGTAACTTCGTTACATTCTGCTACGTATTTGAAAGATATTTATGACATCATCATATTGCTGTTACGTATTTACTACGTTGAACTTGTAGTTTCAATAAACTTTGTAAAATCACACTAAACAGTATTACACTCGACAGCTGTTTCAAAGGCAATAAAAGTCGTATTACGGGTTGTTTACTTTTTCACAGGTTCAACGCACTCCGCTGTCCATTGGGAACAGTGGCAACGTTTATATATTGATAAGAAAAGAAATAAAAATCAGTCCCAAATGAGGGTGTCGAATTTCTATTATACGTGTGGAATAGACTATATTTCAGCGAAAAAAAGAAAAAAATCAAATTCGTCATTTCCTTTAAATACCTACCAATATAAAATTTCTCAGCTTCAAGTAAAAAAAACCATGTTGGTATAGTATACTAATACAACAACACAGCCATCTACTTAGATTTTATAAAATGCTTCTTAGAATTTAAAAATTACGAAAATCAAAATAATTACTTGCTTTCAGATGACCTTGAATAAAAAATAAATAAACAAAAAGGTTGAAATATTAAATCAACTAACTAGCTAACTCGAGTACGACAGAAACACCAAATAATATCCCATTAACACATGGAAATACGACTACGAGAGTGCTTCGGTGAAATGGCATAAATGCGCATGCGCATCGACGCCGTTCCAAACCAAAAATCTTAAATATCGCCGGAATGTAACATTAAGGTAGCAATTATGTACAATGGAAACTATAAAACAGTAGTATCGGTGAATGCTATTTTTAACGTAACCGCAATGTACAAAGAGTTATGTTCCAAAATAGCTGTTGCTGGAACGTAATTGTAAGATATCTCTGAAAGTGTAACGAGAATGAGAGATTGTAACATTATTGATACATATTTGAAACGTTTTGTGCTGTATGAGTACGGATGACGTTGCTCTCAAAGTGAGGCATACAAGTGGGTGCATAATGACGTAGGCTATCACGTAGCTTTGCTGCGGCTGCAAGTGAAACTGCCGTTGTGGAATAATTGTCGACAATATCAGACCTCTGTTTTCTAGAAAAAGGAATGATTATTATTGCGCGTCTTGCACGAGCTTCAGTAACTGGAATGGCAGAAATAGCAGATGTAACACGAGGAATTGTATGAGAGATTATGCCTACCTGTCAGAAAGGATACGGCGTTCCTTCCAAACGTGAGGCAAGCATTTATGATATCCTTTTATTTGTATATCATACAACATGTATGATATCCACATAAAAAAATATATAACATATGCTTGTCTCACTTCGAAGCCTATATGATATCCTTTTATGGGATATGATATTAACATAAAATGATACCATATATGCTTCGAAATGAGGCAAGCATATGTGTTAACCTTTTTTGTGGGTATCATACAACATGTATGATACAACTTGTATGATACTCACTTAAAAGTATATCATATGTATATACTTCGAAATGAGGCAAGGATATATGATATCCTTTTAAGTGGATATCAGACAACATATGTAAGAACGGACACATTAATTACGATAAGATATAATGAACTGAGCATTATGCTAGTTTTGCACAAAACAAAAGGAATGAGGCAAGCATGTATGATATCATTTTATGTGGAAATCATACGACATGTGTAAGAACGGACACATTAATTATGATAAGATATAATGAACTGAACATTATGCTACTTTTGCACAAAAGAAAAGTGGGACACAGTACGAAGTCCCAGAAGGAAATAGAAGGTTCGAGAAGATTTTTTTCGATGTCGATGGCCTCAGACAAAGAACCTCAGTTTTCTCACGCCTTAGAAAGGGATAGGCCTTTCCAACGGACTGATAAGCATCTATAATTATACCGAGACTTTCACCGTACATTTTCAGCGTTGCACGGACCCCTAAAAGTCAGGAAAGCCATCCATTTACCTTTGTGTAGCTATAGCAGTGTATATTGTGTTAATGTAAGGATGTACTTCGGCGGTAGGATTACTTTCTCAAAGGATGCACTTCCTAATGGATAGATCTGACAGACCACCGGGATGCAAAGGGTATGAATAAATCCATCGGTTAAGTACGCTTCGCCGACGCCAAGGATCAGCGGACGCGTGACATCAGCGGAGGTACGCTTGGCTAGGAAAGAACGCCACGTCAGCAGGTGTGCGAGAGAGGAGTGTTGGCGCTGGAGGCTTCGCGCATGCGTAGTGCGGAGGAGGTGAGGAGAGCGGATCTCTTAGGAGGAACAAGTTAGTCAGTCTGATTTCATCTAGCGGAGAAAGTAGTTATCCGTTAAGGGGAGGCTAAGCGTTTTCCTTTTTTTTTTTTTTGAGCAAGCGGTCGCTCCAGGTATATGGAGGTCCGAGACTCTGGGAGAGGTTAGCCAGTGCACTATCTTTGCAGAGATAGAGTTTTTGGTTGCAGCGGCACAGGTCCCGGTCAGGGAATTCCGCTTGCGTTATAGATATTCATCCACTACAAGGTAATTTATAGCACTTACGAAAACTAAGTTCGCAATGACGTGGAAGCACGGGTTAGATCAATAATAACATTCTCAGATATACAGATCTACCTAATAGTAGACAGATTCTCTCTGGAACGTCAACGTCGAAAGCTAGGAATTAGATATTTTTCTTCAGGAATGATTATCCTAGACTTCCAATCCCAGTATCCGTCAGATCTAAGACTTAGCGAAGCCTGATGCTAGAGGAAGATTGATCCACCGCCGTCAGAACCTAACTGTTATTTAATAAATATTTGTGTTGTGTTGATAAATCCTCTCGAGATTCTTCTATTGTAGTAGTGATCATTATTCTGCTCGTTCAGCCTTTTCTATCCGCCTTCCTGGTTCACAGATATTACAACAAAGTGGGGGAGGCTTCGTTTGGTCGCCCGAACAGAGTTCAGGGAGTGTTTTAGAGAAACAGAAACGCTTCCTTGTGACTCTGAGAAGCACATATAGCGTTGACGCCTCCGAGTCATAAGTAGGAGGCGGGGCCACGGCACGTGACCAGTACTTTCGCTCTCACATACATGTATGATATCAACATAATAGGATATCATATAAGCTTGCCTCATTTCGAAGCATATATGATATCAACATAAAATAATATCATATATGATTGCCTCGGGATGTAAGGTCAGGTGATGCGTAACATCACAGCCTCTCCTTGACAAATGTCAACCCCGCCTTCTCGTGGTGCATCCTGTTCCCACTAAAGGGGCTCTGACGACCGCCAATAGCGGTATAATTATACCATCGGGATTAGAGGAAATTCTATCCCACACTCACCAACCCGCTTGGCCAGCGTGGTGAGTTATGGCCAAACCCCTCCAAAATGACTCCACAACTTAAATCTTGGCCCTCAGTCTCCGGCAGCTAGAATGTACCTGGCCAAGGCAGCGGCCAGTGCGACATGAAGGCAGAGGGTGCTAAGAATCCCCGGAGGACCGGACTAGGCTGCCATCTGATGCTGACCTTGGCAACGTACAATGGACGCTCCCTATCTTCTGATTCAAGGCTTCTTGAATTGGAAGAGGAACTACAAAGGATCAAGTGGGACACCGTGGGGCTAAGTGAGGTAAGGAGAAAAGGAGAAGATCTCATCGAACTGAAAAGTGGACATCTCTTCTACTATCGTGGGACAGATACTGGCAGAACTAGTGGTGTTGGATTTATAATAAACAAGAAACTGAAGGATAAAGTGGTAGAAGTTGAAAGTTCCTCTGACAGAGCTGCACGACTCGTTATCCAACTTTCGAGAAGATACCAGGCTCAGATTATTCAAACTTATGCACCCACCACAAGTAATCCTGAAGAAGAAATTAAAGAATTTTATGAGGAAATTTGTCATCTAAATAATAAAGGTAAGCAGCACTTGAAAATAATTATGGGAGATTTCAATGCAAAAATAGGGCAACGGCAACAGAATGAAACTTCAGTAGGTAAATTCGGTCACGGCAACAGAAACCAGCGTGGAAATACTCTCGTTGAGTTTGCAGAGGCAGAAGGGTTTTTCATCTTGAACTCCTTCTTCAAGAAAAAGCCACACAGGAAATAGACATGGAGACATCCAAATGGGATGACAAGTGAAATTGATTTTATTATGTGTAACAAAAAATTCGTCATAGAAGACTGCAGTGTGCTAAACAAGTTCAACACAGGTAGTGACCATAGATTGGTGAGATGTAAGATGCACCTCAACACTAAACTTGAACGTGGCAA